>OZ026600.1:24659607-24704607 GCA_964020085.1 Micromussa lordhowensis | reverse complement strand
ATCGACAAAAACTGTTTTTGTAGTACAAGTTCAAACTTTGAACGAAATTTCACACCGAGAAAACAATTTTGGAGACCTTAACTGGGGAACTAAATGCACTAACATAAAGTAGTAGACGGCGCGTGAGCCGATTCAATGGCAAAGTTGCGTAAACAAACCCACTTGTAAGCCAGTTCAAGGCAAGAAGAAAAAGATAAAAATGTTATTGGCCGGCTTAGGGTCGGTCCGTATAGGGAAAAACTGTGACCTCGGGCTTGAAAAATGCTGCGGCCTCGGGCAGCATTTTTTTATTTATTTATTTATTTATTTATTTATTTTGCCACACCACAAATATAATGAAAAACAGTAAAAGGAAAAATATAAAGAATGGATTTAACAATGGCGAGGAGACCCGAAGGAAACTATGAAGCTTATATTAATTAGGTCTCCTCAGTTATTGTTTTACAAGATGAAATCAAAAAAGAAGATAAGAACATGACGACGGATGCAATTACAATTTGATACAATTACAATATCAAGTGGAAACTACAGGAAAGTTAATACTTAAACACATTTGTATAAAAACTGTCAGTAGTTATTACAGAAGAATGCTTTAAGTGCTTTTTTAAAGGAGACAGAGGAGGACGAGTTGACGATTTCGGTTCTCAAGGAGTTGTAAAATTTAGGCCCTTGGTAAAAAACGGAAAATTGTTTGATGTTAGTTCGACAGAGAGGCAAACGATATAAATGAGAGTTTCTTGTAGGATACGAATGAATGTCTTTCTGTAAAGTGAATTTACAATCAAATTTTAAAGGAAGGGTACGATTTTGGTGAGAGTACATGAATAAACCTAATTGTAGTAGGTGCATGTCATGAAATTTTCAAGACCTCATCACAGTTTTTCCCTATACGGACCTCCCAGCCGGCCAATAACATATTATTATACATTGTAGTTACCATCTGTCTTCTCATTGGCTAAAAGCCTACTGTTAATTCTGGGGAACAGCGCAACCTACAGATTATTCACTAATCTGTACCTACAGATTAGTGAATAATCTGTAGGTTGCGCGCGCAATGCATGATTTCCAAGGGTAATCATGTCAACTTCGCGCGATTCGTGTTGCTTGCCGTCAGTGAAGAAGCAGAAACATGACTTCCAAGTTTTTGCGTTCGTTCAATGTATAATAAAACAATTATTAGATTCCGTTTTTGTGATATCCAGAATAATCAAGGTCTCGGTAAGGGTTATCAGCCTCAGCCTTCGGCTTCGGCTGATAACTCTTACCTCGACCTTGATTATTCTGGATATCACAAAAACCTCATCCAATAATTGTTTATTTCTGACTTGGGCGAAGGCGACTGCCGCCGCTTTATATAATATACCGGTCAGCGGATGTAGAAAAAAAAGACTTCACGAGATTTAAAACAACAAATATGGCGGCGTGCGGCTTTTTTTACCCAAGGTCACTTTTGTACTGTTGGAGACGAAATTCGCATATAAAGGAGGCTTTACCTGCTGGAACAACTTAAGTCAATTCTGTGCATTTAAGAAAAATTGTTTCGGAAATCCAATGTTTCCTAAATTTCAAAGGAAACTCGATCGATCGTGCAGCCGCCGAGAACGTATTAAGGACTCCTAAAACATAGCAAATCTACCCAGAATTTGTGTAAAAATCCTACAGAGTAAGCCCAGGAGGCTGTCTTTAACGACAACTACAACTGTAAATGATGCTTTAGCATCAAACGAGAGCAAACAAAACAAACGCCTGTTCGGAGCCCGCTCGCCCGCGCGAGCACACGAAGCAGTCAGCGGTAGTCAAAACAGCTCATGAGCAACTACTGATCTTATAAAGTCTGGATTTTTGAATACGTGTCTACGTGCGTGGGAATAACGGAACTCGCAAAGGCTTTTGCATGAAAACAAGCTCGGTGACACCTTCTTTTTATTGTTTTAATTTAATGTTATCATGGAGAGCAAACGTCAGAAAAAAAAAAACTAAAAAAATTCTACGGAAGAAAATTTGGGATTTGGGAGCCCGCAAATTGTCGTTTTTCCAAGTTTATAAGAAATTGGCTCTGTAAATTTTTTTTGAAATTGTTCTGCAATTCCCGTTTCAGATGCCAAAAGCTATGGTTTAAAAAAAACTTGGGATCACCTGGTTAATTTTTTAGTTATTAGTGACATAAGCGAAAATCCTTTTGGAATGTTGCCATGGTAACTGCTGACGACAAAATAACAGCTGTTTTAAGTAAAGTATAAATTATATAATCCAAATTTACAAAATTCTTACAAAGTTACGAGCCGTCAAAAACCTGAAAACTGGTACGAGCCACCTTAAATTAAGAGAGAAATTTGCAGGCGAAGTTAGTGAGCCCGGTGCCAAATCCTATCATTTATATTTCTTTCTTAGCGCATGCGATCTATGATGTTTGTTAGTGTTGCGACATGAATTACATGCGCAGAAAAGCTTCGCAGAAACGATGGGTGCAAACATCCTTAATAAGCTTACAGTTGTCATCGAAACGTCAAATGAACCAGAAAGCAGACAGGAAATGTTTCCAGTGTTTAGTGCCGACACTTGCAGTTAAATTACTTGCAAAAAATTTCAGACATTACAATTTCAGACGTTTAATTGTCGGACACTTTTTCCCTCATTTCGGACAATTTTCGGACAAACATTTCGGACACTGCGCTGAAACATGCCTAAAGTAAATTTACAACTAAAAAACAGGAATCAGACTGAAATAAATTCTGCGAAAATGATAATTTTACTGTACCTTTAAGGTTTTACAGCCGGATACATCAACAAGAAAATATGTTTATGTTTTTGTCTTTCATAAAAGAAACAAGTATTTTCCTTTCCAGAGATAAAAAGAATGACTGAGCAAAGCCGCCTAATCCGAATTCTAGCCATATCATGTATATTGGCTTTGAATATGTGATACCGTCGCCCAGAAAGTACTTTTAAAGTTTTATACTATACTATAAAAAATTTCGGACAGTTTTATTTTCAGACACTATTTTCAGACACTATTTTTGTCCAAAATTAAAATCGTGCGAAATTTTTTGCAAGTAATGTACTTTGTGGTACTGTATGTAAGACAATATAGCGCCTGCAACATTGACTAATGCAGTGATTATATAATCATAGGCGTTTTACTGGTCAGCAAAACTTAAGAGATGAGTAACGGACCCCTCATTTGCAGATTTTTTGCATAATCTGATCACCCACTACAGCTCGTAACTTGCTATATCACAATAACAAGTTGGAAAGGATTCGTGATTGGCCGTAGAGCCAAAACATTAAGCTTTAGTTGTCCAAATAATCTGATTAAAACCCCTCTATCAGATATTAAATTTACCGAAAGTGATCGCCTCACAACATAAAGACGGAGCTCTGAAGCAAATCTTGCCTTTTGTAACACGTGCAATATCAAACATCAGTGTCCAACCATGGAAATATAGCACTCTATACAAAGCAAACCCCCTATCTTCTTCTTCTCATTTCCTTAAAAAGGAAAATCTCTCAATATTTGTTTAGGCCTGTCACTTTTTACATTGGTTCGAGTCAGAAACTAGCAACATACTGTGCAAGTGACATATTACCTTTACAAAAGTTTCTGGAGAAACAGGATTTGTTGGCTTTATGGACACATGGCCAGTTCCTAGAGTATGGTGGAGGCTCATTTCAGATGGAAATGGAGTACCTCCAGGTATCTGCCAAAGGCGTTGTGGATTTACCGTGAGCCTGCTAAACATCTCTTCTTTGCTAGTGAAGGTACTTAAACCTGTAATATGAATCAATCGATCATCCACTCAACGGATGCAAAGAAACACCAAATATTAAAAAATATATATTAAAACATGCACGAAAGATCATCAGGAAGTCTCCTGAAGATCATATATTTTGACCTGCTGTTGGACCTATATAGAGCATGGCAGTCATTATTGACATTATTAGTGTGTGAGAATTGTTTAGCGTTAAATTTGATCTTAAAGATGATTATGCTTGTTAAAAAGGGACAAAACAACAAGATCATTAATTTACATGACAGACAGTGATATATACATCAAGATTCATATGTCTACATCAGGATTTGCATATATTTAACAAAGAGTACATACATAGTACATCAAGATTCGTATTTCACATCAGATTCATATTCATGCATACATCAAGATTTGCATATATACATCAAGATTCGTGAGCTTAAATATTAATCAAGCAATGTAAATATACAGCAACATTAAAATTTGTGTCTGTACATTAAGATTTGTGCATATTCATCAAGATCCAGGCATACAATGAAGATCTGTATATATACATAAGATTTGCGTACGGTATATATATTAAAATTCGTGCACTTCAGACATAAAGTAAAGCGTCACCGCTGGATCGATTATCGTGTTTTCAAACGGCGACCGAAAATGGCGGCAAACGACAGAGCTGAAAAACGATTGCGCATGTCACTAATTCGCGCGGGAAAACAGGGAAACATATAACTAAAATGGATAGCACTGAGGGAATTTACCTCAGTTAAGAGTTAGGTAGACCAGATAAGCTTCAAACTTTCGCAAAAGACCGACCAGTAAGAGTGATAAGACATATCTCCTGAACACCACAGTTTTATACCTGAACACCGACTGAAATTTTACTGCGAAGTCAAGAGACTCGAGGGTCTTTCATTCGGAATGTGTTGTTCAAGTCGATATTTTCGCGCCAAATGTCGCGCCGACTGAGCAATCTGGAACGTGATTGGCCGACTGGGTCGCCAGTGACGCATGCGCAATCGTTTTTCAGCTATGTCGCGGCAAACGGGACGAAAATATGCTGCCAAACGAGGAAGCCATCTCCTCCTTAGTTCGCTGTGTATACAAAGCAATTACTGAAGAAGTGCCTTGTGAAAGGTCACGAGTGAGTGGAGGAAACTCCAGCAATGTTGAAGAAGAGTACAATCCCTTGTACAATCCACGAGTAAATTATGGAAGCAATGGTAGTAGTGGAAAGAAAGGGAAAAAAGATCATTCTTTACTAGAGATATTATGCGGACTTTCTTTCGCTGACTTTCCTTTCGAGGTAAATGATCTTTCTTTCCCTTCCTTTCCACTACTTCCATTGCTTCTATAATTTACTCGTGGATTGTACAAGTGAGGCTGCTGTGCACCAAGTCGGGGAATTTGAAAATTTCTCGACAACTCTTAACCGGTTGTTTTGCCTACAAGTCGTTTTGCTTACAAGCCGATTCGCCTACATCGAGGTCGTTTTGCCTACACGCCCAAAATCGTTTCGCCTACACGGTCTGAGTCGATTCGCCTACATTGAAGTCGATTCGCCTACACGGTCTGAGTCGATTCGCCTACATTGAAGTCGATTCGCCTACACTAAAATTAATACTTACTACTAAATACTAAATACTTATCTAAAAATTTACAAATAAGTTAACAATAATTATAGTAATGATGTCCATAATGTTCGCTTTTGTAAAATATGTTCTATTTACAAGGCTAAAAGTTAAGAAATAGTTTTTCGGAAGAGTATTCCACAGCGACTTCACTAGCAGGAACTCGTCATGTACCAAAAGAACAGAACTTGAAATGATATGTGTGTATGCCCGACTATTTCGTCAAAGCGAACAGTACACTAAGTTAAGTTTGCCACGCACTCACATTTTGTTTTGTTACATGTGGTCACGCGAATCGAGTTCGAGAATTTTTCTTTCCTCTGTCTTCTGTGCTTGACTCGTTGTCAATTTTTAGATAAGTATTTAATAATAAATTAGTTTAGGCAAATCGACTTTAATGTAGGCGAATCGACTCGGACCGTGTAGGCGAAACGACTTTGGTCATGTAGGCGAAACGACTTGTAGGCAAAACGACTTGTAGGCAAAACGACTTGTAGGCGAAACGACTTGTAGGCAAAACGACTTGTAGGCGAAACGACTTGTAGGCAAAACGACTTGTAGGCGAAACGACTTGTAGGCAAAACGACTTGTAGGCGAAACGACTTGTAGGCAAAACGACTTGTAGGCAAAACGACTTGTAGGCAAAACGACTTGTAGGCGAAACGACTTGTAGGCAAAACGACTTGTAGGCGAAACGACTTGTAGGCAAAACGACCGACATCCTTCTTCAACATTGCTAGAGTTTCCTCCACTCACTCGTGACCTTTCACAAGGCACTTCTTCAGTAATTGCTGTGATGTGATGTGATGAATTGCTCTGCAATTCTTGATGTATAAATATGAATCTTGATGTAAAATATGAATCTGGGTCTTGGTATATTTATGCAAATCCTGATGTATACACATGAATCTTGATGTCTAAATATGAATCTTGATGTATATACATGAAACTTGATGTAAATATGACTGTCTTGTCATGTAAATTAATGATCTTGTTGTTTTGTCCCTTTTTAACAAGCATAGGATAACATAACATAACATGTTTATTCAAGATGGAGGAACAAAAAATACAAAACATCTTGAAAAGGAAAACTGGAGGTTGACCCTATAATGTTTCCTCGAAATAAAAGATAAAAACAGGTATAAACTATATACAATAGAAATCCTTTAAGAACTATTTACAAGCAGAAAATTAGATAACTGATGATCAATAAGAACAATGAGATAAACAAAACAACCATTTATGGGATATTCAGAACTGAAAAACAAGTATTTACATAAGCACTTTTCTTAATGCTCTAGCTTCTAACTGGGCTCAAAATCATGAGATAAGTATATATTTTTCAGCAAGTTTGATCGTAGCCTTGTGTCACGCACCTCCATAACCGGAAATTCAAAATGCTCTAGTTTGCAAACGAAGCACGCTATTGAGCTGTAAAGTTGTAAACAGATATAAATATGTCACCTCTTATACCTGATGAGGATGAAAACTTTGGTGGATCTTTAGTTTTTGATTTTAGAAAGTGATGACGTCACGTGAAAACGATCTGTTGTGCATATGGGAGGTTGCCATGGTAACTGTAAACCGATGCTCCTGTTTAAAAAAATCCAGATTTTCTCGATTTCTTGCCTTTTCTTCGGGAAACGTTAGCTCGTTTATCAAGGCAAATGATTTATTCCTGCATCAAATTTGAACAGCTGAGTAGTTTGACATAGCTTTTTGTTTTTCTCAAATTTTTCAACCTTTAATGCTAAGTTTTACGGATTTAAATATTTGTAAAAGTAATGATTAGTTCCCATGAAGGCAACTAATATTTTTCCCAGAAGGTCCATTTTGTGCAATTCCCACAGCCAGGTATAAAATAATCGTGGAAATTTATATCTGACAAAAGTACGTTGATTTCCAGTCCATGCTGCGCAATCTCAAGAGTTTGTTTGCTTTTTTTTGTTTTGTTTTTTCATGTAAGACATCACAAAATGTAAACATTTCGCAACTACTTACATGAATCAAAACAACCGCCATTATGGATGCAAAGCGGTCGAAGCTTTATGCTTCGTTCTTTCTCATACCACTTGATGAAACAACTTCGCAGCTGTAAAAATCAATGAAGCTGCTGGAAAAATATTTTGAAAGGCCTCAAAGATGAGGTGTGTGGTTCGTAACGAATAACATCGATTCGCATTCCATCGAGTGGGAACTTATAATGTTTATAAACATTAGGATGCTGAGAATGCGCAGTACGGACTGGAAATCATCTTTACGTGGATTGATTACACCATCATCCGATGATCATGGCATTACAGCATTAATCAGTGAGTTCATTCAAGGAAATCCCTCACTGAAATTTGTGTTAAAGCGCAGTATCCCAACTACTGATAAGTTACTTCTCCAAACACGAAATCTGCGTGGACAAAACTGTTCTGGATCGACTTTTTACCACAAAGAATTAGACAAGCAAAGCGATGCAAACAGCTTTGTGATTGTCTTAAACCTTATGAAATTCCACACATAGAAATTTATTTTCATACAAATCACGCAAGGAAGACTTGTGTTAAAGCGTGTCTAAATTTGCGGACTGAATCACAAAAATACGGAAATTGCGTGATTTCTCAGAAAATATAGTCGTGGTTTACATCCACATCGTAGTGTTAGACCAGTGTTGTTGTGCGAAGAACCATCGTTACGTGTTTGTGATTTTTTTTAATAAATTCGACGAGATGTCACGAAGAATGAGCGATAATCCATCTAAACAAAACTATAATCCTGTGATACATCAGCGGTTTAGAGAATCAAAGATTCAAGTTGTGACTCTACTACTGAAGCCACAAGGCAAACCAAACAAAGTTATTTCAAGCTGTTATGCAAAGCAAGAGAATGCGAGAAAATGGCAAGGTCCTGGTAGATGAGCCGAGAAACAGGTCCCAACACTTTCCTAAGAGCACAAAAAGCAGTGTCTGAGGTTCTTGGCAGACAAAGCTTTAAAGATGATTTCCAGTCCGTACTGCGCACTCTCGAGAGTTTGTTTACGTTTTTGTTTTGTCTCATGTAAGACATCGCAAGATGTAATCGTCTCGTAGGTAACCGCTCTAGCCGGGGGACTTCCTTATATGGTCTATATTGCTGGTTTTCACATGACGTCACTAAATTTTAAACTTCAGAAATATTGATCCTCCTGAAATTTTACTTTCATGCTGTATGAGAGCAGCTAAAAACTAATATTCATACATATTTTCACTCCGAATGGGTTCTTGGTTTAGTGATAGACTACCCTTGAATTTCTAAGCTTCTGCGTGACGTGACATTTACATGACGGGCGAGAGAGCTGTTATGTTGGTTTAAAAGGTAACTTATTTCGGGGAATTCTGCTATCTGAACAGTTCTTGTATTAGAATAAAGTACTATTGTTACGTTTTTGAGTTATTCGAGAGATAAATTCACTCTTTCGTAGCAAAACTCAGTGACAGATGTTTCTGCTGGTTTCCGGCCGCCATGTTGGTGCCCATGTACATGGGCACCAGCATGGCGTCTCCATACAAATCTCTATAAATTTGGGGAAAACGTTTCTTCGCATATCTTCCATGAGAAAAATTGCTGTGATCTGAATCTTGGCGAGAGTCTTTGCATATGTACCTTCTTTCTATTTCCAGATTCTGGACTTAATCTTTTGAGCGGTTTAGATTTTTTATTTTGGTCTATTTTGAATGGCGTGACACTGAAAACCAGCAATAGGTATGTGCGGGCCCAAAGGGAATGTTTTTTAGCCGTTTTGGTTATAAATAGGGTATCGATTATGGCCATTTTGGACTTGAATAGGATATGGTTTTTGTACTTTAGTCTTAAATTGGGTATGTTGTTTAGAATAAGCTACTTTTTCATCGTTATCGATAAGACCATAAACAAAAGCCCTTCGAAAATTATGTTTAGGGCAACTGTGTCAGCCGCAACGGTCAAAAATAGGATATCGAATTTTTAGTCTGGTCATATATAGGGTAGGAAAAATCGCAGATTTTGGTCATAAATAAGTTAAGGGCTTTGGGAAGCGGGCTGCACACCCCCACCAAATTGTTCTGGGGGTCCCTCCCCCCAGTACTTCTGCTAGCCAAGGAAGGATCGACAAATAAAAAACAAAAACAAAAACAAAAACAAACACACAAAGAAATCACTGAGCGGCAAACAAACAAAAGAAATAAATGTCTCGGTTTATGAGTGTTGGCTTACTGCTCGTGTTAGCCACACAAAAAGTACTCGGTCTACACGGTCTACCGGGTCGTCATCTGCATGGTCTGCGTTTTTGCGGTGACCGAAAGCTCTTCGAGAAAACGCGTTTCGCAAATGAGTCAAATGCGTGTTAAACGTTAGGCCCTGTTCAAACGTCGAACTATGCATCCTTTCCCGAACAGCGGCTGGTAATCGAGCCTACTCTAACCACTGAGCTAGAAAATACATTTTCTGAGTAATTCGACTTGAGAACGCTTCTTCGTTTATTTCACTTTATCCAAGTCACCGTTAGGTCTTGTCATTTATCCATAATTTACATTATGTGTCCGCATTGGATTCGGTACGTTCGACGTTAGTCTCCTCCGCAAACGTTATTAGGGTCGTTTGCGTGACGACCCTAATAACGGCTTCGGAGGAGACTAGTTCGACGTTTGAATCGAAATCACAGGAAACTTTTCTAAATTCCCAACTGGGAAAAAAGGGGAAAAACATGTGAAATTAATGGAACTTTTGTTGTTCTATTCGACTGCCGTAATCAAATAGAACAGCAAGGTTGGCCAAAATACAAATATGTCGATCATAATTGATCCAGACGTCGAATTAAGGTTCGGCACATGTAATTAAGTTCGACGTTTGAACTGGGCCTCATTACGGTTCAAATTTTTCCAGATGAGCGCCTACATTCTAAATCGTTCCGGAACGGACACCAGAGAGATACATTTCCCAAACGCGTTTACGAAAATGAAGCAAAACATTGTCATCTGTACTACATGAAGAGTGCCACAAACAGTTATTACTCTGTAATGCGGGTAAACAAGCCGTAAGTTATGGGCCGCCGTCACCACCAAAAATACAAACAATACAAACAGTCTAGCATAAACAGAAATGGTTTAAACGTCCTTTGTTAGTTGATACAGGTTATATGGAAATGATGCAGTTCCAATGTGCACTTGGACCGGTTGTCTTTGGTGGAATGGGATACTCAACCAGTAAATGGTTTAGACAGTTTAGAAACTGTCTAGCCGCCCTTGTCAAAACGGTACAATGAACACCCGATTGATTCAGTCTAAATGTAAGTAGTTTAGCTCCAGTTTGTTAAATGGTACAACATAAAAAGATCTGGTTATGTCAAAGAACGAATAGGCTAGCTCTTTCTGTTCAAGCGGCACAGCATAGTTTAAACTGGGCTAGAGTGATGTCAAATGGGATAGCGTTACATGAAATGGCAGAGCAAAGTAACAATTGATACAGGGTAAGATGAATATAGCTGAGCATGAAATGGCACAGAGTCCAGCGAAGCAGTTCAGCGTGATGTCGAATGAGTCAGCCCCGGATGAAATGGCACAGTATTTGGTGAAGTTATACAGCGTAATATCAAATAGCACAGCTTTGCGTGAAATAGTTTGGCATACATTCAGACGGTGCAGCCTAAGACCACGTACACAGCTCGGCGTGAAGTGAGTGGTACAGCGTAACATCAAATGGCACAGCGTTGCGTGAAATGGTTCAGCATACATCCAGATTGATTAGGGCGATATATAAGTGAGCAGAACATGTTCAGAACTAGCTCAGCAATGCAATGCATGAAACATAGTATCTGAAGTAATAGAGTATTGCTACGAAGTTGGTCTTTTTAGGTGGCGTGACATCAGTGCGCCGAAACCACCAAAAATACAAAACACGAATGGAACAGCCAAGAGTAAACTGAGACAGAGGTCGGTATGACGTCACACTTGTGAAATTTTGGCGCCAAACATTGAGAGCTCATTCAGTCAGCGTGATGTCTGTAACCTCGTTTCATCCTATTTTGGTAAGTCTCCTTCCTTATTTCGTTTCACAAGGCTGTATGAATTCCCTGCAGTTCAAGAATAAATGCTTATGTTATTTCACGGAATATCATTTCACCACAAAAACTCGACACAATATTATTACATTTCCATGTGCTCTCTGCTGTGTCTGACAGGAATATTAAATTCCATTGTTTCACTGATTGTCGATGTTCCCATCGTCATTTTAAACTCCGTTGTACTTTTTGAATTAATTGGATCGTTGATAAACTCTTGTAGTCGGTCAAGGCTGCGAAAAGTACCGTCTACTAGACGAGAGAACTTACATAACTGCTGTTCAATGATTAAATTTTGTGTCACGCAATAATCAGTAACGTAACATAGGAAGTCCTCTCTCGGTTGCTGGAGGTAAACAAAGGGAGAATATTGCAATAAATATTGCATTGAAATTAAAAAAAATCAGCTATGAAATTAAATCCCTGATCTCACAACTCTAAATGTCCTTAAACTTACTCCAAGCAATGGCAAAAAACAGAGAGAGGACAAAAAGAAAAGGGGAGTAAGAGAGTGGATGAAAAAAAAATACTGACACTCCGTCTACTTTAGAGACGCTTGATTTCTTGACACTGTTTTCATATATAGATATGCCTGGATTTATGAAAACGCTGTTAAAGAACGGCGTGCCCTAACCGAAGTCTCAAAAGTTGGCGATATAAGAATTGAAAGAAGAAGCCTGAAAAAAATCAGGCTTCTTCTTTCCAGTTGCTTAAATTGGAAAATTCACTGCGAGGATCATTCTTCACTTTCATCTGTGACCGCAGTTCAAATATATGAATTATTTCATATATACTAACATCATTTCACTCCTCACGGGAAGATATGAACTCAACAAATTGACCTCGCTCCTAATGTGTGGCTTCATAGTTTAGTTGGTAGAGCATCGCACCGGTATCGCGGAGGTCACAGGTTCGAATCCCGTTGAAGCCCTGATTTTTTTTTCAGGCTTCTTCTTTCCAGTTGCTTAAATTGGAAAATTCACTGCGAGGATCATTCTTCACTTTTATCAGTAGTTTTTTCTTATCAACTAGTTTAACTACATTTTATGGCTCTCCTTTTCCCTTTTTTTGTCTAATCTTCATAGCTTGTGTATCTTCATGTAGTGTTTTCTACTCTTTTTACTTTCTGGAATTTTAGTATCCATTTCTTTTTTTTTTCAGCTGTTGTGCATGCATTCTAAGCACATGGACTTTCGACGGGAACTCTCAAACAGCTTGCACGAAATAATAAATGGCCTCGAAGGGAGTGACCAACTGTTACATACTCATGACACGGACGCCATGTTGGATCAACAATCTGAACCGCGTGGTTTAATGTGATTGGTTAACAAACGTAACTTAACAATTGCACAACTATGAATAATCACCAGCGGTATTGCCATACATAACACCAACAGACCGTTAGTTTAAGGCTAGAGGTTCTGTATGAGACCGGGTTGATTAATGGGGACGTACCTCTAGATGTAGACTTTCTAAAAGTCCTTTCAATAAGGTCGACTTGTGGCAAGTCTACTCTAGATGCCATTGATTTAATTGACCAAGCACGCAAACAACTCATTGCAATTCAGAATCTTCATCAGCCTTTTCACAGCTACCAAGCACCACTATTGAATGACTGGGGATGGGCAACGCGGAAGACCCAAGTTTTCGATATCGGAGCAACAGTTATTGTTTTTTAGAGGTATAAAGAGGAGAACTTCACTGTTTTTAGTTGTGGTATACGCCATCACTTTTGCTTTATTTTGCCGCAGTAATAAGGAGAGTTAGAGTTACTTGCCAGACATTTTTTTTTACCCTGCGAGCAGTCGCTTTCTCTTAAAAACAGACAGGCGTGGGAATGGACTGTCAAACAGTCTCCTATTCCAAAGCTTCATATGTATCTTCTGTTTCATTCTGCCTGTGAAGTTTTGTATTTCCATCAACACATTGACATCTATAATCTAGCCGCTGTGATTTTTTTGTGAAAACGCGATATCTTCCAGTGTAAAATGGGGTTGACAGGCCTGCACGATTCCCAAGCGCGTGTTTAAGCCTTTTTCATAGCTTGGCTTTCACGAATATATCTTTGAGCGAACGCCCTCTTTTGTATGAAATGAGGGGCGGATCTCTGTAGATTTCGCTCAGTAATGGTTGTTGTTCAATTAAATGCCACTTTTTTTCATGAGAAAATGTTTAGATTTGGCACTGATGGTTGATATGTTGTGACAAAAGCAAAAATTTCTTTTGCCTTCTTTTTGTTTTGGTTGGAGGGCTAATTTCCTCCCTTCAAATTTCACTTCTAAGAGAGTCGTCTCAATTAACTTCTCCGGGTAACCTAGACGTAACCTAGAAGTAGACGGAGTGTCAGTATTTTTTTTCATCCACCCTTTTACTCCCCTTTTCTTTTTCTCCTCTCCCTGTTTTTTGCCATTGCTTGGAGTAATTTTAAGGCCTTTTAGAGTTGTGAGATCAGGGATTTAATTTCATAGCTGATTTTTTTTTTTATTTTCAATGCAATATTTATTGCAATATTCTCCCTTTGTTTACCTCCAGCAAACGAGAGAGGACTTCCTATGTTACGTTACTGATTATTGCGTGACACAAACTTTAATCATTGAACAGCAGTTATGTAATAAACAGTTCTCTCGTCTAGTAGACGGTAATTTTCGCAGCCTTGACCGACTACAAGAGTTTATCAACGATCCAATTAATTCAAAAAGTACAACGGAGTTTAAAATGACGATGGGAACATCGACAATCAGTGAAACAATGGAATTTAATATTCCTGTCAGACACAGCAGAGAGCACATGGAATGTAATATTATTGTGTCGGGTTTTTGTGGTGAAATGATATTCCGTGAAATAACATAAGCATTTATTCTTGAACTGCAGGGAATTCATACAGCCTTGTGAAACGAAATAAGGAAGGAGAAATAGGATGAAACGAGGTTACAGACATCACGCTGACTGAATGAGCTCTCAATGTTTGGCGCCAAGTGTGACGTCATACCGACCTCTGTCTCAGTTTACTCTTGGCTGTTCCATTCGTGTTTTGTATTTTTGGTGGTTTCGGCGCACTGATGTCACGCCACCTAAAAAGACCAACTTCGTAGCAATACTCTATTACTTCAGATACTATGTTTCATGCATTGCATTGCTGAGCTAGTTCTGAACATGTTCTGCTCACTTATTATCGCCCTAATCAGTCTGGATGTATGCTGAACCATTTCACGCAACGCTGTGCCATTTGATGTTACGCTGTACCACTTCACGCCGAGCTGTGTACGTGGTCTTAGGCTGCACCGTCTGAATGTATGCCCAGCTATTTCACGCAAAGCTGTGCTATTTGATATTACGCTGTATAACTTCACCAAATACTGTGCCATTTCATCCGGGGCTGACTCATTCGACATCACGCTGAACTGTTTCGCTCGACTCTGTGCCATTTCATGCTCAGCTATTTCATCTTACCTTGTATCAATTGTTACTATGCTCTGCCATTTCATGTAACGCTATCCCATTTGACATCACTCTATCCCAGTTTAAACTATGCTGTGCCGCTTGAACAGAGATAGCTAGCCTATTCGTTCTTTGACATGACCAGATCTTTTTATGTTGTACCATTTAACAAACTGGAGCTAAACTACTTACATTTAGACTGAATCAATCGGGTGTTCATTGTACCGTTTTGACAAAGGGGTGTAGACAAAACGTGGACCCCCCTTTCTGGACCCCCTTCTGGACCCCCTTCTGGACCCCCTTCTGGACCCCCTTCTGGACCCCTTTCTGGACCCCCCAAATTTTCCGTTGAAAAAAAAATTAAAAAAAAAACCAGAACATCAAAAAAAGAATATTAAACAGTGCATGAGACTCACCTGAATTTCTTCGATCGGTCAGTTCGATTTTTAGGCTCAATTCCACAGGTTATTCTCGGGTAAGGTTGAAACTACCTCGCTACAAACTTAAAATCAGCCACTTCGTTAATTTCATCGTGATATATACGCGAAAACTCCATGACACATCGACATTCGGAAGGTATAGTTGTGCGAGTTTACCCGCCATTTTGTAACGGGCCGCCATATTGCCTCTGCCGCTGACCAGTATCACTGTGAGACATTTGCATATTAAAACCCCCGAGGTGGTGTGGCTCTGGATAGGGGTATGAGTTTTGGACTCTCTTTCCTTAGCAGGGTATATAAATTCAAGCAAGTCTTTTGAAAAGAATCCCTGGGGGTGAGGGCTACAATCCTTTGTAATCGGGTTTTTAGGACATATGATGTGTTGGTAGCCTTATTGTCAGAGCCAAAAAGCATTGCAGGCAAGAATGTTCTTTCACAGTGGAAAAGGGCATTGCAGTTGAGTTAAGAAATGTTTTATTTCTGTCCTGGCCAGAAAGGGAATGTGGAGTATACATAAAATTATTTTGAAGGGGAATGGAGTAGTGTCAAGAAACGGAAACCTACTTAATCTGAAAACACTTGCAAATTAGAAGTTTAATTAATTTTTTTAAAGATTTTTTTTAACACAACTAAGTTCATGGGCCTCTCAAATGGAGTGAGAAATGAACTCATTTTCTTGTCCTCCAAAAAAGTAATTTGTAATTGAAGCGAGTTTAACAAACATTGACTTTGTTTTCTAAAACTTGTGTAAACACAACATCACTGAGCTTCATGGCTCCTTCATGGCTTCATGGCTTCATGGCTCCTGAACTGAAACTTAGTTTTTCCTAACTTCACTCAATCCTGGCTGCTAAGAACGTGTTGTCATTAAATTGTGACTTACACAAGCTTCCACCTAAGATTCTTAAAAAACGTTTTGAACACAACATTATTGAGGTTCATGGCCCCTTGAACTGAACTTAGAAACGTTCTTAGTTTTTGCTTACTTAACACAACCCTG
Organism: Micromussa lordhowensis; assembly: GCA_964020085.1. Taxonomy (NCBI): domain Eukaryota; kingdom Metazoa; phylum Cnidaria; class Anthozoa; order Scleractinia; family Lobophylliidae; genus Micromussa; species Micromussa lordhowensis. The sequence continues at coordinate 24,688,285 of OZ026600.1, read as the reverse complement.
GCTGCTAAAAATGTGTTGTTTTGAACACAGAAGCTTCACTTTAGGTTCTTAAACATAGTTTTGAACACATTACTGAGCTTCATGGCCAATTGAAAAATGTACTTTTTTCCCCTTTCTTAAGTTAAGCCTGGCTGCCAAAAATGCTGCGTCATTGGAAGTAAGAGTGTGACTTAAAAGAACTTCAACTTCTGATCCTTGAAACTGCTTGTTTTTGTGGTAAATTTATTCTTTAGCAATGTGATAATGTTTGTTTTCTAGTTTGGGAATCCACTTCCAGTATTTTTCTGAAAAGAAGTGGTCCTTCTCCTGGTGCCGCAAGCAATACTTTCCATCTAAAGGATCCCCACTGCGTCTCAAAGGGCCATCCTTGAGGGGTAGTCCACACCCGAAACATTTCCGAACGTTCCCTTGTATTTCGATCAACTGGAAGGGCTTTTCCGTTCCTGAATTTGCTGCTTCAGGTTTAGGTGGCCGCTCCGTTGAAACTCTTGTGAATACGAAACTGCAAACAAAGCAAATGTCATTTTCTGAAAAAAGAACAAAACGATAACACAGGATGGAAAAGATTATAGCCTGATTTTAATTGCAAATGAACTTACCATCCCATTCACTCTCCATGATGCCAGGATTGTGAGCCTTGAAATGTGGGTATGCTGGTCAGCGGCAGAAGCAATATGGCGGCCCGTTACAAAATGGCGGGTGAACTCGCACAACTTCGATGTGTCATGGAGTTTTCGCGTATATATCACGATGAAATTAACGAAGTGGCTGATTTTAAGTTTGTAGCGAGGTAGTTTCAACCTTACCCGAGAATAACCTGTGGAATTGAGCCTAAAAATCGAACTGACCGATCGAAGAAATTCAGGTGAGTCTCGTGCACTGTTTAATATTCTTTTTTTGATGTTCTGATTTTTTTTAATTTTTTTTCAACGGAAAATTTGGGGGGTCCAGAAAGGGGTCCAGAAAGGGGTCCAGAAGGGGGTCCAGAAGGGGGGTCCAGAAAGGGGGGTCCACGTTTTGTCTACACCCTTGACAAAGGCGGCTAGACAAACTGTCTAAACCATTTACTGGTTGAGTATCCCATTCCACCAAAGACAACCGGTCCAAGTGCATTGGAACTGCATCATTTCCATATAACCTGTATCAACTAACAAAGGACGTTTAAACCATTTCTGTTTATGCTAGACTGTTTGTATTGTTTGTATTTTTGGTGGTGACGGCGGCCCTACGTAAGTCTGATCCGAACATTTACTCCGAAATAATTTTTCCCAAAAGCGAACAACCAAAGGAACAGGAAAGATTACGTGAGAACTCACTGTTACCTGATGAACGTTGATCAGTCAATATCAGACCGTTGTCATCCAAAATGAAGTCCACTTGCTTGAAGACAAACGGTCGTTTTCTGTCGTATTGTTCTGTCTGTATCTTTGCTAATTCTCTAAAATTCCTACATCTAAGGGTGGGATGTATGGGTTCTCTGCCATTTTTTCCACATCTCAAGAGGCAAAAGTTTGTCTGCTTTTTGTAGGTCAATGTAAACGGGTTACTAGCGGTGGTTATAACACTTGCAGCTTCCGCCATCGCCGAGACCAGTAGAGACTGTGCATCAAATAATTACCATATTCCCGCCGGTAAGTTAGTCACGCACTATAGCATTTCTTTTTGTTTCGGGGAAGGGAGAGGGAGGGGGTGATGTGTCAATATTGCTTGATCCCGAGTCAGACCAGAAATGATAAATGTATTTTATCGGTCCCTTGACTGAACATTCGGCCAGTTCTGATGAAACGCCATTGGCGGCAAGGCTGAGTACGAAAAACTAAAGTAGAAGGCATATTGCAAACGTAATTATTAATACTCGAATGTTTATCATGTGGTGTGCGTTATACGACCGCGGTACATTTTGACCGCGTACGTTCAAAGAGGTAAGTTCAACTCGATTTTATGTCTATGATGGATAGCTATTCGGACCGGAAAATATGCAATTCGCTACTTGCACATAACCATAATCCTTTGCGTTTTGGGGGGTAACCAGTAGAAGAAATGTATGGTATCATGACAAAAATTATTTCGGTGAGCTCGCAAAACCAGCTACTAATGCTTAAAAATGCACCAGAATTTACCAAAATCACGATAGGAGAAATTTGTACTAGTTTATAACTAAATGTAGAGAATTTTTATTTTTGTCCATACATCGTCTTGTAATTTTACAGACGATGTATGGACAAAAAAAAATTTCTCTACATTTAGTTATAAACTAGTACAAATTTCTCCTATCGTGATTTTGGTAAATTCTGGTGCATTTTTAAGCATTAGTAGCTGGTTTTGCGAGCTCACCGAACTAATTTTTGTCATGATACCATACATTTCTTCTACTGGTTACCCCCAAAAACGCAAGGGATTATGGGTCATGTGCAAGTAGCGAATGGGAAGATAGACCCTCCCTCCACTAATGTTCGGAATAATGGATTACGTTATATTATTTTTCGGTAATAATAAGAGCACTTATTTTCGCGTGATCAAATTAATCGGGATTAAAGCCAGAAAAAATTCCGGCCTGAACGGGATTCGAACCCATGACCTCTGCGATACCGGTGCAGTGCTCTGCCAACTGAGCTATCAAGCCATCTGGGAGCTGGTCACGTTGTGAGTTCGTAATATACCCGTAGATGGTGAAAAATGCAAGTGAACAAACGTATAACTTCTGTATAACTGCGATGATCAATCATGTCTTCATATCTTTCTCCGCAGTTCAAATATATGATCTTTGGGTGGGAGGGTGGGTCCTCGATCTGAAGGTTTTCATTAGATGTCACGGCGGCCATATTGGTATAGGCCTTATCACGGTTTCCGACGCCATTTTGACGGGTAGGCAAAGCGGTCAGAAATTACAGTGTTTGTATGGGAATCCGATGGCAAAGAACTTTTTCCAAAATCGAATTTTACACAAATTGTGAATCGCAATGTTAAAATATCAGGTGGAAGATTGTATTCACCAAGTTTGAAGGTTGTAGTTTAACTAGAAGACGCTCAGTTAATTTTTATAATTTAGCATACATTTGTCTGTAATTTTTTTTTCGGCGCCGCCGCGTCTTCCCAGCCAAATTTACAGACAAATGTATGGAAAATTATAAAAATCAACTGAGCGTCTTCTAGTTAAACTACAACCTTCAAACTTGGTGAATACAATCTTCCACCTGATATTTTAACATTGCGATTCACAATTTGTGTAAAATTCGATTTTGGAAAAAGTTCTTTGCCATCGGATTCCCATACAAACACTGTAATTTCTGACCGCTTTGCCTACCCGTCAAAATGGCGTCGGAAACCGTGATAAGGCCTATTCCAAAACAATGAACGGTGGCCATGTTTATAGCCATGGTGGCGTCCTCCCTGATGATATCAAAAACTGTTCTAACTTAGCTACTTTCAAGAGGAAACTTAAGGACAATAAGAATTTTCTAAAATCTATTAGTTTTACTAAAGCTTCTTGCAGTATTTCCAATAAATCCTTAGCGCCAGTAAGTTGAGCCAAAACTCCGAGCAAGAGAGATGACGTATATTAACCGAAGACAAGATGCAAATACGAAAGCAAACGGTAAATACAAAGCGGTAATATAGGTAGCAAGCTAATTATGCGCGAACTGAGTGACAATGAAGCTAACTAGACGACAGCGTGCATACAAAGCGAAACGGCAGCATGCACAATGTGTCACGCTACGTGACTAAACAACAATACGAAATATGGCGTGACTTCCTCTTTCTGCCGCTCGCCTGAGTAGATGAGCAATAAACACAGAGGAAAGTTAGGCTGTAGATTGGTAATGAAAAAGCGGTGACAAATATAGCTAGAGGTCAATGCGTAAATTAAGTACTACAACATAGTCAGGTATTAGTGTAGAGTCAGGCACGGAGTTTGTAGGAGCAGCTAAGTGACATAGTCCTTGAGGTAACTCGGACGACGGGTAGGACGGCTAGACCGGCGTGGGCGAGATGAGAAAGCAGGCTCCGATATAGGGGCATCAATGATGTCAGACACGCTTCCACCCGGGAGAGGAGGTGACTCGGGCGCAGAAGTAATGTCAGGCTGAGGATCTGGCGGAACAGCGAGCTCGCTAGGAACTATATAGCTAAAGCAGGAACAGGATTCGGAGTGCTCTGAGGCGTAGGAACGTGAGCGGGTTCCTCGTCAACGTACCCAGGTTCCTCGTCGATACCTTCAAGGTAGGAGTCGGAGCTGTAACGGCAAGAAAGGTTAGAAGTCGTCTCTGTTAGGTCAGAAACGTGATAACATTCAGACAGTTTGACGCGATAGGATGTAGAAAGCAGCTGTGAACCAGTGAACTTACGTACGTTGCACCACAGGCCATCTACGGAGACCACAAGGTACCGACTGCGGGCATGCGTCTTGGAACCGTCAGAGGTAATGTAAACCAAATCGCCGACCTGAACGGGCATGGAGGGGCGAGGACAGCATCCAGGGGCTTTGGATCTCTCACTAGCAGGATGGTTACCGAGCCGCAAAGAGTGCTGTTATCGAACAACTTGGAGGTCAGAAAAAGGGATCTGTGCGTTGCTGAATTGGTCGCGTTGAAGCCACATCTCGCGGGCAGACCTCTCCTCTGTTGCGGATACGGGTGTTGAGATTGGCGGTCGCCACAGCTAAGGAAAGAGGAGTGATTGTACCACCCTCAGGGCAAATACGGAGGAGCTCATCACCAAGTTCAGCTACGCATTTCTCTGCCACAGGATTCTTGTTTGGGTTTTTGACTCGACCGACTTCTACAGCAAAGCCATACTGCCTAAGGATTTCATCGCCGCACAGCGAAGCGAATCCGATTCGCTTCGCTGTGCGGCGATGAAATCCGAGTAGATCCGAGTAGATCCTGCTCCTGGGCCAGGAGCAGGATCTACTCTTATGACGGAAGGGGGGCCAGACAGAGGGCGCAGGTCAAGGCACAATCGGAGGAGACCAGAGCGAATGGAATCACGACGTTCGTCATCTAGCAAGCAGCTAGAAGTGAAGGACGTGGAGGTCTCGCGGACGACAAGTATTAACTGACGGTAGCGTTTTATGACGTCTGCAGCGAAGGAAATACCAAAGCCGTCGGGAGGATCGGAGGTTGACTGTTCAACAAGACTGGAGGGAACTTTCTTCAGAGGAGAGCACAGGTGGCAACACTGCGAACACCGTTCCAGGGCTTTGTCCAGATCTAAGGCGAAGAATTAACGCTGTGAGACCAGTTTCATTTGGTGACGGGAAGGGTGGTCCAACTTAACGTGCAGGGCAGCAAGGAAGCCATCAACGACGGAACGCGGGATGACTATACACTCACGGGGCGTAGCGAAAGGTTCATCATGTTTTACGACGAGCAGGCCGTCACGGGAAATGGAGACAAGGTTTAGGTAACGCTTGACGTCTTTGATGTTTGTCAGCTTCTTCGACGGGCGGGTGCCCTGCTTAAGATGAGAGTGGACACGCCTTAAGTCATGGCACTCTAGCTGCGGCAGAGCTTGTCAAAGGCCTGGACACATGGCTTGCTATCAGTCAGTACATAAGTCTTAGACTTTGATTGAATTATATAAGGAGCGAAGTGCTTGACAGCTGCTGCAATGGATAATGCCTCTATTTCACATGGTAACCAGGAAGCTTGATGTTTTTTAAACTTGGCACTGAAATATCCAGCGAGGTGGAGCTTCTGGTCGCGAAGAGTTGCACCAAGGCCTTTCATCTTGACAGAACCATCGGTTGCGATCCAGAGCTGATCATCAGGCTTGGGGAGAGTGATGGATCTGTTGGACATGAGTGCTTCTTGCACGAGCGAAAACACACCAGGAGCTCATCAGACCAGGAGATGGTATCCTGAGATTGACGGCCAGCCGTAAGTGACTCGAGAGGAGCGAGGAGTTTAGCAGCTCCACTAAGGACCCGGCTAAGCATCTTATACGACCCAACAAAGGCACGGAGACCGCGGGCGTTCTTGGGAGGCTCGCAAGAAGCCAAGGCAGCCACGCGATGGGGAGAAGCGCGAATCGAACCTTGGGACCATATCCAACCGAGAATGGTGGTCGAGGCTGGGCAGATTATGGTTTTGGCAGGTGAGAGGCGAAGGTCGCAGCGATCAAGAGCCGTGAGCACCTTTCGCCAGTTTGCAAGGAGCTCTTGGTGAGAATTACCGCCGCAATAGAAGTCGTCAGCGATCTTAGCGACACACCCCTCCTGAAGGAGATCGCCCAGGATGCGGCACATTAGCTCCTCGAGGGCTGTCTCAGAACCGGGGATTCCTATGGCACAGCGCGTGTAGACACGAACACCTTTGAATGGAGTAACCACGCCACAATACTTCATGGAGTTCTTTGCAAGGGGAATTTGGTAGAACGCCTGGGACAAATCAGAGACTATGATGTACTTCCAGCAAGCAATCTTGAGAAGGGTGGAGTCCACGTCTGGCATTAGTGAGGGCTGAGGTTTACTATAGCGGCCCACGTCAGTAAAGGCTGTGACCAAGCGGAAGCCGCCATTCCTCTTCTTCACTAGGAAGAGGGATTCAGATATTCCACCACAACCTCTAAATCTTCTGGTCGACGGAATACACCTTGAGACTCAAGTTCGTCAAATTTGGTTTGAAGAAGGTCGAATTGGTCACGAGAGTACTGACGGACACGCCCTTTGCGCTGGGGAGGCTCGACAGGACCCATATTCACAACTCCCTCAATTGGACCGGCGGCTCCATTGTAACCAGGGATGCGGGAATCAAAGACCAATTGAAGCTCCCTCAGGAGCGAAACGAACGCAGCTTTCTCAGAGGAGGATAACAAACCATCAGGGTCTACGTGTACGGTCTCCATAGGGGGAGAGGGAGGAACAGTAAACTTTGGAGACGGCTCGGCGGCTTGAGTTGAGGAGGGCTCTGTGGGAGATTCGAGGACAGTTAGACGTGCTTGGCATAAATGGTCGTGCTTACGGACAAGTAAGGGCTCCTCGGTATTGTTGAGAAGTCTCAGTTTACCGCCAATGGATTGCCCAATATCAGGTGGAGGCCAGGTGTGAGCAGGTTTGAGGTGACTAGAAGAGACCGAATCCATACGGGGCTCGATGGCAAGTCTAGCATCTTTAAGCAGCTCTGAGGGGGCGTCGATTTCAAGGAACTCACCCGGCCAGACAGTGGTGTTAGTGTTCGGGGCGCGAAGGAGGTGGCAAGCTCTAACAGCGTAGTGAGTCTGAGGACTTTGAGAACAGCCATAAGACGCCAGGTCACACCCAGCGATGATAATCTCACGTTTAGCGGGACGGACTGCGATGTCGTTGGAGGTCACGAAGGGCGTTCCGGCCAGTATGTCAACATCAAGATCCTCGACAACGAGCGCTTCCAGAGTAAGGGGTTGGCCATGATGAATCAGAGGAAGGCGAGTCTCACCAACAACAGTTTACGGGGTACGACCGTCGGCCAGCAAAGCGGCCTGGGAGCTTTTAGTCACCTTAGCACCAATGTGCCGAGCTAGGGAGGCTCTCATCATATTAGTTTCTGCGCCAGTGTCAATTGTTAGACGTAAAGGGTGATGACTGTAGAAAGCGTGAAGGAATGGAGACTGTGAGACGTTTACGCGGCGAGTGACAGGAGGTTCCATAGTAGGTAGAACTCCGGAGGTACAATGCTGCATATTTGAGAATTCTTGAAAATCTGAAGGAAAAGGCTGATCAAGGCTGTGCTGGTAATCATAACTGCTCTCATCTAATTCAACGCTAGCCACTTGGCGAACCTTGAACATGAAGAGACGGTCAGGTTCGGGCAGAAACTTGCAATGTTGCTGAGGAAATGCGACCGAAAATCTGGGCGACCAGCCTGCTGGCAAAGAGGACAGGACTTGACAGCTCGAGGCTTGGGTAGTAGCCTGCATCGAGCGGAAACAAATGAGCGATGATCAGTCGGGGGAGCAGAGCGTAAGACCTTGGATTCATCACTGGTGTGGAGCTCGTTAAGTAATGACCCGAGAGCTTGAGAGATCTCAGGTTTCACAGAGGCCAACGTCCTACTACGTAACTCGGTTCCATATCGCTGTTTCAAAAGCCGTGGAAGGCTGGGATGGAGTAGGCGTAACCAGGTAAGAACAACAAAATTTTCGAGGGATGGAGATAGTTCTTCATCAGTGTCAGGAGTCTCTCCATGATGAGTGATTCCGCTGGATGTAGTGAGCAGGTTGTCCTCAATAAATGGTGACACAGAGAATTAACTCTGAAGTGTAAATTTAAGAGCTAAGTATACCCGTGAATAACCCACTGGGCGTTAGCTCTAGTAAAGGGAATCAGGGAACCACTCGAGGTAAAGAAAAGATCTTTTGACCTCGGTGGGAATCGAACCCACGACCTCCGGATTAGATCTACCGTTACTCTGCCGACTGAGCTACGAGGTCGGACAGAGAAAGTCGGGGACGATTTAGATGGTGAATCGCGGCGAAGAGAAAGTAAGGGTACATATGAATGGTATGGTATGGTATGGTATACTTTATTTAAATCAAGAAACACGCTAGCCCCAACAACACTCAGCTGGTTTCCATGGAGGGCGTGTTTTTACAAATATAAAAGAGACTAAAACTAATAAGATAAAAAAGATAAATCTAATCATTGTGCCGCGTAGCACTAAGAACACAAATGGTGACACAGAGAATTAACTCTGAAGTGTAAATTTAAGTGCTAAGTATACCCGTGAATAACCCACTGGGCGTTAGCTCTAGTAAAGGGAATCAACATTCATATGTCCTCAATAAAGGCCATTAAGCTTTGGAATCCTCAGGACGTTGTTCGGGCTTTAGAGAAATATTCGCGAGGTCCAAGAAACGGGAACCGGTTAGCTGCAAGCCAGAATGCTGCCGGATCTTTTGCCAAACGCCGCTAATAGATGTAGAATTCTTGACAATTGAGCTCCGGGAAATGATAGGGGCGTAATTGGCAATTTGGCCGAGCAACATTTCCAAATGTGTTACCTTTTGAGCAGCAGTCCTTCTTCTCGCCGCTGGAACAGATTCAGGGTCGTTGGAGAAACCTCGTAGAGGCGTAGCGTTTGTTTTTTTCCCCACGACGATCCATCAGTAAGAAAGTCTGCAAAGTTCGGATCGAGGGACAGGATGTACTTTAAATTGTTTTCCCAGGCATCGATCGAAGTGGTAGTTTCATTCGAAGAAAGCGACCATTGTTTCGGCGCTCTGTGTGAAGTCATCGAGTCTACAATTCACGAATTCTGGTTTGGTTGCTCAGAGAAGCGGCAAAAGTCGAAGAATACTGTAACGTCTTTGTCTCTGTGGGTTCTTGGAAGAGTCGGCGCTGCCACCACGCCAGTAAGTTGAGCCAAAACTCCGAGCAAGAGAGATGACGTATATTAACCGAAGACAAGATGCAAATACGAAAGCAAACGGTAAATACAAAGCGGTAATATAGGTAGCAAGCTAATTATACGCGAACTGTGTGACAATGAAGCTAACTAAACGACAGCGTGCATACAAAGCGAAACGGCAGCGTGCACAATGTGTCACGCTACGTGACTAAACAACAATACGAAATATGGCGTATAAGTATAATTTATTGTCATTAATATTTTTATTCTAACTATCATTGCCTATTTATTGCCCCCGCAGGGTTTTGGCCCAGAGGCCAAAACCCGAGGAGGCACCCTAGGATTCCCCGCGTGTATACATATAAGGAATTTCAAAAATGTAAAGATGTAAGTAAGTAAGTAAATTTGTAGTATGCGAAAAAAATCTCGATTTGATCAAACTAGGCGCGCACGGTGGTCTCGGGTAATATTTCAGCATCTCGAAGGTCTTCCGAGCAGGAGTTTGCGTGTGATCGTCTTCTAGCAGCATTTCGAGTTCTTTCTTTCAGTGTTTTAAGGTCTTGCAACAACGAGTTCGCATTTCGCCATCATCTAGCAGCATTTCAACCACGAGCTCGCGTCTCAGCCGTCTTCTAGCAGCGTGTGAAGGTCTTGGAACCCCGAAGCCGCGTTTCGCCATCTTTAGCAGCCTTTCAAACCACGAGTTCACATCTTCGAGCAGCATTCCAGGGTGAATATTTTGCAGTTCAGTGATTTATTTAAATTTAAAAGCATTCAACAGCACTGAATAAAATTATTCGGTACAAAATTTGATTTGTTAGACACAAATCAGCAACGTGGTCGACAGACACGATCCAACGGTATCAAGTCAGTTCGATCGAAGATTGTTTCGGAAAAATTTCCATATAACCCCATACATTTATTATGCATGCAGAATGATTAATTATGTATGCGCTCTATTGTTTCAGAAGACAATTGCAACCCCCTAAGGTATTGAATATATACATTGATAATTATTACTTACTGTATGAATAAAAGAGGATTTCATTTCGCGCTGTCTTTTTGCCGACTCTCTTCTTCCCCTACCTCCATTCTTCTCTCTTTTTCTCCTTCATATTTCCCAGGCTCCTTGCGCATATTTTTTCTTTTTACCTTTTTCCCCTGCAGGTCTCGAACTCCTTACCTTTCGCATACCTGTCGCTTACCAGCTTCTCTTCTACACCACTACACTACGAGGCTCAGTTGAGAATTACCGCTCCAAAAATCATTTATATTTCACTTGACTCGTTCACATTCCTAAGAATTTACATTACAATTTACTTATTCATCTATTTAAAGCATTTTCATACTGCACGATAACATGCATTGGATTTTTTAGCCAGCTGGGTCCCTTGTGAGTTTCGTTTCTTCTTCGTTGAGTTCACTTGAAAACTGACCCGAAGAGTAGTATAGGCTCACGGTATCGTTTACGTTAAGGACCTTTTCACCGCTGTAAGACCATCTTCGCAATGGTCTTCTCGATTTTTGAATGCTCTGGCTACTTCTGAAGTCTACGACGTCTTTGATTGTTTGTCATCTTTCTGTGCCAGTGGAGATGTATTGCTTGACTTCAGTACCAGCTTCAGCGACACGAAAGGTGCATACAGTCGTTAATCGAACCTGCCCGCTTTTTATAACATGGCCTCGAGAAAGATGGATATAACAAACTTGAGGAAACAAAATACACCGCAGCAAATGAAAGCAGAACAGCTGATGCCGCGGCTTTGCGCAAGTAAGACTTATATCAGGGAGAAAATACGAGAACACACAACCGAGGTGGGGAAGTGGCTTATTGCACAGGATTTTCTTTGATGTACAGAATCAAAATACTCGCTGACCTTAACAACATTTTATAGCTAACCGCAAGCCGCTTTTGCTTAGGCCTAAATCGCTATTTTTAAAGCATTTTTACACTGTAGCATAGGACTAAATCGCTATTATTTTATGCAGGTTTTAGTCTGCTCTTTAATTTTAAATGCGGTGAATGCGCCATAAAAATGAATTTTAGATTTCGTTTTTCCGTAGTTTGGCCCTTAAAATCATTTTTTTTTTGTATGTCTTTTTAAACTCGATGCAATTTTCCGTATTTTAACCCTAAAATTCGAAAATTTTTTCTAAGTTTAAAAGAATGCGAGAATTAGAAAAAAAATGGCAAATTTTATAGTTATTCAAAGCGGATAACTCTCAAAGGGACTCTATTGTTTTGGCTATTGTTTAGTTAAACAAAGAACTGTATGCATAATAAATGTATGGGGTTATACGGAAATCTTGCCATTGTTTCGATCGAGAGTTCATTCGATCGAAACCAAAGGTCAGTTCGATCGAAGCAAAGGTTTCGATAGAAGAGTGAGTGATGATAAAAACTGCATATATAGATTATTCTTCGTTTTTTTATCCACTGCTAAATATTTTTACAGTTCGAAGAGGGCACTTATTCTGTTTTTGTTAACCCTGGTATTTATTCATGTGCTGTTAATGCTTTTTTGGAAATCTCTACGCATTTGTTTCTTCCATATATTTATCAAACCTACGTACTAGGAATGAGTTTACAGACCTGCTTTTCAATGTTTGGTCACATTATAACATTTGGTTATCTCAAGGAAGAGGAAGAGAGCCCTTTCATGACACTAAGAACATTGGATTCTTTTTGTCGCTCATGCTCGAGTTCTGTGACTTTGAATTGCAGTATTCTTTTGACAGTAGTGACAACATATGGATTAAATCAGTTGGGTTTAGGTAACAATATGTGGCCCTTTTTTGTAGTACCTATTTCACGGGCGAGAAAAAAAACCTCTAACCACAATCATTTCAAGTGATACCATTAGAAAACTTAACTTACCCTACGAAACAATATCTGTTAAGTGCATAATATTGGAACGAAACAAAAAAAAAACAATGGAGTAGTAACTATTTTGCGGACAAAGAAAAATCACTCAAATTTGTTTTGTCCTTATTGTTAGCGTTTTTTGGTAAATGTCTGGCCTGATTAAAAAAAACAAAGTGTATTAAATGCAAAATATTTTAAAAAAGAGGTAGATTGCATGGTTGTAATGGCTTTACATTTCCTTTTTTAGGCCTAAATAAATAGATTGCTGATAATTTTATAGATTTATAGACTGTTGTAAGTTTGGTTATTATTGTTGTTATGGTTATAATGATTTTTCCCAACAATTACTCCAATTTTTTAACGTACAATACATTCCTGTTACACAGAATATTAACTTTACAATAAAATAAACAAATTTGTTAACATACAATACGTTGCTGCTTCACAAAAATAACAACAAAACTGTATGGCTCGTTGGCAATAATCATTGAAACGACACGGTTTATTAATCCTTTACTATCTTCTGATCCTTGAGATAAGAAAAGGAAACTAAACTCAGTCGCTTCGGATACATTTTGTTGTTCTTTCTTTGAGTGGGTTTTGAGTTTTGATTTGTGATCCTGATCGGTTTACTTTATGCGTGTGGTCTTTGGATCGACCCCGTTGGCGATTTGCGTCTAACAAATCAAGTTCTGTACGGAACAATTCTACCCAGTACTGCTGAATAACTTATCGCGCGCGTACGCGATACCCCTCCTCGTCCTGAATTACCCAAAGTTGCCTTGCAAGCTTACTCAAAAATTAACCGGGACCGCCGTGCGCGCCTAGTTTCTTCAAATCGGGCTCGCACACTACCGATACTACACCAATATTTCACATTCTTTATACGCGGGGGGTCCTATTAATGCCTCCTCGGGTTTTGGCCTCTGGGCCAAACCCTGCCGCGCGAAGAATTGCTTTGAAAGTGTAAGTGTAAGGTGTAAGATGTAACAGTGGCTCAGTTTGAGCCAATTGCAAGCTTTTTGGGAAAGATTGTGTTCACCAGTCGAACCACTAGAGCAAATCCAGTGTTGAAATCTAGCATATCGAACTGAAGGTTGAGTCGGCAGTGTTTCCGAACAGAACTGAACGAGCGTGTTTATCATACAGTCGCATCCGGTGTTCAAAACACAAATCAGATCTGTTTTGCCACAGAATTAAACGAGTCGTGTTCATCAATCAAACTAGCGTGTTCACTTTCACTTTGACTTTGCCCATCATATTGAACTGAAAGTTCGACCAAGCAGCGATACATTCCAATACTCTTGATATTCAAGGATTGCGTGACGAACGTTACCGGCCGGTAAACGCGTTGTAATTTTCTCTCGGTAATGTTTGCAACAGAAGGGAACCAAAAATCCGTTATGCTGTATTAATAAACCCCTTATTATAGCACAAATTATTTGCTCGTTGGCACTCTATCGATAGGTATACCTAGTTACATAATTCTTGCAGCCACGTGCACGAGTGTAGTCGCGTTGGTTCGCTCTGACACGAGCAAGAAGAGCACGAATAACTTTTTAAATCTATCATCACTTACTTGAAATAACAGAGATTTTTGTTCATTTTGTGTGATTTGAAGGATTGCAACGAGAGTAAAAGGTCAGATCAGCCTGTTATTTTAACGATTCTGTGGAGACGTATTTTGTAATATAAAAAGGTGTACAGTTCATTACATAATAAACGTGATATCCAAGGCGGGGGGCAGATGTAGTGAGAACTATTACTAGTTAATTAACTTATTGCCCCCGCAGGGTCCGAGGAGGCATTAATAGGACACCCCGCGTATAAAGAATGTGAAATATTGTATCGGTAAACTAGGCGCGCACGGCGGTCCCGGTTAATTTTTTAGTAAGCTCGCAAGGCAACTCTGGGTAATTCTTGCAGCCACGTGGACGAGGAGAGGTATCTCGTGTACGCGACTTGATTTGTTAGACACAAATCGGCAACGGGGTCGACAGACTCGATCCAAACACCACACGTATAAAGTAAACAGATCAGGATCACAAATCAAAACTCAAAACCCACTCAAAGAAACAACAACAAAATGTATCCGAAGCGACTGACGGTGTCGTTTCAATGATTATTACATAATTCTTGCAGCCACGTGCACGAGTGTAGTCGCGTTATTCGCTCTGACACGAGCACTCTATCATCACTTACTAGAAATAACAGAGATTTTTGTTTATTTTGTGTGATTTGAAGGATTACAACGAGAGTAAAAGCAGGTAAAAGGTCAGATCAGCCTGTTATTTTAACGAGTCTGGGGAGATTTTGCAATAAAAGTTGTACAGTTCATTACATAATAAACGTGATATTTAAAGCGGGGGCAGATGTAGTGAGAACTATTACTAGTTACTTAGATAGTGCAGGTCCACATCAGGACTTTTGTCTGGCCAATCTGTAGTTCAAAACCTGCTTTACCAAGTAAATTATGTATGGATGTAGTGTACCAAACCAATCAAGTTGGAGTTGAACTCGTTTCTTATGTAAACAAACGTTTTTTTGTTCCATTAAATTTGCGTGGCTGCTGACCATGTGAGTGAAACGCTCTATACTGTCTTTTGCACCCAGGCTAGCGATCACAAATGCAAATTATATTGGCGTTACGCAAGCATGCTGTTTTACAGTGGAGGGTGGGAAATTAAAAAAAAAAACAAGAAAACCCTTGGAGTAAGGACGAGAACCGACAAAATCAACCCATCCACATACATCACTTCTGGACAACTGAATGCATAATTCAGTTACAAATCTATTAGTCATTCAGGCACTGCTTTTCGATTTGGGTAGCACACAGTCTCAAATATTTAGACTGTGCAAGGTTTTGTCTGCTCCTGCCCTTCTGTGAGGTGGCTGTTGACCCAACAGCCTAGTACCCGTTTTAGGTTCCCTCGCTCAAGGTTCAAGTTACCCCCTTTTATTGTTTTTTTCTTCTTCGAATTTTTGTATAATTTTCCTCTATATTTTCATTACACGATTTTTGTATTTTTTAGCTTCAAGTTATTTTGATTTTGTCAGTCTCTAATTCATTTAGACATAACTAACAACAAACAACTACAAAAAATAATCTCTAGCATTTAATTTGAATACAGAAAAACATTTGACTAAAAACGAAATAAGAGTTTTTCTTTACAAAAGAAACCATTTTGCAACTCAATTATTATGAAAACTTTTCTAGATCAACAGGTTTTGACCATAAACTGAGGATCTGAATTTTTAAGATGAATTTTATGTGATATCATGATTCAATTTCTATATGCACTGTATACAGGTTTCTTTTAATTACATCCTTTTCAAGTCAGTTTTACACTGTTACTTTTCTTTCGGTAAACATTTTTTCCTCCCATGTTACTTGGATAACCAAAAATTTGCTTGACCCAGTTCCCTAAAGTTATGTCAATCAATTTTCCGCAACTGACATTTTAAACACATCTATACGAGATCTACCAAGGACAAGATTACCGTAATCCTAAAAAGAAGACATTTACTTGCTCTGCTGAATGGAGATGCTCTTTACCCATTATCCACCTGACCGCAAGTCGTCCAACGATTATTTTGGAAGAAACCCATTGGAGATACTGACACATTTAAGCTGATGCTGTTTTTCCTGGGTAAAACAAGGCTTGTTTTAATTTAAGGTTTAAATGGTTTCTTTAAGGTACTTATTTGAGTTGCTCGTGTATTTGTCTTGTCTTGTATTTCTTTAATTTGCCTCGACTAGCTTCTCAGCTATTTGCGGGGCAAACTACCCCAACTTGTAGTTAAAGATTAATAAATAAAAGTTGTAGTTGTAGTTGTAGTAGTTGGTAATGGCTGTTCCTAGCACCTGATAACAAAGTGGATTCTTACATCTCAACACTGGACCACATTGCAAAAAGAAAAAAATAGAGCAACACTGGACCAAAAAGGAATCAATAGAGCAAGACAAATAAACTTTATTAATAACAACTTGGACTCTGAAGCTAATATTTTGGTTATATTATGATATCCATCATGCTACTTTGCTATGTTTCAATGAAAAATTCAGAAATACCAATAATCTGTCAATTTTGAATCATAGAGATCCTATGTTTTTCAGAACAAAAAAAGTTAATATTTTTTCTTTGCGCAGAAAATACTCATTTTAAATATCTAATTATCATAACAATAACAAGAGGATATTCAGTTTTTTTCAAAAATTGTATGCAATGGTTTCATTGCATTACGTTATACCTTTTTTAACTTATATTTTTGAGTCTTAGTATAATTTCTATGCCTTAGATAAATGCCCTCTGGGCAAAATTTGAGTTTCAAACATGCACATCAAAATTTCTAAGTCAATCGGGACAGCTTCTACTTTTTTCCTCCTCCTAACTTTAATTACTAACTTTAATTACTAATCTTCAGTTCCCCCGTTTTCTTCTAACCACTCCATGCTAATCTCTCCTTTATATTATTATTATCATTATTATCATTATTGTTGCACTGCCTTGTGGTTGACGTGGCTGCATTGCAGTTTGTTGGTCCCTCAACGCTAGTGTATTCTTTAACATCTAACAGTTTTTGACTTAATTTTATTTTCTTATTATTTTCAATTTTCTGCTTACAACAATTCCTGCGCATACATCCACCCCCTGATATAATACTACCCACTGTTTCAGTGGAGATTTGGGAACCCTTTTACTAGGTGATCCTACACTTTTACACCTGAAATGCCACAAAGGTTGCTAGATATATCTACTGCTATACAAACAGTTAGAAAGGTTTTCAACCGAGCGTTGTAAAATTAAAAAACAAAGTAATTACTCCTAGTGGCCAATCACAAAGGACAAGGAAAATACATTAAACCAATCAAAACTCGACGCGGGTACATATAGCTGACGCAAAGCGCGGGAAGACGCGTGAAAGCGAGTCACGCTTGGTTACTTCTGATTGGATGAAAAGGTGGCGCAAGCTTTTTAAGCCAATCGTATAGCGTTTGGTTTTACGGCACTCATATGAAGACCGCTCTATCGTCCTTAGTTTAATTCGGCAAGTTACTCAAGGTCACTCATAATTGAACATAAGAAAATTTGAAGCAGCACACATTGCTTTTGTTTTATTTATTTCAGTACAGGACAACAGTCGGTTTGACTTGCGCAATCCAGTCTCGCGGGTAGAGATGTAACTACTGTTTTTAAATTAATCCTTTTTTCAAAACCATTTTTATCTGGAAGAAGTTTTTTACTTTAGCTTTTTTTTAAAAACCGTTTATATCGTAACCTGTACATTACTTCAATAGCCCTAGATACCACGCTCATCGTTATTTTGAGGTCGTCATGGCAACAGGCCATAATAGTATTCTCGATATTGGACTGGAACTAGCTTGCAGTGGAGGCTCATGCGGAGGGATTTCATTAAAAAGGGGCAAAGACTATTTGCATTTGTGAAGACTTCCCGCATTAACCTCGATTGCAACGAATACGGTCTGCTAATTACGAATATGGTCTGCTGCTGAAGTTGTAAACTTATTAGCAAAATTGATTTTTTTTTTTAGCCTATTCTGAAAGCTTGAAGTAGCTTAAATTTGTCAATCAAAGCAACAATGATGGATATTTCCCCTCCAAAAAAGGTTGACGTGTAACGAATTTTTTGTACGATCATAAAATGCAGACAATATAAACATGATTGTTTTTACAAGTTTCGGTTATTTGTGGAATTAGCTGCTTATAATTGACAATATCACATGAACAATATCCCAGAACGGCATGCAAAGTTATTCGTAGTTTTGATTTTTGTTCGTATGACAATGAAACGACTCCCTTAAATGAAAGAGGAAGCTGACCCATTTAAGAACGTTTGCAGTTTTGATGGATCAAAAACTACTGCCCAAAGAGATTTTCGTAGTGTTGACGCAGTGCTCGCACTATTGTACACCTATTTATATTTAATTCGTGTGGAAATTATCTGTTCTTATTATTTAATAAGTAAATTGTACTTGGACTTTCGTCTGCAAGTTGTTTATGTATGTGACTAATTAGTCAAGTCAGATGTCACTAATGTTCTCTTCACGCGCGAGGGCCTGGAAACGGTTTAACTGATGGTCAAAATTGTCAGCTAAGAAATGGACTGAGATCGAAAAATATCTTCTGATAGCTAAGGCACGACCTGAAATTTTAACATACATGTGAGAAATCCGCCACAAATTATTGCGATAACTCAGACTGCAGCACGCATGCCCAGGCCCTCATATGACGCATTTACGTTCTTCTACAGTATGTTTAAATAGACGCATGGCAAAATGGAATCTATTTATTTGTTTGTTTGGCAAATAACAGCTGAGAACAGAGTGGCGACCTGTCTTGTTCATAGCAAGAAGCTAATATGTTCCGTTCAGTATTGAGATTATGTATAAATGGTGGGATGAATAGAATATTACTCCAACAGTACAGAGTTGTAAGAGCATTGTAGCAAGGCTAAAAACGTCATTATTTGATTGAAAGAGATTTTTGTGGTAGTGAAAGTCATCTCCTCAAGTAAATGGTATTCAGTATTGCTAAGACGAAATTGCGTGATCGACCTTTTCTTTAGTATATAACTAAATAACTTTTGTCAAAAAGTGTTAGTTGAAACATATAGCTGCAGTGTATGTATAAGAATACATTATTTAACCGAGTCTCGTTTATCTGACAGTATATTATGGGTGTGAACTAATTTTAATGTTTAAAGATAAGTGATCATAACATGTGTATAGCATAGGATATGTATTTTGATATAAGAATGGTTGCTATGTAACGTGCAAATTGCCATCCTTAAGTTTAGTTGAGTTATATAAGTGTATATTAATAAAGAATTAAAAACGTTTTTTGTACTAGAATGTACGTTTTTGCACGTTGTCAGATGTTAATAAAATGCTGCATACTACCGAAGTCGTTCGTGGGTGTCGAAAAAGAATCGTACAAATGGTCCGGAATTTTCTACTACTTTAGAGTTTCAGATTTATTACTGCATGTTTAGCCTACGTCTTTGGAAATCCTTCTGAACTGTTCACGGGTAGAACCAATACCTTAAAATCAAAACATTCATTTTAGTCCTGAAATTGGGACCGTGAGTGATACAGTCACTAAGTATGGGATGGGTGGGTGGGTGGGTCGAGAAATGCGCGTCTTGGGGTTCCCGTTGCGTTTGAAGGCAAACCAAGGTTTACTATCCAGCCAGTTGTGAATTGAACACATTTCGAACTAGTAACACACCCATGGGGAATCACTTTCATTTCCAAAACACTAACATTTTGCTTGTCAAATCGCTGAAGTTGAACCTCTCGCAAGCGAACACTCACGGTGGGGAAGGGGGCGTAAGGGTTTGCGGTGATGAGGTTTTGCGGGGTTTCCTAAGTTTTTAAACTGTAGTGCTGATTCTGTCGATTGCGACCAAAAAAAATGGGTGCTCCAGACTCGTGTTCGGGATATTTTAGCTTGAAAACTAGCATCTTGACGAATTTTCAGCAAAAAAAAATCGCGGAAAGCATTAACCAAATAAATAAGGTCGTAATTCTAATGGAATGGTGAACCTGAAGTATTTATGACGGCATCTAGCACACTTGTAACTATGGCTGCGGTATTTTGGTAAATTTCGATGCGGTATTGCGGTTTTCGGATGCCCCTTACGCTCTCCTCGGTGGGCAATCGCGATGATGCGTTTTTCTTTAGACTCAATCACGGTCACTGTTGGCAAAGGTGATAATATAGGAACAGAATTTTGGGTCGGATACCAGCTCGCGCATGATTTGAGAAGACAAATAGTACATGCCTCCAGCCCCCAAACAAGAGCTGGTACACTTTGACAAGCAAAAGAATTTCAAGCTTACGAGAGCTGCTACACTTTCCGCGAATTTTACTAAACAGAGAGCTCACGACTAAATTTCTAATTTTCTTAACTATGGAATGCTGCTTTCTAAACGGAAACATTTGTTCCTTCATATCTGCCGAACAATTTCGGATAAAGTTTTACGAAAGTGGCCTGTGTACACATGTAGACCATATCCCCCGGGGGGGGTGTGTTTGGGGGGCTGCCTTATAAAAGGATGCGGGTCCTCGTCGTACCTTTAAGGGGATAAAAAAGAGGTTTTGTTACCTATTAGGATATTCAGCCTCAAAAGGTCCACGGCGTAAGCTTTTGGGTAACTTTTAGGGTATTGAGCCGAAAAAAATTTGACATGAGATAATGTGTTGCTTTAGAATTTTTACCCGGGGTGAACAAAAAATTCAAGCCACACCCATAAAACCGGATCCTGGTACCTCTAAGGTTTTTTTTCAAAATATCCCACGAGTGGCCCCTTCCCCCCCCCCCTCCCTGGGACCATATGTGCATTACGTTGGCGTTAACATTTGCCAAAAATAGATGACTCATTGTGGGCTTATGCTAGGTGGTTAAGATTTTAAACAAGAAGCGCACTCTGAAGCTTAAAAATGTTATCAACATGCGAACATGGTCAACCAAAGCTCCTACTCCACGATCACTCCATTCGCTTTGGTGTCTACACACGATACAGTTGAATAAAATGTCGAAAAATGGCAATTTAGTTAACGTCTTTTAATGTGTAGTTCTTGCTAACTACTCCTGAGTATTGAGGAAACAGTATTGATATTTCATACGCACATGGGTTAGTTGTTGGTATACTTGCATGATCTGCAAGCTGGTTGACGGTCATGACAACACACAGCCTGGCTTGAACAAGAGTTCAAATTCGATCATACAACTGGGAAACAGAACTTCAACAACTGTTGATGGTATTGCAAACCACGCTAAGATGGAACCGTTATCGGACATGGTATGTCTCACACATTCATGTATACATTTGCACTTTTCTGATTGTAATATTTATTACCAGGGCTGAGACCTCTGGAACCCAGCCAGTTTAGTAAAGTTCTACTTCTATTACTACTGTACATGTAATATAATTTAAAATTACGCTGTCCCAATTATACCACTATTTTAAAAAAATACTAAAAGTCTTGTTTATCCAGTATCAACCTTTTCTGCGAGAACGAGTTATACATCGTACATGCATACACAAACACTACGAATTAGGAGTGCATTCCTCTGGTATGATACAGTTATACAAAGGGCATTTCCAAGTTGTCTTTTGCCTATGTGTCAAAACGAGTCTTCGTGCAAAACCATTCATATGAAAATGTGTTCCACCTACAGGTTCCTTTTCATGCAAATCAAACTCATTTTCATGTCAAAGGTTTTGCACGAGGACTCGTTTTCAAACAGAGGCACAAGGGAACTCGGAAATGGCTTTTTTAATTAAATAAGTCTCAATAATAGTACAATTTTAACCTGTCTAAAATACCTAATTACAATAAATTCTTTTTCCAGCCTAGGGTCCATTCTTCTAGATGATCCAGATCAAGATAATGATCCAAATCCAAGATCACTCGGATAACAAAGGAACCAATAAATCCAGTCTGGGCAAGGTTTCATGGGTTCCCTTCATAAACCACGATCAAAGTGATCTTGTATGAACGCACCCGTAATATCATTATCCATTAGTTGGATCCCCACACGTTTCACCTACTTCTACTTCTATACAAACTGTGGAGGCCTCATGCATGGCTAGTGTGGTCAAGCGGTCCTGGTTTGAACTGGGGATACTGCATTGTGCTCTTGTGAAAAAAGCTACTCACAGAGTGCCTCTCTCCACCCAGCCCGGCTGGCAGGAGTGTAAATGGGTACTGGCGAATTCAATGCTGGGGGTAACCCTGTGATGGACTAACATCCCATCCCAAGGGGAGTAGAAATATTCCTAGTCGCTGACATAAGAGGTACTCAGTCGACCTTTTCTAACCAGGGTATTGTTCAGAGACTGACGCAAAATCAAAACAGGTATTGTGTACACCAAAGGTAAATGTTCGAACCCAGACCGCACCATCTGGAGGCGAGCACACTAACCATGAAGCCACCGCACCTCCAATTGTGTACACTAACATAACAACAAATACAAATGAAGCTAATGAGCAGTAATAGGCAGTCTGCTATCCCGAGATAAAGGACTTTGAAGAGACCTCTTTGCTGGCCGAGAAGTGTCACCTCCCTCAAATTGTTTTCGCTTCCTTTTTGGAGACCTTCTTGGAGACCTTCTTGGAGAGACGTGCTGTAAATAAGATGGGGGCAAAATTTTAGCACTGAAACACTTACAATTGAAAAACCAATCTTAATCATTTATGAAGGGAAAATATAATCCATTACACAAAAGAAAAAGAAAAAGGTCTACCTTGTCCTAAAATTAACATGCTTATGAACAAAACAAACAAAAAAATCCTTCTTACTTGCAACCTTCGCGATATCAAACTTTCGTCTACTGTGCTTTTCATTGACACACAAACTCTAATATTTAAATCTTAACTAATGATCGCGTAATTACATTCCATTTTATCACAATTACAACCTTCAACCCTTATAAAAGGAAACAATATGGATCAAAATCTACCAATCATAACCCACAGAAGTGACCCGTGATGCCACTGAAAAAATTTTTGTGGCTTTGCTTTGAAAGCCTGCCATTGAATCCGAGAAACTTCAAGTTCCAGATTCCACGGTATGCCAGGACAAAAATTGCATAAAAATATAACAGTAAAACAACAGGATGTTACTGTAGGTAAGATTCTCAAGTGTGATGATTTTTTTAAAATCCCAACAAACTCCTCAAGTGTACTAGGATTAAGTGATACTGACCTTTCTAAGATTATGCATGACTTCTGTCATCTTCATGTAAGGTAAGGGTACCAATTCTTGGTGTATTACCATCATCAGTTTCTGTTTTAAAACAAGATAATAAAGACAATCAATGAACCTAACTCATCAAAATGCTCCCGAGGTCCAGTGGTCATCTGACAGGTGTGCAGAAGGTCATGAGGGAGGAATCAGATTTTTTCAGGACCAAATTTATGTAAGTCCTTCTTCGGTACTGAGTGAACACAGGAGCAGGTCTAAAAAACCTACGTTGGTTGGGCTTCTGGCATATATGCTGTAGCCCAGGAAATTTCCCAGGTTATACAAGGTTATACAAGGTTATACAAATGTTTATAGATTTAAGCGCAAACCTAAGACAAAAACACACGGCGACATAACCATAAGCATAAGCGTAATAAAAATTAATGGAAACGATTCCTTCTTGTTGTCAGCCCTGGTTTACACTGCCTAGGCTTATGTTTATGCTTATGTTTATGTGGCAGTGTAAACCAGGCTTAACTATTTTTGCCACATCGTGTCCATATCAGTGGTGGATCTAGAGCAGGGGCCAGGGGGGCCTGCTCCCCCCTATTTTGGGTAAAATAAAAGCTGCAGAAGGAAGAAAAAAAAAATTATAAAAACTGGGTCCCACCCTTACCTCAAGGTCTGGATCTGCCACTGTACATGATCAATATTCCCACAGTGTAAGTTTCTGAATATCTATAAATAGGAATTTTATTTCCACTCGAGATCATAGGGAGGAAAGAAAAACTGAAACGACAATACATGTATTGGGCGTTACCTTTGAGCAAGTGCCAGTTAATTGGGACACTCATATTGATTATTTACTTAGTAAGGCTAGCAGTAGGTTGTATATTATAAGAATATGTAAATACTATGGCTACTCTATTGAGAATTTGGACTTACTTTTTCAAAGTTTGATCCTTTCAGTTTTTACTTATGCTATTGAGGTCTGGGGGTGTGCTTTTTATAGTAAATATTTAAGTAGAATTGATAAGCTCTTTGTCAGGTGTTATAAGTTGGGTTACTGCTTAAAGCAGCACAGTATCTTGGATATTCGTCGTAATAGAGATCTGAAGATATGACAAAGGATCTCTTCTGCCAACACTGCGTTGAGCGATCTTTTACCTCCCCAGAGAACACGGCAGTTGAGAACTAGGTCCCATAATTATATTTTACCGAATGTCCGAACAAGTCATTTAAAATCAGCTTTTATTAATAGATGTCATTTTAATAGTAACTAATATTTGTTTTCCCTTATTCATCTTATTGCCATGTAAATTGTTGCACGCCTGTTTGCGCAATGAATTCCTAATAAAGACCTTTATTATTACTTTGCTGGAGGAGGTATTGAAATAACATAATGTAAGACTTTGACTCACCTTCCAGGGTTCCTTTGTAATACATACTCAGATTGAAGATGATCTCTTCAAGATCTTAAAAGAAAGATGTATCCCAATCTATCAGTTTTTTAACACTGTATTAAAGGAGAAGGTCACTCCAAAAAGCTTACTATTTTTGTCTTCGCCTATTGCAAGAAAACATTCAGCTTTTCCACTCACTGAAGTTTCAACCTCTGAAGTGCTCAAAGCGACTTTGGAGGCCATCATCTTGGCAGCCAGGCTGTGTTTATGTGACGTCACTCCATCCGACTCAAAACTGGGGGAAAGGAGAATAACCTCCAACTGATTTGACATCCTTCACAAGGTCAGCAAAATCTATTTTTCAAAGCGATTATCCACTTCACTATCTTCAATGCTATCATTTTGAAGTTTGGAGCATGTTTGGCTCAGAGCAGCCATGGCCCAGAGTGGTAGTTAAAAGGGTTGTCAGAAGCCATTTGAACAAAATCTCTTGGACGGAATGACGTTACAAAAACATGGCCTGGCTGCCGAGTACTGTTCAAAATGGTGGCAACAATGTTTGAATTTTGGGTTCATCCTCGGTGTAAGAACCTGTAGCACTCACCAGTGACGTAAAACTAAGAAACCAAAGAAGTCAAGATACTAGACCCTAACCATAACAATAGTTACAAAAGAAAGAAAAACCTTACAGGTTATTACACCGAGGTAAACCCGAATTTGGGCTTCTCCCAGAGACAAATTTCACAAGGAAAAACCTGCACTTTAGAGGCTGAAACTTCCGTGAGTGGCTAAGCTTACTGCAGGAAAGGAAGGAAAATGTCAACAAAATATTAGAACCAAGCCAAGCATATGTTTATTCTATTAGCTTTGGGTAAGACTTTGAAGTGCTTTTCATTTCAATGTTGTTCTGTGCATTGGAAAGGCTTTATTATCAATTTTGTTTATTGAAATTTCCGTATAATCCAGTGCGTTTTCCGCATATTCAACGCATTTTTCTGCATCCGCCCTTGGAAAATTTCTACACAATTTGTTTTTTAACTTTACATAAATTTCTTTGGTTTGTCAACCAAGTGTTTCAGTTACAAGAATCTGAATGAAAATTAAGTACTTTAAAAAAACTGTGCTAAGAGATGCAAAATTAAAACAAGAAGTTAAACTTGTAGAGAATGAGCCTTGAGGCTTTGTACTAGGAATACCAAGTAACCCTCACAAGGGGTACTAAACAGCCTTGAAAGGAGAACCATCATGGTTTGATGCAGCAACAAGGGTCTGCACACTCCGGAATATAAACAGTTCTCCTACTTTGGATGCATTCGGGCCCATAAGTGAAATATACTTGTATTGTGACATAACTATACCTATCTTGAAATTCAAAACAACTATTAATCATCTTGACTGGATATTTGATACCCCACAACCCTGGAGGCGCACAAGAATGGCAGAGTTTGCTTTTTAAAGATTCTAACACAAAATGCTAATCACACTACTCACTAATCACATACGCCTTTCTAGTCCCCCTAAAACCTGCCAAACATGGGCCGAAGACTCTGACAAAAACAGTACTAAGCAGGGGAGGAAGGGGAAATATTGTTCAGTCCAGATTTAGTAAATAAATAATGACGTCATCCATGAGCTAAAAACTAGGTTAACTAGTGCTAGCGTGACGACATTGTCATTCACCTGATATCTGTTCTTCGAGATCATCACTTGAATCAGTGTTTTCATTATTCACATCAGCTTTCTCCTCTCTTAATTGACAAAGTTTTTTATTCCAGCTTCTTAAAGCAATTGCTGCCACCTCCTTAAGACGCAAATCATCATGAGGACCAGACACAAAATGTGGTGGTTCATCTTCTTTAGGCCAATGCCAGTGACTTGCAGCTTTCAATTCTGCATGAAAGTTGAAATCTTCCGGGGTGGTTGGAGGATTGTGTATCATGTAGTACAACACAGCTTGGCCAATGACAAAGAAATCCATCATAGACAGCCCCCCTTGACACTGTGGCACTGAAGATTTTTCCCAGGATAATGATTCCATAAATTTTTTCAACACCTTTTGTTTGCCCTAAGAAAAGGACAGAATTGATCAAAGGCTCTCTTGCCAAAATTTGCCTATTTAAAATACAATGCCATTGCAAATGCCAACAGAAGTTGTACAAAATATACAGGTAAACCTACCGTTTTCTAACCTAAGTGCAGTTTCTATTATCTTGCACATTCATTATTTTTTCTTTTCAGAATGTCTGAAATGACCCGCTTGAGTGATCCTACAACACAAAGTTAGATGTACATGTTCTGGAAAGAGCATAGCTAGTCATTTTGTCCCATAGGTCTGAGTCTACAAATTTTTCAGCCCACTTGTCTTTGGAAATGAACAACAGAAAAACAATTTGCTTGCATTTTAGAGTTCCCAGGTGACTGAAACATAAATCAATTTTATGCATAAGTCTCACGGACTTTCTCTCCCAGTGAGATCAAACTCTTGAGCCTTCAGGAGGTGGGTGACACATTCCTTTTGCCATAGGAGAATATACATGTAGCCCTACCCTGTCATAAAATGTTAGAATTTTTGGCATTGTTGACAAACAAAATTTGAGAGCTACTGTACTTGTCCCAAGGGCAAGCTGGAATTCAAGTTTTTCAAGCTCTGAGCAGGCCAACATGTATAACTCAAAACAAAACTGGTTATGCCCCTGACTGATAGAATGAAATTTTCATAAAGAGGATCAACAATCTGCTATCAGCTTACTTTAACCACACAGACTCCCTTGAACATGGGATGGTTCTTTATGACTGGACCCTTTGGATGAGGTTTTATCTCAGCTTTCCAGAGGCAAGCAGGTTTTACAGCTTCTTTGGGAGAATGTCTTTGCCTTGCATCTTGATTGTCAAGCGGGTAATACAAGGCAGGATTTTTAATAAGCCAAACTGAAAGTTAAACAGAATCGAAAATCAGTTTACAATCTCAATACGACCTCTCTGTTGAGCCAGAAGGTAAAACAACGAGTACACTGTACATTGTATGTAATCAACTTTAACATTTTAAGTGCACCAATTAAAAAAATCATGATAACAGTAATAAATAACATGTCAAAACCTAGCTTCTATTTACACTCTCCATCTTTAAATTACAAATGAGCGTGCATGGGAGAACTGCAGGAAGTCATAATGTTCAAACCACCAAGAAAATTGGCGCAAATATGGGTACTAACAATGAAATGTTGATTTGCCTGGTAATGTCAATAGTGTTTAACTGAACGAACATCTTACGTATACTTCAAAACAAATATCTCCCATTTGATGACGCACAAATCAGATTCCTTGATACACAGACTTCAGCTTTTGCGTCGGCTACTTTGGCCAATATATTTTTTCCCTGTTTGTTTCTACAAGGAAGTAAAACAATTCAAAGCCACAAAAGCTGCTTCCTGTATTACTATTTAAGACCAAAAAGCACTTTGTCTCCTTTTTCTTCATTTAATTCATATTACTGTAAGCTTTAACTTCATGTACCTTCATCATTGTTAATTGCTTCAAAGACTGGAGGTTGTGCTGTGCCAGCTCTGTAAACTGTCTGCAGAAGGCTTTCATGCATAGTGGTTTATAAACAACCTTCAAAAATGTAAATAAATAAGGTTCATAATTAATCCTAATTCTCATTAATTATTAACGCTTTTACCGGTCGGTAAAACACAGTTAATGGAACATGACACCCCTTAAGGGTTAGGCTGTTTGCATTCGTCACGCAATCCAGTAGGATCAACAATAGTACAATACTGAATGCTTAGTTCATGAATGAACGCTCCCTTAGTCTAGCAGTTAGTACAAACACTATTCATGTCTGTATTTTAGCTACTATCTTGCGGTATAATCTTGTGAAATATCTTAGCTTCTCCTAGATTGGCCCATATATTTGTTAGCCCTATTCATTGCTCACAAGCTCGCCACGTTGTGTCTAGTTTGTTCATAGTACAGCTGTACCTATTGGTCGAACTTTGAGACACTGTCTTGCTATATAAATCTCAATACACTGTCACAGGGAATTATCCTGGCAGCTTGCACGAGAGTACATCGCTTGTAACAATTTAGCTTTAAAATTACCCACCCTCCCTCCCTTGGAGAAGGGCGTTTGTTTGTTATTTGCCAATAAACTGGGGTCACTCGTTGTGGTTCGGTTAAGTCTGCGTAGAGACTTCCCCCAAGCTTTGACATTGCTTGTGTCTTGCCATCTTATATCCTTGCCTTTATCTTGTCCGATCCAGCCTGTACTATGCTGGGGAGATAAGAAAGGCTCTGCCAATACTCTTGTTCTATTCCCACGTTAGTGGGGGAATAAGTGAGGCCTTTAGTGTGTGCACTTGTCATGA
>OZ026600.1:24597107-24654607 GCA_964020085.1 Micromussa lordhowensis | reverse complement strand
TCAAAAAAAACGGTGCAAATCTTTGTTTATTTAATATCGGAAGTGCTGTGTAATATTTACTGCTGACTAGGATTGCATTCCAATAAACACGCACGAAAGTCGTTTCTCGAAAAGTACTAAACGGATTAAATCGAAAAACATCTCTTTGGAAAGGTTATTCAAAGCGCAGGACAGCTCAATACTTGTTTCCCGTTTATTAGAACTTTCGGTCCGAAAATGCCGGTGCAAATGTTTGCATATTTAATTTCGAAATTGCTTTGTAATATTTACAGGGATGTCCGCGCTGAAAAAAGTGCTTCTCTGGAACGAACTAAAACATCGTTTGGATCGGTAGAGACCCTGAGAGAGACCTATCTGGAAAGCCTTTTGAAACTGCTGGTCGGGAAAATAATCTTCTACGTGTTTATCGTGATTTTTACGTCGGAAATTAGTCTTGTCATTTCTCTGCATGACTGGTTCACATTAGACGCTCTAGCTGCTGGCAAGAATAGCATTCATAACACGCTCTAAAGTCGCATCTCGAAAAGTACTGAACGGCCTACACAGAAAAAGATCTCTTTCAAAGCGTCGGAGAGTTAGAAAATCCCGACGAAAAGTTTTTTGCGTTAATGATTGACCTGTTAAAATTAAACCTCAATATTCTTAAGTCATTTAAATTGGCCAATCAGGTGTCTTTCCTAAAATAGCCTCGCAGCTTGACCACGCGCTAAAATTAGATTAAAAAAGATTATCATGGGAAGAGGCCCATGTATGGGGGATGTGTTCTCTTAGATCATGGTCTCTTGCCCAGACCCCCATAGAAGCTCGCGCCTTCGGCGCTAAAAGAGCCTCCCTATTTCTCCTCAAAAGGGATTGGAATGTCTGCACTAGTGACTAGCTTTCGATTCCGCTGTACTTCCATATTGATTTCGTTTGATGATGTGAAAGAAAAGACCCGGACTACCCAGATTCGACCCCAGGGCCTTCTCCTGGACGATTTTTAAAATGGCGGCTCGTTTGTAATGCTCAGTGAGCTAACACCCTTGTTGATTGCCCCCGTTCATACGGACAGGCTGATTGGTTTTTAAAGTACATCCTAAAGAAATATGGCGGACGTGGCGAGTGTTAATATAAGCAATAGAGCACTTTTTCCGTGTTTTACATCCTTTCAGAGTCTCTTAGGTTATACACAGTTTCTCGCCTTTCAAATTTAGAACATAAATAGTCTCAGGGCCGTAGCCAGAAAAAAATTTTGACTGAGGCAATGCAATGCCTATGAATAACTTATGACTGAGGCAATCAGTCCATGGTTGAGTTCTCTTCCTAGGTATTAGGTACTATAAGCAAAAAAAGCCAAAGAAATGACCGAGGCAAGTGCCTCGGTTGGCCTGTTACTAGCTACGGCGCTGGGCAAGCTGTGACTTATTTTTTTTGGACAAGTCTTTACTTGAACTAACTGTGACTTGAGTAAACTTCAAAGATGAAAAAAAAAACGTCAAAGTACCAGTATACTTAACAATTATTCCACAAGCGCGCGTTGGATATGGGATGGTAGATAGCCAACGAGGCGCATAGCGCCGAGTTGGCTATAATAATCTCATATCCAACAAGGGCGAGGGGAATGATTGTTAAGGCGGGCCGGGTAAACGTGAATTTAATTGAAATTTTGGTAAGTTTAAAAGAGAGGTTGAAAGGGGAAAAAGGGTTATGGAACACCACCAGAAACTTGCCCGACCGCACAATAGTGGCACCCCAGGTTGTTGGGCAACTGTTTGGAGTGTGTCTAATTTCAAACTCTAATTTTAAAACAACAACAAATCTTCAAAATTTTCCATTTCCATCAATTTTACTAATCCTTTGAGAAAAACTATTTCTCTCCAAATATACCTAAAAATCACCAAAAAATTTACAAAACAACCCAAAACATAGATATGTGAGATGAGCAGAGAGATTCTTGATTGCTTGAAACGTAAACAAGATATTTGCATTAAAAACATAATACCCAGCCAAAATACGGCTTTCATGTTCCCCCCGCCTTAAGTATACTGGTACTTTGACGTTTTTTTTTCATCTTTGAAGTTTACTCAAGTCACAGTTAGTTCACGTAAAGACTCTTTTTTTGTACAGAATCAGCTTGAACAGCTCTGCCCAATTATCACACACATTTTTGTTGGTCAGACACCTGCTGCAATGTCCCCATACCTCAACCCTGGATGCAAAATAATAGCAATCGATGGACAATCAGTTAAAGGCCTCAGTTTCCATGCGATGAAAACCAAGCTAAAGAGAGCTAAAACTTCAGCGGTGTTATCAATACAGGAACCCATACGTTTTTTGCTTGAAGGAAGTTCTCTCCCTTCCAGAAACGGTTGCTCCCAACGGCCATTAAGACAGAGCATGGATGTCAATATAAATCCCTTAGTGAAGGACAGATTTGCTATCCTTACAGTTTTCAAGCAGACACCAACTTGGAAAGAACTGAGTCAACATGTAAACAAAGACAAATGGCAATGTACAAGCGATATTGTCTGTGATGCCAAACCCACACCTCTGTCTTAGCTGGGCCCACACCTCCAGCATCAGATTACAACACAGGATTCATTAATGGAGCAAGCAGTAGCCGCAGCTGCAAAAGCATTCATCAAGAACCAGGCACTCCACTGCTTGTGCCCTCAGAGCCACATGAAACACCAACTGACCAAGACAGGCCTGTTTCCCAGGGCTGTTTGGCAAATACTATGCCTGACAAACGAAAACAAACTATTGAACATATTCCAGGGAAAATCTACCATTCGCTTTGCACAAGCCTGGACATCATAACCACTTTCTACGATGACTACCGCTTCTTGGCTGAAAAGCTTGGCTTTCCTAGGCAGGAGATTTCCAACCTCAGTAGTAGTAAACAACCTACCCATGAACTCTTGAATACATGGGTCAAACGAAAGGGTGATGAGGCCACTGTCGAAGTGTTGCTGGATGTCCTCCTTGAAATGGAGCGGCATGACCTGTGGCAGTTGTTGCAAAACTGGGTTAAAAACAGCGCAAATTAAAGGATTAGTGTTTTGCGAAGCAACAAGAAGATGTCAGGGAAATCTTGCATGTAAAAAAACTTTATTGTGAGAAAGATGTCGAGTAGCTCCAGCTATAATACCTTAAATTACATGTTCAGTAGTAGCTATAGAAAGAGTAGCTATAACTGCAGGAGTGCGATATAAACAGGTAACTTTTTGTGGAATAGTACGTAATTATGCTGTCTTTTTAGTAATATCTGAACCTAGAAAAGTGCTGTATTAGTTTGGGCACTGTCTGGAGCTAAACCGTGCAGAGACTTATAGACCATTGTGGCTCTTTGTATCTGCTGCTGGGAAGCTAGGTTTTTCCATCCCAGCAGCTCAAACAAGTGACCAGCATCAGCGTCATAATTTGAATAAGTCAAAACACAGGCTGCCCTGTTTCAGGTAGTTTTTGTATCTTGTTCTGCAAAGTTATCCCGCAGTTTCCCCAAACAATATTACAATAGTCAAAATGTGGTTGAATCAGAGCTTGTGCAAAGTCGCTTGAGGGACAAGATGGCTTATTCGTTTTATAGCCCCAATGCCAGAAGCGACCTTCTTAATTCAGTAGTTTATCGATGTGACTGCTCCAATCGAGTTTGTTATTGATGGTCACTCCAAGTGATTTTGCGGTGGTGACCTGTGTAACTTGATTATCATTAATTGTGATTGTCTTTTTATTTTAATTTATTTACACTACTTACGATAATTCACGCTACTTACAATACTAATACTTACACTAGTTACAATACAATACGATAATTCACGCTACTTACAATATTAATACTTACACTGCTTATAATACAATACGATAATTCACGCTACTTACAATACCAATACTTACACTACTTATAATACAATACGATAATTCACGCTACTTAACAATACTAATACTTACACTACTTACAATAAGGGGGGGGGGGGGGTGGGGGGGTGGTGGTGCTATAACACACGAGATAATTTAAAATATCTAAAAATGTCTCAAAGTGACAAAATCGTTATTGAAACTGAAACTAAAACTAAAACTTAATTGTGATTGTTGGAGAATCTGTGAGAGTACTTAATCTCTGTCTTGAACCGATGAGCATAAACTCGGTCTTACTTAGTCATATTTAGAGTAAGTGTAAATCACACTCGATTCAAATTAAAGTAAGTAAGTAAGTAAGTAAACTTTATTTATGAAGACTTGATTGATCATGGCAGTTATACACAAATTAAGCAGTTGTGAAGAGGGTCTTACATCTGATGAAACGAAAAATTCAGAAGGATTGACAAGTTTTATTTCAGTTGGAAAATGTTGTGTTAGTACGTTACTGCGTTAGTGCTTTATGGAGCAGCAGCCCCTTAACCATCCCAATAGTGAGTGTAGTTTGCACTAAAAATCTCCAAATTGTGAGCCTTCTCTACTGAAAGTCAAATGCCATACAATTACGGCTCTTTATTCTCTAGGGGGAGGCAGTTACATCTTTTATTCTTTTCCTGCCAATGAAAAACAAAAAGAAGTCAAAGAAAATCAAAAACAGGAAATAGAGCAACAAGTACAAGTACAAGAAAATGCAACAAGTAGAAATCTTTCAACAAGAGAAAAAGAATAAGGGGTTGAGAAAATAAAAGGCAAAGATGACTTTATTTCTTATTTCCCCTTTTTGGTTCTACGCCCCCTTGTCCTGACAGTGACAAGTGCTCACCCGAGTGTTACTGGAAAATAGAGCACTCGTGAACTTGATACGAAACTACATCCGGGATACGAGTGGCGTATTTTCCTTATCCTCGCTAGTGAGGATATTGATGACGCCATTTCTCGTTTTTACGGCTGTTTGTGCAATCATTTCATAATTGCGCAGGAGGAACATGGCGAAAGCTAGGGCAAAAGGTATCATTCTTTCACTCTACGATTTCCCCCCAGTGAAACAGAAATTATTGAATTAACACTGTAGCCGGCGTTGAAATAAATCAATAAAACTGCATTAATCAGCTTAATTCCACATGTAAATGTAACACTAAAAGCTGCTTCTTCAGCATTTGCATTGTCTTCCAGCTTCTTCTTGACCTGAACCGAAATTATATGAACTTATCAAGAGGATCTGTGATTGGTTTATTTTAATTTGGTCGCAAGGACTTTTCCTAAGAGCAGTTCACACGAAAACGTTTGGAGGGACAAGTAGCGGATCATTGTCCCTTCAATTCAAACTGGTTTAAATTCGTGGGACAATTTGCTGCGACAAAATTTTGGTCCATGCCACTTATTGTATTTGACAAAAATGGCTAATCCATACGATGGGACTTGTCCCCGCTACTTGAGGACTAGTCGCATTGACTTGTTCCCTCATATGTGCCGACCTTAAAGTGCTGCAAAAGCTCAATGTTCGTGACAGCTTCAAAAGCTCCCCCCTCCCCCATAGGGGGAGCAGGGTTGGCGCAGTGGTGAGAGCGCTCGCCTTCCACCAATGTGTCCCGGGTTCGATTCCTGGACCCGGCGTCATATGTGGACTGAGTTTGTTGGTTCTCTACTCTGCTCCGAGAGGTTTTTCTCCGGGTTCTCCGGTTTTCCCCTCTCCTCAGAAACCAACATTTGATTTGATTTGATTTATTTGATTTACAGTCTCCCCAATTAGTAGAGCACTCGTGCTCAGCTAGAATGATTTGAGACTCAAATAAAGTTGTTATTGTTATTATTATCCCCCCGATCTGAATGAGGTTTACGTTATTTTCAGATTGCACAATTTAGAACTAGAGTTATTTCTTTACATTGACGAGGATGTGGCAAAAGCAGGCTAAATTCATGCTGAAAATATTAGGGATTTGACTCGAAAAATCCTTCATCGGTAATTCTGTTCAAAAGCCGCGATTCATCTCATTTATTGGTTTCATAGTTGCTCGGGTATTTAGGGTCTTAAAAGAAACCGAATATCCTGACAGGCTTCAGTTTTGAATTCGTTGATGGTTAAACAGTATATTGGCATCGTAAAAATTATTTTAAACACTGATCTGAATGACTCACCTCCATAATACATGGCTCACCTCCAGCCTCACATGGCACACCTCCATAATACATCGTCAAAAAGAAAATGCCTTGTTTGAGATCTAGAAATCAATTAGTCAATCAATCAGTCAGTCAGTCAGTCACTCAGTGAATCAGTCAGTCAGTAAGTCAGTCAGTCACACGTCAGTCAGTCAGTCAATTAGTCAATCAATTAGGTCAGTCAATTAAGGCGTGGTTAAACGTGAAAGCTGTTTTGACGTCGCTTAACACGGCCTTTCTGCCAATATCTCGGTCACGTTTCAAGCGACACTAAATCTCTCTGTTTATCTCATTAACCACTGTTTGGCAGTTTTATGTAAATTTTTAAAAATAAGGGTAGGAACTTCGCGGGAGGTCTTATGAGTGAAAAAGTTAATTACCCATGCATAACTAGCTGGAATTACAAATTCAAAATTGAGCTTGGCACTATATCAGGAATTGATC
This sequence comes from Micromussa lordhowensis, assembly GCA_964020085.1. Lineage (NCBI taxonomy): Eukaryota > Metazoa > Cnidaria > Anthozoa > Scleractinia > Lobophylliidae > Micromussa > Micromussa lordhowensis. Next base: position 24,648,109 of record OZ026600.1, on the reverse strand, counting down.
ACTTTGGGAATAATTATTATCCTACAAAGTTTGTCGCTTGTATCAAAAATCGCAAAATTTAAGAGCTATGCCACTGGACTATTAATCTTCCTTATCCTTCATGATCCTTGTTCCTTTATGGTTTATTATCATCTCTTTGGTGTTTTTCCATTTTAGCAGACTACTATTTTGAGCTTTCCTTCAACTTAAAGGTAATTCTGTAGGCGGCCAAAATAACTCAAAGTGCCTTGACTTTATTGCTTAGATTAATTTCCGCACTTCAACTTTATTTCTCTCTTTCTCAATTCAATTTTAGGAAAGTACAATAAGTGTGTATTTTTTCTAACTTTTCAAAATTTCAGCCGACAATGGATCTGAATATCAGTGTTACCTAAGGAACGAAATGCACAATGCAGCATCCCTCGATTGGGAGTTCAGTCCATTTTCTGAATTTTCCATCACTAATAGATGGTGGTCACACAAATAGTTTAGCTCTTTTGTTATTTTAGAAAATACAGCCAATCAGAATACTGGAAAGCCGTTGTATATTCGATGGTATTACACACAACCTTGCCATCATGCACCGCGCGAATGTCCCATTGATTGTGTTGGCCACTTAACAATTGGTTCATGCTTTAGCGTGCACTATGGAGTTATGAAGCACGCGGGAAGTTGGAGAGCACGAAGGAAGCGTAACTGTAGCTTCTTGAGTGCTCTCCAAACTCCCCACGTGCTCCATAACTCGATAGTGCACAGCTAAAAGCATGAACCAATTGTTTTGTGCATCAAATCCGACGCGAAAAACGGACAGTGAAAGCGAATCGTGACGGCGCTGATGCCGAGTCTCCTTTTCCGTTGTTTTTCTCTTTTTCTGCCTCATTTAAGAACTCTAGCCCAAGAGAAAATGTCGCAAAGTTGTCTTCGTTTTGGGACCGAGTCTCTGTTTGTACCATTATTGTTGCTTACGTATACTGAATTGATTGCGCGGCTCTGCTAGCTATGTTATAATGTATTTTCTAAATAGTCATGCAATTGCTCTCTCGTGGTATACCATGGAATATTCCACTTGTTACAAGTGACTCCTGGGATATTTAGCAATTATTGAATGAGGCTGAGAAGGATATGAAGAATTCTGCAGAACAAGGAGGGTGTTATCCACAGAGGCCGAAGGCCGAGGCGGATAATACCCTCCGAGATCTGCAGAATTCTTCATATCCTACGAAAGCCGAATTCAATAATTGCTTTATTATTCATTCAAAATATTTCCCCGTTCTTAAAGGAGTTTCGCCATTTCGCTCTTTGTTTTTACGCTCACTAAAAATAACATAGTATCGTCCCCAGGTTTTCTTGGTCAACGGTTCAATAATCTGCAGCGGGCTGCACTGTTCACGTCATTTTGACGTCATCGGTTCAATAAGCTGCAGCGGGCTGCACTTTTGACGTTATTGATTCAATATTTCGAAGATTCTTTCCAAAGTTGGTGAACAGCAGCCGGTTATGGTGGTTTTAATCAATCGGAAACGGGGAAATATTTTAAATGAATAATAATCAATGGTATACCACTCAAAACTGTTGCATAACTAGTATATAACGCCATATAATCACATAATCGAGTCTTGTCCTGTCTATGAGTTCGCCGAGCGAGTAGTAGAAAATCAGAGAGAAGCTACATCAACGCAAAATCCTCTACTTTAGGATATATAGTCCAACCTCCGGTTGCGACCACCTCTCATAAGCGACCAGTTTTCCAAAATGCCAAAATGTTTCAATTCAGATCACTATATTTGGAAACTCTTGAGACCGCGACAGACCGCGAGAGACCGCGAGAGACCGCGACCACTTTTAGAGCTAAAAGTTTGAAATTGTACTTACCATATGCTAATGGGCCAAAATGGACCCAACATGCTCTAAGCTCTCGTAGGCGACCACCTCCCGTAAGCTTGACATTTTGGGTAGTCGCTTACGGGAGGTTCTGTATGCTTTATTCGATATATACCTAAGATAATGTCGTTGTTACTGCGTGATTCATCTTCAGTGTCCAACTTCTGCTTCTTGGAAGGCGGCTGTTGAACTTTCGTCTCACGGTTGACCAGCTCTTTTTTCCATTTTTTCAATACAAAATCAGCTGCTTCTTTAAGCCGTTGATCAAGGTGAGGGCCGGGAACTAACTTTGCCTCTGCGCTGTCCTTGAGCCAGCGCCAATGGCTCACAGCCTTCAGCTCGGCCTGGAAATTAAAATCTTGTGCAGTCTCGGGAGGATTGCTTGTTAGATACACTCTGACAAGTTGTCGTAGAACGTTGGCATCTAACAGAGACGACACTTCTCCAGAGGGCAGTTCTTCAGATTTTGTCCATGCCAGTGATGACAGATCCTTTGGATGATCCTGCTTTCACATATTAGAAAAAAACAAATAAGTTCAGTTGTGTTTCTAATTTCCGCAGAAATAGTAGATAAGGGGTGATCTTAAAGTGCCTATGAAGTAAAAAATTATTGTTGCTTATTTGAAAGGCTTTTCAAAGTAAAGAAAAATGGCGTTTTCCTTTTTGAAATATCTTTTTTCGTTCTAGAGATATTTACGTTTTTGTATTATGCAAATGAGGGAAGTGATGATGTCATAAATCGTTTCACTTGAAAAGTAAAACACTGAATCATTAATATCTCCAGAAATATTGGAGCAGTGTTCTTCAAACTTGGCACCAGAAATATACATCACAAAAGGAACAGAATGACATCTACCATTTTGTTACCATGGCAACAATCTTGGCTCCAGTCTCTCTCTGTGAAGAACCAAATATGCCCATTTGCAACCCTTTGAAAAGGGGCAGAGGGTCTTGCTCAGAACACACATGGTTCCCATATTGTCTTAACTCTCCCCATTAGATTGTTGAGAGTGGATGATCGTTGTTTAAGATAAAATCTGAGAATTTTAGTTTTAATTAAAACATGACCAGCGGCATAACCATTGTCATGGCAACGGCACAACAGGTCTCCTTTTGTTTCTTTTACGATGTACATTTCTGGTGCCAAGTTTGAAGGCCACCGCTTTAATATTTCTAGAGATATGCTTGATTGAGTGTTGGACTGTTTTAGTGGAACCACCTATGAGGTCATCACTCATAATACAAAAACGTGAATATCTCTAAAACGAAAAAAGGAATTCCAAAAAGGAAAACGCCATTCTACTTTACGCTGAAAATCCTTTCAAATCAGCAGCAATTATTTTTTACTTCATAGGCACTTTAAGGTATCAGTGTACCCCAAATGACCATCACCAATCGGACCACCTAGTATCGAACCCGGAACCTCTTTTTCATGACATCCCTCTTATACCACTACACTACCAGGTTGATCCGCCAAATTTCCCCAAAATTTAATTATAAAACGTGGCATTCTTAAACATTAATTATAGAGTTGCCCCAAACATCAAATAAGAGCTAACCGCAAGCAAACCAGTGTGAATATGAACAATTAAGCATTTGGTGAGTGCATTTTACTCCATCAACAAATTATGCCAGTTTCTACCTTGTCCAGGCCTAAACTAAAGCAGATATGGCATCGTCCATTCTGAAAGGCTTGGTTACCAATGATGGCAACGACCGTTAAAAAATGGCATCGACCGTTTACAAAACGGAAAACAGCGCCTAAGACAGGGAAAAAGCGTTCGCGAAAACAGGGAAAGGAAACCTTCGAGATCAAGAAGTTAATTACCACTTCGAACGGCGAAAGCGCCAAGGAAGTTATGATTAGAGAGATTTTCTTGCAGGCGATCGTCGGCAACAATTGTTCGACCGGCCAACTTTTGCCACGACTCTTGTGAGTCCGGTTCTGCGGGTTCGTCTTTGCCTTTGCCTTCAATTTTCGCCCGGCTAGCACTAACGGTCTCGTTCTCCCGTCGATTTTGCTCTTCCTCGTCTAGAGCAATCAATTCTTCTGCTCAAAGTAGGAACCTCGATCACTAGTAGCCTGCGTAGCAAGCGTTCCTGTGCGTTTTTAGCGAAAAGAAAACCCAGGATCGGCGAACGAACGAGTTTTGGCCGCGCGAAAATTGGGGAGAGCGCAAAAAATGAAGCGGGGGGGGGGGGGGGGGGGGTTGAAGGGAACGCTTGCATCCAACCATTGTGAATCTCAAATTCTCCGTTCGCCAGCCAACGGAGCCTCTGATTGGTTCAAAATTGGACAGATGATTGAAACCCGACTCTTGCTGGTCATTGACTATTTCAAGATGGCGAATGACGAGGAAGATTTACAGAGAGCTCTCGATTTCTTGGCCCAGAAGGGTTTTGATAGAGAACTGAAGGAAGAGCAGAAATCTGCAATATTACAGTTATGCGCGGATGAGATCTACTAGGAGTTTTGCCAACAGGCTTTGGTAAGAGCCTGATATTTCAACTTATTGCAGTCGCAAACAAAAACTTGATTGTTAGATTATTGTTGTTATCAAAGGCGAAGCAATAAGACTGCTTAGAACAAACTCTTCAAAAACAACATTTGAAGAGTGCCTTGCAAACTTTACAAGACGCCTCGAAGCATGCGGGTATCCAAAGAAATGTATAAAAGTTTCCTGTCAGAGGTTACCTTTGACTTAAGAATACTGCAGAGAGAATATTGCGTTTTGTCGCACCATACCACCCTGCTGTAAAGAAACTTAACACAAATCGTGATGGAACACTGGAGTTTCATAGAAAACCAGACTCTGCTGAAAACTATCTTTAAAAATCCACCGATCATATCTTGCAAAAGAGGGAAATCACTAAGAGACATGCTTGTAAGAGCAAAACTATAATTTGGAGGCTTTGATAATGCGACGCGACCACAAAAACCACATTGGGAGTCCGTGTAGGCCTGTCTTTGCTTTTCCCTTCGACATCTATTTGAGGATTTTGTCTTGGACTTCTTCGAGAAGCTCCTTGTGCTGTAATATTGTGCTTGAAGCAGATTTCCAGTTCTTCAACGCGAGTTGCTTTACTAGCAATTTGCTTGGCATGTCGCGCGGAATTCTTGCGATCAAATCGCCGTTCGCGACAAAGGCAACTTTTACTTGCAAATCCCCTTCATCCGGCAAATTTTCCACATGTAGAGCGGCATCTAGTCGTTTTTCATTGGTTATCTCCCGTCTGGGAAAAGACAACGATTTGCGCGATGAAAGTTTGCTTGCGGGGGAATTAACGCGAACAGCCTTACGACATGGGCTATTTCCCTGGCGTGTTGAGAAGGCGCTTTGTAGGAGCAACGTTTTCTTTGTTCGGGCTCGACAAATTATTATTTTGCTCTTCTAGCGATGACTTGACTTCGCCGTATATGTGCCCAAGGTTTCTTATTTTGCGGGCGCGTTTATTGCAAACCCTACTTGAATATCTAGAAGGATCATTCGGAACGTGAAGGCCGACTGACTTGATAATTTCTGAAAGAATTGTCCCAAAACATTCTTGTCTATTCGAAGGCAAAAACAAATTCTCAGATGACCTGTGCTGATCCTTCCCTGCAGTCGTTCCGAACTGGATCTTAAAGTCGCAGCTGCAAATTTTACATTTTGCAGATGGCGGCGCCATGAATTTTCAACGCGATTTGGAGATCAGTAAAAACCTTGGAACTCACGTGTAGCTTTTTGACAGAAGATTCACATGGAACGATCGTTTGTTTACTTCCGCCGGTATTCCTTCCGCCAAATTTTGATTGGGTATTTTCAACAGTTGTCATTTCGTCAAAGTAACTAAAGCGTGCAACACCTAGGGGGCGTATTTGAGATCCACAATGGTTGGATTCAAGCGTTCCCTTCTCTCCTCTCCCCCTCCCCCTCGCTTCATTTTTTGCGCTCTCCCCAATTCTCGCGCGGCCAAAACTCGTTTGCTCGCCGATCCTGGGTTTTCTTTTCGCTAAAAACGCACAGGAACGCTTGCTACGCTGGCTAGATCACTAGCCGCTAACACATCAGCTCGATCGTTATCGAATGAATTTGATCCCTTTTTCCTCTTTGAAGGTTTCTTCGCACTAACAAAAGGACAAGCACTTTTGCGTCTTTTCTTCGACGACATGAAATAGATATAAGATTTTAAAATTATAGTCTTCAAATTAGAAAACACTCGAAGTAGCACGTCAGCACCGCGTCTGTCACGTGATCTTTCAATCCAAATATTTACTTCGTGACAGGGTGTTAACAGCTATCAATTAGAGAAAATTAATGAAAAGAAACGTTTTTCGTTGATAACTTTGCTTAGAATCAATCTTTTTTCATATATTTATTTTAAATGAAAGACTGCAAAATGATCTATCTGAAAAAGCAGAAAACTTTTTTTTGGAAAATGATCAAATTTGGGGTACACTGATACCTTAAAGTAAATGCCACCATTTTTATACATACATGTTTCAGAAGACCTGTATCCAACGCCAGTTACGGCTACAGAAAAACCGTAATAATAAAATAATAAAACCGAATATCAACAGAACAATTACAACATTAGAATAAGTAAGCACTGACTAAAATAGTACTAAAACCAAACACAATAACTTGATTACATTAATATATATTCTCTTTGCTCGTGCTATCATTACGTCAAGAGCTCATGCTGGTTCTGTGTTTCTATCAAGTTATACTGAAAATGTTGCAAAAAAGTAGACCAAGTATTGCTGCATGCATGACCTTAAATGTCCAAAGGTGCATATTAAGAAAACGTTGAATAACTTTGAAAATTAGTAAGGAGGCCTGCAACGTAAGCACTTTTGCGCAAACCGAAGATAGCAAGAGATAGACCATTGTCACCATCTCTAACTTCTAAAAAAGGCACTTTGTCGCTCAATTATAAACCTGATGTTGGGATGTGGAGTGTTAACGTACTGCGGCGGCGTCTTGGTTGAATAAACAGAAAGTGTCGTACAAAAATCTGCGGTACAAAATAAACAGCCCTTCTTCTGCAATAACATCAACTACCTAAAATAGTAATAGTTTCCATATATACGTGCACTAAGAGTATCAAACTGAATATTCTATTGTATAGTACTAGTATTCTTGTACTTACAGAGCACACGAAGATGCCCTCAAACTCGGGATGTTTTTTCGCGGACTTGCACTCACAAATTTTGAGTTCCCAAAGGTAAACTTCAGGAATGGTGCAATTGGGGACTTTTATTAGAGATTTTCCTCCATATTCCACGAAAAAAACAGGATCTGCGAACAGCCATACTAAAAGGTTTTAAATAGAAAGAGAGTTAATTAGTTTTATTAGGTCCTACATGCACCTCACACAAAAGGTTATAAATTGTTAAGAGTAATATGTAACGTTTCAGCAAAATCACACTACAGTATCTTTTCAACTGCAGGTTTATTAAATCGGAGGTACTGAATAATTTACATGGCGTGTGTACGCATTTATAGCAATCAGATCTACTACAGAGAAAGTAGACATTATGATTCTCAGCTTCAACCCAAAAAAGGGTTCCAGATTCTTTAATAAGGATATGCAACTTTTTCCCTTATGGTTAATTGTGATGATGTTATCCAAAGAGCTATTCAACCTCACAACAGTTCTACGATGTCAATCTATCTGGTGGCCTAAGTTAGTGCTAGTCGGTTAACAAACAAAGCTCCTGCCAGTTTCTTCGAGCCGGTCAATATGACAGGGATCAGTTCAAAGTGACATGTATATTAGCCGTTTTGTCTTGTTCGCTAAAACGTGGGTCATGGTCCCAGGCGTTCCTATAGCGTAGAGCGTGGAAAACCTTTTTTCTGAGTTTCCGTACAAAATTTTTGTCACTGCTTTACATGATATCATTGGCCTACAAAATTTCTCATTGTCTTTCTGCCAATCATTATCCCGGCCAGATTTACGATGTGTAATTTGCACCGGTGTTACACTTTTTGCACTGGTGTTACACTTGAACTGCACTGCTCTCAGCCAATCAGAATCGAGTAATTTTTTCATGTGTATTATTAGGTCTGTAATTATATACTCGATTTTGTTATCACTTGTATGATTACAGACCGAATTGGACTCCACTTAGTCCTATTACTATTACTTACAGAAATTACATTCATTAAAGTGCGCTCAGTGACCAAAGTAGCATAGGCTTTCGAGTTGGTCACTCAGTGACACGTACAAACAATATTGACACGACATAACAATTACAACTGTAGCTTATCTAGTGCTTTCCAAACTTCTCAAGTGTATCCATAACTCGATGCAGTAATAATAATAATGATAATGATAATGATAATGATAATGATAATGATAATGATAATGATAATGATAATGATAATGATAATGATAATGATAATGATAATGATAATGATAATGATAATGATAATGATAATGATAATGATAGCGCTGTTTCCCAGTGGTTCAACAGCGCTTTACAGATTTAAAAATTCGCTAAAAAATGAACTAAGAACTTACTAAAATGCGGTATCTAAAATTGAATGAATGTAAAAAGTAAAAAGGAAAAAAAAATCAGCATTCATAGTAAGCACTCAAGGAAAGATGCTTTTTGATCCTGCGTTTAAAAGTGTCAAATGATGTAGAATCTTTGACATATTGGGGTAGAGGATTCCAAAGCAGTGAGTAACTAAGTCAATCAGAGGCGAAGGAGTAAGGTTGTGTAGCACTTTAAATGTAATCAGTAGAATTTTTAACGTTATCCTCTGTTCAATGGGTGCCAATGAAGTTCCAAGAGGAGAGACGTTATGTGATCATACCTTTTAGACTGGTACACTATTCTTGCAGCGCAATTTAACACTCGCTGGAGCCTATGTAACAAATATTTAGGAGCACCGTATAGCAAAGAGTTGGAATAATCAATTTTTGAAGTTACAAAAATATAAGTTCAACTAAACTCCATCAGCCAATTCTTTTATAACATAGCGACAACAACTTGTTTTATTTGACTAGAAAGTTCTCGCAATTCACGGTGAAGGAAAAATGGATCCTGCTTGCTGGTTAAAGAATCTTTTATAAATACCTTCATCAGCGCAATTCCTGGCAAAAACAGGCGTATCGGCTGTTCCAGCGCAATACAATTTGTCGTTGGTTTTTGAGATTGCCTCTTGAGGGAGCGACATTTTCGAAATATTCCAGTGTCTAAGTTCCCGCACTCTGGAACACAGCAACAGAAGATCAGGATAAGAGAGTCTATTTTACAAGCTGAAAAATTCCTACTCAGTTCTGTTTTGTTGACCTGATCGAATAAAATAGTACGTAGGATTTTAAATTACAATTACTAATTAATGACCAGGCAGAATATTTAATATATCGAAATTTGTCTATTAATAATAAATAAGATCTTTCAACAGGTAGCCCACGTCACAAAGTGAGGCCCTGCATAAATCTAACGTAAGAATAAGAAAAGAAAATATAAATAAAGCTATCTAAGAACAGGATAAAAAAGGTAACATCGATAGAAGAAACTACATGTTTCTAATAAGACGTCTAAAAACTAAAAAATCGGAAATGTTCCTAATGCCGTCTGGGAGAGCGTTCCACTCATCTACCGCATGACAAACAAACCGATGCTGACCCAATGAACGCTTTGATTGTGGTTTACAAATGTTATTATTAAAACGAGTGTTATAATCATGCACGTCTTTAAAATGATTAAAATTAAAATTCCAATCAATCAGGCCATTCGAGGACTTAAATACTAAAAATAGACGATGAGATCTTCGCCTTTTTTCCAATATATCCCAACCAAGTAGCTCAAGAGCTTCTGTTACTGATGAATGCTTTGGCATATTTAAAATTAATTTAGCTGCTTTATTCTGGAGTAATTGGATCTTGTTCATCAGTGTAGTGTTGGATTTATCCCCCCAAGTTACATCAGCATAATTAAGGATTGGCAGCACCATGGCTTTTACAATATTGGTGATATGGAAAGCATGGTCAAGTGGTGAGAGCGACGGACTCGCCTTTCAGCGGTCCCGGGATCGACCTGTCCATTATCTGAATTCGTTTTACGGTAGTCCCGAGTTCAAATCCTCGGCCATGCTTGTAAATAGCCAACTGCTCTGGCTTCGTTCAATTTGAGTTATCGGCCGCTAGAAACACTGCCGGGGTTAAATAAAGGTTATCTATTTTTCTTTTTTATTTAAACGATCCTGATATTTCTAACGAGTCGTTCTTTTGTTGTACTGTTTTATTTTTCTTTTCTAGTTTGTTCAAATTCAAAACTTTATGAATGAACAGTTTAATTACCTACGAAACCCCGGGGAAAAAAACAATAATTGTAACAATGGTAACTGAAAGAATAGATAAAGAAAGAATGGCAAGTCGTGAATAGTAATAAAAACTATCTTTCGTTTAAAATACGAATACTGGGTTTAACTGAAAAAAGGACTTTACACCAGTTGTGTATTAAATTTAAACAAGTACAAAAAGCACCCTGGACGCTTTCCATTCGACCAAAAATTCCTAAAATGAATTTCCAACATATTTTAAGCGGCGAATGCAGAACAGCATGATACAGGGCTGCCGGAATCGAAGACATCACGTAGGCTTTTGTAAATCTTTTAATTGGATAAAGTCTTTATCATACCCAAGGTTATACACTTCATATCATGAATTATATCATGAATTATTTATTAAGGGTGCCTTAGGAATGATACGTGCCGATGCAAGCAACTGATTGAAGCTTATATTCTAATTCGCTGCCCCGCTCAACCGAATATAAATTATTCATCATGTAATAAGCAACCACTTGTGGGGTGTGTCAACACGAGCCGTGTATGACCTTCTTTATTATGTCTTATCAACCAAACTCATAGAATTATAAAGAATGTCTTCACAAAATAACAAAAACTGAAAACACAACTGAACAATGACACGTAGTGCGTAGCATAGGATTACAACAATCTGAACATAACCTAGTATAATGTAAAATTTTAATACAAAGCCAAGCTAATACTTAGTGATTGGGTATTTAATTTAGAGGGCGAAGAGGCGGTCGTATGACTCGAATGAATACAAATGAAGACAACGCAATATATATACCGAGGCCCTGCTAATGAGGCATTGTGCAAAGTGTAACTGATAACACCCAAAAGGAGGTTACGTAACCCATGATAAATACATTGTCTTTGACCAGGGGAATGATAAACACTAATTCCGCAGTTACAATAAATTACCATTTGTTGCCGACTGCCCATAGGTCAGCGGACTCTTCAAAATAGGACTTAGTTCCCCGCGGACTAGAGAAAAAACACGTGTGTTTTGAGATCCGCCATCTTGTTGAGTTATCTAGTAGTGCTCGGATCGCTAGTTGAAAATTTGCTGTTCTCGCTCGTTGCCTTAGTTTTATTTTGGTTGGAAAACCTCCATCACAGTATTTGGTCCAATCGAGCCGGATATTTCACTGGAAATACAGTCCTGAACGGGCGAGATGGCCGAATCAAATGGTTCGCTGTGGGAACAGCCTGGCCCTGGCTGGTTTCCTGAGGATTACTTGCATGAAGCCGGAGGACAAACCCACCGAGACTACTTACCAAGCTTGAGTCGCTCCCTGTCTGAGGACTTCCGAGATTACGTAGCTGGAACAAAGGATAATACAGCCCACGAAGAAGCGCGAAAAATTCGAGGAACTCGGCGTGGAAAGAAAGCTCACATTACAAGGTTAGTCAATCAGATAAATCGACACATTAACAAACAGTTAAGCAAAGAAACAATTGCTTCACTAACGTTAAACCTGGAAAAGGCGGTATCTCAGTTAGAGAATATTAATCAGACCTTGTTTGAACTCAACCCCGATGACGATGAACCGGAGTATTGGATGGAGCAAACTCTAGCCCCTGTCTATGACTGCTTCGACAACATTGAGATATATTATGCCGAACGAGCTACGTTGGACGCCAAACTCGTGAAAGAAGTGGATGTAGTGTTCGTATCAGAACCCTCAAATCCTTTTGAAGGGAGTGTTGACAAATCATTTAGTTATGACAACTCTAAGAGTGAAACCTCAGTTGTTCAGAGCTTGCCATCGACTGTACATCAGCCAGGTAATATTGGAACTAGTCAGGGAACACAGCGGCCGATAACCGCTATTGCGAATGGAGTACCCTATACAACCAGCACAAGTAATTTAACCACAATTCAAGCTACAAGTTGTGCCACACCCAAAGTTTCTCTTACCCATCCTAGAACAGTTACATCAGTAACCGACTCAGTTCCTACTCCTGTAGTATGTTACAAGCCCCCATCTAACCCAGGTCAGATTAGTACACCAGCTACACAAAACTCCCCTTGGAGGGGCTGGGCCGTACCCAATCAAGTCCCACCTAACATGGAACAGACTACTACACCAGCCACACAAAACTACCCTTGGAGGGACTGGACTCCACCCAGTCAAGTCTCATCTCACCCGAAACAGATTAGTACACCAGCTACACAAAACTCCCCCTGGAGGGGCTGGTCTGTACCCAGTCAGGGTGTGTCACCGAGACCCAGTTTATCGGGAACATTACCGCAGCCACACCCAAGATGGGGTCTTATGCCTGACTTTCCAGGACCCCCTCCAGATGCCTGGATAGATCAACTTGACGAGTATAGTGTCACTTCTCCGCCCCAATTGACAACACATTACCACTGTAGCTTCTCCGCCATGGAGCGTTCGTTGCCTAAATTTGACCTTGGAAAATTTGATGGCTCGCCCCTCCATTGGCCTTTGTGGATTGGAAGATTTAAAAGTATCGTCCATGATCAGCCCTTCCTGAATGATGGCCAGCGTTTAGCTTATCTTCAGAATACCGTCACTGGCGCTGCAGAGTCAGAAATCCAGTTCCTTGGAGAAGACGGCGCAAATTACATATTAGCTCTCAGAATGCTTAAAGCGAGATTCGCTGACTCAGGAAAGATTGTGCGTGCGGCCATTGCTGCCCTTAAGGCCATACCATCACCGCGCCCTCAAGATCAGACCGGTCTTACAAAGCTGTACCAAACACTTAGGTCAACCGTAGTCACCCTTCACAGACAGAGATTCATTGCTGATTTCTTAAGCGAGACAAATCTGAACATTGCCGTTCAAAAGCTCCCTGGGCCTTTGCAATCCAAGTGGGCGATGGAAGTTCAGAAACACGAAAGTCAGGGAAGGCCTAACTTGTTTGACCTAGACCGGTGGCTTTCAGAACATGTTAGAGCGAGACAACACCTGGTGAATGAGGAATCAGCGAATTGTTCCCTACCTAGCAGGTATAAACCACCAAAACGGGATCCACCCCTAAGTTCTTCTACACTGCACATCAAGTCGGACCCACAGCAAGAGGGAGAAGAACCTCCAAAAGAATCAAAGTCACCAGCCTGCCTATGCTGTAATCAAGCTCACCCACTTTACAGATGTAATGAATTCAAAAGAAAGTCTGTACCTGAGCGCTACGAGGTGGTCAAAAGTTTCAAGATGTGCTTCAATTGTCTCAAACAGGGACATCAAGTTAATGAATGCTCGAACAAGACTCATTGTCAAGTTGCTAACTGTAAGAGACATCATCATAGTCTGTTACACTATGAGCGTGCACCTCAGCAACTGCCTAGCCACGACCCACAAACTCAATCCCCACGGTCTCCAGACAACCCCCTTCCGTATGTGGCAGCCACCAACTCCCTCACCACTAATGACAGAGTGGTTTATTTCCAAGTTGTCCCAGTCAAAATACAAGGTGAAAATGGGGTGGCGGTGAGTGAAACGTTTGCTATTCTGGATGACGGCAGTTCAGACACGTTGATAAGAAGAGACATTGCTGACAAGCTGAATCTCGAAGGACCGGAGCAACTACTTTGCCTGGGAAACATTGAAAATAATGGAACGCCACGGAGCTCTAGAGCAGTCAATCTCCTTGTGACACCGACCGGGAAACAAGCTGTAAATCTACCTGTTCAGATCCATCCTGCTTGGACAGTCCCTAAATTAAATGTACCTCCACAAAGACTCGTCAAGGAAAATGTTAGAAAAACCTGGAAACACCTTGAAGATTTAGACATCCCTGCTGTGTCTACGGATCAGATAGGCCTTCTTATTGGAGTGCAGGTTACCGAAGCCATGATTCAACATGAATACAGACGTGGGCCAAAGGGGCAACCATATGCTGTGCGGACTGACTTTGGATGGGCGATTACTGGCTTAGCGGGAGGAGTTCCTTCCCCCAGAACAGGTGTGAGTTTTGTTGGACATTGTGTTACCCTAGACACCACATTGAATAAAGAAGTTGAAAACTGGTGGAAGACAGAGTCATTTGGCACCAAGTTCAATTGTGATGTTTCGAGATCTGCAGAGGACGAAAGAGCTCTTAAGCGCTTAGAAGAAACTACAAACTTTCGAGCTGACCTGGACCATTACGAAACCGGTCTTCTATGGAAGGATGATGAAGTTGTGCTCCCAAACAATCGGCCACTGGCAGAGAGAAGACTTACCAATCTGGAGCGAAGCTTAGATAAGGATAGTGAAAGAGCCAAAGCCTATTATGACACAGTTGAATCCTACATTGCCAAGGGCTATGCCAGAAAGTTTTCTCCCACAGAGATTGCTACTAAGGAACCCAAGAACACTTGGTACCTACCACACCATGCTGTGACAAATCCCAATAAGCCGGGAAAGATTCGCGTAGTGTTTGACGCTGCAGCCCCATACAAGGGAACTTCGTTGAATGATCAACTGGTGACAGGCCCCGACCTGCTGAACTCCCTTCTAGGTGTGATCATGAGATTCCGACTGCATGCTGTTGCTATGATTGCAGACATTGAGACAATGTTCTTCCAAGTACGAGTTATCGAGAAAGATCAACCATCACTGAGATTCCTTTGGAGAGGTCCAAATAGAGATCGTCCTCCTGATGTCTACCAGATGCAAGCCATGATCTTTGGTGCAAAGTCGAGTCCAACCTCTGCAAATTACTGCCTGAAGAAAACCGCCATTGATAACAAAGCCACTTGCAGTGAAGAAGCTGTCAGTACAGTCCTAAGAGATTTCTACATGGATGACCTCCTGAAGTCTTTGCCTTCTGAAGACGAGGCAGCCCAGCTTGCCCTCCAGCTTACTGAGCTTTTGTCAAAGGGTGGCTTTCGATTAACTAAGTTTATGAGTAATAGCCGAAATGTGCTAGCTCAGCTACCTCCCAAAGACATCCTCAGCAGCCCTGGGATCTCGCAGGCATTTGATTTGGATCTGGATAGCCTTCCAGTTGAGAGAGCCTTGGGAGTACTGTGGAATGTGGAGCAAGATACTCTAGAAATTAAAGTAGTTCCAAATCAGTTAGCTCCAACCAAGCGAGGCATTCTAAAGCAGACATCAACCATCTTCGATCCCCTTGGATTGGTAGCACCATTTGTACTGAGGGCTAAGTTGATTCTGCAACAGCTGTGGAGACTCGGGTTTGATTGGGACAAACCCATATCAGGCCCACTACTAGACGCCTGGGAGGCCTGGAAGACAGAACTACCTCTCCTTGCAACCTTGTCCGTTCCCAGATGTTACCTTGGCAACCAACCAAGTGCCCAGTATGCAGACGCACAAATTCACATCTTTGCGGATGCCTCCGAGGTCGCCTTTGGTGCCGCTGCCTACTGGAGAGTTGAAACACGGGGTAATTCCTATCCTGTTCCTTCATATTCGGAAAGACAAGGCTTGCTCCAATTAAGCCCCTGACGATTCCGCGACTAGAACTTCAAGCCGCTGTAATGGCAGTTAGAATGAGTCAGACCATCCAGAAAGAACTAAATGTGATGCCCAGCCAAATTACTTACTGGACAGATTCCACCACAGTGTTATCCTACATCAAGAGTCAAGGGACCAGATTCCATACCTTTGTCGCCAACCGGGTTGCTGAAATAAAGGAAGTGTCCGATCCTGAAGCCTGGTGGCATGTCCCTGGACGCCTCAATGTTGCGGACGATTGTTCAAGAGGTCTTTCTGCTCAAGACCTTCTTCAAGACAGCCGGTGAATTAACGGCCCAGACTTTCTTTTGCGGGGTGAGGACTGGTGGCCAAACCAAGTTATCTCCCAACCTCCAACTGACAATGATCCTGAAGTTAAAAGTGAAGCCTGGCTGGGTCTCAGTTCTGAAGTCAACAATGAGTTTCTGGACCCTAAGAAGACCTCTTCGTGGACCCACCTGACACGAGTTACTGCATGGGTATTTCGGTTTGTGACAAGCTGTCGTCACAGGAATGAACATGTGAAAGTTGCTAAAGGACCGTTATCTGTTGAAGAGCTCGTAAGTGCTGAAGAATTCTGGATTAAGAAAGCCCAAGCTCAAGCCTACTCCGAAGACCTGAGCCGGTTAGCCGCAGGAAAGGAGGTACATTGCAGCAGTGACCTTAGATCCCTGTACCCTTACACCGACGAGAAGGGCATCTTGCGCGTCGGAGGTCGACTGAAACATGCGCCAATCCCATATCAAGCCAAACATCCTGCTATTCTTCCTAAGAAGCATGACATTGTTCCTTTGATCTTGTTACACTTACATCAGAGACTGAACCACTCTGGAGTAGAGCACATTCTTGCTGAGTTGCGGCAGCGATACTGGATCCCCAAAGTGAGGTCTGCTCTCAAGAAAATAGCCAAGTCATGTCATGTTTGCAGAAAACACAATGCCAAACCAGATCCACCACTGATGGCAAGCCTACCCCAAAGCAGACTCCAAGCTTTCACCCCACCCTTTTACAACACTGGTGTGGATTATTTCGGACCGCTGCTAGTTAAAGAAAGAAGATCCACGGTAAAGCGTTACGGTTGTCTGTTCACCTGCCTTGTGACAAGGGCGGTACACTTAGAAGTTGCTCACTCACTCGAAACAGACAGCTTCATCATGGCACTGAGAAGAATGATGGCTAGAAGAGGAAAACCGAGAAACATTTACAGCGACAACGGAACTAATTTCGTCTGCGCTGAACGAGAGCTTAAGGAGTGCCTTGATAGAATGGAACAGGCCAAGATCTCAGACACGCTGTCACAATACGGAATTCAGTGGTTCTTCAACCCCCCTTCTGCTCCCCATTTTGGGGGAGTCTGGGAGAGACTTGTCAAATCAGCGAAGAAAGCTCTGAGGATCACTCTGAATGGCCAATTGGTGAATGATGAAACCCTGCTCACATTCATGGCAGAAACTGAGAGTTTGCTTAACAGCCGACCGCTAACTCACGTCAGTGTTGATCCTCAGGACCTTGAAGCAATCACTCTTAACCATTTTCTGATTGGAAGAAATAGCCCGAACGTGCCTCCTGATGTCTTTGATGAGAGAGATTTATGTTCCAGAAAGCGGTGGAGACAAGCCCAGACGCTCACCGACCACTTCTGGAGAAGATGGCTTCGTGAGTACGTGCCCGCACTTACCGAGCGGAAGAAGTGGAGAACTAGATCTCAAACTGATGTTCAAATTAGGGACCTGGTATTGGTAGTTGAGGATAACCTACCCCGTGGCAGATGGAATCTTGGCCGAGTCGTCGAGACATTCCCAGGAAATGATGGCCTCATTCGCACCGTTGAAGTCCAGACGAAACAAGGAACATTCAAGCGGCCAGTCGTCAAACTTTGCCTCCTTGAGGAGGCCGAACGTAGTGTATAGACTAAAGCCGTATACAGGGGTGGCTATGTTGCCGACTGCCCTTAGGTCAGCGGACTCTTCAAAATAGGACTTAGTTCCCCGCGGACTAGAGAAAAAACACGTGTGTTTTGAGATCCGCCATCTTGTTGAGTTATCTAGTAGTGCTCGGATCGCTAGTTGAAAATTTGCTGTTCTCGCTCGTTGCCTTAGTTTTATTTTGGTTGGAAAACCTCCATCACACCATTTGCTTGTATCATTATCAGCGTTCTAATAACCAGCCACAGGCTAAATGTGAATCAAACCTTCACATCTTTTAAAATTTCCAAGAAAAAAAAACACTGCAAAACAATGTTTTGCCACGAATTAAAGCAGATATTTTTTTACCAGTTAGGTTCCTATTCACTGACTCAATTTTCGAACCTCAGGCGGTATGATTCTGCTTCATGATACAGGTGTCATCTTGCACTCCCTCGCTTCTTTCCATCGTTGGTAGGATTTTGATACAGGTCTTAATTATCCAAACAAATTAAACTCATCCACAAACTAAAAAGAACGCGAGTCAATGCAAAACGCAGATACGCTAAATTAATTTTTTTCTTTTTAATGAAAGATTTCCGTTAAACACTGAAGCATCTGAAGGAAGACCCCCTGGGTTTAAATTTTGTAAAGTGAGCCCAGTGAAAATAATCCAGAAATTTCTTACGAGTCATTCTTTTGTTGCATTGTTGTGTTTTTCATTTTCATTATGAAAACAATTTACCAAGAAGATCTTAAATTCGAAACCCTGACTGTTGGAAAAAAACAATAATAATAATTTAAATTATTGAATAAAGAGGAGACGACGACACTCAACATTCAAGTAGACTAATTTATGAAACTATCACCTGACCAAGTCCTACAAAAGCCTAATACAGAGGTCGAACCATACCGCACTGTTCGACATCTTATTTTCGTTTTGCTGTTACCGTTCGCTGCCTCCTAGACAATCTTCTCTCAAGTGATGGCTCATAATATAGTTCTTCTTAGAGATTTACTGAGAGAACATCGGTTTAGTTTAAACTTTAATCAAGAGACAAACGTGACAATAGTATGCATGGGCACAAGCACAAAACCTCCTTTTTCGAGACTAGATGTGTGGAGACCACACGAGCTGCAGCGGGAGCCTGAATCTTATGATATAAAGGTTAATCCTAATGGCGCCATTGTTGGAGGCAAGTTTTGTCCTATCTCATCCACTTGTCTTATTTTAAGAAAGACAAGCACAAAACCTCCTTTTTGTCCTTTTTGTCTTATTTTAAGAAAGACGACTTAAATAAAGTCTTTCATTCATTCATTCATTCATTCAACTCCGTGTGAATTGCACTGGCCATGGCAGTTTGAAAGTTCTTACTGTGATTTTTTCGATCGAGCAGGTGTCAGTGCTTTTCTACTGCGGCAGGACGACATACGCTGGCTACCTGAGCTGACTGAGCTGTGGCAGTTAGAGCCAGAAACACCAGTTCCAATAGAACTGCAATTTGAAGAAACAGCTCATACAAGTGAAGTTCAAATCACACCAGCGTTTGACGCAACTACTCCTGAGCAGTTTATGAAGGTATGTCGAACTGATGAACTGACTTTGCGTGAATGCAGACATCATGTTTCTTGTATACAGAGTATATCGTCTAATTGTTTTTATTTCCCAGCGAACTGAAAGAAAAGCCAGACCGATTTCCACCTTCATATTCCACTCTATAACGGCAAACACTTGAACAAAAGAAAGCAAACAATTTCATTTCAAACTACTGTGATCACTTTTCCCTTTTGTATAACGCGACAAAAACTTCCACTTTGGGAATTTTTTTAATTATTTGCATCTTCATTTACGGCACTTGACACTGACTCCTCTACGGGCGCGGATTGGATAACGAGATTCACCCGCTCCCCTCCCCCTCGGAACCGAATGTCTTACAATCTTGATGTGACGATACAATTGTTATTGTACAAGTGATTTATCCGACAAAGTATTTCTCCTTTACCTGTTCCTTCTCTTATTGTAGATGTTGAAATGCCTTCGTTGGGTCAAGGCTATGCCCAACTAGGAAGATCTGATGGCAACGAAGTAGCCGGCGTTATTGAACGTTTCGCAAACATTGCTGTTCAGTAGACAACGTCCTTAGCTTTTACTAGTTATAGAATTACAAACGTCAGTAGGAGAAATAAGACTATAGATATTTTTTTTTTATCTAATCAAGCAATAACAAGCTGTGAGATTCAGTGATAGTGCAACACAAGAAATTGTAACTGTAGCTTAAAAATTCTTCGTGTTTATCTTCGATTGTTAGGATTCAAAATGAATGAAATAAATGTTCTACTAACAATGTTGTCTGTAAATTTTACCTTCTAAAGTTTTCTACCCTTTGATGTAACATTTACATTATTCTTCTTCTAAGTTAATATCTCCTTTCTTCCTTTCCAGAATTTCTAGCATTGTATTGGGTTGGAACGAACAAAAAAGCCGGCAAAACTCATTTTTTTTCAAAACAATTCGATCATCACACAATCGACTCTATCGATGACTTATGGAATGAGAATGACTCGATCAACTTCGAACGAGCTAACACTAATCGTCAGAGCCTGTGTCGGCCTTCATTCCATTGGCTTTAGAGCAAACCTCTAACTGATGATTTTGGTGCCACTAGTTGTTCATTAATAAATCTTCATTTTCCGATAACCATTGGCTGTTTTTATGCTAGAGACGTTTAAGTTGTCTAGACATCTTTAACGTCTAAGACGTCTAAGACGTCTTGTATAAAAACGAGACGTATTTAAGCACACGATGACACGGCCTAACAGAAAAAAAAGACTGGGTTCTATACTCGGAGGACACTGGAAACTAGCAACGTTTAAGCGCCTGGTAGATTTGTTCGAAAATGACGCGAATTTACGAACAAAACATGGCAGGTCTTTTGAAGTCTTTCTATCGGCGTAAGGGCGTCACGTTTTTATACTAGACAGGTTTAACGTCTCGAACGTTAAAGGCGACTGATAAGAACGTCGTTTAGACGCTCTTAGAAGAAGACGTTAAAGTAGACAGACGTTAAAAGCGTCTTCCTTATTTTCCGTTTTTATACTAGACGTTAAAGTCGTCTCGGGACAGCTTTAACGTCTGAGACGACATTAACGTCCCTAGCATAAAAACGGCCATTGTCATAGAATTTGGAAGCAATGCATGTCTGGAAACTGCAAGTTCTTACTTTCATATACCCCTTTTTACGCATAAGACGGGTCATTACAACAATTCTTCGCTTTTGTTTAATTTTTGTATCAGTTTGGGATTTTTGTCTGATAAATTTTGGGCCTCCATATGTACAGTTCTCATGAGTCAAGTATTTCCTTATTTGTTAAAAAAATAATAATAATTTCTTTCAAATTAAATTAACGCAGTTTTGTTGTTATTAGCATCAAAAATATTGTTTTCCAATTAATTGTTATTGTTATCATCGAACGTTTTACATCGTTAGCTCGTCATTCGTCTTGTGTAGTAGCTGGGGAGCCCTTAATGAAAATAGAAAGATACAGGAGAACGTTGATTCACACGCGTAGTATGGGAGGTCAAGGGCTTCTGAATTTTTACTTTTTCGGCTCAAGTTAGACAAAAATCAAAAAATCAAATCATTTTTGTTGTCTACCACCACGTTCGGTACCCGTATTTTACGTGAGTAAATGCCAGGTATTTTCTGCCAGTGGCTGTTGTAAATAACAAAGAAATCTCAGAATTGATCTTCATTTAACCCTATCCAGAGCAGGGGAGGTAAACTTTGTAAAAAAGAGTTTACTTATGTTCTAACCCCCGGGCAAAAAACAATAATTGTAACAATGGTAACTGAAAGAATAGGTAAAGAAAGAATGGCAAGTCGTGAATAGTAATAAAAACTATCTTTAGTTTAAAATACGAATAGAGGTTTAACTGAAAAAAGGTATTTCCACCAGTTGTGTATTAAATTTAAACAAGTACAAAAAAACACCCTGAACGCTTTCCATTTGACCAAAAATTCCTAAAATGAATTTCCAACATATTTTAAGCGGCGAATGCAGAACAGCATGATACAGGGCTGCCGGAATCGAAGACATCACGTAGGCTTTTGTAAATCTTTTAATCGGAATAAAGCCTTTATTTATGGGGTCATGGCGATACGCAAGGTTATACACATCATAGCATGATGAATTATTTATTAAGGTGCCTTAGGAATGATACGTGCCAATGCAAGCAACTGATTGAAGCTTTTATTCTAATTCGCTGCCCCGCTCAACCGAATATAAATTATTTATCATGTCAGAATAAGCAACCACTTATGGGGTGTGTCAACACAAGCCGTGTATGACCCTCTTTATTATGTCTTATCAACCAAACTCATAGAATTATAAAGAATGTCTTCACAAAACAACAAAAACTGAAAACACAACTGAACAAAGACACGTAGTGCGTAGCATAGGAATACAACAATCTGAAGATAACGTAAAATTTTAATACAAAACATGACAAGCCAATACTAGAAAATAGTTATCAAACTTAGTCATTGGGTATTTAAGAGCCGATTTCTGAAATTATAAAAAATCGGGCGTCAGTCGTGAAATTTCGAATTCCTTCGTAGTTTGCCCATATAATCTCTATAGAAAGGTATTTTAAAAAATAAGGTTAAAAGTTTCATCAGCGTGTTATTTTTTTCAAAATCGGGCAAAGTTTGAAATACGGCAAATTAGCGTCCTTTCAGTCACGAAACTAGCGGAAAATTACCCATTTTCATCTCGCTCCTAGAAGGAAACGCGACGTCCTCTATTAATGAAATATTTACAAAATATAAACACATCCTTGTTCTTCATAATGCACCAGTTTAATTTAGATAAGATGGAAAATTGGAAATGCTTCGGCCGTTAGAAGAAACCCTATTTTGGCAGTTTAAAATTTTAGCAAATTCCATCCGATTTCAACACAAAAGAAACCCAATTGGTACGTAAAATTTGAACTTAAAATTAAGACCTTGTTGAAGCACAACCTTATTTGTTTACTGTGTTAAAATATTTGTGGCGGCACTACAAAAGTATCCCGGCGAGAGACGAAAATGTGAAGGGTACTTTGAAACGAGGAGAGCCTGCGAAACGAACAACGGCCGTCACGCTACAAATCAAGTCCTTTGTTTAATAGATCGTTTTCACGTGACGTCATCACTTTCTAAAATCTAAAACTAAAGATCCACCAAAGTTTTCATCCTCACCAGGCATAAGAGGTGACATATTTATATCTGTTTACAACTTTACAGCTCAATAGCGGGCTTTGTTTGGAAACCAGAGCATTCTGAATTTCCGGGTTATGGAGGTGCGTGACACAAGGCTACGATCAAATTTGTTTAAAAATATATACTTATCTCATGATTTTGAGCCCTGTTAGAAGCTAGAGCATTAGGAAAAGTGCTTACGTAAATACTTGCTTTTTCAGTACTGATAATAAGTAGCCTAGAAAGCCAAAGTAAGTTCCAGATGTTTACACTATTTTCCGGCCGCCATATTGGTGTACCATGGAGGTACACCAACATGGCGTTTTCATACTGGGCTCTGTAAATTTCTGCGAAACATTTCGACAAATATCTGAAGTTTGGGGAAACGCACCGGGCTAAAACTTGGAGAAGTGTCTTATTTTTTTATCTTCTATAACATCACAATTTCTTAGCTTTTTCCACTGGATAGTTTTCGATTTATTTTTCTATTGCGTGACAGTGAAAACGATCTATTATCACTTGCGACGAATAATTTGTTTTCGAAAAGCTGTACAGTAATTGCTGATAGCACAGCTTATTCTCTGTTGAACTTAGTGGGATAACATTTTGTTTAATTCTGTCAACTCACGTATTTGTACACATGGCGAAGACAGGATTAGACACATTTTGCTGAAACTGTTTACATTATTCTGCTTTGGCTTCTTTCAAAATACAACAATCAGGAAATACCAAAAATCAGAGTATTTCTAAGCTTTACTTCATCCATCGATTGAGTTTTTAAGACAGGAAAAGCAATTACTTTAGAATTATCAAGCGAAGATTGTATAACTTCACTTATTAGAAGAGGTCAAAGTTAACAGCAAAGATCAACAGATTAGCTAGACTTTCTAAAAGTCCTTTCCAATAATTTTGGTTTCGCCGTTGCCTTTCGCTACTTGCGTCGCTCGCGCTCGCCCTCGCGACTTCGTCGCTCGAGAAATAAGGTCGACTTGTGGCAAGTCTACAGATTAGCTAGCTATGTGATTGTTGCATCGCCAGTATAAATATTTATGAAATTGCTATAAACTAGCAGTTTATTTTGGCCCTGAATTTGAAAAACTCGCTAAAGAGGACTTTTCACAGTGATCTGATCTGCAGCGCCAGTAACTCTCTTTAAACGGAAAAAGTTGAAACCCTTGTCACTGCGTGACTCAAACTGAGGCGTGATCAGAACCGCGTGGGACCTAGTAACAGAACTCTCCCCACACGCTACGCAGGTGAACAAGTAACAAATGACAAAAATTTCGGATTTTACCTCCGTAACTAAGTAGGTATTCAAGTTTCTAAACCAGCCGTCTAGCCAAATATACATTCCCCGTGCTTGAAAAACGTTTTCTTTTGACGGGGGAGGGAAGGGGGGAGAGAGTGAAGGTTCCTTGCTCGTGAGAAGTCGCGGGCGTTTAGAACACATTTTAGTGCCCTTTTTTCAACAGCCACTTAATAATAATAATAATAATAATAATAATAATAATAATAATAATAATAATAATAATAACAATAATAATAATTATTATTATTTCTTATATTGCCGGCGCAGTCGAACATGCAATAAAGATGTGATCGAGTGCACTTATCTTTGCAAATATAAAGAACGAAGTGGACAGTTACTATAATGTATCCTAACTACAGCAAAAGGCTAACATTAATGGTTGGAACTTCTATCCATAATAATAATATAATAATAATAATATTTATCCAGGGTACCCACTAGCCTTGGCGGTTTTTAGTGGGGCCCTGCAAATTATAATTTACAAAAATAAAAATTGATATTACAACAAAAACTAATTAAAAAGCTATAACAATAATTAGATATTACAAGAAAAACTAATTAAAAAGCTATAAGAATAATTAGATAGGTTATTGTTACAAAATCATAAGCTTTTAAGCTTGGCCCTAAAAAAGGACATCGATTCGCGAGTTTGATAAGAATGAAAACTACTATTGCGTCTGATGTCAAAATTAAAATCAATTTCTCCCGACAGATATTTATGCATCATAGCACACCGATGGAAGTGTCGTCTCTTTGAGAGGGTCTTGAGGTCCAAACGATCTAGTGCCTCGGTAGATGAACTTCTTGGTGGAAGATTAAGCAGGACCTTGGCTGCCTTGGTTTGAAGAACTTGCAGCTGACCCATAAGTGTATCGTTATTTTTGTCACCCCACACTGTGTCTCCATAGTCCAACAGTGGGATGATTAAGCAGTTGTATAGTGTTAGCTTAGCATGTAGAGGCAAAAGATGTTGTATTCTCTTTATCATTCCAATCCTTTGATTGATCTTTGTACTGATAGAATCAATGTGCTCGGACCAAGACATAGTTTGGTTTATAACCACTCCCAAGTACTTAAACGAATCAGACCTATGATGCAGTAGCAAGTAGAGTAGATATTGCAAGCTGTTTGGGGCCACACCTGCATTTTATGTCTACATGTAGCATGTTCCTTGACTGCAAAACAGTCAAATTTTTGTTTTTCAAGTGTAGTAGATACGATACTCGGGAAGCACACAAAGCCTGGTATGTCATTCGACTTCTCTCAGTCCTACAAGAAACGACCGCGCATGATCCTACAACCGGGCCTGTTCCAAGCTCCAGAATAGTGAGAACCACGAAATCGTAAAACCATGAACCCAAATTTAACATGACTCTCTCTCTGAACAGTTCCACTCATTTTGTTTCCTCGGGTTTTGCTTTCAAAAACGCAGACCCAGATGGGTCGCTCAGTGCGTATACGCTGCAGTGGTCAGCCACTCTAGCCTCACTGTCTATGTGCACCTGATTAGGCAAAAAGACATATGTTATTTTCACACTACCAATATAAATATGTCTGCTGATGTTTCAGTTATGTTTTTGTTGCTGATCCTGCTGCTGCTGCTGCTACTGCTACTGCTACTGCTACTGCTACTGCTACTGCTACTGCTACTGCTACTGCTACTGCTACTGCTACTGCTACTGCTACTGCTACTGCTACTGCTACTGCTACTGCTACTGCTACTGCTACTGCTACTGCTACTGCTACTGCTACTGCTACTGCTACTGCTACTGCTACTGCTACTGCTACTGCTACTGCTACTGCTACTGCTACTGCTACTGCTACTGCTACTACTGCTGCTGCTGCTGCTGCTACTGCTACTGCTACTGCTTCTGCTACTGTTACAGCTACAGCCATGTCTCCTACTGCCGCTGTTAAACGCTTCAGTTCTCGATTGTTTTGGCGAGAAAATTTTATGATTCTAAACCCTTTCCCCTAAACAAGTCTTTCCGAAAAAAAAATGTACACTACAGATACGCTACTGTGTAAACAAGTGTACACTCTAATTTACCTTAAAATCGCTTTTAAGATAGAGCTTTCCTGCCTTCAGGGAATCTTTAATGCGCCTTGCCCATTCTCGGCCGTCAGCTCTAAGTGAAGAAATATCCTCCACTATTGAGGCAAGGTCATCAAATGCTCGTGCCCCTTCTGCTGCGAAATAATCGAGGCCTTCTAGGGACTTGTGCACCGAAGCACTACACTCTGTCAGTATTCGTAGCATGTTACTACGGCTAAAAGGCTTTAAGTTAGTCTCACTGCAATACTGCATGACAATCCGTGGCACTGTGATAATTTTCTCGGACGAGAGCTGGAGGTGTTTTTCGAAAATTACCGATTGAAATTTCAGTCAACGAAGGTAGTTATAGAAGAAAAAAGAAATGTTAAAACGGCATGATGGATTTGTAATGGCTAAAACCTACCTGCGCGAGCTAGCAACAGCTTTGTTTCACTGTCGACGCCAGAATCGTCGCTTATTTCGCAGTAGACTGGAGGTGGTAGCGGACATCTTTCTTGCAATTGCCCATTGAAACACATTGCACATTGGCCGGATTGAAGGAACTTGGACCGCAGTAACCACCAACGAAGCAACAATAACCACAAGATGCCATAAAGGCTTTGATAGCAAGGCGAAAAAATGAGAACTTAGAACTTTCACTATTATCTAATACTGACAATCATAACACGAGCTTACCAGGTCTGCCAGTACCAGTGCGCAACTGTCA
Organism: Micromussa lordhowensis; assembly: GCA_964020085.1. Taxonomy (NCBI): domain Eukaryota; kingdom Metazoa; phylum Cnidaria; class Anthozoa; order Scleractinia; family Lobophylliidae; genus Micromussa; species Micromussa lordhowensis. Next base: position 24,621,296 of record OZ026600.1, on the reverse strand, counting down.
CGCAAACGTATAGTGACAAACTTCAGGAATGTCAACATACGACCTTTGCTCGCATCTTCGTCTTGCCACATTTAGAGTAAATAACGCTATCAATCACATGGTCAACAAGGTAAAAATAGTATTCAGGATATTGCTAGACTCTACAATCGAGTGCAAGATTGTCCTAGTCAAGCAGATAGTTCAAGGATCGGGTAAGTTTTATAATCATCTCGAGCAAACTGAAAGATGATCGCTTTTATTTATAACTTGTTTTAATGACATATTGTTCAAGAGATATAATTTTATTTTACGAAAGAATGTATAAAATTATCATCCATCCCCACAGAAATTTGAAGAAGCTCTCTTTTAAAGAAGCCAGCTAAAGTTTGTGTAAAATACTGTGTTCATACACTAGCGCTTGTTCGTTTCATAGTGTCTCCTCGTGTCAAAGTACCCTTCACATTTTGGGCTCTCGACGGGGTACTTTTGCAGTGCCGCCAGAAATATTTTAACATAGTAAATAACAAAGATTGTGCTTCATCAAGGTCTTAATTTTACGTTCAAACTCTACGTACCAATTGGGTTTCTTTTGTGTTGAAATTAGATGAAATTTGCTAAATTTTTTAACTGCCGAAATGGCGTTTCTTCAAATGGCGGAAGCATTTCCAATTTTCCAGCTTATCTAAATTAAACTAGTGCATTATGAAGAACAAGGATGTGTTTATATTTTGTAAACATTTCGTTAATATAGGACTTCGCGTTTCTCTCTACGAGCGAGATGAAAATGGGTAATTTTCTGTTAGTTTCGTGACTGAAAGGACGCTAATTTGCCGTATTTCAAACTTTGCCCGATTTTGAAAAAAATAACACGCTGATGAAACTTTTAACCTTATTTTTTAAAATACCTTTCTATAGAGACTATATGGGCAAAATACGAAGGAATTCGAAATTTCACGACTGACGCCCGATTTTTGATAATTTCAGAAATCGGCTCTTAATTTAGAGGGTGAAGAGGCGGTCGTATGACTCGAATGAATATAAATGAAGACAACGCAATATATATACCGAGGCCCCACTAATGAAGCATTGTGACAAAGTGTAACATAACACCCAAAAGGAGGTTACGTAACCAATGATAAATACATTGTCTTTGACCAGGGGAATGATAAGCACTAATTCCGCAGTTACAATAAATTACCATTTGCTTGTATCATTATCAACGTTCTAGTAACCAGCCACAGGCTAAATGTGAATCAAACCTTCACATCTGTTAAAATTTCCAAGAAAAAAAAAACACTTCAAAAAATGTTTTGCGACGAATTAAAGCAGATATTTTTTTTACCAATTAGGTTCCTATTCACTGACTCAATTTTCGAACCTCAGGCGGTATGATTCTGCTTCATGATACAGCTGTCATCTTGCACTTCCTCGCTTCTTTCCATCGTTGGTAGGATTTTGATACAGGTCTTAATTATCCAAACAAATTAAACTCATTCACAAACTAAAAGTACGCGAGTCAACCCAAAACGCAGATACGCTAAATTAATTTTTTTCTTTTTAAAGAAAGATTTCCGTTAAACACTGAAGCATCTGAAGGAAGACCCCTGGGTTTTAATTTTGTAAAGCGAGCCCAGTGAAAATAATCCAGAAATTTCTTACGAGTCATTCTTTTGTCGCATTGTTGTGTTTTTCATTTTCATTATGAAAACAATTTACCAAGAAGATCTTAAATTCGAAACCCTGACTGTTGGAAAAAAACAATAATAATAATTTAAATTATTGAATAAAGAGGAGACGACGACACTCTACATTCAAGTAGACTAATTTATGAAACTATCACCTGACCAAGTCCTATAAAAGCCTAATACAGAGGTCAAACCATACCGCACTGTTCGACATCTTATTTTCGTTTTGCTGTTACCGTTCGCTGCCTCCTAGACAATCTTCTCTCAAGTGATGGCCCATAATATAGTTCTTCTCAGAGATTTACCGAGAGAACATCAGTTTAGTTTATACTTTAATCAAGAGACAAACGTGACAATAGTAGGCATGGGCACAAGCACAAAACCTCCTTTTTCGAGACTAGATGTGTGGAGACCACACGAGCTGCAGCGGGAGCCTGAATCTTATGATATAAAGGTTAATCCTAATGGCGCCATTGTCAGTGGAGGCAAGTTTTGTCCTATCTCATTAACTTGTCTTATTTTAAGAAAGACAACTCCGTGTGAATTGCAATGGCCGTTTGAATGTTCTTACTGTGATTTTTTCGATCGACCAGGTGTCAGTGCTTTTCTTCTGCAGCGGGACGACATACCCTGGCTACCTGAGCTGTAGCAGTTAGAGCCAGAAACACCAGTTCTAATAGACCTGGACTTTAATGGAACAGCTAATTCAAGTGAAGTTCAAATCACACCAACTTTTGACGGACCTACTTCTGAGAAGTTTATGAAGGTATGTCGAACTGATGAACTGACTTTGCGTGAATGCAGACATCATGTTTCTTGTATACAGAGTATATCGTCTAATTGTTTTTATTTCCCAGCGAACTGAAAGAAAAGCCAGACCGATTTCCACCTTCATATTCCACTCTATAACGGCAAACACTTGAACAAAAGAAAGCAAACTATTCCATTTCAAACCACTGTGATCACCTTTCCCTTTCGTATAACGCGACAAAAACTTCCACTTTTGGAATTTTTGTTAATTATTTGCAATCTACATTTACGGCACTGGACACTGACTCCTCTACGGGCGCAGATTGGATAACGAGATTCACCCGCTCCCCCTCCCCCTCGGAACGAAATGTCTTACAATCTTGATGTGACGATACAATTGTTACTTGCGATGACTTGACTTCGCCGTATATGTGCCCAAGGTTTCTTATTTTGCGGGCGCGTTTATTGCAAACCCTACTTGAATATCTAGAAGGATCATTCGGAACGTGAAGGCCGACTGACTTGATAATTTCTGAAAGAATTGTCCCAAAACATTCTTGTCTCTTCGAAGGCAAAAGCAAATTCTCAGAGGACCTGTGCTGATCCTTCCCTGCAGTCGTTCCGAACTGGATCTTAAAGTCGCAGCTGCAAATTTTACATTTTGCAGATGGCGGCGCCATGAATTTTCAACGCGATTTGGAGATCAGTAAAAGCCTTGGAACTCACGTGTAGCTTTTTGACAGAAGATTCACATGGAACGATCGTTTGTTTACTTCCGCTGGTATTCCTGCCGCCAAATTTTGATTGGGTATTTTCAACAGTTGTCATTTCGTCAAAGTAACTGAAGCGTGCAACACCTAGGGGGCGTATTTTAAATTCACAATGGTTGGATGCAAGCGTTCCCTTCTCTCCTCTCCCCTTTCCCCTTGCTTCATTTTTTGCGCTCTCCCCAATTTTCGCGCGGCCAAAACTCGTTTGCTCCCCGATCCTGGGTTTTCTTTTCGCTAAAAACGCACAGGAACGCTTGCTACGCAGGCTAGATCACTAGCCGCTATCACATCAGCTCGATCCTTATCGAATGAATTCGATCCCTTTTTCCTCTTTGAAGGTTTCTTCGCACTAACAAAAGGACAAGCACTTTTGCGTTTTTTCTTCGACGACATGAAATAGATATAAGATTTTAAAATTATAGTCTTCAAATTAGAAAACACTCGAAGTACCACGTCAACACCGCGTCTGTCACGTGATCTTTCAATCCAAATATTTACTTCGTGACAGGGTGTTAACAGCTATCAATTAGAGAAAATTAATGAAAAGAAACGTTTTTTTGTTGATAACTTTGCTTAGAATCAATCTTTTTTCATATATTTTTTTAAATGAAAGACTGCAAAAGGATCTATCTGAAAAAGCAGAAAACATTTTTCTGGAAAAATGATCAAATTTGGGGTACACTGATACCTTAAGGTAAATGCCACCATTTTTATACATACATGTTTCAGAAGACCTGTATCCAACGCCAGTTACGGCTACAGAAAAACCGTAATAATAAAATAATAAAACCGAATATCAACAGAACAATTACAACATTAGAATAAGTAAGCACTGACTAAAATAGTACTAAAACCAAATACAATAACTTGATTACATTAATATATATTCTCTTTGCTCGTGCTATCATTACCTCAAGAGCTCATGCTGGTTCTGTGTTTCTATCAAGTTATACTGAAAATGTTGCAAAAAAGTAGACCAAGTATTGCTGCATGCATGACCTTAAATGTCCAAAGGTGCATATTAAGAAAACGTTGAATAACTTTGAAAATTAGTACGGAGGTTTGCAACGTAAGCACTTTTGCGCAAACCAAAGATAGCAAGAGATAGACCATTGTCGCCATCTATAACTTCTAAAAAAATCAATTTGTCGCTCCATCATAAACCTGATGTTGAGATGTGGAGTGTTAACGTACTGCGGCGGCGTCTTGGTTGAATAAACAGAAAGTGTCGTACAAAAATGTGCGGTACAAACTAAACAGTCCTTCTTCTGCAATAACATCAACTACCTAAAATAGTAATAGTCGTGTTTATATTCGATGTTTCCATATATACCGTGCACTAAGAGTATCAAACTGAATATTCTATTGTATAGTATTCTTGTACTTACAGAGCACACGAAGATTCCCTCAAACTCGGGATGTTTTTTTCGCGAACTTGCACTCACAAATTTTGAGTTCCCAAAGGTAAACTTCAGGAATGGTGCAATTGGGGACTTTTATTACAGATTTTCCTCCATATTCCACGAAAAAAACAGGATCTGCGAACAGCCATACTAAAAGGTTTTAAATAGAAAGAGAGTTAATTAGTTTTATTAGGTCCTACATACATCTCACGAAAAGGTTAAAAATTGTTAAGAGTAATATGTAACGCTTCAGCAAAATCACACTACAGTATCTTTTCAACTGCAGGTTTATTAAATCGGAGGTACAGAATAAGTTACATCGCGTGTGCATGCATTTATAGCAATCAGCAAGATTCCAGATTCATTAATAAGGATATGCAACTTTTTCCCTTATGGTTAATTGTAATGATGCTATCCAAAGAGCTATTCAAGCTCACAACAGTTCTACAATGTCAATCTATCTGGTGGCCTAACTTAGTGCTAGTCGGTTAACCAACAAAGCTCCTGTCAGTTTCTTCGAGCCGGTCAATATCAAAGTGACATGCATATTAGCATAGTTATTATAAAATGCGAGTCGTTTTGTCTTGTTTGCTAAAACGTGGGTCATGGTCCGAGGCGTTCCTATAGCGTTCAGCGTGGAAACTGTGGATGAGAATGCGACAACTTTGAGGATCTTCAGAATCTTGCTGATTCTGCCAATCTGTGAAACATTTCCCTCTGTTTTTTTATTGAATTGTGGCTGAAGGACTACACGGAAGTGGGATTAGCATGACCAGTGAGCTCTGAGATTGCCTAAGGATCGAACTGGCCTCGAAGGCTTTGAATTACTGTTTTTAGACCCTACTGAGTTGTCAGTTCCCCTCGTTTTGGATCTCTGCTGTCTGTGCCATTCGTTTCATGATGTTTGCAAGGCCGTCTCTCTCCAAGGGGAGCTTCTTACACCTGATGTTCTCGTCTTTCGTGGATCGCTTGCATTATTTTTGTTGATGCTTGTCAAAACAAGTTGCTTTCCATATTGGTAGTTGTATCTGTCTTAAAGTCGCCGATCTTTTCAATTTCTTTACCTTCAGATGTTCATATATTTTTTATTGTTTTACTCTATTTACGGAAAATATAACTTTAACAGTGTTGATCATAAAAACTACAATTCCCTCGATTGTGATTGATTTTACACTAATTCACTTACCAAGTTGTTATCGGACAGTTCAATAAGCCAATCACATTCAAAGTTGTAATTGAAATCAACCAATTACATTCAAAGTTGTTGTTTAAATCAACCAATTGCCTCAATTTGAGAGCGACATGAAACAATTTACGCCTCCTTTGTCAGTCTTTTAATGCAAAGTTTCCCTTTCTTTTATAACTTGGCTATTCTTCTTTTCTCGGAAATTGTAATTTTGATGATTAATTGGTAATAAGACTTCGTGTCGTCCAATTCGGTCTGTAATTACACTCGATTTTGTTATCACTTGTATGATTACAGACCGAATTGGACTCCACTCAGTCCTATTACCATTACTTACAGAAATTACATTCATTAAAGTGCGCTCAGTGACCAAAGTAGCATAGGCTTTCGAGTTGGTCACTCAGTGACACGTACAAACAATTGACACGACATAACAATTACAACTGTAGCTTATTTAGTGCTTTCCAAACTTCTCAAGTGTATCCATAACTCGATGCAATAATAATAATAATAATAATAATAATAATAATAATGATAATAATAGTAATAATAATAATACTAATAATATTAATAATAATTATAATAACAATATTAATAATAATGACAATAATAATAATACACTTATATAGCGCTGTTTCCCAGTGGTTCAACAGCGCTTTACAGATTTAAAAATTCGCTAAAAAACTTACTAAAATGCGGTATCTAAAATTGACTAAATGTAAAAAGTAAAAAGGAAAAATATCAGCATTCATAGTAAGCACTTAAGGAAAGATGCTTTTGATCCTGCGTTTAAAAGTGTCTACTGATGTAGAATCTTTGACAGATTGGGGTAGAGGATTCCAAAGCAGTGAGTAAGTCAATCAGATGCGAAGGAGTAAGGCTGTGTAGCACTTTAAATGTAATCAGTATAATTTTTAACGTTATCCTCTGTTCAATGTTCCAAGAGGAGAGACGTTATGTGATCATACTTTTTAGACTGGTACACTATTCTTGCAGCGCAATTTAGCACTCGCTGGAGCCTATGTAACAAATATTTAGGAGCACCGTATAGCAAAGAGTTGGAATAATCAATATTTGAAGTTACAAAAATTTAAGCACAACTAAACTCCTTGAACCAATTCTTTTATAACATAGCGACAACAACTTGTTTTATTTGACTACAAAGTTCTCGCAATTCACGGTGAAGGAAAAATGGATCCTGTTTGCTGGTTAAAGAACCTTTTATAAATACCTTCATCACTGCAATTCCTGGCAAAAACAGGCGTATCGGCTGTTCCAGCGCAATACAATTTGTCGTTGGTTTTTGAGATTGCCTCTTGAGGGAGCGACATTTTCGAAATATTCCAGTGACTAAGTTCCCGCACTCTGGAACACAGCAACAGAAGCCAGGATAAGAGAGTTTAGTATATACCACACAATAGCCCAATTTCGATATATTAAAATTCAGCCTAAAACAATAGACCTCAGCACGAGGCTCGTGGGAATAACTACAGAGTTTGTGGGGTTTATTCCCACGAGCCTCGTGCTGAGGTCTATTGTTTTAGGCTGAATTTTAATATATCGAAATTGGGCTATTGAATAGTACTTTTCGCGCGCGCTGATTGGCTAGCTCGGAGGTGATTAGTCAAGTACTATTCACCTCCGAGCAGCCGAAGAAAAACAAAGTGGCTTTTGTCGCTATATTTTAACTAATGAAGTCACTCTTTGGGCTGCTAGTTATTCAGCTTGTGTGGTATATACTTAAACAATTATTCACCTCAGTGTCGGTGAAAGCAGTGGATATTTACCTCCACTTCGGTGAATAATTGAATATCCACCACTATTCACCTCCACTTCGGTGAATAATTGTTAACTATTTTACAAGCTGACAAATTCCTACTCAGTTATGTTCGGTTGACTTGATCTAATAAAATAGCACGTAGGATTTTAATTACAAGTGCTGAGTATTTAATATATCGAAATTGATCTATTGGTGATATGGAAAGCATGGTCGAGTGGTGAGAGCGACGTACTCGCCTTTCAGCGTTCCCGGGATCGACCTGTCCATTATCAATTTGAGTTATCGGCCGCTAGAAACACTGCCGGGGTTAAATAAAGGTTATCTATTTTTCTTTTTTATTTAAACGATCCTGATATTTCTAACGAGTCGTTCTTTTGTTGTACTGTTTTATTTTTCTTTTCTAGTTTGTTCAAATTCAAAACTTTATGAATGAACAGTTTAATTACGTACGAAACCCCGGGCAAAAAACAATAATTGTAACAATGGTAACTGAAAGAATAGATAAAGAAAGAATGGCAAGTCGTGAATAGTAATAAAAACTATCTTTAATTTAAAATACGAATAGAGGTTTAACTGAAAAAAGGACTTTCCTCCAGTTGTGTATTAAATTTAAACAAGTACAAAAAACACCCTGAACACTTTCCATTCGACCAAAAATTCCTAAAATGAATTTCCAACATATTTTAAGCGGCGAATGCAGAACAGCATGATACAGGGCTGCCGGAATCGAAGACATCACGTAGGCTTTTGTAAATCTTTTAATCGGATAAAGTCTTTATTTATTTATGGGTTCGTGGTCTTACCCAAGGTTATACACATCATATCATGATGAATTATTTATTAAGGGTGTCTTAGGAATGATACGTGCCGATGCACTGAAGCAACTGATTGAAGCCGTCTTTGACCAGGGGAATGATAAACACTAACTCCGCTTTTACAATAAATTACCATTTGCTTGTATAATTATCAGCGTTCTAATAACCAGCCACAGGCTAAATGTGAATCAAACCTTCAAATCTTTTAAAATTTCCAAGAAAAAAACACTTCAAAAAAATGTTTTGCGACGAATTAAAGCAGATATTTTTTTTTACCAATTAGGTTCCTATTCACTGACTCAATTTTCGAACCTCAGGCGGTATGATTCTGCTTCATGATACAGGTGTCATGTTGCACTCCCTCGCTTCTTTCCATCGTTGGTAGGATTTTGATACAGGTCTTAATTATCCAAACAAATTAAACTCATCCACAAACTAAAAAGAACGCGAGTCAATGCAAAACGCAGATACGCTAAATTATTTTTTTTCTTTTTAATGAAAGATTTCCGTTAAACACTGAAGCATCTGAAGGAAGACCCCCTGGGTTTTAATTTTGTAAAGTGAGCCCAGTGAAAATAATCCAGAAATTTCTTACGAGTCATTCTTTTGTTGCATTGTTGTGTTTTTCATTTTCATTATGAAAACAATTTACCAAGAAGATCTTAAATTCGAAACCCTGACTGTTGGAAAAAAACAATAATAATAATTTAAATTATTGAATAAAGAGGAGACGACGACACTCAACATTCAAGTAGACTTATTTATGAAACTATCACCTGACCAAGCCCTACAAAAGCCTAATACAGAGGTCAAACCATACCGCACTGCTCGACATCTTATTTTCGTTTTGCTGTTACCGTTCGCTGCCTCCTAGACGATCTTCTCTCAAGTGATGGTCCATAATATAGTTCTTCTTAGAGATTTACTGAGAGAACATCGGTTTAGTTTAAACTTTAATCAAGAGACAAACGTGACAATAGTATGCATGGGCACAAGCACAAAACCTCCTTTTTCGAGACTAGATGTGTGGAGACCACACGAGCTGCAGCGGGAGCCTGAATCTTATGATATAAAGGTTAATCCTAATGGCGCCATTGTTGGAGGCAAGTTTTGTCCTATCTCATCCACTTGTCTTATTTTAAGAAAGACAAGCACAAAACCTCCTTTTTGTCCTTTTTGTCTTATTTTAAGAAAGACGACTTAAATAAAGTCTTTCATTCATTCATTCATTCAACTCCGTGTGAATTGCACTGGCAGTTTGAAAGTTCTTACTGTGATTTTTTCGATCGGCCAGGTGTCAGTGCTTTTCTACTGCGGCAGGACGACATACCCTGGCTACCACCTGAGCTGTGGCAGTTAGAGCCAGAAACACCAGTTCCAATAGAACTGCAATTTGAAGGAACAGCTGATACATGTGAAGTTCAAATCACACCAGCGTTTGACGCAACTACTCCTGAGCAGTTTATGAAGGTATGTCGAACTGATGAACTGACTTTCCGTGAATGCAGACATCATGTTTCTTGTATACAGAGTATATCGTCTAATTGTTTTTATTTCCCAGCGAACTGAAAGAAAAGCCAGACCGATTTCCACCTTCATATTCCACTCTATAACGGCAAACACTTGAACAAAAGAAAGCAAACAATTTCATTTCAAATCGGTGTGATCACCTTTCCCTTTCGTATAACGCGACAAAAACTTCCACATTGGGAATTTTTTTTAATTTTTTGCGATCTTCATTTACGGCACTTGACACCTGACTCCTCTACGGGCGCAGACTGGATAACGAGATTCACCCGCTCCCCTCCCCCTCGGAACGAAATGTCTTACAATCTTGATGTGACGATACAATTGTTACTGTACAAGTGATTTATCCGACAAAGTATTTCTCCTTTACCTGTTCCTTCTCTTATTCTAGATGTTAAAATGCCTTCGTTGGGTCAAGGCTACGCCCAACTAGGAAGATCTGATGGCAACGAAGTAGCGTTATTGAACGTTTCGTAAACATTGCTGTTCAGTAGACAACGTCCTTAGCTTTTACTAGTTATAGAATTACAAACGTCAGTAGGAGAAATAAGACTTCAGATATTTTTCTTATCTAATCAAACAATAACAAGCTGTGAGATTTAGTGGTAGTGCAACACAAGAAATTGTAACTGTAGCTTAAAAATTCTTCGTGTTTATCTGCGTTTGTTAGGATTCAAAATGAATGAAATAAACGTTCTACTAACAATGTTGTCTGAACTGACTGAGTTGCTGAGTAAATTTTACCGTCTAAAGTTTTCTACCCTTTGATGTATCATTTACATTATTCCTCTTCTAAGTTAATATCTCCTTTCTTCCTTTCCAGAATTTTTAGCATATTGGGTTGGAACGAACAAAAAAGCCGGCAAAACTCTTCTTTTTTTTCAAAACAATTCGATCATCACACAATTGACTCTATCGATGACTTATGGAGTGAGAATGACTCGATCAACTTCGAACGAGCTAACACTAATCGTCAGAGCCTGTGTCGGCCTTCATTCCATAGGCTTTAGAGCAAACCTCTAACTGATGATTTTGGTACCACTAGTTGTTCATAAATAAATCTTCATTTTCCGATAACCATTCTCATAGAATTTGGAAGCAATGCACCTCTAGAAACTGCAAGTTCTTACTTTAATATACCCCTTTTCCCGCATAAGACGGGTCATTACAACAGTTCTTCGCTTTTGTTTAATTTTTGTATCAGTTTGGGATTTTTGTCTGATAAATTTTGGGCCTCCATATGTACAGTTCTCATGAGTCAAGTATTTCCTTATTTGTTAAAAAAATAATAATAATTTCTTTCAAATTAAATTAACGCAGTTTTGTTGTTATTAGCATCAAAAATATTGTTTTCCAATTAATTGTTATTGTTATCATCGAACGTTTTACATCGTTAGCTCGTCATTCGTCTTGTGTAGTAGCTGGGGAGCCCTTAATGAAAATAGAAAGATACAGGAGAACGTTGATTCACACGCGTAGTATGGGAGGTCAAGGGCTTCTGAATTTTTACTTTTTCGGCTCAAGTTAGACAAAAATCAAAAAATCAAATCATTTTTGTTGTCTACCACCACGTTCGGTACCCGTATTTTACGTGAGTAAATGCCAGGTATTTTCTGCCAGTGGCTGTTGTAAATAACAAAGAAATCTCAGAATTGATCTTCATTTAACCCTATCCAGAGCAGGGGAGGTAAACTTTGTAAAAAAGAGTTTACTTATGTTCTAACCCCCGGGCAAAAAACAATAATTGTAACAATGGTAACTGAAAGAATAGGTAAAGAAAGAATGGCAAGTCGTGAATAGTAATAAAAACTATCTTTAGTTTAAAATACGAATAGAGGTTTAACTGAAAAAAGGAATTTCCACCAGTTGTGTATTCAATTTAAACAAGTACAAAAAAACACCCTGAACGCTTTCCATTTGACCAAAAATTCCTAAAATGAATTTCCAACATATTTTAAGCGGCGAATGCAGAACAGCATGATACAGGGCTGCCGGAATCGAAGACATCGCGTAGGCTTTTGTAAATCTTTTAATCGGAATAAAGTCTTTATTTATGGGGTCATGGCGATACGCAAGGTTATACACATCATAGCATGATGAATTATTTATTAAGGTGCCTTAGGAATGATACGTGCCGATGCAAGCAACTGATTGAAGCTTTTATTCTAATTCGCTGCCCCGCTCAACCGAATATAAATTATTTATCATGTCAGGATAAGCAACCACTTATGGGGTGTGTCAACACAAGCCGTGTATGACCCTCTTTATTATGTCTTATCAACCAAACTCATAGAATTATAAAGAATGTCTTCACAAAATAACAAAAACTGAAAACACAACTGAACAAAGACACGTAGTGCGTAGCATAGGAATACAACAATCTGAAGATAACGTAAAATTTTAATATAAAACATGACAAGCCAATACTAGAAAATAGTTATCAAACTTAGTAATTGGGTATTTAATTTAGAGGGTGAAGAGGCGGTCGTATGACTCGAATGAATATAAATGAAGACAACGCAATATATATACCGAGGCCCCACTAATGAAGCATTGTGACAAAGTGTAACATAACAGCCAAAAGGAGGTTACGTAACCAAAGATAAATACATTGTCTTTGACCAGGGGAATGATAAGCACTAATTCCGCAGTTACAATAAATTACCATTTGCTTGTATCATTATCAACGTTCTAGTAACCAGCCACAGGCTAAATGTGAATCAAACCTTCACATCTTTTAAAATTTCCAAGAAAAAAACACTTCAAAAAAATGTTTTGCGACGAATTAAAGCAGATATTTTGTTTACCAATTAGGTTCCTATTCACTGACTCAATTTTCGAACCTCAGGCGGTATGATTCTGCTTCATGATACAGCTGTCATCTTGCACTTCCTCGCTTCTTTCCATCGTTGGTAGGATTTTGATACAGGTCCTAATTATCCAAACAAATTAAACTCATCCACAAACTAAAAAGAACGCGAGTCAATGCAAAACGCAGATACGCTAAATTAATTTTTTTCTTTTTAAAGAAAGATTTCTGTTAATTATATAAACACTGAAGCATCTGAAGGAAGACCCCCTGGGTTTTAATTTTGTAAAGCGAGCCCAGTGAAAATAATCCAGAAATTTCTAACGAGTCATTCTTTTGTTGCATTGTTGTGTTTTTCATTTTCATTATGAAAACAATTTACCAAGAAGATCTTAAATTCGAAACCCTGACTGTTGGAAAAAAACAATAATAATAATTTAAATTATTGAATAAAGAGGAGACGACGACACTCTACATTCAAGTAGACTAATTTATGAAACTATCACCTGACCAAGTCCTATAAAAGCCTAATACAGAGGTCAAACCATACCGCACTGTTCGACATCTTATTTTCGTTTTGCTGTTACCGTTCGCTGCCTCCTAGACAATCTTCTCTCAAGTGATGGCCCATAATATAGTTCTTCTTAGAGATTTACCGAGAGAACATCAGTTTAGTTTATACTTTAATCAAGAGACAAACGTGACAATAGTAGGCATGGGCACAAGCACAAAACCTCCTTTTTCGAGACTAGATGTGTGGAGACCACACGAGCTGCAGCGGGAGCCTGAATCTTATGATATAAAGGTTAATCCTAATGGCGCCATTGTCAGTGGAGGCAAGTTTTGTCCTATCTCATCCACTTGTCTTATTTTAAGAAAGACAAGCACAAAACCTCCTTTTTGTCCTTTTTGTCTTATTTTAAGAAAGACGACTTAAATAAAGTCTTTCATTCATTCATTCATTCAACTCCGTGTGAATTGCACTGGCAGTTTGAAAGTTCTTACTGTGATTTTTTCGATCGACCAGGTGTCAGTGCTTTTCTACTGCGGCAGGACGACATACCCTGGCGGCTACCTGAGCTGTGGCAGTTAGAGCCAGAAACACCAGTTCCAATAGAACTGCAATTTGAAGGAACAGCTGATACAAGTGAAGTTCAAATCACACCAGCTTTTGACGCAACTACTCCTGAGCAGTTTATGACGGTATGTCGAACTGATGAACTGACTTTGCGTGAATGCAGACATCATGTTTCTTGTATACAGAGTATATCGTCTAATTGTTTTTATTTCCAAGCGAACTGAAAGAAAAGCCAGACCGATTTCCACCTTCATATTCCACTCTATAACGGCAAACACTTGAACAAAAGAAAGCAAACAATTTCATTTCAAACTACTGTGATCACCTTTCCCTTTCGTATAACGCGACAAAAACTTCCACTTTTGGAATTTTTGTTAATTATTTGCATCTTCATTTACGGCACTTGACACTGACTCCTCCACGGGCGCAGATTGGATAACGAGATTCACCCGCTCCCCCTCCCCCTCGGAACGAAATGTCTTACAATCTTGATGTGACGATACAATTGTTACTGTACAAGTGATTTATCCGACAAAGTATTTCTCCTTTACCTGTTCCTTCTCTTATTGTAGATGTTAAAATGCCTTCGTTGGGTCAAGGCTATGCCCAACTAGGAAGATCTGATGGCAGCGAAGTAGCGTTATTGAAGGTTTCGCAAACATTGCTGGTCAGTAGACAACGTCCTTAGCTTTTACTAATTATAGAATTACAAACGTCAGTAGGAGAAATAAGACTTCAGATATTTTTTTTATCTAATCAAACAATAACAAGCTGTGAGATTCAGTGATAGTGCAACACAAGAAATTGTAACTGTAGCTTAAAAATTCTTCGTGTTTATCTGCGATTGTTAGGATTCAAAATGAATGAAATAAACGTTCTACTAACAATGTTGTCTGTACTGACTGAGTTGCTGAGTAAATTTTACCGTCTAAAGTTTTCTACCCTTTGATGTGTCATTTCCATTATATATATATATTCCTCTTCTAAGTTAATATCTCCTTTCTTCCTTTCCAGAATTTCTAGCATATTGGGTTGGAACGAACAAAAAAGCCGGCAAAACTCTTTTTGTTTTCAAAACAATTCGATCATCACACAATTGACTCTATCGATGACTTATGGAATGAGAATGACTCGATCAACTTCGAACGAGCTAACACTAATCGTCAGAGCCTGTGTCGGCCTTCATTCCATTGGCTTTAGAGCAAACCTCTAACTGATGATTTTGGTACCACTAGTTGTTCATAAATAAATCTTCATTTTCCGATAACCATTGTCATAGAATTTGGAAGCAATGCATCTCTAGAAACTGCAAGTTCTTACTTTCATATACCCCTTTTCCAGCATAAGACGGGTCATTACAACAATTCTTCGCTTTTGTTTAATTTTTGTATCAGTTTGGGAATTTGTCTGATAAATTTTGGACCTCCATATGTACAGTTCTCATGAGTCAAGCATTTCCTTTTTTGAAAAAAAATTCTTTCAAAGTAAATTAACGCAGTTTTGTTGTTATTAGCATCAAAAATATTGTTTACCTATTAATTGTTATTGTTATCATCGAACGTTTTACATCGTTAGCTCGTCATTCGTCTTGTGTGGCAGCTGGGGAGCCCTTAATGAAAATAGAAAGATACAGGAGAACGTTGATTTACACGCGTAGTATGGGAGGTCAAGGGCTTCTGAATTTTTACTTTTTCGGCTCAATTTAAACAAAAATCAAACTAAAAAGAATTATCATTTTTGTTGTCTACCACCACGTTCGGTACCAGTATTTTACGTGAGTAAATGCCAGGTATTTTCTGCCAGTGGCTGTTGTAAATAACAAAGAAATCTCAGAATTGATCTTCATTTAACCCTATCCAGAGCAGGGGAGGGAAGCGAAAAGGAACGGTGCTGACTTTAACCGTTAAAAACGTTTTCAATATCATTTGTTCAGACATTGAACTTGCATGTTGTTTAAGAACTTGATTATTGCATGGCAATCATAAATAATGGTAATTGAACTGAGTGGAGTGCAATTTGGTCTGAAATCATACGTGTGATTTGAAAATCTGATTGGAAATCACAAGTATGATTTCAGACCAAAATTGCACGACCCGAAGTTCAATTACCACTTTATTAGATCCATTTTTAAATCGCACAATTTAATAGCCTAAATACAGGAACAAGATTTTGGTCAGGACCAATATTTATTGAACCAAGTTGCCAAATTTTGTGTTTTATTATCCTGCAATGTGATTGGTGAGTTTAAAAAAGCCTTAAAATCTGATTGGTTGTTTTGTTTTACTGTCCCATTCTCATTGGCTGAGAAAAAGATGTGATTTAGAGCAAAAGATCGTGCGATTCGTGAATAAATCGCACCGCTGAGAACCAATCACATTACAAGGATAACCAGTGATTTCAAAATGGATTTAATAAAGACAAGTATGTGCTTCCAAATTTGGAATGTTTTTATTTTCATAAACAAAAATACAACTTTCGTGTCGTTATTTTTATATTTTAATGACTTGTTCTACACCATTATCATTGGTTTTGATTATTTTGGACTTATTTTAATGGTTTACGGCTTGTTTACGGACATGATTTTGGAGAAATTAAGGAATCCAAGATGGCGGCAGTTTGGATAACATGACGCAGTTATCACTTTATGTGTTGTTATAATTCTCTTGTCAAAGAAGACAGTTTTGGACGTACTATGCACCCTAAAAACCTCGTTATTATTGTTTCTAAACATTCTGGAAGTTTTGAGGGGCAGGCAGAATTCCCCCGTCGGTTGGAAATCATGAAATTATAATAAGGTTTACCATCATAGTAAATTGGACTGGAACATCATAGTCGATTGGACTGGAACTAGCTTGCAAAGGAATCATGCGGGGGAATATCATAAAACGAGATTTATTTCGTTTGCATTCGAAAAGACTCGCCGCGTTAGCCTCAATGGGCCATTTCTGGGTTCCCTTTTTCTTACGTGCGAAACCATTCATATGAAGATGACTAGAGTTCCGCCTACAAGTTCATTTATTTTCATGCAAATCAAACTCATTTTCAGTTGAATGGTTTGCCCTTTAACAGAGGCACAAGGGATTTTATGAAACGGGAAAAATGATTCAAATATCAAGGTATTTGGTTTTGAGGTAAATTATTGATCACACTTGAACTAATAAGAAAAGACACTTTAAAAGAGAACTTGCCAATTATTCTGATTCTCCACGTGGCAGAGATTATTTATGAGAGAAAAATCCCGATAAGCAACAACCAAAACGTTGTAACACTGAACCTGAATTTGAAAGAGTTTGAAGCTGACGGAACGCTGATACTGTTTGAGGGCGTTGCAGTCGACGAAACAGTGGAACTGTCTGAGCCCTGAAGACAATCATCATACTGATCAAAATCAATTTCTGTCATGCCGCAAAGTTGTCCAGTTTTACATTCTTCATCACACTGCTCGCCTCCAGCACTCACAGAGTTGAACAAGTAGTATTTGCGAAAGTTAGAGCTCCCTTGAGGTTTAAAAGTCTGCACCAAATCGTGAAGAGACTGCGGGCTCACATCTGGTATATTGAAGTCGTCAGTGGCTTTGTATTCTATTAGCCAATCGGGTTTGCCCATCAGGTTGGCTTGCGTCAGGTTCAGAAAGTATTGCCAAATGTCCTGTTGAAAGAAAAAGAAAGAAAACAAAGGCCAGATCAGGAAAAACAAAGATGAACGACTCTTTAATGCTATAAACCTAGGACAGGACCGCACCTACAATCGGCGACATAATTAGTTGACACATTGTCTTTCCATAGCACTTGTAGTGCACCAATTTACACCACTCTTTTAATCGCGCAAAAAATTGTGGAAAAGACCCCGCTCCCCAATTCAATGTTGCTTGTTTATTCCTCAAGATCACAGCAATTGCGGTGCAACATTGTTTGGGGGTGAGGGGGGCTGACATGAGAAGCTAGGAGGGCAAAAGGGGATCAAAGTGACGAAATTGGGAGTTAGAAAGGGGAATGTGTCAACAATTTTGTCGCTGATTGTAGATTTGAGAATTCAAGCTTACTTGGAATTCACTTCTTAGCGATTTATCAAAATCAAGGTACATACGAGCTGGAACGTTTTTTAGGCAGGTTACGTTTAAATCAAGCTCCATCCGCTCCCCTGGACCATCTGTCTGTCTATCTATTCACCCAGCCTTTCCTTCACTAGTTGCACGGTCGGCTACTCAGTCATACATTCAGTCAGCTAACTCATAAAAAAAGGTGGACGTTTTCAAAAGGACCTCCTTACCTTGACATGTGTAGTATTCCTGTCGTATTTATACAGACGGACACCAGGGTTGTTATATCCAACTGTTGGCAGTACTGTCTTCCAAGGTGTAACCGCTGGACACAGGAAAAGAGAACTTTGTGGAACTCCTAGGGAATAACCACACATCAAAAATATTAACCCCTTGCTGGACCTGCACGCAAACTCATACCTCTATACCTCCATCGGGCATGGTACAAGAATTAAATAGATATCCCTCGCCCTGCTCTACAAGATTGCATATTTTCGATGGTAGTGACATCTCACGACGTCATTTAGTTGGCCATCTCGAATCCGCCGCCATCTTAGATTTCGCTGTTTTCTCAGAAAGTCGGAGAATCACGAGCATTGAGTGAAAATTATCCAAAAATGTTACAAGAATGCAAAAAGTTAGTAATTTTGCAGCGTGACAGAGTAAATCCTAGACATCCCCTTGTATATCCAACTGAAGGTTTAAAATTCTCCCTTTGATAACGAGAGTGACAAGCTGAGATGACGCAAATAAGAGGAAAAAGGATTTAAAATTAAAAGTTCAGCTGTAAACGTTCTCATCAGGGGCCCGTTTCTCGAAGGTCCCGAAATGTTTTCGCACCCGGAAAGCCGTAGCAAAATCTCAAACTTTATGATTATAGAGCTGTTTTATTCGTAAATTCTTAATACAAACAGAGGTTCTCTTCACACAAGAAGTTTCAGGCGTATGCACTTCTCCGTTTTCAGATACAGACGGAACTAAAATGGCTTTACGGGCCCGAAAAGTTTCCGGGGCTTTCGAGAAACGGGCCCCTGGTCCCTTTCAATCGTAATGTACAGAAAGACAAAATGTGCCGATAAAAAACAGTAATTCAGCATTACCCGCTTATATCTGGCGGGAAAAACGTATTAGGTAAAAAAAATACGCAATGATAAGAGTATTATCGAATTTCGTAATCGGGCAATTCTTAGGCCATGAGCATGCTTTGATATGACATAATACAACAGGGATGATACCACGTAACGCAAATTAAAGTTGACTGTAATCACAAAATACAAATAGAATAGACAACTAGCATATTCCAGGTTCGCTCGTCGGTCGTCGCAGAAGTGTTTTTTTACTGTCAAATAATGAGTGAAGTTTAAAATTACATTTTCAGAAGTCTTTTTTTATTGCGCAAATGTTAATCTCGACTAGGAAAATTGCTTAATTGCTTTTGAGTTTCATATAGTTGAATGGCAATTGTTTATCTTCCAGCTGTTTCGGTAAATGGCGTAAAGAGAATTTATTGTTTACTACCGAGGTTCCTGTGGAAGGAACCGGTTTTCCCACCTGCAACATGAAACAAAGAGGCAAAAAAGTGAATGAGATAGCGGAAAATAAGGCATACTCTTAAAATCACTTGCGTGTAATGCTGAGGGCATGGAAAGCTTCCAAAACATAAGAAAGAAAATGAATGCGTTTCAAATATTGAACGTGAAATAGATTTATAATAAAAATTTCTTAGATTTATACTAACTTTGTGTTTGGGTGTTTGAGATATAAAAAAATCACTTTTCTGCTTATCGAAAAAAAAAATAAAATGAGTACTTTTCATTGAAAAATAATATAAAACGTCGGATGCCTCAGTTTACTCAAGCGTGCGGTACTCATACCGAATCGTACCTTTTAATATATATGCTTCAGCTGCGTATCAGGCGAGTTGGGTCGAGCCATCGTTCGTATTTTGGCGAGAGCTTTATGCTTGTCTCTCTCTCATATCGCTAGATGATACAATTTCGTAGCTGTAAAAAGCAATCTGTCGGGAAAAGAATCCTGAATCAATGTCTCAAAGAAAAGGCAAGCGGTCCGAAACGGATAACCTCAGTTGCATTCCATCGAGTAAGACTCACAAACTTTGGGATACATGAAATTACCGCGTTATTTTAACGGATGGGCTTATAAACAGAGGAGCTTATATCCGAGGGAGTTTATAAGCAGAATTAAAAAAGCTGTATTGAAATGAGCTACCGTGCTACCCGCTCAAAAACTATCTGTCAGCCTCACTGGCTGAGAAGAGTATATTAATTGAAATAGTATATTAATTCCTAACATTAAAATTGACCTTTCCAGACGAAAAAGACAATCATTAACATTTATTTTCAGCTTGAAATCTCCATTAGTATAATTAGTCCCACAAATACGTACAAGCTTAAAAGAAGTCAAGTATAAATCAATAATCGAACTCGCTCATTTTTAACGGTTTCTCGGCCGGCCGCAACTATTTCTTAATGTTAACGAAAATACTGTTATTACGGCACCGAGTGATCCAATACTTGGAGAGAAGATGTGACGTAAGGAATATCATATCTTATATCATTTGAGACCAGGGGCCAATACAATAAATTTCAAACCGTGTTGTTGTTCGTTTAAAGCAGGAAAATGCTGCCTAGGTAATATATTATAAAAAATGATAAGCGGGCGGCTACTTTCTCTCTCGCAAACGACAGAGATTAGCTACAACCGTAATTTTGTCGACTTCAGTTCAGTTAACATAATTCCAGATAACATAAAACAAAATTTCGGTGAAAAAAAAAAACCTTTCTGTTTTAGAACACATTTGAACTAAATGTAATTGTAATACAGCTGGTTTTTGAACACAACGACGTTTTCATTTAGAAAAGGTGGTGCAATATATTACTCCGTTATATATATGAAATATAGGACGTCTTTGTCTTCTCTCGCTCTTATGAGGACTCGGCGCTACGACGCTCTGGCATTTCTTGGTCTTCAGCGGATGAACTGTCAGACGACAGCTTGACAGGGCGAATGACAAGGGCGAACATTCTCTTGTACTCTGCTCGGAATGTACCATTCATGGCGCCATAGATGACGGGGTTTATGGCACTGCTTAAGAACCATAGGCAAGTTGCGAAGATGAATACCTGAAACGAGACGAGAACAATTACCCTGTTGATTTCAGTTTTCCTATTCAGTTAGCGGGAAGCAAGGTGATATCGCGCGGGCTGTGGTCACTTTCACAACTACTTTTAAATTGCATACCATTGTACTCCTTGGGAAAAAGACAATGAGGCCTGATTACAGTTACCATGCGATGGCAGGAAACCAATTTTTGCGATTTTCGCGATTTTTTTTTCACGATCCATAAAAAAAATTCCCGCAAAAAAAAATCCTCGCAAAAATTTACTCCGCAACTGTCTGAAAATTGTAAAAATTAATTTTTCCAGCCAGAAAATCTAGTCTTTTACAATCGCAAAAATTAGCTCCCGCAAAAAATCGCCAATTCGCCAAAAATTAAACTCCTGCAAACGTTTAGCAACCAAGGAAGCGCGCGCCAGAGGGAATAAGAAATTTCCCTCCCAGCACATCCACTGATATTTCGCTCTCAGAATAAAATACCGATTGATCACAGGTCTATAACATTTAAAGTACCGTCATAATCCAAGCAGTAAAACTTTCTCTGATACTACTAGCTAACAGCGGTTAGGAAACTGAAAAATAGTTTCGTTCATCAAAAATGAAAGGAACTTTAAAAACTGTTAATTAATACTTTTCATTTTGTATTTGTTTAAATAAAACAGTTCGTTTATGATTAGAGCAAGGAAACTAAAGAACTCTCTCTAAAGGTTTGACGGATTTTAAATTGTGCTAATCATGTTCTTCTTTCTTGTGTTTAGTTCAACTCTCTTTTAATGTTCGCGTTTTTGAATGCGAAAATGAAATTGATTTTGAAGTGCTAAGTTTGAATACACCGGTATAATTAGATGAGAGGAGCGTATGCTGCTTTTCTCGAAGCTTTCTTACCTGACGGGGCAGAAGAAGTGGGTTGATCTTGTCCATTGTGTCCATGACCTCTGATGGGATCCAGCAGATGGTAAAAGCCAAGACGATGGATGCCACTGCCTTAGCCACGGACACTTCTTCAGTGTGGTTACCGGCTTGAACGCTCGCTTGGTTCAGAGTTGGAGCAACCGCTGCGGCGTGATGTTGCACGGCGCGGAAAACCTTCCAGTAGCAGATCACAATCACCGCGTACGAGAAGACGAAGGAGCCATAGAGCCAAGCATTGAACGAGTAGATGGCAGCGGGTCTCATCATTCGCCTCCAGCACAACAAGTATCCCGGGCAGAAGAAAAAGTCATCCAGAGACAGGAGATTTGGGAGGCCGTTGATGATCAGCGCTACGGTCCACGTGACGGCTATGAGGAGCAGAGTGTTTTTCTTCGTGAATATCTTCTTGTAGAGGTTCCGCTTCTTGACACACAGGTATCGATTGAAAGCCGTCAAAGCCATGAGGTAGATCGACACTTGGGCCAAAACGGCCATTGCAAAAGCGTGGGCTTTGCAGACGGTGTCACTGAAGCGCCTTCTACTGTGGATAGCGGCGTCCGCAGTCAGCGGCATGACGATGGCAGCGGCTAACAGGTCTGTGAAAGCCAGTGCGACAATCAGCATAGTGGTAGAAGTAAGAAGCCGGGAATTGCGAAAAACGATGAAACAGAGGATGGCATTCCCCGCTAGTGCGGCCACATTAATGGTTAAAAGGACGGTGGACTCGATCACAACTGTGAGTTTACTTCTGGCTTCGAGTTGTTCCTGCAACAGAGCTAACACATCGACGCTGGCATCTCCAGGGTCAATGTTGTTCATGATTCAAACATGTACAGTGATCGAAGTGAACTTCAAGACCATCAAATGCGATTTGACACATTTCAGGAAATCGTTCGCTTTTTCTCCAAATTGTGAATAGGCCAAAAAGAATAGTTGCTCATGTTTTCGTTAAAGGCGGAATCTCAGTGACAATAGACCCTTTGCAAAATGGCGACTAAATTTGTATAACAACACTATATACATCCTTAGCCTCGTACTTATGTTTCAAGACAAAGGATTTGTCACATGACTGTGAGGCTAAGCATGTAAAAGTATTGTTATTCAAATTTAGGCACCTGATTTATGCGGTGCTCATTCGTGTAGTCTATAGAAAAAAACACAAAGAAAAGGTCGGATTTCCCACCTTCCGCACTTCCGTATATACAACTTACGTATTAGATTTTTGTTGTAGAGCTCGGCCAATCTATTATCAGACAAAATGCGTTGTCGACCGTTCGGCTACCAATGAAAGCCGCGCGGGTCTCGACAGGAGAACACAGCTTTAAGAAAAGTTATAAGAGCAACAAGTTTTAATATACACACGTAATAAAAAATAGTAGTGCGTGCGATAGTGGACTACACAACAGCACAGAAGCCGCTCTCGGTCGGAAGTTTGAGGAGCATTATTTTCTATTAACTTTGCCAAACGCACGTAACGCACGTAACGCACGCACGTAACTGTTCTTTTAACGTTTTACACTTGCGCGGAAAAACAAATCACGCCATTTTTGCTAAGAGGGATTGTCGAACGTGCCAACTATTTAAATACGCCGAACGTTTCTTGCAACGTGAAATGATAAATGAAGTGAGCCAAGAGCAGACTAACACTGGATTAAAACAAATGCAGCTGAATGTAATATAGGCGTCTGTTGTTACATTCCAATTTGCATTGACAGTGGAGAGATTAAGTGACACTAAAAACATGGTTTGTTTTCTGTGCAGCGGGGAATGTAAAAAGCGGGTACTATTCAATGAAATAACTCTATGCATGTATGAACGAAATTATATATAGGAACCTTCTCTATGGGAAAAATAATTTTCAAAAAATCAATGTTTTAACACCTGCATCGACGGCATGACGATCTTCCTCTTTCTATCAAAGATTTAGTTTAAACAATGTTATCTCGTTAGAAGCATTTTTAAAGCGACAACTTTTTGCATGCAAGCAAAATCCAATGTCATTGGTAACGGCTTAATTAAAGCTTATGTCTGGTGAAGCAAGCATTCGAAGTTATGCCGGTGCAATTCTGTGAAACAATATTATGTGCCGTTAACGAAACGTTGTTTTCTATGTATTTTACCACGTATTCATAAAGATGACAGTTTTGAGCAATTGAAACACGCAATAACAGCGTCTCCTTTCATGTTAAGCAACAAATATTTCTCTCTACTCGGTTCATTTCTTGAATTTTTGGGACCTTGTAGCTTCATCCACTGTGGCTAATCAGGCTTGAAATTTGGTATGATGTATTTCAAAAGAGCTTTGTACATGTCTGTCC
>OZ026600.1:24569607-24594607 GCA_964020085.1 Micromussa lordhowensis | reverse complement strand
TGTTAGCTTATCGTTGATGTAATAATAAACCGTGTTGAGACTGACAAGACGTAAGCCAGGTCTAATAAGAACCGTGTAAAATCCGCCTGAAGAAAAGTAAACGTTTTTTTTAAGTATGATATGGTAATTTTAATTAATTTCATAGAAACCAGCACTGACATCAACACTCGTACAGAACTAACTATGCTTTAGCTAAGTCAATTTACGGCATGTCATCTACCTTTTTTAAACGAATCGACAGCGTCTTGTGGAAGCCACCGACTCCATAAATCTCCAACAGCCGTGTAAATGGCATTCGGCTTTGGTGGCATCAGGTGCTTGGGGTGGTAGTCATGGTTACCGAGGGCCGGATAAACCTTGGTCGTTGGGAAGACTGTGCTTAGCAGGTCAGTCATATTCTTCACAGTTTCTATCACTTCCTCTGTGCTCAGTTCACTGTTTGACACGTGAGGCATGTCGTCGCTATAACGACAAAGAGGAATTTGACAGTGGGTTTCTAATGACAGTTCCCTGCAAGCAGAGGTCTCTCACGACGAACTGAAACGAGCGGAGAGAGACCTCTGTCGGCTTCCGACGAGTTGTTTGATGAAGCCGCCGACCAAATTTCTGGTCGAAACTGACCGGTTTTCAAAACCGGTTTCGTTTAATGTGTAGTGTGCGTGCCTTGTTACACTGTACGCTGACAAATATAGAGCCCACGGTAGAATATGGCTTCCACGAGATCCGCGAGATTCGAAATTTCTCACTTTGATCGAGCCATAAAGACGTCCGTTTCTACGCTTGGCGATAAACGTATAAAAGAAATAACGTCTTCTTCAAAGAAAAGTCATACTTGGTTTCCTTAAAGGACGCGATACGTTTGCGTGTCTCCTGACGGGCTACGGCGGATCTTTAATCTACCAACTGGCAGTACGAGTGGCCGCCGAGTTATCTGTTGTTTACCGGTTCTCTGGGTTGTGTCGCACGTGACAAAAACGTCACTGGTTGTCAAGGAAACGTGGGCGCATGCGTGATAGGAAACTCGTGGGAAGCCGGCAGAGGTCTCTCTCCTCTTGATTCATTTTGCCTCGTCATGAGAGACCTCTGCTAGCAGGGAATAATGACACTTACTTGACTCTTGGTCTCCCTAATGATGGGAAGAACAATTGGAGAAACTGAGCCAAAAAGATCGGGAAAAAACGTTACCCTGTTGTTTGTTTCGCCTAATGCGCATGCCTAGTTTAGCAAGATATCCGGTGTTACTGAACCAACTGACGATCAATCGCCCCACGAGGTGGGGGTGGGTGGACACCCATTTCAAAAGGTCGTGGAAAATGTGAATTAAAACACTAAAGGAGACCATGATCATGACAGTGTTTTGTATAATTATGTTTTCGTGTGCATCCTAAATTAAATTAAAAGATACTTTGACGGCTAAGAATTAATCGTGGTGTTTCGTCCTGAACACCATAAGTGAGAGCAAAATCCTTGATTTAAACCACTAAGCGAGTATCTCCGACCCTTTCATATGAGGGTATCCACCCTGCGGGGCAATCGTCGGTCAAAAATGCAGCCCTGCAGGCTGCCTATTTTCTTTCCCTACATAAAGACCTTACCCGGTCCAAATAATGAAATCAGGATTAGGTTCGATGTCCTTCATGGCGAA
The DNA here is from genome assembly GCA_964020085.1 of Micromussa lordhowensis. Classification (NCBI taxonomy): domain Eukaryota; kingdom Metazoa; phylum Cnidaria; class Anthozoa; order Scleractinia; family Lobophylliidae; genus Micromussa; species Micromussa lordhowensis. The sequence goes on along the minus strand of OZ026600.1, from coordinate 24,592,962 downwards.
GACTGACGAGTTAATGAGGCGCCAAGGAGAGTCGCATAAATAGTTCCCCCATATGCCAGATCGGTTGGGCTTCTGGGTATCAGGAGTCTGTGAGTTGCAGATCTTGTCTGGGTCCGTGGGTGACTGGTAAGTCTTGTCAAAGTGAAAATCGGTCACTTGCCAGAAGCTTCCTATAGAAGTACACAAGAGGTGATTACAGGGTTTTAAATAGCCCAACACCGACATTGAAACCCGGTATGGTATGTGCGGCCCCATATGGTACGGGTTTTCAGCGGTTTTGGTCTGAAAATGGGTACGGGATTTTCATGTGTGTTTTCACTCTGGCTTCGCATTGGGTAGTTTGTTTACAAGCAAATATATATTTTTCCGCATCAACATTGGCAAATTTGTAGCCATTCCTCTCAAATGTTTATGTTAATGAAAGACAATTCTAGGTAGCTGCGGTCATAAATTACAGCCCGTACTAATTATAGAGTACTGAAATGGGGTATCGATTCCTCGCCGTCTGAAAAAAGCTATGGAAAATCACAGACTTTGGTCTGACCCAATACAGGTTTCAAGGTTCGGGTCGCACACCCCCAGTAAAAACTTCTCCCCCTCAACCCGCTCCGGGTATTGAAATACGGTGGTTCAGATTGTGGAAGCGTGACGTGACACCTTCGAACCCTATATGTACATGAGACGTGACTAGTGGACGGCGTTGTGTTACAGATTGTGACAAATCACGCGATTTCAATAGCATCCCGATTTAGGAATGGTTTTGAAGTAGACCTTATTGCATGCTTTAGTCATATGAATAACTCCACTAACATTAAATCGACAGCTTCAACAACAACAAGAGTATAAATACGACGCTCATTAGTTAATTATAGATGGTATGCATTTAAATCAGTATTTGAATTCGACACGCAACTTTCGACACGTCTTGCGAAATATTGCTTCAAAATAATGTTACTAGCACAGTAGAAGCAGTGTGTGGACCTACATGGGGGAAGCACACCAAGACTAATCAAAATATCCTGTTCGATGATTCAAGCCACGCATCTGCTAAATAATAAGGCAAGTTACACGCACATGTTGATTAGCCTCAGAGCAAAAGAGCCATTATTTAACAGTAGTTTTACCTTCCGCAAGCACCACGGGCTTGAACTGTAAGAAAACGATCAGGAGGGCTAGAGCTTTGCTCATAGTGGTTCCAATGAGTTAGGCAGATTTTCCAAATCAGCTTCTGCCAACTATTCGTGACGATGTTATATTATCTGTTCGAGAAATACAAACACTGTAGGTAATGGAAAACTTTAAAGATGAGACATAAATGTCGCAAACTCTGATCTGAATCGACGAGTCTCTTCCTTCTTTTCCCAGAAAGGAAGGGATTGTTTCGAAAGTGAATGAACAACCTAAGATATTGCTCAGTCACACACTCATAGAACTGACGTCACGCTGCTCTGCGTCAACCATCTAAGAACAGCTCTTTGACTTGTATGTTCAATTTGTGTCAACGTTTTGAAACTAATAACCGACTCTCTATTATCTTTTATCATGAGATGTATAGACCCTATTCATAAATTGTTGCCAATTTTATAATTCTTTGGTATGCATTTAAATTAGCCCAACTAACCTCGTTTGAGAGTAAATATTCTTTTGAACTATCAACTCAAAAACGAGGTTAGTTGGGCTAATTTTAGTATTTACAAAAGTATTTTTAATTGGTAGCCATTTATGAATAGGGTCTATTATGTTTGCTATTTTTGCTATGTATTGTCAGGAGGAAAATTTCGAGGGGGGGGGGGGGGCGGGGGCAATTCCTAGAAAATTTTGCTAGGTGTGTGCAGCCCGCTTTTTCAAGACCCGACCCTTAAATTAATTTCCTGTTTCACACGGGTCTTATAGTTAGTAATTAGTTCCCTAGTTCAGACCATTGTGAAGGGATTGTGTTGATGGTCTTATCGATAATGATGAAAAAGTAGCTTGTGCTAAAAAATAATTCAACACTAGAGTGCAACACCATACCCTATTTGAGATCAACATGGCCAAACCCATAGCGGGGAGTAGGGGGTGGGGGTGGGTATTACCTCTTTTGCGCGCGCCAGATGATCATTGCTTGGCCGTACATTTATGCTTGAATAATTCATACCTCATGGCTGTTTAACGAATTTCATATTAATGTTTATTCAAATCTAAGCTGTCTATTTGCGAATTCCTGATCATTTTGTTGCCACGAACGAGCTGTTTAGGCTGATTGTCAAAAAGAGAAAGACTGAGCCCGTGGACACAGCATGTGTCTGATATTTCGAACAATTTTAAAAATGATTACCGAGTGTTAACCAAGCACGAGGGCCATATTATAAGAATATCGACTCGAGCTCTTCACAATGCGGACCAAACGCAGACATTTTAACTATTTTTTTTTTGAGCCACAACGTTACAAAGGGCGATGTTCAATCTCATGATTTAGAGGCAGCTTGTCTAAATTCTCCCAACCCCTCCCCCACTGATGTAAATTCCCAACTCCAATGACAACCACTGACGTGACATTCCTCCCCCCGATACAACGATTAGTTAAATGCTCCGTGTATGTCCATTGCGGAAGAGGTATGGGGGGGGGGGGGGGGTGATCAGGATGTCTTCCTTTGATCGACACAATTCGGAGGAGAACATAGTTTATGTACCGGTTTCGTATAGGATATGGATTCGAATAACGTTCAAGCCCGAACTTTTTCAAGTCAAGCGTACATAACTGTCATAATTACTCTTGCCTTAAACAATCAGTATGTCAAATAGTCAAGCCACTTCTACAATGGAGTCGCGCACTGCCTCATGTACCATCATGTACTGTGTCCTTCTATACTTCATGACTGTCGAGCCTTTGACGAAACATCTGAAACTTTACACGGCATTGCATGTTACAAGCGATTTTATATTTTATCCACTGCATTTAATTTGCCTGTTCCAGGCTCTCGGTCAGCAGCGACCGCGATCGAAAAAGCGGGGAAAGGGGGGGGAACAAGCGGGGTCGGTTTTTCTTCCCCAGACCTCGCTCGTCCGCCGCCCGCTTTTTTGATCGTCCCTACAGAACAGGCTATTTTGTCTCTTCTTTGAGATATATTTTGCTCCCTGTTGTATCTCGCGCAACGTGGGTAGTTACAGGAGATACTCCGGTAGAATCTACGTCCCTTACTCATCGTATAGTTGGTTAGCCAAATGAAGGTTAGACTGTGATGCACGCTATAAGTCCTGAAAGAATTTGAAAGAGTTCAATAATAATAATAAACTGGCAAAAGAATAACTTCCTCAGTTTTATAAGCTACATCATTGTTTCTGTTCTTTTCCCGTTTGGAATGCCTAAATAAATGCTCATTTAAATTTTGAGATGGATCGAGGGAATTCTCAACAAATGCACGTTGTTTGGTTTCTACTTGAAAACGTTATCATTTATCGTTTATTTTATTATTATTATTATTATTAGAATTATTATTGTTTTTTTTTGGTCCTCAGTATTCTTTGAAGGCTCCACGTCTATAACCGTCTATGTCTATTTCAATCTGGATGCATGAACATATCATATTGAGTTCAAGATCAACAGTTCTAGTTAGACGAGGATAAATGCCATTTAGTTGTGAACAAGACCGTATTTAAGATCGTGCTAAGAGGAGGGTAGCTAAAGCTTTAGGAGGTGCGCATGCAGTATAGAGCATTTTTCTACAGAAACACCTGATATCGGCAGTCAAAAAACTTGTGTATAAAAAATGCGCGTGAATAATTTTTACTTCAATTCAGATTTGGGACATTTTTGTGACAAATTTTGTAAAATGGAATAACTTATATAACTGGAATAAGAACATACGATACTGGACTTATCTAAGTGACAAAGCGCAACAAAATTGTTTGAGGTTTAACTTAATACGCATTAAGTCTGATATTTTTCAAGTGCCCTTAAGGAATAGTTTCATTAAAGCTTACAGCAACATTCCCTAAAACAGGCATTCTTCATCTTCAAGAAACTTATGACGATCCAGACTTGCAACGCTGAGTGATGGCGCAGAACTGTTCGACTGAGGCTGCTGACCAGTGTCTTGTGTAGATGAATCGTCTCTGACTGCTTGATGAATAGGAGGATACGCTGGATTGTTGCCATTAGCACCTGACTGAGGCTCATGACCAGTGTCTTGTGTACATGAATCTTCTCTGACTGCTTCATGAATAGGAGGATACGCTGGATTGTTGCCATTAGCACCTGACTGAGGGTGTTGACCAGTGTCTTGTGTACATGAATCTTCTCTGACTGCTTGATGAATAGGAGGATACGCTGGATTGTTGCCATTAGCACCTGACTGAGGGTGTTGAACAGTGTCTTGTGTACATGCATCTTCTCTGACTGCTTGATGAATAGGAGGATACGCTGGATTGTTGCCATTAGCACCTGACTGAGGGTGTTGACCAGTGTCTTGTGTACATGAATCTTCTCTGACTGCTTGATGAATAGGAGGATACGCTGGATTGTTGCCATTAGCACCTGACTGAGGGTGCTGACCAGTGTCTTGTGTACATGCATCTTCTCTGACTGCTTGATGAATAGGAGGATACGCTGGATTGTTGCCATTAGCACCTGACTGAGGGTGCTGACCAGTGTCTTGTGTACATGAATCTTCTCTGACTGCTTGATGAATAGGAGGATACGCTGGATTGTTGCCATTAGCACCTGACTGAGGGTTTTGACCAGTGTCTTGTGCAGAGAAATCTTCTCTGACTGCTTGATGAATAGGAGGATACGCTGGATTGTTGCCATTAGCACCTGACTGAGCCTGCTGACCAGTGTCTTGTGTACATGAATCTTCTCTGACTGCTTGATGAATAGGAGGATACGCTGGATTGTTGCCATTTCTACCTGACTGAGGGTGTTGACCAGTGTCTTGTGTACATGAATCTTCTCTGAGTGCTTGATGAATAGGAGGATACGCTGGATTCTCTCTATTAGCACCTGACTGATGCTCATGATCAGCGTCTTTTGCAGAGAAATCTTCTCTGACTGCTTGATGAATAGGAGGATACGCTGGATTGTTGCCATTAGCACCTGACTGAGGGTGGTGACCAGTGTCTTGTGTACATGAATCTTCTCTGACTGCTTGATGAATAGGAGGATACGCTGGATTGTTGCCATTAGCACCTGACTGAGGGTGCTGACCAACGTCTTGTGCAGAGAAATCTTCTCTGACTGCTTGATGAATAGGAGGATACGCTGGATTGTTGCCATTAGCACCTGACTGAGGGTGGTGACCAGTGTCTTGTGTACATGAATCTTCTCTGACTGCTTGATGAATAGGAGGATACGCTGGATTGTTGCCATTAGCACCTGACTGAGGGTGCTGACCAGTGTCTTGTGAACATGGATCTTCTCTGACTGCTTGATGAATAGGAGTATATGCTGGATTCTCTCTATTAGCACCTGACTGAGGCTCATGACCAGTGTCTTGTGCTGATGAATCGTCTTTGACTGCTTGATGAATAGGAGGATACGCTGGATTGTAGCCATTAGCACCTGACTGCGGCTGCTGACCAGTGTCTTGTGTACTTGAATCTTCTCTGACTGCTTGATGAATAGGCGGATACGCTGGATTGTTGCCATTACTACCTGACTGAGAGTGACGAGCAGTGTCTTGTGTAGGTAGATCTTCGCTTACTGCTTGGTTGATAGGCGGATACGCTGGGTTGTTTCCATTGGTGCCTGACTGAGGGTGTTGACCAGTGCCTTGTGTAGGTGATTCTTCTCTGACGTTTTGGTTTACAGGAGAACACGTCGGATTAGTACCTGACTGGTACTGATGGCTGATAACTTGCGTAGAGAAATATTCACCGACTGCTTGGTCGATAGGAGGACACGCCGGATTGTTTTCACCTGTTCCTGAAGAGTGACAGTCAGGTTGGTGTTCAGTTACTAGATTTTCTCTGGTTGCTTGATGAATAGGAGGATATGCTGGATTGTTTTCACGGTCACTGAATGAGTGTTCAACAGGTTCATGACCAGATGACGCAGCCGTTTCTCCATTGACTTCTTGTGTAATTGGACTATACGCTGAATTAGTTCCACTAGTATTCAAATAACGTTCTTGAGGTTGACGACCAACAGTGTGTTTTGATAGTCCACCTCTATTGGGCAGTTGATTTTGTCTTTCCGGTACAAATGAATTATTTTCCACTGAGTGAGGTATTATCCTGTCCACCTCTACCTTTTCAGTAGCAATTTCGTCCTGGTCAGTTGCCCTGCACACCAGCAGTACTCTCATCAACTGATTACCAAATCTACTAGCTTCGTTTCGTAGTTGTCTAATGTACTGCTGGCTGAATCCTAAATGGAATTCTCTTTCCTCGATGGTGGATGGCTGTAGGACCACTGAGTTACCTTGATACTTGGCGAACTTAAGTGCTAATGTCCCTGGTGTTGTACGGCCAACCTATGTCAAACAAAATGGAAGTTAACATGAAGTTCAATGTCTACGCGGAGTAACGCTACAATTAATAGTTGCAGTCGAAGAGTAATATGCATATCACCATGTACAATTGTACATCTGCCAAAACACATTTTCAAGTGAATGGTTTGTAATCTGCTTCAGCCTTCCTCATTCTCAACAATTCCTGGTTCCTTTTGGTTTATAATTTCGAGCTTAGTTTTTTTCCTACCTGAGCAACAGCACGTCGCGATGAAAGAAAATCACTTTTAATTCCAGACTAATGTCTGATAGTTCAGCTTGAAAGCCTGTAAGAACGCGTCTTTGTGGAAATTTACCTGATAGAACATTTCTCCAGCTTCCAAGTGGTTCGATGGCGCTATCAGGTGAACAATAATGTTTCCATTCTTCACTAAAGGAAAGCCCTACAAAAGAAAAGGGGCCTCAGTATAGGAGAACTGAGTAAGACTTATTCTTACAAACATTTTCCGCATTAGCCTATATATACAAAAACAAAGGAAACGCAGTCGCACCAGACGGGATCCGAACTCACTTCCAGTTGATGACTAGTAAGATACAGTAGACACTACACCATTGACACAGCCGCGGTGGTCGATAATTGTCTTAACGTGGTGATATTACGTGGGATTCCACAGCAATTCCTCCCTTTCCGAACCATTAGAACTTAGAAAACATTAACAGGCTTAAAGATCCTTATTGCCTTTACTGCCTTTCGAATGTAGGAGCTGGATTCTTTTTTAAATGAGGCGTGACTGCTCAACTGACAAAATACACAACTAGATAATAGATTTCGTTGAGAAATGTAGTAGAGATAGTGAGAGATCAAGCGAAAAAATATCGATCGTCCCATGCAGTCCATGCGTGTTTTCCAGGGCCACCTTAACCTTCAAACAAAATTTAACTCGCGAAAGTACTTTACCTGTTCTTTCAGTCTTTCCAGTAATGTAATAGTTGGCCGGAGAAAATTGTCATTGAATTCGTGCCGTGATGCATTAAACCTTTGGTACAGTATTTCTCTCAGTCCTCTTTGAACCCAGTTGCTGCAAGGGTATCTGTCTTCATAAAGGACTGCCAGTGTACGTTGTGCCTTTAGGACACAGTCCTGCACAAAATACCGTAAAAAAGTTCAGATACTCTCTACCTCAATAATAAACTTTGAGTGTATGATTACTTGCCTGTAGGGACCACGAGAAAGGACGTTATCCGACAAAGCACAGCACCACCAAGACCAAACCACCCCTCCCCTCCCCCATTGAAGTCCTTACTGTACACGTCCAATCCTCTCACCTCTATCCGATTTCATTTTGGCTTATACATACCACTCAAGAAAAATATGTATGAGCTTGTTTGGGTGTATTGTGATATCTTCTATGTCGTTAGGCTAACTATGAGAGCGCATCCATGTTACTCCGGGCTCGGTGCAGAGTCGCACGTTTCAGGGGTCGATTTGTCCGAGAGGAGCTTCGCCAGAAGTCAGGCAACAAATAATTAAATAATCTGACTCTTTGAAACACTGTTTGATCGTATATTTTATGGTTAGCGACCACTGCAGTCTCTTAATTTGTACACATATTGCTACATACAAAAGTCGTATTGGGATGAATTTGTATTTCAACGCGAGGGTTTCGATAACATAATAATAGCACATGACAGTCGCACACTTTCACTTTAAATGTACTTCCGGTTTAGGTCCATCTATGTTAATTGTTATTCATTCACTGGGAATGAATAATACATGACACGGTGTCAACAGCTGAGTAAGTTAACTCTTCCCTGAATTCTAAAAAACGAACCAGCTTTCTGAGAAATTAGAGAATCCTTTTCATAACGACAGACCCGTATAAACCTCGCCGCTCCATGAAACATCACAAATACAAATGGTCTGCTATACTGACCGAACTACACGCTTCGCTGTACATGAACCCTCAAAGCGAATTCGTTCTAAATGAGGAGTCTAGACGGCAGAATGTAGTGGTTTTCCTCCCTTATTAGCACGCAAATGCGATATATGAAACGTAAGATTCGATCTTTGGGGTTCCCTGTTGATCATAAGCATGAACTTCCTTTAGTTCATCGCCGCTTCCTTTAGTTCATTCATATTAAGACAGTCGATCATTTCTCTTACCTGTATTGCATCAGAGGGTGACGCCATCGACGAAATAAAGCCGGACCTTTACTCTGCACTTTCGATGTGAATTTGTCTCATCTGTCCGTTAATGTTTACAGCAGTTCGGTGCATAATTATTTCTGGGAAAGACCGGATGACGCAATTACAACTTGTTAGAATACTGGACTGGACTAGACTACATTTAGGTGGACAGTTGAAGTGAAGATATTTTTTGATGTGCCAAGGCTATGGTGACTATGAATACTATTAAAATGTTTTCCTTTGCCTTGATATATTTAAGATTTAAAACAGACAACTAAGGCTAAATGATTTTTTAAGTCAGAACTGGAATGACCACTGATGAAACTGACTAAGGCCCGGTTCAGACGCCGTGCTTCACTAGCCTGCGAACAGGCTCCCAGCGAGGGCGGAAAAAGAATTCGGCGAGCGAGGCGCAAAGCGAGTGGGAGTCGGAGCGTGCATTCCCTCATCACCAGGACGCTCTCAGCTCGTCCCGTTCGCTCTAGACTACATTCGGCTAGCTCGCACTAAGCCCAACCGGGAGCCTGTTCGCAGGCTATGCTTCACATGAGCCGAATCGAATTCAATGAATTAAGTTCATGTGAAGTACGGCGTCTGAATCAATTCGAAACGGCTGAGATAATTTGGATCGGCTCAGCCGTTCTTCACGCCTGGCTCAGCCGGGAATAACGGCTGTCGACCGGCTTTGATTCAGACGCCGTACTTCACAAGAGCCGAATCAAATGCATAAATTCATTTAATGTATTGTTAATGTATTTTGAAGACCTGAGTATGCGCAGAAGTGTAAGTATTTTAATATGGGCGGAAAAGCCGAAATGTGGAGTTTGTGTTTTCGTGTGTAACTTGCTGCCACCTTGGTAAACAGCAACAAAATTAACGCGCGTTCATCATAGTTTTCGTGCTTGTGTTACATGTGAACATTGCATTTGAGAATTAACCTGAATATTGCGATTGAGCTTTTTGCCCAAGTTGTGTTGTATTTCAAGGAAAACGAAAAGGTTGGAAATTGAAATGGTATTGTAAAATTAAGTTCATGTGACTTACGACATCTGAACCAATTTATCAGTTGTCTTCTTGCAGTTGTTACAGGTAAATAGATTGATGCGGTTTGCCTTTTTCTGCTCCTTCTTTATTTCATTTATATTTTTCCGAAACACAGCTTTGGATCGTGCTTGGTTGCTGTTTACTATGTTTACGGGAGTTCAGCAAGTATCAGCGCTGATCGAAATGCACTTTTATCTCCTATTGAATTTAGTTCGGCTGGAATATTGAGATCGGCGTCTGAATCAATTCAGCCGGTCTAAATTAATTTGGGTCGGCCTAAATTCGAATTCGATTCGGCTCATGTGAAGTACGACGTCTGAACCGGGCCTGACACATTCTTCGATGATTCAAATTAAAGATGATTTCCAGTCCGCACTGCGCACTCTCGAAAGTTTGTTTGCGTTTTCTGTTTTGTTTCAGGTAAGACATCACAAAATATAAACATTTTGCAACTACTTACATGAGGTAAATTCAAAGTTTTAACACAACCGCCATTACACGGCCGTGCACAAGACATAGCGCTTGCAACCTTCCAGAACAGTAATTACATGTATAAGAATCGAATGAAATGACTAATCTGAATTGATTAGGTCGTTCATTTATTAAGTACATCATTTTATTTATCATCATAGTTCATAAAATATTAACTGCTAGGATTGTCATTCCTCAATTTCATTGGCATTATTACTCCCTGAATTACTACATTGTGTTATCAAATTTAGTTGACTGGTATCTATAATTTAAGAAATTCCAAGCACCCTGAAAAAAAACCCCCACTAATTCAGTGTTTTCTCGGTGAAGAATACAGTCCGGCAATGTTTTGCAGGCCCACTGATCTGGTAAGCTAGTCTGAGGTCTGTCACTAGTGTGCGTTCCACAGGTTTTCGAGTAAATGCAACTATCAAAATGATACCTATACTATAATATTTCGTTTGAATGATACCTCAGTAGAACATTTCATTTGAAAGGTGAAACAGTTAGCGATGCTAAATTATTATTACTTAGTTTAAATCAAGAAGTTTCAAGTGCCCTCGTTTCAACCTTTATATGTACTCTTCTTATTTTATAAAGAGCGCCTCGTTGTTCCGATTTAATCGCGATTAAAAGCACTACTTGAGCTATTCTTGGTCGTTTTCATCGTCCCAGAGTGTGATGTACTGATCTGCTCGTAGTTGTTCCACACCAGGTACTCCTTCATCCGGGTATTCGGTGTCGATGCCATAGCCAGTGATGTACACCTTGAGGTCTTTACGCTGCTATGGAAACCACAAACATAGTTAACAGTATACATGACTTCTATATTTCTATGTGTTTGGTTTATCTTGCATTCTCATCGATATATTTGCTAAGACATGGGTGTAGTGCCGTAAAAGTACGGCGGTTGTATGTATTGCGCATGTGTATTCGGGGACTCGAAGAGAGCGTAAATGGGCAACGTAATCTTCGTGTACTTGGCATGTCTTCGGAATCAAGTATGTGTTTTGTGCCCTGGCGTTGTGCACTGTCTACTCCAACACTACATAGGCATAAAAAAACACAACCAAACAAGAAAACATACACAAAACAACAATTAACTGCAGAGCAAAACATCAAATTGCGAAAAAGAACTTCTCAAACTCATTGATAATTCATCAAGTTAAAACAAAGAAAATCACAACCGTGAAGGAGGTTTGGATACTCGATCTTAATTAGCATAGATTTTGACGGTTTTACTCCTCCGTTTTCTTCTTAGTTTTTGTTTCGATTGAGAAGATATATCAAACACACGAGTCAGTGTTTCATCGGCTATCCAAACACCTCGAATTTCGTCAAAAATACTCCGCTGCGCGTCGTATTTTCAACTCTCTTCTCGGTGTTTGGATATCCCGATGAAACACTGTCGCTCGTGTTTGATATATTACAACAACAGCCACAACAAAGAAATAAAAACAAACAAAACGCCTACCTGAGTTTTCTTCACGTACTCTGCAACTTCTGTAAACTAAAGTGACAACGATGGATTATATTTTAGCATACAGTGAATATTAAGCGGACACTCTCTATTAAGTGGACGCAAGCTTGAGTCCCTTAATTTTCTTCCCACATTTGCTGTAAAATAAACCAGCATTCAGCGGACAACTCTGTTAAGCGAACACGGACACCAATATTAAGCCATTTTGTTGCACAAAACCTGCAATAAGCGGACACTTCAAAAGCTTTTTACTACTTAAAGCTCGGCTCAGACTCCTTTAACATTGTTCAGTGTTGTCGTATGAAAGCTAAGTAGATTATTCCAGATTGATGCATTGACTGACTGGGCATTGTGTTATGGGCAGTCTTTGATTTTACACTGTGTTACACTGTGTTACAAAATGTTTAATACTATAATTGCACAATGTATCCTGTTTAGGAACCTGCTTAGAGCGGACACGCTGTATTAACCGGACACTAGTGAGGGTCCCAAGGGTGTCCGCTTTATGCAGGTTGTAGTATGTTCAAATACGGCTGGAATGAAACAAGAACCAGCAAGACAAACCGCATTGATGCCCACTTCGATTTTGATCAAATGATGCATTTTACTTTAGGGTCGTGATCCGAGAAGGGGGGATCTCATGCTAAGATCCCATAACCTCCCTAGGGGAGGTTGCGATAGACAGCCTTGAGGAGTGGGAGGGTGGAAGTCGCGATACTCGGTCACATCAGACGTCTTGAAGAGACGGGATACTAATAACAAAAAAAATAGACAGCCTTGAGGAGTGGGAGGGTGGAAGTCGCGATACTCGGTCACATCAGACGTCTTGAAGAGACGGGATACTAATAACAAAAAAAATTTCTGAATTTGCTGATAATTGGTGACACCTAATTGGCATTTCTGCACTACAGAGGAGAACCACAATTTTCACTTGATCCCTGGAGCCATACTTGTTATGCCAGATTACAAATCACATCAATGGCAAACAAACGCTTTTGTCCCCAAACGAGAACAACATTTGTTGGTTTTACTGTCTTACTGATGCGTGTTCTTTAGATCCTTTCTCCCTCGCATCGACAATCACAGTGGAGGCCTGGAAGAAAAACTCGTACACGTCTTCCTTGAAGCCGGAGTCCACACAGTACCCCAGAATTGGTTCGTCTTTGAAGTAAAGCACAAATCCTACAGAAAAAGATATATATACAGTTTTAAGTACTTGCTGAAGTAAGAGAATTTGGTTATGTGCATATGCTATATATGGCGAGGCGCGGGTTCGAGCCCAGGCCGAGGGCATTGTGTTGTGTTCATAGTGCCTCTCTCCACACAGGTGTATAAATGGGTACCGGCGCATTTAATGCTGGGGGTAGCCCTACAGTGGATTAGCATCCCATCTAGGGGGGAGTAGAAATACTCCTAGTCGCTTCATGCTAGAGAAACCGGGATAAATAAACTCCGGCCTGATGGGCCACTTAGATCGTATGCAGACCAAACAATATGCTATATATGCTATATACTAATTCCCATTTTCTGACAGTGTTAGGAAACCCACGCAATACAGTCCTTCCAGATACCCAGTCGTTATCTCTTGTAGACACTAAGCTAACAGCTAAGGTTCAACCACCCCAGCTTCTTCCTGGCTAAGCGTTTTCTTTCCCCTCCGGTTCCCCGCTCGATAAAGCACATTTTTAGACATGGTACCAGTCCTTCGGGGATGTTTCTCGCGCGATGCGTGGACAGCCCAAGCGACTGACTTTCTCGAAACTACCTGAGACGAAATGGCAGGAAATGTGGTGGAAAGTCATTTGATATGCTTTGATTTTGAAAAGACGTTTCATAGTAGAAATGTTCTCTGCACATTGTACTAAAAAAGAGCGAGATTTCCATAAATAAAAAAATTCAAATGAGACATCACAGCGTTGAAGGTTTCCTTCGCTTTCAAACCATTGACTGATCCTCCACGAAAACATCCACGCAACGCGCGAGTTACCTCTGCGGAAGAACTGGGTACGATGTTTATCTTAAGAGGGATTACCTTAGGTATAAGGCATGTGTGGGGGATTCACTCTCTTACCTCGATAATCTCTTGTCATAGGATATTACGTTTAGCATGACAAGATCAAATTACGAAGCAGGGAGAAGGTGAAAAATGGACTATAATACCAACACACCCTTTTAGCTCGGCGCATTATGGGAAAACCGTCGCTTTATACGGAGCACATTTTTCGTTTATTTAATACACTTTTAAGCAAGTACTCTTGTTCCAACCCAGAACATCTTTGACCGGTCAAGCAGGTGTCGAACAAAAACGATCTCTGCAATAACTTCGCTTGGTAATTTAGTTCGATTATACTAGTCACGAATAATCTTGTTGCTATACCGCAATACGAAATCACTTCTCAACAATCAGAATTGTGCTGGAATCAAAACTAATAGTAGCTCTATCTTAATAAACATCTACCCACCATAACACACTTCGCCATGCAGAGTTTGATAGGTTTTGATGAAAAAGTGTTTGTCGTCATCTAGATAAGCTGTATCGTCGCCTGGTTGACACACAACCCAATCTGCGACCTGTTCCTACAAGCAAAGGCATTAGCACATTTGATTGACGCCCCAGTGGAAAAAAAGATGAGGAAAACGGAAATAAATTAAACAAGCAATGCTTTATATGTTGGTGTGTGCTTTATATGTTGGTGTTCGAGAGAGGAAAATCCAAAAAGCTTATAAAGAAAGAACATAATCAAAGCATATGGATATGTTTGAGATAAAAAACGTTCCACATTTCCCTTCCTTTCTTCCTTCCCTCCTTATGAAGATTTGTTGTTTCTGTTACTGCATAGTGTGTCGAGTAGCTCATTAAACCACAACGTGTTTTCAAAGTAAACACCCAGGTATTATGTCCAACATAGTCAAAATGTCGATCGATTTCGTCCCCAGAGCCCGCGCGTTTTCGGTGAGCTCGACTCTCTTGGCGAAATCAAAAAACCGGGACAAAAAATTCCTGGTTCCGGTTTCATTGTGCGTATGCGTTCAAATTCAAAACCGGTTTCCAAACATGCGTAGATAGAGTTACCGCCGTGACTAATGCTGGTTCTTCTTCCGGCAGAGGTCTCGCTTTCGTGGTATTAAATGTCTGCCCCCCCCTCCCCCCCCCCCCCCCATTAGCTAACAGAGCTCCACTGAAAGCAATCCCACTTACTGGTTTATACAAGCTTAACATCTCATCAAGCCTGTGAGTCTTCAGCTTGTGTTCCACCTCAGGTCCGGACAGCACCCTCAGGCGCGGTTCACCGGCCAAGTATCTCCGTTTGCTCTCATACACAAACAGCATAGCAAGCTCTCCAGCGTGGTCCAGGTGGTTGTGGGTAATAAAAACGTTCCTCGGGAATTCATTGTGGGCTAAGAATGGAAGGAATATAAAAACATAACGGAAGAAAATTAATTGAAAAAAATATACGCAAAAACACACACGCCACCCTCCCCCACCTCCCCCCCCCCCAAAAAAAAAATACAAACAAACAAACGAAAAGACCACGGGAAGAAGAGAGACCCTGGGAACGAGGTTGCAAAGAGATAAGACCTCCCCCCCCCCAAAAAAAAAAAAAACAAAAAAAAAAACAGAAAAAACTAACCGAGCTTCTCCCTGCAGGGTTTAAGAACCCCGGCTCCAACATCCGCCATCAACAGAGACTTCCCACCATGAAAAATAATGGCGGAGGAACTTGGTTTGCCATGCAGGACAGCTGAAATTAAATAGATGATTAAAACCGTGTTTATATTCGTGTTTATTCATGAGTTACATGCTTTAATGTTAACTTAGGGTGTGTCCCTTTGGGGTGATCTGGACAGAATCAGTGATCCAAGATCACTCGGATCATGGTGCATCAAAGAAGCCGATGAATTGTGACCAGAGTGGATTCATCGGTTCCTTTGATGCGCCATGATCCGTGTGATCTTGAATCACTGATCCTGATCCAGATCACCCCAAAGGAATGCACCCTTAGTTAGGTATTCCTTGCATTTGGCCACCATAAAAAAAACAACCTATATTTGTCACATCAACACTTTTAACCCACTTAGGCAAGCATGAATAGATGCACGCACTCGAACATAGACGCACTTCCAAAAAACTATTATTTCAGGGGCTATTTTCAGGGCACAACTTCAGGTACGGATAAGTGACTATAAGAGACTAATTTTGGCACAACTTTGTGAAGTTACTGATGCCGAAAGGTGCACACAATTATAAGCTCAAAAAGATTGCATACCATTTGGACCAGAAAAAGAGTCTACTTACTAGAGGTAGAAATGCAGTGTATGTATGTGGCTGGGGGACTGTGTCTGGGAGGTGCGTTTAAGGAGGTATGACTGTATACGCTACCGCCGAAGTGAGTTTATCTTCATCCAAGCATTTATCTATTACTTGAGGACCTTGGGAACACCAACATGTCCATCATGAGAAGTCGGTACCTGTAGTTCCGGTCCCAGTTCCCACGCAGTAAAGCTCCACTCTGTTCTTGTGTGACGTTACTTTACCCTTCAGTATGCTGAGAAGCAGATGCATTTCCGGACGGGATTTTTCTGGCTTAAGACATTCGTCAATGATTGTTTTGAGCTTTGTCGCCAGTTCTTCGCCAAATTCTTCAACAGAGATGTCCTGGCAGCAAGTAAAAGAGAGCGACAAAGTTACATTTGACTCAAACGTCTACAAAAGACAAAGCATGTGATGGAAATAGGTAGAAAGTGTATCGAATTTCTGAATATTATTTTCTATTATCTTCCCCTGGCATAAGAGAAACGTTAAAACGTTCATCACATAGGTGAATTCGAAACTTGTAACGTTATATCTGTTAAAAAAAGCCTTCAAGCCTTTAAGGCGGGGGTAAACCCGAAAGCCGTATTTTGGCTGGGTATTATGTTTTTAATGCAAATATCTTGTTTACGTTTCAAGCAATCAAGAATCTCTCTGCTCATCTCACATATCTATGTTTTGGGTTGTTTTGTAAATTTTTTGGTGATTTTTAGGTATATTTGGAGAGAAATAGTTTTTCTCAAAGGATTAGTAAAATTGATGGAAATAGGAAATTTTGAAGATTTGTTGTTGTTTTAAAATTAGAGTTTGAAATTAAAAATTGGTACATACACTCCAAACAGTTGCCCAACAACCTGGGGTGCCATTGTGCGGTCGGGCAACTGTCTGGTGGTGTTCCATAACCCTTTTTTCCCTTTCAACCTCTCTTTAAACTTACCAAAATTTCACTTAAATTCACCTTTACCCCCGCCTTAACTGAGATTAACACGTGCTGAAAACGTTATTACCGGAATACTTGGATTGTCGCCCGCCATTTTCTTGTTGAACACCGTCTCGTGCTGGAGAATGTCGTGGAACACTGTCTTGCCACTCAACACTTCGATCAGACACAAACCTGAGACACCAAAACATCATGTTTTTTATTATATGATTAAAAAAATTACTTCATTCTGATTGGCTGAGAGCAGGCCAATTTAACGCTCGCGCAGTCGCAGTTTTCTCCGTCATACAATCAGTGCTCGAGCAACAAGGATTTACGCTACTCGTGATATTTGAAAATTCTTTCAAGTTGCACTGATCTAAACGCTCGGGCAATTTTGAGAGAAGTTTTAAATTTCACCGGTTGGATAAATCTTTAATTACACTCGCAATACTTACAAAACCTAAGCCTCACATTCATGTGAAAAATCCTTTGTCTGAAAACATAAGTACGAGTCCAAGAATGTATAAAGTATTGTTATTCAAATTTAGGCGCCATTTATGCAAAGAGCCTATAGGTGCAGTGGTTAAACTGTTGAACCATTGAATTAACACCACAAAGTTCTGCCGGCCTTTCTTCGCAGACAAGGTAGACCTGACTTTTGATGTTGACCGCATTGATCAGAAATGAGCTTATCTCATGGATGCATTCAGAATAATATAAGGAAATATTGCTATTACTATTATTGGATGCTTTGATTTTATCAACTGGGTTGATAATGTGAATTGGCCACCGTAAAGAGATTCAAAAGCTGACGTTTCGGCGTTAGCCCTTCGTCGGAGCGAATCGATTCGCTCCGACGAAGGGCTAACGCTAATTATCTTGTTATACTTCCCACCGACGCAGCACCACAATTTCTTTAGAAACCCAACCCCACTCTTTTATCGGATGCCATTACTAGAATGGCATTCCTTTATCTATAAACGCCTTAGTTTTTAGTAAGCTGTTCTACTGCTCGAACGTCTGGTCAAATACCACAGAGAAAAATATACGGAAATTGCAGGCTGTGCAGAACTTCGCATGTCGAATTGTTAGTGGTGCGAGAAAGTACGATCATGTAACCCCCCACTTGAAAAGTTTGTCTTGGTTACCCGTTAAGGACCAACTATACTACCGCCAAGCTATCATGGCTTTTAAATGCATTTCCGGACACGCCCCCAAATATCTGACGTCACAATTCATTACCCGTGAGCAAGTAACCAAGCGTACAACTAGGAGTAGCCAAAAGCTCAACATACCTCTTTTTAAAACAGCCTCAGGACAAAGAACATTTCATTATAGAACTATTGGACTTTGGAATAATTTAGACCCCTCTTTAAAATCAAGCCGTTCCGTTCAAATTTTTAAACGTATCTTAAAGAATAAGCTTTTAGACAATTTTGTAAATACTTCTTAAACTTCATTTATTTTTAGTCTTTTTATTGATCACAATTTTAGACAATGTTGTAAGTGTTTTCTTAAATTTAATTAATTTTAACGGTAATTTAAATTTAATTGTTCCTGAAAAGCCCCATTGGGGAGGTAACAATAAAGTATGTATGTATGTATGTATACATAAAAGCCAAATAGAAAACTGTCTAAGAAAGCGCTTTAAAATATTGACCATTAAAATACCGAGCAAACTGGTAGTTATTAAAAGAAGTCTTACATAAACTATAATTTTACTATGTGCTTATTCTTTGCTCTCTTCTGCTAAGTTTTCTTTTTATCCTAAAATAAATGTATCTTATTAAAAGGCATAAAATTAGTTTTACTTTACTGTATTTTACCCTTTCCACTTTCCTTTCACTGTACTTTATTCTTAACAATATTGTATTCCTAATCGTCAAGTGGAGAAATAAAAATCCATACCTCTTACTAACCGAGTTCGAGTAGAATACGTACAGTAGAATACGGCCCGCTAACTCGACCAATCACAGCGCGCGTATTAACTGAGCGATTTAATAAAATACAATACAGTGCATTCTAAAATGTCGAAGCATAGTTAATTGGAGGAAATGGTTAGGAAACTTGGCAAAGTTCTCTGTTGTATGTTTTTTGTTTGCTATTTTGGGGGTCGACTCTGCCGAAAACCTGGCAAAATAAGAAAGGTGGTTATGTGTGCTCATAAAGCTAACCAACAGAAACATTGCGATTATGTAATTCATGCATAGTCAAATGATTGATCATAAAACAAAAGATGTGCAGGGACCATAAATCTTACAAGATAATTTGGTTTTATCAACTGGGTTGATAATGTGAATTGGCCACCGTAAAGAGATTCGGAAGCTGACGTTTCGAGCGCTAGCCCTTCGCCGGAGCGATACTCCCACCGACGCAGCACCACAGTTTCTTTAGAAACTTGTCCCCTTCATCCATAAATCTTAGCCTGCTTCTTTGTTTCTTTGCTTCTTTGATGTTTACCGGCCTTCCTAACCAATTCCCTGTATTAACTATGGTCTAAGTTAGATGCACATATTCTGTGTCCTTAGTTTCATGTCGTCAGTGAAAGAAGAAACAGAGACAAACCCACCCACCCCACTCCCCCCCCCCCCCAAAAAAAAAAAAACGAAATTGTCACTGTGGCCATGGACTCACCGTAGCTATGAACATCGGCTTTCTTGGAATAACGGCCTCCAGAAGTCACCACTTCGGGCGCCATGTAACGGTAGGAGCCAATCTGAGTTTTGGTTTGACGTGTTCCTTCTGTGGCACGAGCCAGACCAAAATCTCCGAGCTTGAGAACTGTGTGATCAATGGACAACTGGAAGAGAAACAGTCCATGTTCCAAACAGAGTTGTTATCTGACTTTATAGATTTGTATCAATCACAAGCATCAAACAGAATTCATCTGGACCTTTTATTTGGCAATCAAGTCTTAAATCCCTCATGTAACTGTAGCTCTAGTACGGAGATGTTACACCATTTCAGTTTTCTAAAGTTTTGTCTTACTAGGTGTCGTTCCTTATTGCAATAAAGAGTCAAAGAGTCTCCCAATTTTATAGACCTCGTACGACGATTTGTACTCCAGCTGCGCCGGGTTGTTCAAAGCTCGATTAAGCTAACTCAGGATTAGCGAGAATTTTGATTTCAATTTTGTAACGTTTCGGTGAGGTTTTCTGTTTATATTGTCCGTCAGTTTTGAATTTGTATAATCTCATAAGAAAATTTTATACTTCGGTTAACTTTTAATCCTGGGTTAGCGTTGACCGGCTTTTGACCCAGGCCACAAGATGCGAAACGTCGGTCCGTCGCAGGCTGTTCCCCATCGCCATTACTAAGTTACTCTAGTTAACTGTCGCGGAAGCTTATCACATTATTTCCCGTAGATACAGTTAGATGGAAAAAAGGCGTCACGGGTCAATTTCCATGCAGGCACCTATGTTCTTGTCGTTTCTATATTTTGGAAGCTAGTGAAGATGGGAGAATAACGAACTAAAAACAAAATAAACCAAATGCAAGCTGAAGAGAAATTAAACTCCCTTACAAAGATGTTTTCAGGTTTAACGTCTCTATGTATGATGTTCAGTGAGTGGAGATGTTCAAGTGCAGAACCAATATCCTCGGTGAATGTCAAGGTAAACTCTTTTCCCTGTCCTCGGCCTTCGTTTTTATCGAGCAGCACTTTAAGATTTCCTCCCGCCATGAACTCCATCACAATCGCCAGCTGATTCTGAATGGAGATACATTCAATCACTTCCACTATTTTGGGATGCTTTGCTTCCCTGACGAGACAAAAACACACGTAAAACATGTACTAACTTTACTTTTCGTGTTTGTTTGTTTTAAGCCAGCTGGGTGCTTGTGTGATTCCAACGTTTCTCATGGCGCCGAAACGACGACTGAAATAAGCATGTTCTACAAGGAAAGTTATCTTTCCAGTTTTAAAGGCAGCAGTTGCAAAAATTGTCTTTGACCCTTTTGATAACTGCGCAAAAGCTCACCGGCTAAGTTAGGCCTAGATCACACTGCAAACATAACGACATAACGTATTTCGTATGTCGTTATGTCGTTAAGTCGCAAGTGTGAACTAGGCTAAATGAAGTACTCAATATCACGCCAAACAGTATCTATAGGAGGTTTACGCGCCAAAATCCATAAGAGAAGATAGCAACGGGTCGCGAATCACTAACTTTTGTACTGTTACAGTGCACTAAACAGTTATCACAACTAAGGACATAAAAATCACAAACCTGAGCATATCAACTTCTCTTTCAAAGTCCTGGATCTGTTTGCGGTTCTCTATGTTCTTTAGAATCTTAACAGCCACCGGCCGGCCGTCCTTCTTAGCTTGGAACACCTGCCCAAAGCTGCCTTCACCAAGTGGCTCGAGATAGCCTGGGTCGAGCTGGCTCCTTACTTTCTGACTGATACGAGTCAGTGTCTCCAATGCATCCAGGTCTTTTTTCTATCACGGAAATAAGGTCCACAATGCTAAGGATCTGAATGAAGAACGCTGTATAACTTGCACATTCGCGCGTTCTATATCGCCTAGCCTCTCACGGCATGCAATAACAGCAATGTTGTTAATGCGCACGATCAGCTTCAGACAAGCGGTGCTAAATTTATGGCAAGAGCGTTGACAACGTTAAACGGTAGGCGTGTAGTTTGTTAATTGAAGTCACCATACTAGAGCGTGTTAAGGTAACCATAATGCCGGCGCTTCCAAGCAACGAAATTTTTCTTTTCTTGAGAAATGAGTCAGTTGCTTGGCAACATCAGTATCAGGCGCCAAGCTGTTAACTAGAGAGTCTAAAGAAAAAAGTCATGTGGTTAACAAAACAAATGTTTGGATAAAGTACAATAGGAAAAAGCATACGTCTGGTAAGAACAATTACAGTTCACGTTTAAGTGGCTGCAGAATATAAATTGTAAAACTTACTTCAATGGCATCGATGCCATATTTTTTCTTCAGCTCCGCACTCTCTTTCATAATCGCGGTGGCGAGTTTCAAAATGGAATCCTCGTTGCTCCAGGCGTTTGCACGACTTCTTTCGTAAACTTTTCGTTTGTTTAACACCTCCTCTCCATTGATGTTAATCAGATTATTGGCGAACTTTCTATCTTCTGGGAAAGAAGCCGTTTCTGCATAGCAAATGGCTTCATCTGTCCCACCTATTTGCGAAAAAACAAACGAACAAAACACAATTCGTCAATACGCCCCCATGCACTGCACTAAACTGCCATGTGAATATGTCCGTTGTAAGCTAATAACACTGCATGACTTTTCACGATGTTATTGTGATCCTTGTACAGTTAAAATTCATCATATTTGAGTTTTTTTACTTTTCTTTCAGCCCAAACCTTAACGGTTTAATTCTGCTCACCACGTGAAATACACTTCGTAACGTTGTTTTGGTTGTTTTGAGAACTGATTTTGTAACTACATAGAGACAGTATTGTACAGCATGTCAACCGATCTCTTCAGAGATTTTTCGTTAATTCCTTTAAAGGCAAATGAGATACCTTTTAAGCGGATCAGGGCGAATGTCTCTTTCTCAACTTCTTGTACTTGGTAGGTTTCTTGGTCACCAACAATGAGAATTTCCAGGGAGCTGTTACTTCGCATGAAAGATTTACAAAGCAAAATGGCTTTTGCGTATTTACTGATGGAAATCTTGCATTTTTGAATAATTTTCTGCTTGTCGTCTTCTGGTAGAGGGGGTGACTGTTCCGCTTTCTTCCAGAGTTCAATCTCCTTCTTTACGCCGTGGTAAAAGAACAAGGCGGTGACACTGGTCCGTGATTCAGCTATGAGCTGCAATTAATAGAGGTACGTATCTCTCATTAGTCATTCCTCCTGTCCTTTACACTGTGACAATTATCCGGAGGTCAACGTAACACTTACCTGAATCAGGTTGTTACGTCTTCCTTTCATTGCATCTAACGTTCGCTGAACCTTTTCCTCAGAATAAACACCTAAGATAGTACACGATATGCAGATTAGGCTAAACAATGGGCAAGAATGTCTTTGATTCTCCTTCCCTTCTTACCCCTCCTTCTTTCCTTCTCTTCCTCCCTCAATTCTATCCATTCTCTGCCAATCAATTCCTCCTTCAATAATTCCCTTCATGTCTAATCCGCCCCTTCCTCCTTTCCCTTGCATCTCTTTCCCATTACCTCACCTTTCCGCCCGTCCATCAATCTCTCCTTGCTTATTCCTTTTTCCCACTCTTATTCGACACCATCAAAGTAAAGAACATAGTTTCTTGTAGGCGACTGACCAATATTAGAGATGGCCAGAGATTAATACAATGCATGCTAAAATAAAAAAAAGTAAAAACAAACTGATAAAAACTTACCGAACGGATCTTTTGCAAACATGTCTTGTATGGCAGGACGTGAGATCTGTTCAAAGTACTCATCAGGTGACAAAGCGTTTGTTATATTGATTGTGTGAAATATAATCTCTGAGGCCATTGTCTCCAGTGTAAGTTGTTGTTGAAGATATTCCTCCCGTTGGGTTCGCAAGTA
>OZ026600.1:24517107-24567107 GCA_964020085.1 Micromussa lordhowensis | reverse complement strand
GTGTGGTTTGTTTTGATAAAACTTATCCACTGGATAGCCATTCATCCGGTGGATAGCGTTATCCAGCATTCGAACAAACAACTGGGGCCTGAAGACCTCGGAATATTTCGGCATAATGGCGTGCGTCGACCCGTATTCGGGCGAATTCGGGCGGCCCGAATATTTGGCTTTTGGCGCAGAGTGGACGGTATAATAAAGGTGGAAGGCTCAAGGAACTGTTGCAAAACAATTAGGGCTTTCTCGGAAGGAATCACAGCATCTGCAAATTTAGCGGAAACAAGAAATCTGCGAAAAACGCGGGAAACGAAACGCGAGCCAAATCACACTAAGTCCCGGTTTTTCATCTGATTGGCTATGGAAATGGCAGCTCTGCTCTGATTGGTTAAAAAACCTTGAAGTGCTTTGTTTTATAAGCAAATGAACCAGCATCAAATGCTGCTGATGATGTTAGAACAGCTCTTCTACCAGTATAACAATAGCTTACCAACGTGCGCGCATTGAAACCTGCATCTCCAAGGCACTTAATGATCAAATCTCTACGTAGATCCGGCCAGGACTGGGCAAGGCATGAAATCTTACAATAAAGCAACCAAAAAATAATAATAAGCCCCCAAAATAAACAGCAGACAGACAGACACTGAGACAGATAGAAAAACACAGACAGACGAAAAACAAACAAACAAACAACAGACAAGACAGACAGACATCAAACAAACAAACAACAGACTGAGAGCGACAGACAGACAGAAAAACAAGCAAACAACAGAAAGACAGACAGACAAACAGACACTGAGAGAGCAGACAAATCAATCATTCAATCAATAATACGGCGAGAAATACGTTTGCAAACAGTATTTATGGGCAAACTTGCACAAACTAATTACTATTACTTGTACAAACTATTACTTGGACAATTACTTGGACAAACTAATATTTTACCTAAACGTTTGGCGCCCTTTTATTAAGGCTCACGACAAGAAAGAAACTTTCTGGAGGGATATCAAATTCTCCCAACTCGTTTAAAGGAAATCTATGCACACCTGATAAGAGAATCTGTATGTGGACATCAAGAGTTAAACGGTAAAAGGCTGACACACGAAAACAGTATTTTTAGGCGTGTCTAGCTCACATACATGTACTAACCTGGTCCAAACGCAGTTTCTCGCCACCATTCCCAGTCTTCCAGAGGAAGCGCTCTAACAGCTCGTCCATATTGGTGGTTATGATGAGAGGAAATTTCCCGACATTCCGTAGGACATTGTGAACACGTGACGGTGCCAGTTGGAGGTTTCCAAGGAACGTGTTTTCGAGGTCGAAAAGTGACTTAACGCCAGTCTGAAAAAAAGATGGTATCAATAATAATTGTCCTCGTTAATAATTGGCCTTGGTTTTTACCCCGCAAAAAAATCAGCTTACTTTGTTTCTGTCACTGAATTCCAGTCGTTTAGTCAACATTTCCAAATTTCAATTCGATCAGTGGAATGCACGGGTATTTCTGAACGAGTTCTTGTGAACTCCTTGGTGCTCCGTGGGTAAACAAATTACACATCCATTTACATATTTACATATTTACAATCTCGTTCCCTGAGAGCGCGATTATTTTGGTCAGCACCAGGAAAAGGTGACCGAGCATTAGTTACAGCGGTTATTCCCTCTACGCATGTCCGCAAACCATTATTAAACTTCAACACTGGCGCGCAATCAAACCGGAAGCAAGATTTTCTTGTGTTCGGTCACCGCTTCCCGAAAAACAATCTCCTTCCCAGGGTCTCTCATTTTCCCGCCCTCTCCTCTCTCGCTCCAGGGGACCGGAAGTTGAGAGACCCTGGGAACGAGATTAAACGAAAACGCGCGGACTCTGGGGCCGAGAGATGTCGTTTCAATAGTGCGCTGGGTCAACTAAGCAAGGTTCAAAGTTAGTTTTAAAGCCACATCCCTAACATCCTGAAGTCCAGAGCTAGTCTATGCAATCTGAAAAGGGCAAGAGAAACCACTGCTTCTGAGGGTAATTAGTTCACTGCCTGACGGGGTTTTAACATGGCAAAATGATGTTTTCCCCCGAAATAGGATGTTAGTCAATCCAGCCATTCCTTTGTAACCGCTTTTCAATTCCGTGACAACAATTGTTCGGTGCAAGCCCAAGTGTTGTCTGAAGTGGTTAAGCGCTTGCTCAAGCCTCTTTATTTTAAATACGAATTCTGGTCTTAAAACCTTTTGCTTGGTGACTGATTATTAGACCAACATAAGCACTCCTTACTCCTTACTCCTACCTCCTACCTCGCCATGATCGACAATCTTCCACCAGTCATCCAGCGAGGGATGCGGATTCTCTTCACTGACTAAAGTCGACACTTGTTCGCCAACAAAAAGTACCAGCCCGCCGTCTACAATCTTGGAACGAATGTCTTTGAGTTCCTCAGACAGTAATAAGCGAACATCAGTCGGTTGTGAAGCCATCTCTAGAACTAGATGGACAGTTTCTCACCTAAACTAAAATAATGGCATAATGCATAAGATTGCCAGTTTCAGATTTTTTGATTGGTCAACAAAGTAACAGCGTCCTCAAATTTTGTCTTGAAAGTAAATTTGTCCGCCAGTTTCAACACGTTTCCCGTTTAATTTCAGCGACTGAAGTAAAATCATGAATAATAAATCAACGATTCTCAGAGAAACCGGAAGAAAGAGGGCTCTGAGAATAACAGATAATTCCAAGAACGAGAATATGCAAGTTGTTTTGGATTTTTGCATAAAATAGAAAGTTCATTCCACTGAATTCACTGACATCACTGTCTTGCATCGTCAAGAGAGTTACATAAACCAGGATAACAGTGAAGAGATCTGAACCAACCGGAATCTGGTAAGGCATATGTCATATGACTTGTCCTTTACAAACCAACGAAGCATGAAGGCGAACATAATCGATCTTTAGTATGTTCATAATTTTCGTAAAGAAAGTCTTACGAACATTGAACGAATATTGAAATCCGTATTTTCTGAAACTTGCTTATATGTGTAGCGTCTTTGTAGCGACTGAAATCAGAGTTACGCGCACGGAAAACAGCAATCTAAATACTTTCACCTCGTCGTTTCACGATGAACAAATGCTTGCGCGAACTGGAATATTTAAGTTAAGTTTCTCGATGAGAACGTATACAAGCAGCCAATGAAGCTGAATTCTAGTAATATAGTTTAACACTTTTAAGTCAAACCGACACAGTCTGTGCTGTTATGACTCACACACAGCAAAATCAAATCACCTTTCAACTGGCCGCCGCAGGGCTTTATATCAAGCCCGTTTTAGAGCACACATTTCAGGACAGATTTCAGAGAGCTTTAGAGGTCACATCTTAAGTCAAAGAGGAATTGCCTAACTTTTTTCTTTCTCATATCATCGACTGATGTCACATACGTCTGTTCCGTTTACTGGAGGAAACATTTCTCTGTAAATTAATCTCACTGACCTTGAAATTTCTGACACCTTGATTTGATTTCTTGAAAGGAATTCTTGGGCGATCAACGCTATTGTTGAATTAAAAAAGAGAACAGTTAATTTCTTTTTTTCAGAAATTGTCTTACAACGGTTGTTTGTGTGGTACAATTATTGTCATATACCCACTCATTCAAAACTACTGTAACATGATAAGGCATTTGAAATACAAAAGCGAAACAAATTTTGCATCAAAGGAAGACAAGTAGCACTTTCCATTGAACTAAAAATTCAGAAATTTCGAAATGGGGAAAAATCCTGGTGAAAGTTTCCCGTAAATTCGGAAATCGTTGAATTTCCCAAAAGCAAACCATTCAACCAAAAATTCCGTGAGAAAAATCAAATGGTCGGAAATTCCTGGTAAGAAATTTCCGAAAATTTCAGTGTACCTCACGGCCGGGTGTCCTCTTTTTAGGAAATGCTGCAAAACACTGTTCCATTCATCACTGGAAATTTCGCGGAAATTCAAACCAGAATTTTTCCTCAATATGAAAAGTACCCATGATGAAGGATAAAGAAGAGACTATAATCAAATAAGTGATTTTAATTTTTGTATATCAACACCTGTTCGCGACTCCACCGTCCTTTCCAAAAAAGTCCATTCCGACCTATTTTTACACTTCGTCGAAGGTTTACGTTTACCGGAAGTTGCTGCACACACCCTGTAATCGACGCTTCCGCGAATGCTGAATCAGCGAAAATTTAGCGAAAACAAAAAAAAAGGATTTTTTTCTCCTCAAGTTACAATTATTAAAAAGTGGCAGGAGCAATAGCGTATCATATGATTTATTCCCTGAGTCGTTGGCTACTGTACGTTTCAGGTCGCCTTTGTCGTGTACATTTCCATCTTCAGTCAAAGAGGTATTGCTTATTTTTGTTTCTTTCTCAAATGATCGACTTTTAGACGTGTCTGACAGTGTATTGCAACTTGCTTAAAGCTTTGGGAAACAGCACAATTTGTTTAAAACTTCTTGCCAGACCGGCACTCTCCTCAGAACAACCGCATATCGACCCATATCCATATCGTATCGTGTTCACCATCCTTGTCGTCTGTGATATAGTTTAGCTAACCGACACAGAAAAACTGGCGATGCACCTTTATAAGCAAGCTAAAATGGGCTCGATTTTAATCCTAAACACACGAGAAAAGGAACAAGCTTCAGGAAGCTTACATGAGATCGACCTTTTCAATTTGGGAGTGCCATGCACAGGTTACCATACGTGAAAACGAAAGAAATGTCACTTGCACGTACCTTGATGAACTCTAACCAAAGCAATTTCGTTTTCCACGCCAAAATTCCCGGAAGAGGGAATTTTCCCTTTCTGAGTTCGTGTCGTCACGCAAGCGTGACAACGCAAAGGAGACTACGTAGCCTGGCAATATTATTAAAAAGCGCGCGTCGAGTTCCGTCGAATGTCCTTGGGATGAATGTCGAGAAATGGATATATTGTAAAGGAATTACTTACCGTTGTTTCATCCACAGAGAGTCTTACTATAGAAGAGAAGCTCACACTGACTGACCTCCAGTAAGCCGATCATTTTAACACACTGCACTTGGTCAGAACCTTTGAGGCGCAAACAAACAAGATCAATGGCGCAACAAACCAACGTAGAAGTAAGCATGACTCACTTATACTTGGGTCATTTAGCACTTTGAAACTACCAGGGGCTGACCTATCAAAGTAATGTAGTAATGTTAGGCTTACGAGTAGGAGTCTGAAGTAAGACCCAAATGATCGATATTGTTGTAGCGGTTATCCTCCCGAGCCAACTCCAGGGGATCATACGCATTATTTTGTCTGCCTATGCACCAGTCATTTGAACCCCCCCCCCCCCTCCCTCCGTCCATTCACTTTTATTGGGGGCATTCAGTTTTAATGTCAGTGAAATGTAGTGAAAGCCCCGTCTTGTGAAGAAAAAACTCAGAGTGAACTCCCCAGCCCACTAAACATCTTGAGCACAATTCATGAAATATATTATATTTCTTAGCAGCTGGAGCTTTCACAGGATTTTTTTTCAATTCAAAGCATGATATTAAGCAACTGGAATTTTTCAATTCAAAGCATGATATTAAGCAATTGAAATCATACCTTCTTCGTCAGTTGTTAAAGTGGTACTATGATCAAATTTTTACCCCTTGTTTTTTGGAGTGTATCACAAAGAATTCCATGAAAGAATGAAAACGCCGTTTACCGTTTGCAAATATCTGCATTAGTTCCGGAGATATTTAAGTTTGAAAAATGGGTAAAATATGCAAATGAGATGGCTGATGACGTCATACACTCAACCCAATATTTTATTGAGTATATAAATAGAGTTATCTTAGCAAATTTGCAGCACAAAACCTTCAAACTTGGCAGGCTAATAGATCTACAGGAAACGCACCTATGACTACAAAAAATTCTGTTCCCATGGCAACTCGCTCTTTTCCAGGCCCCACCCACTTTATTTCAATATTTTGGTGATTTTCAGCTTGAAAATGTTAGACAATGCCACAAAGTCGAGCTAACATATTTATAAGCTTGCTGGATCATGCATATGAAGTGCTGTTAACAATTATCAAAATGGAATGCCAAAGGTGGCCAGAAAAGCTTTTAATATGGGGGAGGTCTGGAACCCAGTATGTTGCCATGGTAACAGAACTGTTAAGCTCATATTGTGGAGCACATTTAGTAGCATCTTACTGCAAAGAATCATACATTTCTGTTATAAACTGGCTGAGATATCTCTTTTCATCATACTTGGACAAAATCTGTTTGAGTATATGACGTCATCACTTGCCTAATTTGCATATTTTAAAAACTTTAATATCTCTGGAACGAAAAGAGATATTTGAAAGAAGTAAACAGCATTTTACTTCTTATGCAGTCTACTTGTTTATGTTTAAAAATGGCTTAAATAGGAAAGGTGCGATTTTCGTCATAGTACCACTTTAAGCCTCCATGTTTTCTGTGAACACGCAACTTGAACCCAGTCTTCTAACAGAGGTTGCGAACTACAAGTGAAATTCCCGCCAAACCCCCACTTAGTTGCCGCATTGTATAGCAAAGCTGTAACAAAAGGTATATTCCCCCACTACCAGGGGACCTAAATAAAATGGAGTGAAAATGAGATGAAAACCCCCAGTTTACCCTGGGTTTTCCCCAATTTAGGAGGGGAATTTTCAAATGACTGGTGCATTAAGCTTCCATGTTTTTGTTTTAATTTTTTAATGACAAATTTCCCAGTAAGGGGGCAAGTGAATGGGTCATATATCCCATGGTGAGGGCAAAAAAAAGGTAATGATGTCACGTCTTTCCAATTTCTTCAATTTCAGGGTTACATTTCTTGGCATACATTTCTTTGTAAAAATTGGTTTGGAGACCGATATTTTCATGAGTTTGAAAGCGATTCTACATGTTTATTAAATTTGGCATGATAAATTGATGTGGTTAATTTTATATGAAAATATGAAAATATCATCAAAATGGTCCATTACTTGGCTGTTGATAATGATAACGTGTACGGCAGCGCGAGTCAGAGCAAAATCCTGACAGTACAAGTTAAGAGGTATATATTAATGGGGTTGGCCTTTACTTCCAATCCACAATATAACCAAACAACAATCTTATGCATGATCCTGCATTCAACAGCAGGGTAGTAGCTAAGATGTTAATTGAGCCAGTCACCATTTTCCATGAGAGACCTGGAACAAAATTTTTGTCCCCATTCTTTTGCTGAATGCCTCATAACTCAAAACAAGATTTTATTTCAATTACTTTACTCGGTATAGTGACACTGATACTCAAGGTAGTGAGGAATTTATTCCAAAATTTTTCGCTTAGACAGTTCAATATGGTTCAGATATTGAATGATCATAAGGGCATAACCTAAAAACCATTTGTTGTCCTTTACCGAGTGAATTTGCCGGCAGCTGGCAGCTGACAGTTAGCGACAGCCCTGCAACAGGTGATGAGAGATTTGACTATAAACCAAAAACAATCTGTAACTTAATAGCTTAATGCAAACGCCATATAAAACTATCTTGGGGAACATTGTTCTAGGATCATACTAGGAGTAGTTTAGGAGAAGTGGCTTCTGTTATGTATTCAGTACAGTTAGAAAGTGCTCTATCAATTCCCATTTACTTTTAGGCTATAATGTACAGAAGTGTATGCATCTACATTCTTATCAAGGAAGACCAGTGTGTAATTATTTTCCCACCTTGCAGAGATGTACCAAATGCCATAATGATTTTAGCCCCAGATAGGTGGAGCAAGCATTTCCCTTTCTGTCAAATTATAACACAAGTTGAGGTCCCCGTCATACCATCCTTGAAAATGTGTACATGTATAGCTAATATCTTGTCAATGATGTCTTCAATTACCCAGGAAGTCATCAGTAATGCTGCAGAGATATTTTCCCGATATTATGAAAGTGGATATACAAAAACACAGCTAGTGAAAGACGGATTGAAACGTCTTTTGTGTGACAGATACAGAAATGACGTCACCAGCTTTGTTGACAGATTTGTTCATCCTACACAGAATCTGCTCAGTGATTTGCAGGAACAGGTATTTGTATATATATATATGTGATAAGCTTCTGGCTTAATATAAAACATGTGTTACTTAATAATATGCACATCCGACCCTGCAATGAAATTATGGCCGAACAAATTACATTGTACATGTTGCACTGTTGCAACCTGTCTTCTAGGTCCATAATTTTAAACGTTTTTGTAAGGCACCATTCACATAACAGGCGCTACAGCCTGCGCAAGAAAATTTATAAACAACACGGGATCATGATAATTTGGGAATGGCATCTTTGGCACTGAATAAATTCTTGATCTTGTATGGGGCAAACACTAGCCTGTTCCAGGCTCTCGGTAGTTGGGGACGAGCGAAATCGAGCAAGAAAAAAAATGAAGGAGGACTAAGGCGAGGAGCGGCGGGAGAGCCTGTAAAACTTTCTTTAACGACCCTCTTCTGGTTTAGCAGGAGCTGCTATACCCTCTGATTGGTCAATTTTGAGTCCAGAGACCTGGCTATCAAGCTCTTGGAGAATGGAATTGCGAGATGGTAAACTTGGATTGAAAAGATATGAGGTAACCGCCGGAGTGTTGACAGTACTGTCAAAATTGACTAATCAGAGGGTATAGCAGCTCCTGCTATACCAGAAGATGGTCGTTAAAGAAAGTCTTACAGGCTGTCCCGCCGCTCCTCGCCTTAGTCCTCCCTTTTTTTTTTTCTTGCTCGTTTTCGCTCGTCCCTAACTACCGAGAGCCTGGAACAGGCTAGGCAAACACTAGCTTAATGTCTAGGTTCTCACAATACCGTTGGGTTAAGCGCTTGATTCTGTGCTGAGCAAAAGTTGAGAAAGGGCCAACAAAAGGTAATTTGTAATAGTGCGTACAAATTTCGTTAGAGCTGGTTTCTGCGGAAGCACGCAGAGGGGAGGCAAAGAAATTGCTAAGATGTAGTGCCTGTTATGTCAGGGAGACAAACCGACATCTTGCCACACGTGTTCATGAAAATTTAACGTCCAATAAGAATTCACACATCTTTCAGCACATTTACGGGTCAGAAACATGCAGAGCCTTATGATCTGAGAATTGCTTTTCAATCCTTGACACTGCCTCCACATCTTTTCTACTGAAAATTAAGGAGGCCCTACACATAGGTTGGGAACAAGCCTCATTGAACAAGCAAGTTAATCATGTCAATTTAACACTTTCATTTTAATTTTCCGTATTAATATACCCACTGTTTTTCCCATCATTGTATTTTCTAGCACCTCACTTTCACGTTGTTATTTAATTAGTATTCATACATTCTATTAGTTATCTTTATATCACACCGACTAGCGGTTCACTTGTATTTGCAACTGATGATGGATGTCGGTGATCCGAAACGTGTCTTGTAAACTCAAAACTGTGTGTTTCTACCTAAATGTAATTATATATTGTTTTGCAATTAGCCTGCGGAGTGTTAAAATGCCAGCAGATTCTGAGCATCTTTAATTCTCAAACATTAGGGAGACTCTAAATACACTTGGCTAAAAGTTGAATCTAATGGCGTGCTGACTACAATTTGATAATAAACAGTGGAATTATTTTTGAGTGATAGAACTATAAGCCCTCAGAAAGCTAAACTTAAGGATATGATTTTGTCACAGTATACCAAGGCTATGGTAAGTCAATGTCAGAAAATCAGTACTGACAACTAGTTCATAAATGAATTTATAAATCAATGTTTGATACCATTATGGTAGCATTAACTTGTGGTGGTATTGATTCACCAAGAAGTGCTGAAAAATGCTATAAAAATCGTAATAATTCTTATTAATTTTCAATTAAAATAATTTCATTCTATTTTAATTTCTACAGGGATTTCCCCTTTGCTGTAATGGTAAAGTTGTTCTTCATCTGGCGCCACCTGTACCGAAATTGGAGCTTGGCGAGTTCTTTTATCAGGTTGGTGTGAGCTGTGGATTTTTATCGTGCTTTGGTTAAATAGCATTTTATTTTGTTCCAGACACCTGTCATTAGCAACAGATTAAAGAATTTGAGCCTGAATGCAACTAATAATCAAGATGAGCCAGGAAGCCTATTAAACAAGGTTATAGATTTTAAGTTAAGGCTTCTGACATGTAGTTGGCACCCATAGTTATTTTTATTTTATGTGATGAAATAAATATGATAAATTTATGATTGTGTGGATCATTCCAAAAAATCATCCCAAGGCCTCTTTGTCCTGCCAATTGGGCAGAATTTAATACAAAGGATTTTTTCTATCCAATCAGAAGCCAACATCCACGGAGCTGTGTAGAACTGGTGCGGTAAGACTCTGTCTCTAGGGTCTTCTTGCTTTCTCTCCAAATTTTCTTTGCCGATTTCTTTCCTGCCACTTTGACTTTCTCCCACCCCCACTATCTGCCCCTGGGTCTCTGAGGATGTCTTTCTCCTTGCTTGTCTGAAAGGTGACCAAATTCTTTATTTAACTGGGCCGGGTTGTTCAAAGCTCAGTTAAGCTAACCCAGGGTTAGCAAGAATTTTGTGTTTAAATTTACAACTGTTTGGTGAGTTTTTCTGTTTGTATTGTTTATACTTCTGTTTTAAGTTTGAATAATCTCAAACTACAAAGAACATGAGCAGTGAAAAACATTTTTATACAAGAAAAATTAATACTTTGGTTAATGTTAATCTGTTAATCCTGGGTTAGTGTTAACCGGCTTTCGAACAACCAGGCCCTGTTAAACGCTCCTCTTACGTCTAGGAAATTTAACATGCCTTTTGTCAAGAAAAAGTTTTTAAATATGATTTATTAACATTTTTAAACACTAATACATGTACCTGTCCATCATAACTGACATTTTTCCAGGTTGGGCATAGTAATCCAGGTACCCTTGTGGTTAAGTTTGCCAAGTACCAGAAGAGAGGGGCATTATTGACTGTGAATCCATTGCAACGTTCAAGGGTTAATAAGGACGACTATGACATTGCTTTCACCAAAGAGTACTTTGATGATGTAAGAAGTGAAGCTCCACAAGGTTTAGGAGATGTACTCATGCGTACTCTTATTGTCCTGAGTGAGCGAAATTGGGAAGTTCAGAGAGAGGGTGCTGTGGGATGTTACCTTAGAACTGTAAGTTCAACTTAAATTTTACCTCAGTCTCTTTTTTAATTCTTGTAAGATAACAGATCCTGGCGAACTTCTGGGAAAGCACTGTCTGCTTAATCTTTTGGTTTGCTGCTAGAAGAAATGAAGGACTACTGGAAAAATCAAATCCCTAGATGTTTACTGTTTCTGGAATTATTAATTAAAATTACAATGTATTATCAAATGGGAAATTATGGTAATCTAATGCATATAAGTTTGAGAAATTTCAAACCAAAGACAAATTTAAACCAGTGCATGTAATTGTACAGTTTCACAAATGCTGGTAGTTAAAGTTGTGTATATTAATTTATTTTATAAGCTAACTCTTGAATTATTAACAATGAAGAATTTATTTATATACACTGTACAGCATGTACGTTTGTAATATTAAATAAAACAAATTATAGCATGTAATAAAAAAGAAGAAAAATTTATCCCTAGTGTCCCAGTGAGAGGCTTGGCAGGTTGCGATCAGATTCCCACCTCTCTGTCCAAGAAAGCTGTGATGATGAATCCAACACCAGTGATTGGAGTACAGAACCTAATTCTCCCACAGAACATAATGATTTCACCTCACTAACGGATGACGCATTGAGGCGCTAGAATAGCTCTGACCCAGAGAAATAGATTTCTCTGCACATAGAAGATGGTGATGATGTCAAGGGAATCCTCAATCAAGTTTAATAATTAATAGATATTATTTTTGCTTTTGATGTACATGTAAGGAAAACTAGTAGTCCTTATTTTTGTTTTGACACTAAAACCCTTAATAAACTAATCACTAAACAAATCAATTTCATGATACAAAACACTGTGTTGCTGGACAGGAAAGCCTTAATTTGTAGTACAGTAAAAACCGGTGTGTAAGAACCTACATTTTTTGAAGTCTGGCAAAATAGATTCTTGTATTTTGATGTAGTTATTGGCAATTTAGGCTAAGAAGGTTCTTATAAGGTTCCTAGTTTCTACTCATGAAGGAGATATAGTTGTTGATTACCAGAAAAATAAACAAAGCCTGGATTTGGTCCTAATAATTATAGATTT
Organism: Micromussa lordhowensis; assembly: GCA_964020085.1. Classification (NCBI taxonomy): domain Eukaryota; kingdom Metazoa; phylum Cnidaria; class Anthozoa; order Scleractinia; family Lobophylliidae; genus Micromussa; species Micromussa lordhowensis. Next base: position 24,554,932 of record OZ026600.1, on the reverse strand, counting down.
TTGTTATGCAGTGTTATTCGCAACTGTATTATGAAAGGCTAACACACACAAATATCAAGAACAATATCAAGAGTCAGTGGCAAATCTTTTCCATAGGCTAACACACTACAGAATGCATATGCAGTGTTGCCACTATAACAAGAGTTCATAATTTAACTGTAACCCACATATAAGAACCTTCTTGATCTTACTTGGCTAAACAGGTTGTTATATTTTTAAGTTTTAAAATGGCAAATTTCTGCCAGCAGGTTCTTAATCCACTAGTCTCCTACATGTGGGTTTGTATTGTACATGGCTTGAACAAAGTAGGGAGAAGTTTGCATGGTGCAATCATCTCTTTAGTGTCATCAAAAACAAAGTGATATTTATTCTGTGTTGTATGCTTTAGTCTACTTGTCTCAAGAGCAATGTGAATGTGTAACAGAAATATTTAAATGCACTATTATTTTTGTTGTTTTGTGTAGATAGCTGTTCTAATTTGTACTTCCTCTGGAAATGATGTCACATGTAACTATTTACCTTAAATAACAACTCATGGAAATGAGAATATATTTTATTAGTTATAAATAGCTCTTCATGAACTGTACCTTCAAAAAAACTTTGCATTTTGGTTCTTTCAAAGAAATTGTAAAGTTTTTAAATCTTATGTGCGTGTGATTTGTTGTCAATAGATGTTAATCAGGCACATCCCGAGATATGAACCAATCAGATTTTATTTACAGATATACGAATAGCACATTTGATTCATTTTTAATGGGCACGCTGTTGATTTGTTTATTTATTTATTTTATCGCATATCAGTATGAAGGTATTTTGAATATTATATTTACAGAAATAATATATATAGTAATAATATAACAGCGATGCATTTGTCAGCGCATTTAAAATTCTCATTGCGCTTACAGCAAGAAGCTAAAACTCTTAATCATTTATATAATCTTAGGTAACGAAAAAAATAAGTAGATAAAATCGTATCGCTATCTAAAGGTTAAAATAATCGCGAAAAAGAAATGTTTTAAGTTTCTTTTTAAAAATAGTCAGTCTCAGACTCTTTCAAAGATTTAGCAAGACCGTTCCAAAGTTTCGGGGCGCAATAAGAGAAGGTTCTTTGACCATAAGTGGCTGTCATGACATTCGAAACTTGTCTATACAGAGAGGATTAAAAGTTGAAGTTTGTTATGTGCTGCACGGTGGATCATCCTTAAATGTATGTAAGTGAATATCTAAGTTTGTAATAGGTTAACAGCAATCCAGATTGTTGAACGGAGTTAATTGCCTAGAACAACATGGCCGACTCACATGAGAGAGAGAGTCAGAGAGACCGCTTACAATGAATCATGGGAGAAGTGCTTAAAAGCATGATGGGTAACAAGTTTATTCAATGGCTTGAAACCAAGACTTTGAAGAAGTGCATTCTCACTACATGTACATGTATCTAATATGTATTTCAAAAGATAAATATTTTGTGGCTTGGAATAACAGCCTGCCATTAAATGGTCAAACTGTAGGCCAAATATCAGAGTTTGCAGATGAAAATAATTTTGAATGATGAAATGGAAATTACAATTAATGGCAGGTGAAGTTTTATGGTCCTTCATTGTTTTACACTGTTTTGACTACTTTATCATTGACGGTTTAGTCTTTGGCAGATCCAAAACTGAAAAAAAAAAATGTTCTAAGATGATTACCGGTATGTTGTTCTATTTCGAGCCCTTTCCAGCATTTCCTGTTATGATCTGTTACCTAGAAACAGTAATTAGCACTGACCAATAATGTTTATGAAGATTCAGAAAACACCTCAAGAAAGGGTTGATAATTTCCATCTCCCCTGGCATTATGATCATCAAAGATGGCAAATGATATATGCTTGTATCTATTCACAAATTCTCTCTCTGACAATACTTCTTTGAAGAGCTGAGCCATGTGATGTGCAGGGTTTCTAAATGCACCACATCCAAGCGCTGATAGAACCAGTGCATCATGACCATGGTGCAGACCTGTAGACAGTAGGCAGCGTATCTTTTGTTTTGTATTCTCAGCCACTTGACGGATGAGTCTCTGTTTATCTTTCGTAAGGGGGGGATGGGCGTAGGCTGAGAGAGCAAGAAAAGACATGGGCACTGGTTCAGAAAGAAATGCATATCCTTCTGCTTCAGATGCTCGTATGATGAAGACACTTTTCGAGTAGACACATGCAAACTCTGGGAGTCTGTATGTCCATTTTCTTTTGGGATCAAATTCTTTGTAAGGGTCAGCTAAATGTTGGACATAATTTGTCCGACGGAACAAGTTCTCCTCTTGTGCCCCTGCTCCTGAAAGGTAACCTCCCCCTGGTAAAACAAAATGAAGGTCCTCATGATTATTTACAATAGTCCAAGAAATCAAGATCCTTATATTTACAAACCAAAAATTTCAAGATTGTAGATAATAAATTATTATGACAACAGATCTTTTGCACAACATGGAAATGTGAGCTTCCTCCAATAATACAAATGTACCTTCCTCCAAAAAGTGCTCTGTCACAAGTCTCCACCTGGATGTTCCAAAATTTACACTATAGTGTACCTTGTGACTATGATGCAAACCAGTTTCACAAACCAATTTCACAGTTTTTAACTTGTTCAGAGGATCTTGTATATATAGTTTGTGCTATGATAGACCAGACATGCAAATGGCTTTTAATAAAATGCCTATGAAATATTTATGACCTACAGTTTATGACTGTAGAAACAAAAGATTTTCCCTCTCACTCCCTCATAGGCTGAAGAGGTGCTTTGGGGGATGTGAGTATCTGCTGAGTGATGTGAATGCAGGCGCTGGGTTGTGCCTGCACCCACCTCAGACAGCGGATTTCTACAACCTGCGGTGGGTGAAGAACATTGATACGTTTTTTGCATTGAAGTCGACAAACTGTAACCATAGTTAACTATGCTGTAACATAGCTTTTTTTAAGGTTTTTCAAATATGAACTGCTTTTCCTTTTCTGAATTTTCAGTGGCTTCTGTCCACCTTCATCAAGAGTTGCAATCTGTATCACAACCGATCGCAACACGGCAAGTTGCATTACAGATCTACCCGCCAGGTATTACACTTACCCGCTCTTAGAGATGAAGCCATATTTAAAACAGCTGGATTGAGCCCTTCATTCCTCAAGCGAATCGCTTCCTCAAGGCAATCTGCATTGACCACAACTATCTTAGTTTTAAGATCCTCATCTTCCGCAGTTCTTCTCGGCGGAAGTTCTTCAATGTGAAGAGTTGTTTTTCTGGCCTCTCTTGAGACACTTTCGTGATCTGCAAATGTGACCTGAGAACCGTCTTCTAGCGTGTACTTGAAGTTTTTACAGGCTTCTAGGGTTTGTTGCATGATTTCCACTCGTAGTCCGCGTTTACTGTCATTTTTCGAAGATCTGAACTCTGAAAGCCAAGCCTTGGGTTTAAAAATCAGTTGATTTGACTCCGCTGAAGAAGAGCTGCGGCTGTCTTTAGCTGAAGCCATACCAGTACGAGGACAGATTACGTTAATAGTCGATCCAGCTGCAGTATTTATAAATTTACTTACACAATGCTTTCTGTTGCCTACGGCCTGTGCAATCCTCATGAGTCATCCGTTGAAACAACCAGGCGTTCCACGGCCTTGTGTTCGGGTCAGCGGCTAAGCCTGTTAGACCCAGGTTCCTGGATCACACCTCGAGTCGGCCGCCATATTGCGCGAATTCCAACATGGTAGGGAATGATTGTACATTTATCTTAAGTGATTGGTTTGTTTCAGGTTTTGCTTACTAACACAACCTTTGATTAATCAGGGTAAAGCTAAAAAAACGAGAAAGTTTGCAGCTGTCAAGCGAATGATCTCACCAAAGGACATGAGAATGTGAGCAAAGTTTTGTTCTCCTTGAAACGATTTGCCTGACAAAAAGGCCTTTCTCAGGGAGGTACAGCTTGGTTATTGTGATTTTCTATCCTTTTCTCGTCAGAAAACAAAACCAAGAGAAGGAGAAAGAGAAAAGGAAGAAGGTGGAAGAAAATGAAACCCGCCACGTGTATGTGTTCTTCATCTGTAATTTATGCTAATTTACCCCCAAACATCACATGAACTGTCGTAATGTTAGCCACACATCGGGTTTAATGTGAGTTCTGAGAATGTGGCAATAGATCAGGATAATCAATTGCTTGAGAATGTAATGCATTTTCTCTACATGTATGTTGTCATGTGAAATCAAGGTTTGGTGAAATGAACTTGTTTTGGACTAGAATACATGCAGCTAACAGTCGCTTAATTAATTGGAAAAACTCAGACACAGTAATGACTTTTGATCATTCTTTGTTAAAGTTGTTCATAGTCATAGGCCCAGGAATTTCCGGAAGGTGGTGGGGAAGGATGTTGTTTTGATGAATTTTTTTTCCAGACCGGTCTCAATTTTCTTACTGTTGTACGTAATGTTTCGTTGTTTGCATTGAGCTTCTCGAGTCACGAACGCAGAAAAAATAAATCTCGCTAATTTAAAGCACAAGATGAATATTTTTGTGTTGGTTAGGCTCAAAATTCTGTCGCCGCAAGAGTCTGCAATTTCCCGAGTTGCGGCTAGAGATCGAATCGCTTGTTGTGGAAAATAGACGTGTGAATCTTGATTGATTGAAAATATATGTTTGTTGCACTTGACCAAATACTTCTGTCACTCCTATCTGTATCGTCTCAGCTGGAAGATTTCGTCGCATTTTTAAGTTGTCGTCGCAAGTGTGAAAAATAGCGTTTGGACTGAAAGAGTACACAACATCGAATTAGCAGAAATTCGGAATCGGTAGATAACAGACCTATTATCTCATTAACAATGATTCTTGAACGAGTAAAACAGAACAGTAACAATTCTAGTTCAGCGGGTTATATTTTTAAAGCGAGCCGCATGCGATAGAAATCACCAGAAATTATCACAGATAAATAAACGACTTTGCTGCTCCAATATTTCCGCATAAAAGCCGAGGACAAAGGGCAAAAAAGCGTTGGACACCCGTTTTGAATCACGCAGAAATCATAACATTTACATTCAAGCCTAAAGTAATCCTGAATGATATCGAGTAACATAAATCCATTCACACAAGTTTTGTTTACATTCCATCAAGTAGAGTGTGAAGAGTGTGAAGCTATATTGTTTCCAAACGCAAGCACGGTCCTTAACTGTCATTTTCGTCAGAACTTTGAATGAAAAAAAGTGTTTTATAAAAATTTTACAGGTTCAAGCAGATTTTCAGAGGTGCAGCACAAGGCTGTTTGCCATAGGCTAACGCCATCAGAAATAAATTGCTGGCAAAGTAAAATTATGCAAATTTCGAAATTGGCGACATGTCAAATTTTCACCGCCAGTCGATGGGACGCCAGTTGTCGCGAAAAAGATCTAATCACATTGAACGGCTACAAAAAATCGAAGACGCATTCTTTTTACTGTTCTTATAGGGAGTCATAGTTATCTTCCAAAATTACAGTGATTCGTAAACCAAGATCAAGAGCAAAGGGTTGCATAAGAAAAATATTTGGTGCTGCAAGTGACAACCCAAATAACAGTGCAGCTTCAAGGGGCACTACAAAGAACGGCTAAGGAAATTTAACTTATTAGAAACGTTAAAGAACAGTAACATCTTTGTTAAAGGCCCGGAAAGTTATGATTTTCCAGCTTCCAAATGAAATTAAATCTTTCAGATATATACGTACAACAATTTGATCCGCCTAAATTTGAAACAAAACAGGCACTGAAAAATTAATTATGTTGTTTTGATTGTTTTGCTTTATAAACTGGTGTGGTGTATAGCGTTTCTTGTGAGCATTTCTCTCTCAACGGTCTTGGAAATGAACTTTTTTAGTAACCGCTGTTTTGCCTAAATTATGAAGCGGAATTGACGGGAATTAAATCTATAATTTTCATATCGCAAATTCTCGGCGACATACCTTCTGGCGATGTGTTACTCACAGTTTTTCGGGAAAAAAAGGTAAAGATCAAAATCCGGTATCTTGCACTAAAAAAATAGCTTATTTTTGGTTTCCACAAGGAATGATAATATTCCCAGGGGGTGAGAGGCTAAAATGGAATTTCCGGAGGGGAGGGGGGGTCTATCCTGGGAGCCGATTTTGGAAAATCCAGAGGGGGGGAGGGGTCATACGAAAAATCCCTTCCGTGGGGGGAGTATGGATATTTTCTGAAACCACACATTGTGTTTGGTGAATTGATTTGCTTGGCAAAGGCCATGTTACGGTATATGGTCTGACTGCCCACTTGGTGACTGGGCATAATGGTTCACCTACATACAAAGCAATTACTGAATATTTTCAAGATAACAAATTTATATACTTGCAGTATATTTCAATGGCATTCCACTGTTAATGTTTTTGTGTACTTAATGATCTTAGCATTTACATGCCACAGGGATGCAACCACTTCATATTAAAGGTGACCTAATGTTGTCCCTAGTCATGTACAACTCGAAAACTATGGCCTTTCTTCCCTATTTTATTTACAATTTTCACCCTCCTTCGTGTCAAAGCAGTACTCTTGTTAGCCTTTAACTGTGCATTTTAAAGCTAACAACCCACAGCACATCTGAAGCTATTTCTCTGGGATGTCTACGGTTATGAAAACACGTTACACCAAAGTAACTTGAGCCTCCAATAACTTATTGATTAATTTCAACCCCTTGAAGACCAGTTTTTTAAAAACTCAAGAGTTTGGAAATCAAACGTTCAACTGAGTTCGATAATTGCCCACTTTTTTTGTGGGTTCAATTTAGTTCGATTTCCTAACTAAATCAAACTCAATCCAAGTCCAGACTGAGTGCGATTTAGTTCAATTGAGTTCAGTTGAAATTCAGTTTGATTGGGTTGGATTGACTATGCTGGGACAACTTCATGTACACATAATTTTGTGGAAACAGATAAGGAGGCATCAACATCTATGATTTTGTCTTTTTTTTAATCAATTCTCATACTTTTTTTATCTTTTCAAGACTGCAATGTGTTACCATTGCCTAATTTTCCTCTCTGCAGGGAACAATCATCGTCTGCCCTGTTCTTTCAATACAACAGTCAACTTGGACCTCCATATTATATTCTGGTCGACACCAATTTTATCAACTTCTCCATAAAGAATAAACTGGATATTGTCAAGTCCATGATGGATTGCTTGTATGCAAAATGTAAGTACCGGCAATTGCCTGTACTTCCCTAAAGTGCTATACATTTACTTTGAAAGTTTGTAAAACTTTTTTAGTTTTTGTCTCACAAATGAATGCTGTACAGGCAATTGTGATGATTTGCACTGGGTTATGAGTCAATGATTCCCCTGCATCACTGAATTGCTAATAAGTTACTGGTACACGTAATAGGCACTTTGCAGCTGGGGTCACGTGACCAAATGTTTCCTAGAAATTTTTTATATTATGAGCTATAACTTTAAGAATGCCAGAAATGGAAAAAGTGCATCGAAAATACCAAATTGGCCAAGTTTGAGCCCCCTGAAATGAAAGAGTAAGTTTATACGACAGCTTGAATTTTCAGAAAATTTAGAAGTTTTGTGTGGGAAATGTTGCTGGAGAGCAAGGTCTTGCTCTCCAGCAACATTTTCCATACAAATCTTATTCTTTTAAAACTTCAGACAGTCATTAAATCTCATCTTTTAATGATGGGGGCCTCAAATTTGGCCATTTTTATATTCTCGACATGCTTTTTCCATTTCTGGCATTTGTTAAGATAGCCCATAATTTTATGAAAAGTAGGTCACGTGATGGCTTAGCTGCAAAGGGCCTATTGTTGTACATGTAATTAGTTAATTCAATATTTTTACCTTTAATTATTTATTTGTAACTTTGATTTGTGTTGTATGATTTTGCATTTATTTATTTTGTTTGTGTCTGTTGCCTTGACAGACAGCGTAGTGTACAGTTTGGGTCCACCATCATGTATTTTTCTTTTTGCCGTTTCTTTACCAGGTGTTCCTTGTATTACTGACTGCGTAATGGCAGAGCTAGAAAAACTTGGCTCTAAATACAGAGTGGCACTCAGGTAAACAGAGTTGTGATTAACATTTTTATTTGGATGATATTTAAGGCAAAGATATAAAAAAATTGTTTCGAGAAGATAAATACAGGACTTCGCAAAGCACTGAATGTCACTCAGGCCCGGTTCAAATATCAAACTTTACACATGCCAAAACTAATACCAATATTGGTCGACCTCAAATGATTAGGTTCGACGGTTGATTCAAACGTAGAACCTTAATAACATGTAGTCGAACTTAATTGCAAAAATAAAAGATACACTATAATTGTAAACGGCAGTTATTGCTGATTGAAATGGCGGAAAAAAATATGAGAAAGACAAATTGTGGAAATGAAGAGCTTGCTTTTCTGGCAAGTGCCATCAAGGAGGGTAGAAGATGGCGACTCCAGTTTCAGTTAGCATTAAACAACCGAAGACAATTTTTGAATTTGGTTTGCCTTCTATTATTGCTTATTCCCAAACAGGGGTTTCATTAAAAGCTGGTTACCGGCGGTCTATCACCGCCTGTAGGACGTCTTACTGCCATCTGTTTGGATTTCATTAATAAAAATTAAAATGATATTAATAAAAAAAACAAATACAACAACAATGGCGACCACTAAATGCTAGAAAAAAAATCCTGTTTTGTGGTCAATAAAAATATCCATAAACAGCAAGCTTTTTGATGCCCAGGACACTTGAAATTGCATTTCCGAGCTTCTAGATTTCAAATTTTTCTGGGGGGATGCCCCTTTAGTGGTCACAGCCGCCTATTACACCTTCAGTGGCCGCTCATATTTTCAAGTACGGAACACCGCATAAGAAGTACATGTAGTTAATGCACATCACGCAAGTATATTTAGTGCTCTTGAAGCAAGACGAAAACATAACTTCCCGCTCTTCCCACCGTTTTGTTCCAAAGATCAAATCAAGCTTTGTACACATGACAAAAATAGGAAACATGCAGCAACTTTCAAATCAATTATGCTACTTGATAGGTTATAGTCCATGCTTTTCCCGCGGATAAGAGACCTTCCATTCAGCCCGCTATCGCCAGGTGTTTCTGGCTTGCCTCAGGAATGTGAAGGAATGTTCACTTGTGCTTACCTATTTGGAGTCAGTTATAGACCACATGGGCCAAATTCAAATACGTTTCTCGACAGCGGCAACTGCTTCGCGCATCTCCGAAAACATCTACATGTTTTGGTAGTAATAGAGGGTGTCTACTTACCATAATACAGGGTCCACTTAATACAGGTTTGACTGTAAAGTTGCAGATCTCAAGATTGCTTGCTTACAAATTTACTTCTTATCTGGCTATGATGATGATTTGCACTGGGTTATGAGTCATGAACAATGATTCCCTTGCATCACTGAATGGCTTGAGTTGAACAATACATTATAATGTATCTTATAATTCCAACATTGTCACAATACACTGTACACTGTAGCATCATCCTACCATAGCAAAGGAAATTAAACAACATTTCAAAGTCTTCCAGTTTAAGGTAAAAAAAATTATGATTGATGTGTGATTTCCTGTAGGATGGCAAAGGATCCACGATTTGATCGTCTTCCCTGCATGCACCGGGGAACTTATGCCGATGACTGCATAGTGAACAGAATACAACAGGTAGTGTTTTTTCTCTTTCCACTTACATCCAAGCAGGTAGTTTGATAACTTAAAAGGTAATAATGATGATTTGCACTGGTATTTGAGTCAATGATTACTCCTCATCACTGAATTGCCATGTAATTTTCCTTTGTAATTTTTATTTCATTCTGACTTATACAAGTTTTGTTTGTTTGTTTGTTTGTTTTTTGGGAGGGGTTTTAATTCAATTTTTTGTCTTATTTTTGTTTGTTTGTCTGTACAGGTGTATGTTTTCATAAAAGAACTGTACCAAAGTGTTGAGAGCTGTAGAATGAGTTCTGCATCTGCATGGAAAATAGTTGTTCACATAGTTGTAGCCTGAATGCAATGTAGTTATCAGAGGAAACTGTGGCTTATTACAGATGTTGTTTGTTTACTGACCCGTATTATGTACTGGGCATCACATGAAAAACTATCTAAGCTCTTGTTTGTGTTATTCCTTTCAGCACAAGTGTTACATTGTGGCCACATGTGACAGAGATTTGAAAAGAAGAATCCGCAAAGTTCCAGGAGTCCCCATCATGTACATTTCACAACACAAGTAAGACTTAGACAATTATGTTGGTGTATATTAACAATGTGAATGTTATTTTTTGTTTTGTTTTGTTGTTTCAATTCTGGTTTACCCATTAGTCAAGGTTTAAGTACGCCTGTAAGCTTATGACAGGTGGCTTATCAGCTAGGCTGGCAATTTACTCCAGTCTTCAAAATAATAATAGTCTATGGCAGGTATTATACAGTTGTGACCACCCACATCTTTTGCCTTGTTGTGAGGCGCAAGTCTAAATTGGCAATAATGATGATTTGCACTGGGTTATGAGTCAATGATTCCCTTGCATCACTGAATTGCCAGCACTGGAACCCAGGTAGTATGTTGTGACGGCCTGTTGGAACAATAGTTGTTCTCTGGTTCATTATTGCCAGTAGACATCTGCCCCTTCCCCTCAAAAAAATCGAGGGGAGTGGGGTAGATGTACACAGGGGGGGGGGGGAGGGAAGGCTAGTTCATTAAGGCCTTGTCCCCAAGGGGAAAAAGGGGCCAGTGGTTTCTTTGCTGTTGTGATCTGTTAGTTGTTTTTCCACTTCCCTGCTTGCATTGTACTTATCAAACATAAAATTACTCTTTTTTTCTGGTGTTATTTAGGTACACAATTGAAAGAATGCCTGATGCATATGGAGGTAACTATTTTTCTTTTATTTTTCTTTTATGGTTCCAAGTTATAAGTCATAGCAAGTGTCGATTGTCTGTAAAGTAGATGGTAAAATGAGCTACAATGTAAGGCTTTTTCTTTCGCTTTCGTTGCAGCTCCAAGAGTTTAAGCAAAACTGGAGACTGTTTGTGCTTGTTGCCGGCAGCAGCCCAGTCAGTCAGGATGAAGCAAATGATCACGTGGTTATGTTGTGCATTTTTTGCCGTCTTAAAGAGGCGCCCTGGTCTCACAGGCACACGGCCGAAGAACGGATAACCTGCGTAGTTGGCAAGATTTTGCGCGCAAGCTCTTTGCAGTTGACGTTGGTGGCGATGGCGCGAGGAGAGTGGTGAGTAGTCAAGTTGAGATCCCGACGAAAATGTTCGCGACAGGTTTCCCAGCTGGCTAAGTCTCCCTCGCGGTTCTGCCTCCGAAACGCAGCATGAATGTGCGAAATCCCGTCAGCTACGCAGGCTAAAGAACGGAGAATGAAAAAACAGGATCACTCAAAGTCCTTCTGCTGGTCGGAGCAAAAGTGAAAGAGGAACTCGTCCTTGCAACAAGTGATTATGCTCGACAATTCACCGGTTTCCGTGTTACATCTGGTTCAAAGTCGTCGCGCTGGCTGGTTGGGTTCATTGAACACACGATCGCCCAGAGGTGATTCTGAAGGACATTGAAAAACATGAAGGGTTCAGAGTGGAATGTAATTGCAAGAAACGAAACCGCACGAGTCCCTTTGTTTTGTTAAATTAAAATATCGAAAATAAAGATGTTTGAATATAACTACTCCACTTGATGGATATAATGCGGATGGGTGTACATGTAATTTCTTTCATTATCAGGAGTAAAACGTAGTTTCCTTAACAGTCGTTGAATACTGAATGAATCGTCACGCAACTCCCTTCTCTCCTTGCGTGACGTCTTAATCTCGACAGCGTTCCCAGGTCTTCTCTCTGTGTTAGAGAAAGGCCCCTGGGAACGAGAATGGGGTTTCTCTTATCAATTAACTTTCGGCTATTTCTTTGCTACATTGTATTAATTTAAAGAAATAGAACTTCATTCCTTTCTCATCTCTCATTGAATTTTGCAGACCTCGTATCTCATCATTTGAAAAATGCGTCCTTTCGCAGCTGAAAATTAATATATTTACTGGTTTTCCGCTATCAGTTTAATTCAGACCCTCTTAAAAGGAAAATTTTGCAAATCAGCAGCTGCCCGAGGGGGAATTCAAGAAGGCCTTTTAGATTAAGATGTCTCGTAAGTATTGTTCGAATATAAAAAACGATTGATAGAAACAACGCTTACGATGCATATTAACTTGGGAGAGCTTCGTGAATCCCAGCAGCAGGTCGCTTCGATGTATTGAGCTGAATAAAACGCAATACAGTTGAACACCGCTATTTTGAACTATCAGGGGAAACGAAAAATAAGATAATTTGGTTTTATCAGCTGTCTAGATAATGTGAATTGGCCACCGTAAAGAGATTAGAAAGCTGACGTTTCGAGCGTTAGCCCTTCGTCGGAGCGAATCGAGGAATTGTGGGTCGTGTGTGGTTTATATATACAGAAAGATGGAGCTACGCTACTGGTTGGTGCCTGGTAACGTGAAAAACAACAATAAATAAGTTGAATGAAAAGCGTTCGTTGATACCGTGAGGATTAAGAGTGCCGATTTGAAAAATAAATTTTTGTTCTAGAATTTTGCGGCTTTCCGTGCTTCCTTGATGAAGGGAAAGGCCGCAGACTGCCATATGTTTTAGGATGATTGGGGAGATTGATGTGTCGCGTGACCGGTTTAGAAGCGTCTTTCTCTACGTACGGCACGAAGGTGTTCTCTCGGAATCGGTCGCCTTGTCGTCTCCCTGTTTCGCCGATGTATAACTTTTTGCAAAGAGTGCAAGTTATGCAGTAGATGACATTGGCTGAGGTACACGTGAAAAATAGTCCGAAATAGCAGGAGTTGAGAGTAGTGAATGAGAGGCAACTCAGTGCGGGGAAGTCGTTTTAAGTTCAAAATAACGGGGAATTTGAAATAACCGAGTTCGAATTTAAGCGGTTCAATTGTAATTCCATCTTTTATCCCAGAAATTCACTAAGTAAAATTACATCCTTCAAAATCTATTATTGCATGGGCTGAATGGAACATTCGACCAACAAGTTTCGAACCACTGCATTTCGCATTAACTTCGAGGTTATAATTTGTTTGCATTACGGATCATTTATAAAACGATTTCGAAAAACCTCGATGAAGATGACATTAATAATATCTATAATTCAAAACTGAGAAGAAAAAAGACAAAAAAGCACCCGGTAAGATATTTTGCCGATTTTATTTGCATACGAATGAATTATTGCCAATTCACGTTATTAAAGATTGGAAGAAAACTTTTCATAAGCTATATGGCAAACAGTCAAATTGTATTTGGCCAGTACACCAAGTGTTATTGAATACGGCTAATTTTCTTTCGGAGAGTGTTGAGTTTATAATAAAGTTTAACTATCTCTTTGTGTTTTCCCTCTCTTACTACTGTGTATTTTTTTAATCAAACAAGAAAGTAAAACCCCTCAGTTAGCATTCGTAAATAATATTTTTTGTTTTTCATTCTTTGCTTAGCTGGCGCGTGCGAACTTCGCAACGTCATGAAAGGAGATTTGCCGTTTCCATGGAAACCTTGATTCGCTACCGCACCTTGGCAGAAGTTTGAACAAAACAATTGCCTGGTAGGGAATCAAGACAAAAGAACAGCAAAAGACTTGGAAATTATGTCGGCAGGTGGATTAAAAACAATTTCTGAGTCACCAGTTGACAGTTTGAGAGATAGCGATCAATTCAGCATAAAGGTTAAGTCTTAATTCTAATTCAAAGCGTGTACGAAGTGGAAAATTTCATCAACCCGAACTGATGAAATCTCATTTGCTTCGCTCTGTTTTCATTCAGGGAGCTGCTTTAATAGAGGAAAGTGAAACTGACGAGGAAGCTGCAGGGACGACCGAAAGTGGCGGCGGCTTTTTTATAAAACACGGGACTTTCATGGGAACTGAAAATGAGCTTGCAATCTCGCAAAGCTCTGACTTGGCTGCAAGTGATAGCGACTACGACACGGATCTTGACACGGAAGGTAAACGGTGCAAACCTGTGGTTGGGATCTTTCATTTTAGATGTTTTGGTTCAAGTTAATTAAGGCCTAAGTCTAAACAGCCGATGAATAAATTAAATTTTGTTTACTAGTAAACGAGTGATAACTACGTTTTGCTTATGTTTGAATTTGACTTCGCATGTTCTTTTATTTTTAATTAGCCTAAAACAGTTTTTGAATTTATTAAATTGCCACCTCAGTTTAAACGATCGGAGTTTTGATTTGCATAAGTCGAAATTTAGAAGAGGCCATTTTCCGTATACAAACATAAATGGCAGTCTAACCCTTGCAAAACGCGAATGCTAGGGGAAGAAAAACAAAAACAAAGTATGAAGTGGTAATCCTGCCTTTCCAAAGGCAAAGCTAGTAAGTACTGATAATTGTCGCTCGCGCAATAATTTAGCTTGAGCCCTTTTTAATTAAAACTTCTACCCAGCACTGTTCCCTAGCAATGAGTTCATTTAAATAAATATGTAGCTGCTAGTTAACCAAATTTCTTCAAGCTTCTTTTCTTTTCGAATTTGAATAGTCAAAACATAAAACCGTTTCGAGCCCACAATCAATTAGCAACAACATAATGAAAATCAGTTGAAATTTAAACGACCCTTTTCACTTTTAAACGAAGGAGTGAATCAAAAAATAATAAACCGGAAATGTTATACTTCAACTGCATATGTCTTTTTCTTTTAATTTTAAAGGCAAAATGCTTTCCATATTTCTATCCGCATTTGATTTATCATAAAAAATTGTTTCTGGCCTTTAATACTCGCTTCGGAAACGAAATTACAACTGAGAAAAAGAAGAGAAGACAAGTGACAACGAGTTTTCATCGGTTTTGTTAAATAATATTTTCAAGTTGATAAACGCAGCTCAAGAGTTAATACTTTTATTCATTCATGCGATCAGTCAAGACTTTTTCTAGCCTTCCCCAAGCTTGAAGAGGGTTAGGTTAGTTCATGAAAGTGAAGAATGATCATCGCAGTAAATTTTCCAACTTAAGCAACTGGAAAGAAGAAGCCTGAAAAAAATCAGGGCTTCAACGGGATTCGAACCCGTGACCTCTGCGATACTGGTGCGATGCTCAGTGAGGTCGATTAATTGAGTTCATATCTTTCCGTGAGGAGTGAAATGATGTGAAGTATATATGAAATAATTCACATTTAAACTGCGGTTGTAGATGAAAGTGAAGAATGATCATCGCAGTAAATTTTCCAGCTTAAGCAATTGCAAAGAAGAAGCCTAAAAAAATCAAGGTTTCAACGGGATTCGAACCTGAGACCTCCGCGATACTGGTGCGATGCTCTACCAACTGAGTTATGAAGCCACACATTGGGAGCAAGGTCGATTAATGGAGTTCATATCTTCTTGTGAGGAATGAAATGATGTGAAGTATATATGAAATTCTTCATGTTGCCATACTGAAACAGTTTGCTGCTAGGCATTATAAAATCTAAAATGCTTGCCTTATAAACTTTTGACTCTAGCACCACTCCTAGTACTAAAGCGACCAATTGCTAAGTCGAGCTGAGCAATTTCAGGCTCGAACCTAGCGTTCTTTCGATCCGAAACCAGGGCGCCCTTACCATTTGATTGCCGAAGTCGCCAGTTGTGAAACTACCTGAAATGAGACCCGCTTGAGCTTTTTTAGAGACATCAGAAACATATCAAATAACTGATTGTGCATTACTTAGAGTAAAACTCCTTCAGTAATTATACAATGGCAGTTTTGTTACGTGTTTCAGAGCATTCAGAAAAGTACGATTCGACGGGAAGGAAGGTGTACCTGGCTGCCTGCAAATGCTTAGACATAACACCTGTGTCGTTCTTCTTGAAGAACATCCAAGAGAAGCATCTTGACCTCAAACACCGTCTTCTGGGGCCAAAAGGAGGCAGGGCTCTTGCAGCTGCTTTGGAGGTTTGAGTTATGACCTGAACGTTTAAGCATTTCCTCTGTTTATTTGTTTGTTTGTTTATGTGAAATAAACGGCAGCTTGAGGGGGGAGAAGATTTACCTCCATCATTTGTGCGCGACGAATTAACAAATACCAACTAATGATTTGGAACAAAGTTGTTTCTTAGCCACAATTTCTTTCAAGATTGATAAGATTCTAGACGGATTTTTCAAGAAGTTGGCTAAACGGAATTTCAGGAATTCTATTTACCAGTTTCGTTTGGCCTTCCTGTTGTTCGCCAATCCCTGTACTGAATCGAGGCAATAGAGCAAAGTTTTGCCTTACTCGCTTTAGTCATTCGTATGTGATTCAGTAATGACAATTAATGACTATAAATAGTTGTCTATTCCCTAAACGTCATCATATTTATTCATTACAATTTAAAGATGATTTCCAGTCCTTACTGCGCAGTCTCATCACACCCAAATGTTTATAAACATTATAAATTCCCACTCGATGGAATGGGAATCGATGTTATTCGTTAAGAACCACATACATTATCTTTTAGGCCTTTCGAATTCTTCTTCCAACAGTTTTATTGATTTTTACAGCTGGGAAGTTGTTTCATCGAGTGATATGAGAAAGAACGAAGCAGAAAGCTTTGACCGCTTCGCATCCATAATAGGGCTTGTTTTGAAACTTTGAATTTACTTCATGTAAGTAGTTGCGAAATGTTTACATTTTGTGATGGCTTACATGAAGCAAACCAAAAACGCAAACAAACTTTCGAGAGTGCGTTGTTGCAAGTGTTGTACTACATGTACAACAATAATAGTAATGATAAATTAAAAAAGCCATAAGGACGATTCATTGAAGCATTGTTACTTTTGTCTCAAATAGCTCAACACGACATTATCCAGTTTAAACCTGCACGATAACTACTTAGAAGGAGAGGGTGGGTCGGCGATTGCAGTGATGCTGAAAGAAAACTGTTACATCACAGAACTGGTAAGTAGCTTGACATAGACGTTTCAAGGCAGTTGTTATAGTATCTAAATACACTGCACAATGCAGAGGTTTGACCAAACAAAGTGCAACATGCAGAGGTTTGACCAAAATGGTCAAACCAGGTGGGTAAAGTTATCCTCACAGCCCAGTTTCATGGGATTAAAAAGCAACTATATATCTTAGGTCATTTTCGAGAAATTAAAAATGGTGTCTTCGTAGTTTTTCCCCCATTTACCGTGGTTTAGTCAGGTCGAAACCTAACTTATATTTTTTTCTACTGCAGGATATGTCTTCCAACAAGCTAGGCGCTCGAGGATGTCAATGGATGTGTGACATGCTGCAGAGCAACGTCAACTTGCTTAAAATAGACTTGGCTAACAATGGCTTTACCGATAAGGATACTGCTAATCTACTTAATGCTCTCAAGGTAGTGTGAGCTGGGAAAATAGAACCGTCGTTTTCCGTAGTTTTTGGGCAGAGAAAAACAAACAAGCAAAACAATGGCACGACAACAACAACTAAATGTAACGCAAAAATCAAGTTTTTTTTCTCACGGCCATCTTAGATTATTAAATTTAAACCCAGCTAGTAGGTGCAAGGTATAACACCAATTGTCTTTTTTTGTGAAGAGTTCAGATTAATGACGTACGGTTTCCAAAGATACGAAGACCTTTCTGTCATTTTAGATAAAAAACAGTCAGGTACAATAACTATTTAACTTCATCCCCAGTTATTCAATCGGTGAACAACACTATCCACCCGATATACAAGCTTAAAGAATTCCCTTAGATAATGTTAACTGAACCGTAACTGCGGTAAGTGAAATATTGAATGCATATCGTTACGTGAAAACTGGGCCTTCTATATGCAATTCTTATAAGTGGAGGGGAGGAGGCACTCCCAGCCTCCAGTGATGAGTAGCTAACTTGGTTTTGAGAGATGGGTAAAAACTTTTTCATTTATTATTTAAAGGGTAATGATAAGCTGACCTGGATGAACCTCAGCCACAACAAGTTCTCGGAGAGGTCTGGAGAAAATCTAGGACTTGGAATAAGTGAGATACAGATTACGCTGTGATATATATATATATGAATGGATTATGAAAACGGTGCTAATGGAGACTACGTTGAGGCTTCCTTTGCACCAAGTCTACAGACTTTGATTTTACGAGCAGTAAGGACCTGAAAATCACTCAAAGCGGTAACTTAATACAAACAATGAGCAAAGTAAAAGAGTATTATAAGGAAGGTTAAAAAAAGCAAACTAACTAAAAAAACTGGTATTTCTTTGAATTTTTGTATCGTCTACTTTGGAGAGAAAATGCTTACGCCATGCAGGCGTTTTCACCGTTTTCACAAATCCAGACATGTATATATAACAGGTATAAGTTGCAATAACATCTTCCATTTTGAAGAAGAAGTTTTAAAAGAATGAGTTGAGGCATACACAGAGCCAATAGGCTTTCTTTTTTTTCGTTTCTTTTCCTTTTGCTTTTCTTGCTTTTGATGATGTTACTTTTTCGTCCACGTTCTGTCGTGGTTTCGTTGACCTTAATTTTAATGGTCTTTGTCTCCGCT
Organism: Micromussa lordhowensis; assembly: GCA_964020085.1. Classification (NCBI taxonomy): domain Eukaryota; kingdom Metazoa; phylum Cnidaria; class Anthozoa; order Scleractinia; family Lobophylliidae; genus Micromussa; species Micromussa lordhowensis. Next base: position 24,536,449 of record OZ026600.1, on the reverse strand, counting down.
GGAAAATTCTTTCGCTTGAACATCAAGGATTAAAAAAAAAACATCGAAAAACAATTATCAATGCTGAGGAAGGAAGGTCATGGTATTCTTCGATTCTGAGCGTAATAAATTCGTGTATATCTGAATGACCAATTCATCCTAGCGGGACTCGTGAATAACCCTTGTAAAAAGCGATGACCTCAAAAGCAGCACAGGAACCATGGTTCCGGCCGCGATCCGGGATTTTGTCTGTTTAAGCTGCGAAGCCTTGTATGTTCCCCTTAAAAGGTGACTTTCATACAGGCGCGGGGATCTCATGGTTATTGCGCTCGTCTACGGATAGAGCTGTCCGGGCATAAGTCCTGGTCGGGGACATTGTATTGTGTTCTTGCGCTAGGCACTTTACTCTCACTGTGCCTCTCTCCACACAGGTGTATAAATAGGTACCGGCGAACTTAATGCTGAGGCGTAACCCTGCGATGGACTAGCATCACATCCAAAGGGGAGTAGAAATACTCCTAGTCGTTTCATGCTGCAGAAAACGGAATAAATCCCGGCCATGCAGACTTTAGCTACCTTTTTACCTCTTACAGCTGTCTGATAGTGCTTTATGATACAGGTTTCAACGATGCACTGGAGTACTTGGACTTGAGCTGGAATCACATTCGTCGAAAGGGTGCGATTGAGATTGCGAACGGATTACGGGTAAGATTGAGTAAATCATAGAGGCAAGAACAAGCAATGATGATGACAATAAAAGCGGGTCTCGCTATGTGTAATTTACATGGTAAAGGCCTAAAAGGGGAAGCTTTTAATTCCAAGCATTTGGATTTTTTAGGGGAAAATGTCAATTCGTCGCTTTTTCTTACTACTCACCTTATAGGTCATGGGTTCCAATCTTGGTAGAGCCTGACATGTCGTAGGATTTATTTACTCGACTGCTTACTGAAGTAGCGTACATAACTGCAACGATCTCCCATATCCTTAAGTCGTCTTACTGTTGGTCAGTTAATTCCAATATCAAAGAAAAACATGCCGGAAAATCAGAACATTAAGGGGCTGTGGTATGCTTCAGTATTTAGTGGTGAGCCATAAGTATTATATATATCTTTTTTCATCAAGCACGTGTACACATCTATTATGTATACGTGATTGCATTAAAAACTGGGTCATTGGATAGTGCAATTTCAAGTATTTCATTTGCTTAGCCATCGTGGGTTATGAGCCATCATATCACGCTCTGCAAATATGGTAGGCACACATGTGATTTTTGAGGGCGTTTTGATTTTTATGTTATTTTAGCTTTCCATATTTTGGGGGCGTTCGTTTTTAATAAAACAATTATTCCACTCTCGCTTGCTCGATATGAGATTGTTACAGCCAACTCGGCGCTACACACCTCGATGGCCATCTATCATCTCATATCCAGTGCGTGGAACAGCGCTCGTGGAATAATTGTTTAATAATATTTATATAATTACCATAGCTGAGAGATTCCATCATCACGATTGGCATCCATAGTTTAGAGTAGTGCCAACCAGGGCAAAGTAATGGCAGCTATATTAAGTCCTTTTACTTACGGTTGTCTTCTACATTAGACGAACTGCACTCTGAAGACGATAAATTTGTCGTTTAATGGCTTTTCTAATGATGGAGCTGTTGCCTTGGGTGAAGCTATCAGAGCGAATAATACACTGACAGAGTTGGATATAAGGTGAATATGGATAAACGAATAGAACGTTTCACGTGGAGTATTACAGTATATATAGAACATTTGTTTAAACGTTTTTCAAGGTTAATTGTCTTAATTGATTAACCCCGCCGTTAAGGGAGTTTGTCATAGATTTCTAAAGATATCTGAAACAAAAGCTGACCCCTAGTTTAGGAACGTATGTCTATCGGGAGATTTGCAAGCGCATTATTATCATTTTTTGCACCATGAAAAGGTTTTTTATCGTTCTGCAAGGATATTCTTTGCAACTGGATATTGAAGTGAGCAGAAAACCGATAGAGAGGAGGGAAAGGGAGGGGAGGGAGGGGGTGGTTTAGTATCCACCTTGTATTCCTCTCTCTTCTCTCTGAAAGATAGCTATCAGACATTTCCTTTGATATCAAAACCTTACTAAATTTCTGTGATTCTTACTTCTCATCCAGCAATAACAGAATAACAGCTCAAGGTGCTCTGTGCATCGCTAAAGGATTGGAAGGAAATAACACTCTGGAAGTTCTCAAGGTGATTCTTGGTTTATAATAATAATATCCTGCGGTATCCTTCGCAAATAATACCGCCATACAAATCAGCTGCTTAAGGAGTTTTGCTACACTAAGAGCGCTCAAATTCAAATTACCAGGTTCAAATGTGTTTTTTTAGATATTTGGTAAATTCATTTGGTTCTCTCGGTTTGGTTTTCCTCGGCTGACGCATTATCAAGTTAGCCATTAAAAGGTGTTCACTTGAGTGTCGAAAGGAATTCGCACTGGCGTTGGTTTTCATCACAACTGTCTTAAAAATTTCGCCCCGCTTGGACTTCCAATATATCAGAAAGAGAACCAAAATCCATCATGCCTCGTTGCGCAAGTTTTCCCGCGCTTCTCACCAGATGCACATTTCTGCTACGAGTTTTGATTGGTCTATTGGGTTGTCTGTGCCCTTTTATGATTGGCCAGAGTGATGACTCTCAATAGGCCATTTCCAAGTTACCTTGTGCCTCTGTTTCAAAACGAGTCCTCGTGCAAAACCTCGTTTTGATACAGAGGCAAAAGACAACTTGGGAATGGTCCATTGAAAACCGCTATGACAGTGTGATTTAAGTTCTATACCCGATGTTAACGATCACGTTGTTAAGCAATGACCCAAACATGTGTTAAATAGGTATGTTAAGGTCATTCCACTGAAATAGAACCTACACTGAGAGTTTTGTCAAACTTTGCCTATTGATTGTTTATATTGTAGGAACTTAAATTTGGAAATAAAAATAAGGGGTCCCCAGGTTCGTTTAGGAGCAACAGCACGTTGTTTATACCATATAAATCCTTATAATATTACCATGATTGCTTGCAATATTCACGTTTCCGACACACTGAGAATTGGCCCATATTCATTTTACATAGAGAAATTCGCTACTCAATTCAATACAACAGGAAAAAATGATAGGTCACCACGCTCGTTTTGGCGAGGTCCAGCCGCAAATAATAAGCTGCCATTTTTAATGCGCGCGCTCTAATCACGCGTAAAATTATATGCAGTAGGGATGCGCAATGCAAAACTGGGGAATGACCTTAAATATACAAGCTATAGCTTCTATTTGACGCGAAAATATGCGCCGATGTTTATCCGCGGACATTATCTGTTCCGAGAAGCGAATTTCCGAGAGCGTAACTGTGAGCCTTGAGCGGCATTGTTATCCGTCAAATCGTTTTCGCAACACACGCAGTTTTGAAAATTGGGGAATATCACTCGAATATTCCCCAGTTTTAACTGGGACATTTTCGACCATTATTATAATGACTGATATTTTACTTTAAATGGTCTGAAGACACCGATAAATAAAAGTAATAAGAACAATAAATAACAGATGATTTAGAACTAACCTTATGTTCTTCACAGATTGGAAGCAATCCGATCGACTCTATGGGTGCCTGCGCCATTTTGGCAGCAGCGAAAAACTATTCTGATAGCGCTTTAACAGAGCTTCATTTTAAGGTAAACTGTTACATCTCTAAGAACGCTTCCGAGCTACTAAATCTATCTATCTGAAACATAGAGCCAAAGTAGTCACGTGGTCTAACTTTGTGTAAAAAAAAAAACAATCAAACTAAAAAAAAGTGTGTAACAGAGAGCAAGCAAAGGAAAAGGTCGCCTCAGTGACGTCACACTCTCTCACACTCCCTCGCTATCGTAGCTAGTCCCGGCACGAAGGACTTTTATCTCCTTCAACCCGCCAATTTTACAGGGGGAACTTCAAGAATATTTGAGCGCTACAGCGACTTAGAGGTCATACAAACCTATCTCCCTATTTCCTAAAATATTGACAAAGCTGTAAATTACTAAGTCAGCGCGGGCATTTTTCATCCCTTCCGCTTAAAAGGAAAAAATGCCACATCCTTTCAATCTTGCTAAAATTCGAGCCAGCAGACTTGAGTTAGACGAGAATTCCTTTGCCAAAACATTAGGATAAAGGAGGAGCAATGTCCAAAGGTCCCTGTGTGGAGATAAAATTGCATTTGAGATAGAAACTAGAGAGCCGCTGTAATGCTCTTATGCAGGATATATATCTCGACGAGGAGTTTGACAAACTTCTGGAGGAAGTTCGTGAAGTAAAGCCGGACATTCAAATCATAGCAAATCTAAAGTCGGGTGTCAAAGATCCACTCAGTGTCGTCAAAAACTTCATCTCAAACAATCAAGATCAGTGGCTGGAAATCTGTCAGCAGTTTGACTCGCAAGGTGTGCTTAAGATTACAAGGACTGACTTTGTCAAATGCCTGAAGGTAAGTAGGAATGAGCTTAAGGAGGCTCGAAAGGGTTTTTAGCTGCACGCGCGCAATCTACACACGCAATAACTAAGATGCACGCGTCAGCTGATCAGTATTAAAATCAGCACACCGGAAGTTAATGCTGCGTAAAATCGCGCGAACCGGAAATAAAATCTGTGGAAAACGTTTGTTTATAGCTCAAAAGTTCGCTCGGTGACCTATCTTGATTTTTTGCATACACGCACCATTCGCGATGGCACTTCAGATATAAAAATTTCGGGGAAAATTATCTGGTGGAATTTTCTGTAAGCCATAAAACGCGTTTTCTTGAAATATATTTAATTCTACTAGATAAAATTTTTCCATACTGTCTGAAAAGTTAAAGAATTTAGGGAACTTTCCAACAAAGAGATAAAAATGGTAGGTCACCGAATTAGTTTCTCAGATAATTTACAAAAACTGAAATTTAGAGGACGCTTTTGTGGACCTCGTGCGTTGCCATGGTAACTGATATGACGTCACAAGTACCCTTAAAGTATAGCCCAATAATAGAGTTGCAAGGAGACATATAGTTTGCCCACACCATTAAACATCCTTCTTTGTAATTTTCCATCGTTTCACAAGCAATATAGCAACGAAAAACCCTTTCGAGCCTCCTTAATATATCTATGTTTAAAAAAAACCCACAATTTTGAAGTCATTTGTGCGTTAAAGGTGTCACTAGTTATTGGTAGCTCTTGTAACATATCCAGTAAGCACACAAACAGCATAATCAACGTGCTTTGTGAGCAAACCCGTGATTTTCCGATGGGAGGTTTATCAGATGATCAACCAACCCTACTTTTGTAGCTTGCTTACGCAATCACGGGTTCAAAATGACACTGTTGCATGTCATTTTTTTACAGCTGACCCTCCTGCAAACACGGTGACAAGGCAAAACGATTATTTCTGCGTTTGTTTTCTTTTTGATCCAGCTGAAAACATTCCCAACTATGAATATAATTATTGGAATATACGGTGTTTCTTTCCAGAAAGCAGGCATTGAATTGGAGGTGGAACAAACAGCACGTCTGCTTACGCGACTCGACCCCAGGAAAGAGGGTCTTATAAGTTATACGTGAGTGTCATACTGTGAATATACACTAAAACAATTTATTTTCTTCCTCGAATATGTCTCACACTTATTGTAAACGTGAAGCCAGGGAGTAGCCTACGCTCCGATTTTTCTTTCGGGGAGGGGGGCTGTGATACAGGCTAACCAGGGAGTCGCGAGTCTTTTTCGTCCGACCTCCACCTCCACCCTTCCACCCTTCCTGTACTTCTCTCCTTCTCCCTTCTTCCACCTGTACTTCTCAACCTCTCCTCCGCTAGCTCTTGTTTCAAACGAGGGGTAGATAGCTGAGTGTAATGCTGGCTGAGACCAATATTTTCCTGCCATTATTTGCAGAAATAAGATGCTAGGATATAAAGAATTACCACCAGAAGGGCTAGAGAGCTAGGAATACAAGTTTGTTAGAGTAGCAAAGAAGTTGCCGTTTTGCGATCGTTAGTCAAAAGAAGAAATGTAGATAGCCAGTTTAGTTATTAAAGGCATTTTAAAAGTTTATAGCGACTAAGGTGACTCGATAGTCAGTTGATAAAATTAAATCAGTGATATGCACAGTACATAGCTAAAAGCTGCCATTACTAAATTGAAACAAAAATATTTAATACTTTGATTCAATAAACTACGAATTAAACCATAGCAAGTTTAATTTTACGTTTGACATAATTTTTTCAACGGCATAAAAATCAAACGATGTCCATTCAAAACGTGAAAAATGATCAGCAGGGTAGAGGGGGGAAATTGATTTTCAGTACCGCCTGCTCTACCAGGACAAAAAAATTAAAATTGAGACTAAGAGACCTTTGCCAATAACGGAAACCTCTGCACGACATCTTTCTTCCTCGCTTAAATCCTCGATAGAATCGCTATTGCAAAAAGCAACGGCTAGTCTTTAAAGCAAACTGTAACAAAGAGTCAAAAGATATATTGTGATAGTCAAGTAAGATATGTTTCTTTTCAAGACCTTCAATGCCTTTCTCTAAGAAACGTTTACCTATTTCTATTTTTTTGGCAAGTCTTTATTTTGCCATAAAGACGCTACTTCATTTAAGTAATAGGGCATTTTTCCGTGTTTATATAGCCTCATCTAAACACGAGGAGAGTTGGGAGAATTCGAGACAGTTATGCAAACCCGAGACGTAGTCGAGGGTTTGCATAACTTTCGAGAATTCTCCCAACCCTTCGAGTGTTTAGATGAGGCTATATAAACACGAAAAAAGTGCTCTGTTGCTTTTATAAAATAATTCTCAAAATACGCGCGAATCTAAGACGTCACAACCGTGTTTATACACTCTCATCTAAAAGCACCTATCGACCAATGAGAGCGCGCGTCGTGGCTCAATTATTTTACAATCATTATTGTATACTGTTTGCACACGTTACTGCCACAACTAGGATACCTCATGCATTTTTCTTCTTTTTGCCTCTTCTGAACTCGGTTTCTCACCCTCAATTGACGATTGAAGATGTTCTATCTCATGTTTCTCTCAAAGTCTTAGGTCTCCAAGCGGACATCGCGACCCTCATGTGTTGAGCTATGTTTTTCCTGATGTGGACAGCTCATGAAGCTTTGCCAGTCGGTATATCTAGAAGAGTGTCTTTGATCAAGATGATTTTAGGAACAAAAAATGAGGACAATTCTTTGGGATTTGGCTATAGAATGGAGGAGCTAATCCAGGAATCCCAGGAAGGAGCGCATGCAGTCAGGGTACTCTCTCTGAATCGCTGCTGTGTGACGCATGAAAGGCGCAAAGAATGACAGTCCTGATTCGATAGTTATTAATAATAACCAGTCTAACAACTCACAACTGACCTTTAGGCTGAAGTACGCGTGTTCCCCTATGGATTTATGCATCTAAGAATTCAATCCATCTTGAGGAATGGCATTCTGCTTTAGTGCTCGGTATCAGGTTCAATTGACGTTCCGACACTCAATGAAGCGAACTACCATTTTCTGCATTGATTGCCGGCGCAAAGTTACGCGGGCGACTGTTAGACAGAGGAAGTGGGGCAGTGGTGAAATCTGACGTGGAATACCGATGATTATTTCAAAATGCTCTGAGAAGTGTTTAAACCAAGACAGAAGGAATAATGAAAACGAAGGTAAATGTACGTAAGAAAATTGGCCTCAAGAGCTAACACATACGTCACTCGAACGCGCGCCAAATAAAAGGCCTGGCCCGGGTTGTTTGAAAGGTGGATAACGCTATCCACCGGATCAATCACTATCCAGTGGATAGCGTGGTTTGTTTTGTTAACACTTATCCGCTGGATAGTGATTTATCCGGTGGATAGCGTTATCCAGCCTTTGAACAACGGGGCCTGGGTATTTTGATTCTCGTCGGTCGAAGTCCTTGAAATCTGTCTTTTGATCCAAGATGTCCCAAAAACATACCGCATAACCCACGAGGAAACTTTAAAAATGTATTTATACGGGGTGAATATATGAATAAAATAAGTCAGTGAAACGAATTTTCAGCTACTTTATGAGTATGAATAAGTGATTAAGGAATGTTCTTCTCTTTTTCCATGCATTCTGCAAACTGTGTGTTCTGATGTTGCCTGTAGCATCCTCTTGCACTCCTTAACCGAAAACAGGCAGCCAATCTTTGTTGATATCCACTCTACTCACTCTATGCCTTCAGCAAACATAAAAATTTTGACCTACCATATCCTTTCATACGAAATTACATGCTGAATATCAAATTTCGCACTTATACGTTACTTGGGAATAAAATGGTGTGCATCTTTTTTTTAACCAGTGTCGTGTCATATCGAAGCACTTTTCTCAGGAAAACAAATCGCTATATTACGAACTTTTTTCGTTATGACTGCGGGAAAGGACGACGACTACCTTAAACATAAACATTGTGCTGAACTGTTTATTTCCAGACAACGATTAGTTAGAGGATAGCTGGAGTGTCTGATATAAATAGAATGCCGTCTTTCAAAACACCCCGCGGGCAACGTTTTGTTTTTACAGGTATGTAAAAACAGATGATCCGCATGGACAGGTTTGGAATTTTTTTTTCGATACTTCACTCCATCAAATCTATCGGCTGTCCTCTATAATTCTGTGCCAAGTGACGTTCGATGAACTTAAACGGCTTATTTTCTTAGAATATGGCATCGGCAACTTCGACGAAAGGCAGCTCTTCTAGTTATAGCAACTTGCAAGCTGAAAAGAGAACCATTCGCGAGAGAACAGCGTTAATGATAAACAATCCCCTTATGAGCGATGTCAAGTTTTTAATCTCACACGATACAAACTCCACGAGCAAGGATCATGGCAGTGAATTAATCTACGCTCACAAATTCCTGCTATCCCTTGGCAGCCCTGTGTTTCATGCCATGTTTTATGGTACTATGGCTGATCTTAGGCAAGAGATTCCTCTCTCCGACTGCCATCCTCGGAGTTTCGTTGAGTTTATTCGGTATTTATACTCGGATGAAGTACACTTGACCTCTGGGAACGTGTTTGAACTTTTGTATTTGGCGAAGAAATACATCGTCCCATTCCTGGCGGAAAGTTGCTGTCGTTTCTTGGCAGCGGAGTTAAGAGAAAGCAATGTGTTTAGGATCCTGGAACACGCTAGGCTGTTCTCTGAGTCTGACCTCGAGCAGCGCTGCTGGCGGCTATTGGAGACCAAAACAAGTGCTTGCCTTCAGAGCGAAGGACTCCTTTGGATTAGTCGCGACACTCTTTCATCACTTCTCAAGAGAGATACCCTTGTTCTAGTGGACGGAGAGTGCGCCGTCTTCAAAGCTGCAAAGAGATGGGCGATTGCCTGTAGTTCCCGGACCTTTCACTTTGCGGCAAAGTGAAAGGTCCGGGAACTACAGGCGAAGAGCTGAGGAAAGTTCTGAAAGAAGCGATTTACCTGATCCGATTTCCTTTGATGCCTCCTAGATTGTTTGAAGACGTTGTAATACCAACGCGAATTCTCACGTCGGAAGAGGTGTCTCAAGTGCACCTGTTCCATAAACAGGGCTCAGTCAGTGCCGGTGACACGAAATTTTCCTGTGTACCTCGTGGCCCTCGGCTTCAATTAAGAAGCTCAGACGCTCAGTTGTGTCGCTGTTACAGGTACAGAGAAAATCAAACGTTTCCCTGTTCTGAACGTTTCAGCACTGTTTCGGAAAGCTTGAAGTTCTCGACCAATAAAGAAGTCTACTTTGCAGGGGTTCGCCTTTATGCCCACAAAGACGAGGGTAGACAGTTTTCAGTACAACTGAGAATATCTAGGTGTCACGGGTTAAAAGAAGAGGGGTCTGCAGAGCGCGGAACATTTACCGTGAAAGGACAACTACGAGATAGAGGCAGCAGGGTGGGATTCGACGTGTTAGTTCCAAAACCCTTCCTCGTGTCAAGAGACGCTCAATTCATTATCAAGATTACAATAACCGGAAACGATGAGACAAGAACATATCCAAATAAAGACATTCCAATGAAGTTTGTGAAGTGTGAAGGCGTTGAATTTAAATTCGAGGGACAATCCAGACAGATATTGGAGCTATTATTCTACACCATGGATTAACAGTCTGCTTGTGACGTTATATGCCACAGTGAAGTGCATGCACACGTGAGACGGTGCTAATGAGGACAGTAGCTAACAGTGCAATGAGCAATGCTGATAAAATTTCATCACTCCCGCGAGATGAGACAATACAAAACCGAAAAAGATTGATAAATTGATAAAAGTTAAATTATAAATGGAATTGTGTCATGTGAATGGCAAATCTTTGATTCAACAGCTGATATTTCATCAATATAACAACACCAACCGATTCTTCCACGAGAAACGTGCAGGTTGACCGAAGGCAAAGGGAAGCTCTAAGGATTTTAATTTTCTTTCACGCATGTCTCGAAACCTCTGAATCTGAAGCTCTTGCACTTAACAACAATAGGACAAGCTAAAATCTCGTTTAGACCTTCAATTCCCTTTCCTCCCTTAACTATCTTAGAGGCTAACTTGAAACCTTCAGTAATTCGGTTTCCTCAGCCTCTAGGCTCCAATTAACCATTAGTTTCCTTATTATTTTGTTTAATTAAATTGTAAAGTGGATAATACTTCTTCTTATTCATTCAAAATATTTCCCCATTTCTGATTGATTAAAACCACACGCATAATTTACCATAACCGGCTGCTGTTCACCAAATTTGGAAAGAATCTTCGCCATATTGAATCAATGACGTTAAAAGTGCAGCCCGCTTCAGATTATTGAACCGATGACGTCAAAACGACGTCAAAAGTGCAGCCCGCTGCAGATTACTGAACCGTTGACCGAGAAAACCTGGGGACGATATTATGTTATTTTTAGTGAGCGAAAAAACAAAGATTGAAATGGGGAAACTCCTTTAAGAACGGGGAAGTATTTTGAATGAATAATAAAGCAATTATTGAATTCGGCTTTCGTAGAATATGAAGAATTCTGCAGATCTCGGAGGGTATTATCCACCTCGGCCTTCGGCCTCTGCGGATATCACCCTCCTTGTTCTGCAGAATTCTTCATATCCTACTCAGCCTGAGTAATTACATAATTGCTAATTATGTAATTTATGTTAGTGTGAGGATCTTTGCGACCCCAGGCTAGCGTTATTCAAGTGGCGCTTGGTCACTTCACTGATTATGGGATAACAGAATCGGGGATTTCTATTTGTTTGTAGCAGGTTATCTCACTAAGTTAGTATATAAGAGAAGCAATCTTGAGCCGCAAGGTAATGATAAATTTAGGACAACATAAACAGATCAAAGAATCTGCTCAAGTTTATATTACTATGTCTGTTACTTCTTTTCGTTCTTCATCGCAACGAAATCATCTATAACAATTATACTTAAACGTCTGAAGTTGTTCTTGAGTAGCATATTGGGTGGTTAAATATACTTTTCGACTGAGGCCTTGAGCTACTGTTATTCTTTTGTTCCCGCTACTACTCATTAGCGATTATCTATGTTATTCTGTGTTACCATCGCCACATTTGTACGATTTATTGTCCCTATAATGTATTCTGATTATTCGTCATGTTCGTGTCACCTACACCGCCTTTTATCTCACGCACAGTGGAAAATTTTCTTTATCATTCCATTCCCTGACGATGCAGTAGATCGGTAAAAGCTTGGAATTAAAACAGCAGCTCGAGGCCTCAGTTGAATCGCTTAAATGATAACTTGAGGGTGCACGACGCTAGTCAAATATGCTGACGACGCTGCTTAAAGGTAATATCAAAACGTCCATTCTTGGGGGCTTGGCTCAAGTTCATGTTTACCCCGAAGAGGTACCAGTGTAGACAAAGTGGTTGGCAACAATGGCCTGTCAAGTACCACGAATAAGCAATAATAATAATAACAACAACAACAATTCCTTGCAACAAGCTGGTGTCTATTTTGCGTCTACCGAACTTATCTGAAAGTTACTATATTTTGCGGTAACTGTGATAACTCGGAAATGGAAATGCCTTTCGCACTAGCAAAACTTGCTTTTCAGTCGTTACAAAAAGGAACACTGACTATCCACTGCAGTGACAAAAAGAGAATTGACAACCTCTAAATTTAGTAGACGAGTTTGGCAAGAGGGGACAAAATCTCGTCTTTGCTTATTTCTAGTTCGTCGCGCTTCCCCCAACAGAGCGAATGCCGTGACAAGGTAAACAGATTAGGTTGTCAAGCTGTTCTAGTCCGAAGTTCCGATTTATGGGTCTATATGGACATTCCTTAGCTTTACTGACGACTAGGCTAGGTTCACCTTAGTCCGAAATATTACACCTCTTCAAGGCGTGTAAGAAATATATATTACTAATATGGTTGGTACGACAAGTATTCAAGCTACTTACAAACTACAACATGGTTGTGACGCACTGCTTTGCCCAGCATTCGAGAGAACACCTTCCTTTCTCGGCGATGCAGATCTGATGGCACACTTCGACAGATGGGTGACATTTCAAATGGCATCCCAAACCAGTGCACTTCTGTGTGCACGTATTTGCATAGCACTCAAGCAAGCCGCAATCTTTCCCACTGCATACCTGCATGCACTCTCTAGAATTACAGGATAACGTGTAGCACTTCTGGCCAGAGCAGACCTGGTTGCAAACGTCTGAACCCGTGCAATTCATCGAACAGAAGCCGTCGCTGCAAGTTTGATTGGAAATTTCTAATGGATTTGAGGGCCTATTCGTCACTGCACAGCCAATCTTCGACGAACACCTCTGAACACATGTCTCATCTTTTATTTCGTCACAGGCTTCTGTAGCTATTAAGCCAGGAGGCTGGTAAAGGGAGTGCTTGCAGTTGCCACCAAAGCATCTAGGGCTGCAGTTCGCACCTTCACACGAAGTCAAACAACCTCCACCAATGCAAGTCTGATAACAGACTTTGGAGTTCGAAGACAAACAGGCCATCCTGCAATTTCCCTTTCTGCAAATTTGGGTACAAATCTTTGAATAACACTCCATATGACAACCTCCAGCAATGCATTCCTGAATGCAAATGTCTGACGTGCAGGTGACGAGCTGGCATTGTCGTCCAACGCAAACTTGGCTGCATTTTTCTCCCGCATTGCACCGCATGTTGCAGTTTCCTCCGTAGCATACTTGACTCTGCATCGAATAGCCGTCGACACTCATCATTTTGCAGTCTCCCGACAAGCAATGCTGGTAACAAATGTTCTGTCTTCGAGCTATTGCCCTGTTGCAAGATGATGTGAATGTGGGAGCAGTTACATTTTCGGGCTCATCGTCGTAAAGGCATTTACTGTGGCGACAAGAACGTAAACATTCTTTCCCATCACACAGCATAATGCATCTTCCTTTATTGCACGACTGCTTGCAATATTGCACTCCCGATGGACAATGCATTTTGCAGTTACCTCGACTGCATTTCTGGGTGCAACGCTTTGCACCAACAGGACACGTCATTTCGCATCCACTTACGTCGCATTCCTGAACGCACTCGTCTGAGTTGCACTCCATGTTGCAACGTCCACGGATGCAATATTGATTGCACTTCTTTGAGTTGCACTTAAGGGATTGGCAGTTGCTGGCAAGGCATTGCTGCTTGCATGCATCTGGGGCAATACAGGAAAGATTCAAAGATCCGGCATTACCGATCTGTTGGCAGTTCCTGAATTTGTGGCCGTTTACTGCACATGTTAAATTTCGCCTTCGTGCGAGTGAATACTGGTAACATGTCCTGTTCTGTCTCAAGGAGCACTGTGTATAATCACTCGCAGCTGACGTCTTATGAATAACAGATACGAAAAGAAATACACTGATGAGGAAGAGTTGTACTCGCCAAAATCCCAACATCATCTTCATCATCATCTTCCTAAGAAAAATTAACAAGAAAAGACGTCAACGATAAATGTAGTTGGATTTAATGCATGGATGACACGCTACTGAAAAACCTCGAACTTCCCCTTTCAGTAGTCTACAACAAACTACGCGCCGGTAAGTTGTATGCCAGTAACGAAAGTTATATGTGTTGATGTCAGGTGGCTTTCTCTTTCAGTCTCACCCGGATCGAAATCAGAACTGGGCAGATAATAAGTTCCGCATGTTGATTACCTATTCACCTTCTCCACTAGGAAATCGGCTAGAAAGAAGAACTGAATTGCAATACATAACATTTATCTGACATGAATCGTTGATGTACTAGAAACAACCGGGAAACAGCAAAGTATTCAGGAAAAACAAAAGAAAAAAGAATGAAAACAATTCCGGATGGTGGAAAGCGGTCAGTATAAAACACGGACTGCGGACTACGGACTACGGACTACGGACTGGGTATAAAACACGGACTCAGGTATAAAACGCGGACTAAGCATTACGGACTAGGTATAAAATACGGACCGAGCATAACGGACTCGGCATAAAACACGAAGAAAGGTTCTACATTGAATAAATTCTCGCACTAACGTTTTCATAAGTAGAAGCTACTTGTAATTATACATACTTTAAAAAAAAAAATACATACTTTATTGGCTCGTCCCCAAGGGGCTTTTCAGAGTCAAAAGAAAAGAAGAATTATAGAAGTCTCATTTCCCGAAAGTGTCCGCTCATACAGGTTCCGCCATACTCGATTGCCGAGACAAAAAATAGAAGACACTGAAAGCCACAAAATTGACGAGCTGTATGAATTTTCGAATGATCCAAGCGATGATTAAATGTTTTGAAAGATTAACAGTCGAGAGATTTGAGGAGAATTTGAACGACATCTCCCGCTGTTTATTCATACGATAATGTAATTCGTTATTAAATAAATACACATAAATACGGCCATGGCGAAATGAGAAAAAAAAGTTGATAAATAGAAGAAACGACATTACACAAGGATGGCAGTTCTGCACTCCTTGATATCGCCTTGGAAAAGGAAGGGGAAAAAGGAAAAAAAAAAACAGTTCTCCCAATTACGGGCTATTCAGATTTGGTCACCCACCCAAGCACTATCCCCGTTGTACAGGGCTTAACTTTGCTGATCGGACCAAATTATAAACACGTTGCTGTACTTGTGGTGTAGTGACGCCACGGTGAACGCATTGTTTGAGAAAAGGTGTGAAAAAAAGATTTTTTTAAATATATCTAATTTTTTTGTTCTCTACTTTCCCAGCCATGCAGTATCACATATCTTTTTTTCACACCTTTTCTCATCATTAGTCCGCGTTTTATACCTGAGTCCGTGTTTTATACCCAGTCCGTAGTCCGTAGTCCGTAGTCCGTAGTCCGTAGTCCGTAGTCCGTAGTCCGTAGTCCGTAGTCCGTAGTCCGTAGTCCGTAGTCCGTAGTCCGTAGTCCGCAGTCCATGTTTTATACTGACCGTGGTGGAAAGCTAGGATATCACTGACGCATTCTTAGTCCGTTGTTTTTTACTTCCACTCTATGACAAGACCATTCTTCAGGTGCAAGCAAGACGCACGGTTCTTGCGTGACAAGCTTGTGTGGCCGTATACGTGATGTCGGCAGAGAGTGATAGGTGCATTGACAAAAGGCAGAGACTGTAAACCGACCTGAAATTGTTGACATCGGCATTCATTGCGACAAAGCGGTATTTTCATTTTCTGTCGACGCACGGTAGGTGTGAAATATCAATTTATGCGAACGGCCGAGGTACTTGGAAAGTTGACAGGGTGTAAAATTCAGTTGTAACTTAATTCAGTGCTTTGTCGACCTGAGGTTCACGCAGAGGTGCCTAGCCCCGGGTGCCTAGCACACCTATCTGTTGTTCTTCACCAAGAATGCAATATCTTATTTATAATTAAACCTGTTTATCTTTTTTACCTTAGCTGTTATCGCATTATTGGTGAAAAGAAAACGTGGATCAAAGGGTTGCACACAGTTTCATGCCACGGCAACTTCCGAGAATCACGTGATGGAAAGTTCTTTGTACCCTCCACGGGGGTTAATCGACTCAGTCTATTTTGCCGTGCAAAAACTGGTGGGAACAAAAAACAAACAAAAGGCAAACCGCGGGACACCGAAACGGCTTTTAGTTTAAAACCCAGCGCTTTATTTTCACCAAACTCATTGACATTTTTTCCTTGTCAAACTATTGGACGAATGCCGGATGCCGACTTTGACTGCTAATCCTCCCAGCAGGAACTCGGCTTGACGCTAAAATTTACCGTTCATCTATAATTATGGGGAATTTCGTCCATATGTCACTTGAATCGAGACGCCGTGTACTCCAAAGGTTAAAATACCTCAGTGACGCATTATTGAAATCCTTCCATGTCGAGTGAACAGTTACAAAACTAAAGGACAGTTACACAAAGAAATAATCGTTGTCCTTAACCTCTCTGGGCAATTTCCCAAGCCACACAGACAACGAAAGTATGTGAGATATAATCAGTTGAACTGTCGAATGTTATGTCGGAATGAAGATGGAAGATGGATTAAACCGGTGTAGTGCTTTAAAGAAAATGAAAAGAAACAGATTACGAAAAGGAGAACGGAAAAACAACAAAATACGTGTCGCAACAAAGTCGATGCGGCGCGTGAAGTTTCGTGTCGAAAACAGGCGGTGACAAGAAGAGAACTAATTGACCAATTGACCCAATTTACAATAGCTTGCGACGGGTCGTTTAACACAGAGTAGTTAGGATTTACCTCTTCCTGGGGAAAGCAAAGTTGAGCGAGAAACAAAACAATGAAAGATTCCCATATCTTTTTAGAAAAAAAGTGTCACTTCCGCAGTCTAAATGCTCCATTTCGGAGTAAATTAAACAGACAGCAATCAAAGCTGCCGCCACGAAAACGAGTAGATATGTTTACTTTGGCTCGAATGATTTTGAATTATAAACATACAGCGCCTCCAATCATAAACATGTGTAAATAGAATAATTTGTTTCTATTAGATCTCTGTTATTGTTAGCTATTGTTCATGCGACCTTGCACTGGGAGGCTAGTTGATACTTGTTGTAGTACTTAAGGACATAAATATGTGAGTCAAAAGTGTGTGGTTGAAAACAGCTGCTTGATACGTTTAACAAGCAGAACTGCATCACTAAACGATTAAAACGGGGTTTACTCTAATTATTTTTGTCTCTTGCTTTTCCTTTGTATTCCTGTTGCAAGGAAATGCACACTTGGCCTTGGTCGAGAGAACAATGCTAAACAAGAAAAGCAGAGAAGACTTCTTCGAGTTCGAAGAGGTAATAACAAACGAGAACTGACGCTCTGGCAAATTTTACCTTTATCCCGCTTTAGAATTGGCAACCGGTACTTATAAGTTGCTTGCACGGTTATTTACCAAGCGCGAAAATGCAACACACGCATTAATAAGCATTCAAGACTGAAAATTATTCACATTGCTTGAAGATAGGGGACAAAGTCGGATATCACACAACACTGTAGAAAATCAAACAGGAGATCGATGAAAGTGCTCTCCCATAACACGGACTATGAAGACAAAGTTCTTTTTCCCCTGGAGAAGACCCAGATTTAAATATTACACACACCTTGCGAATCCTGGCTTGTTTTGGGCGCGAAGCGATAAAGAGCACGAGATTAGCACACTGTGCGAAGTACATGAAACAGTCTTCTGTAGTCACGATCAATTTGAGACGTCACATGGTGTTTGGTGTCCTCTTGTGAGCCCTACCCACGGGTGCGTCTTCCGCTCCGCTGAATTGAAGGGTTTTAAATTCTCTTGGGACAGGAAAGAGTCAAAGAGAGATCGCGAATTGGTAGTAACTGCCCTGGAACAATAATATATTCGACTCGTGCTCTGCTGTAGCCTCCTGCTGTGCGAGTTTCCATTTTTCTTCCATTCCTTCTTCCATTCTTCTTCCATTCCTCGCGCGGCCATTTTTTTTAAATTTGTAACGTTTAAAACTAGAGTCATTCTCTGTTACACCCTGAGGAAGGAAGGCCGTGCCTTCCGAAATATTGGAAAATATATCCCTATACTGTGTAATCAGCCTTGCTTATTCTCGTGCATTTTTTTTTCTCGCGGTTTTCTTCGCGTCACGCATGACGGACTAAGTGAAACAGGGACTTTTCGTGGTCTTAGGAAAAATAGCAGATTTTGGAAAACTTTCATATGCCATGAGTCGAATGCTGCACATACGTTTCAAACAAAAACCTTCATCTTAGTGTGGTACAAATGAAAGCCTAACTTATTATAAATAAATTTTGGAAAAGTCCCCTATCGGAAGGAATTGAATGTGAGTAGGGCCTGTAATATAATTTATGGCGAGACTTCAGCCTAGACCTGTTTAATCCTAAGAGCTGCAAATGCCTCCTCCGGATGTACAGAATGATCGAAATGTGTCACGCAAGTGTCGTGGTATCTATTAAATACTAATACCATCATAGGTTTTTTGACTAAATCATCGTACAAAATTCGTCCTTCCTCTAAACGGCAAAACTGGCCAAAAGGCAACAAAAACAGGACTAGCGTATCTTCGATGTTAGAAACATTTCTGCAAGAAGTTCTGTGCATTGCTAGTCAGTCTTTATAACCCCTCCAGGCTGGCTCCAAAATTACTTCAACACCGATCCAGACACCAAATACATTTGAAAACAGAAATGTCATAGGCTATAATATTAGGACATTCACAAGAGTATTTTCATCCCAAAATCGGTGGAAAAATAAATCAAAATATTTAGCCTAGGCCGGAAAACCAATATTCTAACAAAAACTAAAGAGTGTAGGCAAGAAAATGCACAAGAGTGTATTGTATACGGCAGACATCTTTGACGCTGCAAATGGAGAATCGGTGAATAGGATTATTTAAATAGTCCAATCTAACACTAATGATATTATTAAAATAATGGTTGGTTGTTGATGTAATTTATTTGCTTAAGCGCCCGGACTATTAGCAGGGAATCATCGGCGCGGAATATCTAAGAAGTCCATGACTGGGAGTGTGGATTAGTCAAAAAAAAAATACTGAGGCTGAAACCCGAGGCTGAGATTTTGAAACTGAATATAATTTTTTGTGTTGAAACTTTGTAGATACAACACAGCTATATGTTTTTAACTACCATGTAAAATCCTTCCTTCTCTAAACAGCAAAACAAGCGCCAAAAAAAACAACAAAAACAGCACTACGTGTATGTTCGATGCTCTGATGCCTGCAGACGGGCTCTAAAATTACTCTAATACCATCCAGACACTAAATGCCTTCGAAAACAGAAATGTCATACGCTGTATGTAATATAAGAAGTTCGCAAGAACATTTTTCAGTCTAAAATCGGCAGAAAAATAAAAATATCCAGCTCGGTCGGAAAAATTATATTCTTAAAAAACTAAGACAAGTGTTGCGTACTATTTCAAAAACGAG
>OZ026600.1:24474607-24514607 GCA_964020085.1 Micromussa lordhowensis | reverse complement strand
CGACAAATCATTTTTTTGTCCTAGGAATCTACATTCACTTAGCTTTTAACTTACGTACTGAATGCCGAATTCTCTGCAGATGTGTAATTTGATGCTAATTTTGGTCAACTACGTCACGATGTTTTGAGGAACAGGGGGTAAATCTCATTTCTCCCTACTTTTTGAGCCCATTTTTCCTCCTTCCTACTTAAATATTCCATAAAATTATTTCCCCATCCAGTTGTCCCTACTCCCAGCTTTCCTTTGTTCCTCTTCTCTACTTTCTTTTTTTACTTTTTTTGGTGGCCAGTTTTCCCTCGTCCCTATTCTGTTGCTCCCCTTCTTAACGTATCGCGGCAGCTAAATTGTTACGTACTGCGGAATCTGCGTTCACTTTGCTTTCAAACGTAGAAATCTGTGGAACAAGAGTCTAGTCTTGCTCTAATGAACATCTACAATAGGCAAATCGACGTTAGTGCAACAATCGACGTTTTTTCCACAGAAGCATCCACGGCGCCTCCTTGATGAATACCTTTGTTAACGGTAAATCATCTTATTGAAGACTACAGTATTTGATGAAGTATGTATTGTATTCAATAACTAGTAACTTATCCATTACCATCTCTTTAGGAAGCGAGATTTGCACTGATTCCCTCTTAGTTATCCTTGCTACTTTTGGCGCTGAGATTATTACTGAGAAATATGTTTTCAGAATGAAGAAAAGCTGAAAAATACAAAACGATTCTTGCGGAGCATGTCCCCGGACATAAAAGTCTGTAAATAGTTTCGGTTTCGAAGGGATGGAGCCAGTCAATCAAGATCTGGCCCCGGTTGTTCGAAGGCCGGATAAACGCTATCCACCGGATAAATCTCAGAATTATCTCAAAAAAGTAATCTTTGGCCAAACCTACATGAAATTTGTGGTTGCCATAGCAAAGTAAAAAATGATCGAAAAAAAAATTGACATGTCAAAATTTTCACAGAGGATGAATGAAGAGCTTCTGAAAGTTTCAGCTCCTTAGAGTAAATCTTGCTTTCAAAAATTTGAAAAACCCTTGGGCGTCCGAGGATTATATTAATCATTAGACGATCGCCGACAAAGTGTACCGCCGGACTTCTGATTGACACTTTTTCCTAGACAGTATGTGATTGTCCATCCTCGGAGACCCAGGGGCAGTTAGTGGGGGCGGGAAAAAGTCTTTTTCTTCGCCCGATTTTTTTTCTCGCCCGTTTAGACTTTTTCCCGCCCGCACTAACTGCCCCTGGGTCTCCGAGGATGGTGATTGTCAAGATGTCGGTTGAAACGGAGCGATATTGTGTTTGAAATATTGATGATCCGCCTATTTGGTCCTTTTGAGAAATAGTTTTACTTGGGTTTCCGAAAGCCCAAACTAGCCCTGTAAACGATGGGCCGGGGGCAGAGACAGGGGAGTGTATCAAAAGGTTTTACATCAATACACGAATACGCACCAGTCATAGAAATGTTAATCAAACATAAGGGACGTATAAGATAGCACAGAAAACAATGTTCAGGGCCATGATGCAAAATTCGCATAAGTACACATCTCTAAAGCTTTCCTGTCGAGTATAATTAAAATGTAACGAATTGAATTCATTTCATAAATACTTTTGGACTGTAAGCAACCGTTGCTATATGCGTTGCTATGTTAAAATATAGCTACCAATGTGCAGATTTCTTAATTTAAACGTAAATCAAGAAGAAGTTACAGCAAAATCGTTTCAAATACGTTTTGCAAAGAGACGATATATCTTCATGTTTCGAAAAATGTTTTTTTTTTTTAGAAAAATTTGTATCTGAAGGTGTAAGTCTAACACGAAAGAAAATAAAAAAAGCAAAGAGGAAAAGAAAAGGAATTCGAAGTGCAGGGCCCTTAAAGGCAATCCGTTTTATGAGTTATTATAATTTATTTCTTTTCAGGTTTTATTTTTCAAGCTGAAGCTGTAAGGCACGGACCATTATCAATATTTGTCTCAAAGAAAATTCGTGCAGAGGGTTTCACCAGAAAAAAATTCCTGCACAAGCAGGGAGTGAAAAAAAAATTCATGCAACCTGAAAATTACCCAACCCCAAATAATCATTGTGAAATAACGCTTTGTTTTCATCCAGTCAGTGACGCTTTGGACTAAAAAGGTCTAAACCCGAAGTTCACTCAACTTGTTGAACTTCATGGGACACGTCGCAGGGACAAAATATCTCTTAAATTGGTGCTACACAAGTTTACACGAGGGGACATGTCGCTGCAACACATCCCTGGGACATATATTCCCGCAACATTTTCATGTAGTAGTAGTAGTAGCAACTTTATTTAAAGAGGGTAACACATAACAGTTTAACACTGACAAACTAGTGGCCCTCTATCCTAAGTTAAGAATTAAATTACTAATTACACTTGTGAGATAAAAATTAAATTAAGAATTAAATTACTAATTACACTCATAGGATAATAATAATAATAATAATAATAATAATAATAATAATAATAATAATAATAATGATAATAATAAAATTACAAAACTAGAAAAGCTAAAAATTTAAGAGTATTTTAAATCTAGATATGCAAAAACTAAAAACTAAAAATTAAAAACTAAGCTAAGAGCTCTTGGCTAAAAAATATTTTCTAACAGAGGATTTAAAAGAGCCAGTGGAGTCTTTCTTGCGAATGTCTATGCAAATCTCGTGAGTTTGTCGCTGCAACATTTCCCTGCAACACTAGTGACCCCTCGTATCTGGCCACACGAATGAAACAAAAAAACTAGACTACGTAACTCATTATGAATCTTGTTGAGATTTTTGGGTAACATTTACAATCGCTAGTTGCCAAGAACTGTTTTGTGTTTTTGTCTTTTTAAAGCAAATCACGGTAGTGGAAGCAGTGACTAAACAACATGATTAGTTTCTGGATTTTTAGCTAGCAAAATGTCTAAGTAAGCTTTTTCATCAACATATTAGGATAACTTTATCAGTCCCATGTAGGGAACTTGGTGTCATAAAACCCTTTACTAACGGGGTTTATTCGCAAAAAAATAGTAATATACATGAGGTTCGATAACATCGACAACACGCGTAGAAAGGCTAGCGTGATTTCAAGAATTTAGGCAGTTTTAAGGTCATCGCTAGATTTGAAATGAATCTCAAGATACTGCAAGGTAATTCTAGAACCTTATGACGTTTCCCTAAGTTGTCGTACGATTTTCATTCAGCTCGCAGTTAAAATGAAATTCTTCACTGATTACTGGTTTATCAGCTGCAATGCTCAGACAAGCAATAAACTGAAAAATGCATGCTGGCAAACATACGGTCAACTATGTAAGCAAGTAAGCCAAAGTTGTTGAAAAAATATAAAAATGCCGTTATTAACTCTCCATAACCCAAGATATGAATATGGAATATGGCCAAAGAACTTGGATGTTTATTTCTTGGCGACAAACCTGTCTTGACGTGACGAAAACGACCAAACCGCAAACTGCAGGAAAAACGCACATCCATGATTTCCGCTGAGTTTAAACTGGAGCTCTGTCGTGGTATTTTGTGTGCAGACAAAATTACCTATAAATTGAAGGAAACCTGAAAGCAACAATCCGCTAAGATATAAACTATATTGGAACAAGGATGGTCAAGCTAAGATTGGCGAAGATTAACACGGTCACAAACGACAAACTTGACAAAATTTATCCTAATCTTTTTAAGATGTGCAAACGTTGATGGGGCTCGTTTAAACGAGTTGCACGAAAAAGAAGCTTCTTGGCAATACGACAGAGATAAGCCACTGTTCGGACTGAAATAGATGCTGGCAAAGGTCTCTCGTGCGTGCTCCATCGTCGCTCAAGGGAAGCAAATGTAGTGTTTGATTTGTCATGAAAACAAAGTCCTCCTATAAGAAAATACTGCACTGTGAGACGCTGCGATGAGATATTGGAAAGGAGAAATTGAAGATGAATCGATACCAGATCATTAAAATTGCAAAGGAGTGGGGAGCACTGGGAAATAGAAAAACTATTATGCCTTCGGCTTCGGCTGATAACCCTTACCTCGACCTTGATTATTCTGGATATCAGAAAAGCCTCATCCAATAATTGTTTATAATTCGGATTCTTTTGCTCCTTAATCATGCCTGCTCACTGGCAGAGCTTTGAAACGGTAAAGATGCCTCTGGTATTTCTAGAGGAACATTATTTAATTGGCTAGATTGGTCGAATTACTTTATTAAACACAGGTTTCCTTTCCGAAAGTATCTACTGTATCAGAACTACAGAACAGTAGGAAGTTTGAGTTTTGAATGCCTCAGTCTTCCAGTCAGAATTTTACTTCTCTTTTAAATTTCCTTCAATTGTTCAGATATGTGAAGTGATATTGTCGAGACGGAAACCGGTTCAGTTGGTGAAAATCTTAGTCCATATAATCTAACCAATTAATTCATGTGTCTCGAGTTCCACCGTCACCTCGTGCCAAGTCGCTATCGCAGTATTTTGAGTTATTTTCGCCACGTATAAAATTACTCCCTAATTGAAGGAAACCTGAAAATAATATTTCATTAAGATAGAAAAACACTAAAGAGATAATAATAAACCATAAAACAACAAGGATGGTAAAGGATGGAGAAGATTGACACGGATTGCAAACGACGAACTTGGAAAAATTTCGGGTAAACTGCTCAAGATGGCTCTAAGGACGAGAATGCTCTTTACTGTTTTACAATTCAATGTTGTCATTAAACTGCGACTCCTTTGAAGTGAGCCGGAAGCGTGAAAGAAAGTTGCAGTGATACTTGAAACTTGTGGACGAAAGTTTTCAACAAATCTACCATGTAGCTTGCGAGCAAAAGGAAAGATCTAAGTTTTTTTAAAGCGATGCGGAAGTATCTCAAGGTGCGGTTTTGCGAAGCGGAATGTTTAGTGTTCTCAAAGCTACAATGTAAATCGGGGTTGAAAACTCAGGTCAGTAAAGCTGTATTGTATTTCAACCATTTCCGAAAATATACCGCGAAAAATCACACAAAGACATTTGTCTTGTTTAAAAGTGGCGTTAACGTGGGAAGGAAAGATCAGCTCACGAACTTACGTCTGAGAAACTCGATCCCGATTTGTTATAACGTACTAGATATGATATGTCTTTTTAAAACAAAGTTTGCTAAAATGCATGAACCGCTTTGAAATCCCGCATACCATACAATAAAACTTAAATTGAATCTTTTTAGCAAGGAATGATACTTGTATCAAGTGAAGCTAAAAAAAGAAAGGCGTCGAATTCTTGATATCTTTAGATCAAAATCCGTAAATGTTTTCTTCTTCTGTTTGTGGACAAAGCGAAACGCGCAAGTTCTGAGTGAAAAACACGTACGACGGGAATACTCCGTGAAACGAGGACCAAGTATTATTAGCAAAATAAACTCATTACAAACCTCCAATAAACCTCTCAGCAAATTTGCGTGTTAAATCGCGGTGTTGGTGAGAAAATCAAGAGACTTGCCGGCATAAACATAATCAAGTTTAAAAGTTATTGACCGGCAGTGGGAGGATTCCGCGCTGTTGGTCACCTCCGGTATGCCGTGCAGCTTCTCAAATCGTAACGAAAAACGTTTTGACGACGGTCACATGGAGGGGGTATGCGCGTGAATCGTTTTTTTTTTTTTTTTGAGTGTTAATGTTGTACTTATATCAATCAGTCGGATTGCTACATCGGAGCAGTATTTTACAATTGTGACTCGTCTTTTTACCTCCTCTCGCCGGTTTGACTCAGCTGGTGGGGAATTAGGTCAACTACTAACCTTGCAGGGCAGTCTAGTAGCAGTAGGCAACTTTTACGGCTGTCACTTGTTCAGAAGCTGTTTTTACAGTTTACAGTTGTTGTATAACAGTTTGTTTTCAGCTTTGTGACATTCCCTCTCAAATAGAGCTCACTTTCAATCTTTGGTGAGTTGCGCTCTATCCGAATTGACGCAAAGCCAGACGTCTAAGGACATGACCTGTTGGCTGCTGCTTTTAAAGTAATTAAGAAAACGTCTGTCACCAGCCGAATGATTTTTTGTTCGTACACGAGAACACTCGACGTATTCCACGTAAGACAAACGTGAAGCCTACAGCATACAGATCTGAACTGCACCCAGGTCACATAATCTACGTCCCTCGTTGCCCGACAAGACAATATAGATAGACCTCTGGTTGGAATTAGAACGGCACTGGCATTTCTAACATGTTTTGCGAAGTAGAAAATCCTAGAAAAGTAAACATAAGGAGCACTTATGGTGACTAATCTGCTAGAACTGAGAAGATTATTGGTCTTGAATAGAGTCCTCGAAGTCGGGATTACTGCCGTTAAAAATGGACAATCAAAACGAATCGAATTTAAGACAACGTGTGGGTCTTTTATTATTATTGTATTGCCCAGGTAATTGCATGGAACAACGAAAAAAGTCTTCAGTTGGTAATTTTCAGGAAGGAAATTTGTCTTCTAGACGGGTAAAGACTTTTCACCTTTATTCCTTTTAAGCTCTCAACGTTCTTTCTCCATACTAATTTATTTTGTAGATTTAACTCAACACTGAGGCAATAAACTAGCCCAGCACATGTAGAATTTTTCTTTATTCTAAACAGCTGTCAAGGAATTCGGAGGTGAAGTCGTTGTGTAAAGGGAAATGAGATTTTGTTTTTTTTTAATTTTCTTCTGATTATTTAAGTGTTCTTCTTTGATTTGATATTTTTCCGGTTTGTTGGGATTTCTTTCAAAGTCCTATTTTCGCATCACGTAAAAGCAACACATGGAAGGGAGCCAGATGACATGGCGAGGAATGTTAGGACGCCGTTAAATACAGCACTGTTTTAGATATTTTACACTTTTTATTATCATTGTCTTCATTTAGCTATTTTTCTTTATTACAATTACAATTTTTTTTCTTTTACAACTATGGATGCGATCAGCACAAAGCATGTATTTTATTGCGCCTTTTTTATTGTTTCTATGTACATATTTTAGCGATTACGCTTCATATTTATACATGTTAATTTTTTACTTGTTCTTAACATAACCTGAAAATGACCGTTGACCGGTTGAAGGTTGTTGTTTTTTTTTCAGTGTGCATCAGTTACCGCGAAATCAATATTTGTAGCAAAAATGCAAAAAAAAACAACTCTTTCGTGATGACGGCGGGAAACCATGTATCGAGCAAAGCAGATTGCGTGCTTGGCATGGAGGCTTTCGACTCGAAGTAAAGTGTTTTTGAAAGGGAATTAATTTTTTTCTCCATGGGGGATAAATGTATTTTCCTCATGTCACAGCTTACAGTGATATTTTGTATACACGTTAGGCTTCATGTACGAGCTAAGGTCGTTTAAATTTTGTTGAAGATGGTTGCTTAGTCTCTTAACATTTTTTTCTACTGCTGCGAAAACGAGAAAGGAAACAACTGAATGCTGCATTCCCAACTGTTTGTCTAATGTTATCCATTCTTGGTATACCTCAAAACAGATGGAGCCCAGGCTGGCCTATTTACAATGCGGCATACTATGAGCGCTTTTCAAACGTCATCAGAGCGGAGAAATTTACTTGAGAGTACGATTGGTTTCTGCCGTACAGTGCTGTACATACTTACTCAGTGGCAATCACCTGCTACGATTATCGTGTTTCTTTCCTTTGAGTAGAGACTGCTATATACTGTACTTCACTGGGACCCCACCTTTCGGCCACCCGTTAACAGGCCACGCTATTCTGGCCCGAACAAAAGCTCGATCATGCAATCAGTTTCTTATTTTACCCTTTAACGGCAAGATTTTTGCTGCCCGCTGGTGACCGAATAAACGGGGTTCCACTGTATCTATAAAACAAAACCAGCCCTTGAAAGAGCGCAAAAGTTACATCATATTCACCAGGGCTGGGTTGTTCGAAAACCGGTTAAAGCTTACCCAGGATTAAGAGTTGACCGAAGTATTACTTTTTCTTGTATGAAAATGTTTTTCGCTTCCTATTTTTTGTCTAGATTGAGATTATTTAAATTCAAAAGAGAAGGCCAGAAACATCGCCGAAAAGTTGCCGCTGAAATCAAAATTCTCGCTAACCCTGGATTAGCTTAATCGGGCTTTGAACAACCCGGCCCACTGCTGTTTAGGTTACCGACGCAATACCACGTTTTTACTTGGCAAGTTATCTCAGACTCCCTCCACACTAGCTAAACTGGAAAAATTTGAAAACGCAGCTTTATTTCTACGGTTAGGCTGACCCGTCACAAAAACGGAGCTTTTGAGTTTTAGTGTCGACGGAAAACATAAAAACAGAGCTTTTCCAGATGATGTCACGATCATCATGTGATTTCCCTGCCCGAGTTTTCCTCAAACACAAATCCAGGACAACCGGTCATTGCTGCGTTTGCAAATTTCTTCGAGGTAGTGTAGACGGAAAACATTTGATGCGCCGTTTTCAGAGTGAAAACACTGTTTCCAAATTTCTCCGGCGTAGTTTGCAAGGGGCCTTAAGGTCAGGTAAAGTTATTAAACCCACCTTTAATTAATTTAAAGAACTAAAAAAAAACAAAGTTGATATTTTATTTGAGGTATTATTATTATTACGATTCCGTTACACACTCTTCCTTGCAAGGAGGAAAAAAGATATCGAAATTTTATCATACATATTATTGCTGACAGACGTTACTATCGCACAAGAGTATTATTTAAGTTAATCATGGTTAATAGAGGTAAATGTATAGGAAGGCCGGTAAACATCAAAGAAGCAAGCAGACAGACTGAGATTTATGTTGGAAGGACCTTGACCCTGTACATCTTTTGTTTTATCGTCATAGACTATGCATGAATTACTTAATCGCAATGCTTCTATTGGTTAGTTGTATAGGCGCACATAACCACCTTTTGTATTTTGCCAGGTTTTGTGCAGGGTCAACCCCCAAAATAGCAAACAAAAACATACAACAATGAACTTTGCCAAGTTTCCTAACTATGAGTTAACCTTTTTGATTGCTGCATTGAGGCCAAAACAAGGACTCTTTAAGAAAAGTTAGGTTGAGGCAACATTGTGTTTGCGCTGCTTCCCTATAGTTTCTGTATCACAACGAGCTGAAACACTGCTGACTGAGTGAGCTCTATTTTCTAGGAAACGTGTCGGACGAGATATAAACTAATTTTCTTTCGGTCAAACTATTTAGCTTCAATGTAACTGGGGTAATCGCCACTTAAGTAAGAATTTTGATCCAATTTAAAAGAAAACATCAAAGAATGACAATTTCCGATGAAAGCGAGGACAAAGATCTCCTTTAATCTACTCGTGGAAAGAGCAGGCGGCTACCGCTAGCATAAGGGAGTTGTGGGTAATTGACATCCTGCGCTGAAATCCAAAACCCTCATGGCGTAGGTGTGCTTAGAGGTTTCCAATCCCCCATATGCTGCAGCCCCGAAAAGAATAACCCAGCCACGCAATTTTTATTGCCTTGAAACTAATGCCTTGATTTATTACAGTGTGGACTAGAATGAACTAGCAAGTGTTGTTCATACGAGCCTCGATCTTCCTAATTATTGTGGCCTTTTACATTTCTCAAAAACAATCGTTCCAAATTTGTGCTATTATTATTTTGATGTCATAGTTTTAGAATAAACAACGCAGGAACAGAGTAAAAAAAGTAATAATGATAATAATTACAAACTTCCCCCGGCCTTAGGCCTTTCTTCGATCTTGTTCCTTGGTTAAACCAACCTCAGACTGTAATTACAACCCACGCGGCAACATTCGACGCTGGGCGCGCTTAAAACACGGAAATTTTGAATATTATAGTTTTCTTTCGCAAATTCAAAATGTAGCAATTTGGCCTTCTATCGAAGAAGGATCCCAACCGCAAGATCACGAGTTCACTTCGGTACAATAAATTGTATAAAATTGTCTAAATGAACTCCTAGACATAAAGAAGAAAACAGCTTATGAAAAGAACATCATGACCAGCTGTCGCCCTCTTTATCAACCGCTGCTCAATAGTTTTATTCTTGAACTGTTCTCTTTATAAACAGGTATTTTAGCATCCAGTAAGGGATATTGCTGTTAGTGTCTAATTTAGGGATTTCTTCCATCTATTGCGGCAACTTTGTCTTCCGTTAAAATAAGCGCTCCCGGCTAGGTTTATGTTTTCTTTCCCCTCGTAGGGCCTCTAAGCCTCGCAGGCTAGTAAAAATATATGTAATTTCTAATGTCTGATCTA
Source organism: Micromussa lordhowensis (assembly GCA_964020085.1). Classification (NCBI taxonomy): domain Eukaryota; kingdom Metazoa; phylum Cnidaria; class Anthozoa; order Scleractinia; family Lobophylliidae; genus Micromussa; species Micromussa lordhowensis. The sequence continues at coordinate 24,504,420 of OZ026600.1, read as the reverse complement.
GCGATTTTAAGCTTTGTAATTAACATTTTGGATGGAATACCTTTAATCGAAGTCGCTAAATTTTTCTATGCCATTAAAGATAATTCTTTCCTTTCATATCTCCTGCTGTGTGATTCTCGCTTACAGTTTTTTTAACCGGCTTCTTAATTTTGTAGAGAAATGTTGCCTTTCTTTACCTGCGCAAAACTTGCAATTTATATGGTAATTTGGTGTAATTTTCATCTCTTTTTATAAAAACAGTACAAATTATTCCCCTCAACAAGGAAATAAACGCTAAAAGCCCTTGCTCTTTGAAATGTTACCCTATTTTGTTAACCTGTAAACTCTATTATAAGCTATTTCTTTTTTTCTAACAGAGCTATATGTTTCTTGACGATCAATTGACTAGCATGCTCGCCTTGCTTTTAGGTTGCATCTGTTAGATTGAAGGAATTAATAAAACATTGGCAAGTCTGGAATCGTGACGTCCAAAGTGACATTATTGTTAAAGAGAATATTAACAATACATTGGAATAAACAGTAATAATTGGTATTATATATAGAAAGCAACAGCAGGATAGCAAGAAATATTTGGCAATTTCATGATCGCAAACCTTTGGGCATCGGGTGGCCTGAAGTCGGCATTTGTAAGTCATTTGACTGTGTTCCATAGTTTTCCATTTTGCAGTGATTGTAGATACCCAGTAGTGACATGTTTGGCGTGAAAACAGCCTACCTCCGGACTTTCCTACACTCATTTTGTATTAGAATATAAAGGCATACAGTAAGCTTGAAATATTCTTAAGATTTTGCCATATCAGCCTCGATATTCTTAAATTTCTTATACTAGTGGCCTGTTTGGCATGAAAACAATCCAGCTCAGATAGTTCCTACACCCTTTTTAATATTTTAAAAACACATAATATTATATTCTTTCAAAATGTTAGCCCCTGTCGGGCTTACCATATGCCTTTACAGGTGTCTCGCGTCAGACTGAGCCATGTAGTGCTTCCGGTTTAAACTGCAGATACCTAACCATCGTATTCTTAGTTTTATTTTTTTACAATTGCAGTGAAAAGTTACAAAATAATTTCATAGTAGGATTGAAAAATGTGGTGTACTCGTACAAAAATCGCTCTCGAAGAAATAATATTTCGAAATATTGTTGATATAAATTGTCCTTTATATGTTAACTAGCTACTGTTCAAATATGAGAGCAAACGAACAAATTCCCTTTGACTTGCAGCTTTCAAAATGTTCGCATTTAGAGATCTTGACAATTCTTTTTATTTCAATTCTTGGTTGATAGCCAGCTCTGTAAGCTTTAATTTGATATCTACACTTAAAATCGGGCGCGCTACACCGTTTGAACTTTGCGAGCCAGTAAATGCGTTTTGGTTTTCTTCAGGCTTTGTATAAACGAATTAGGAGAGTTCTTGTAGAAAGGGGCTGGACAAAATCTCAAATTTGGATATAAAATCGGCTGGTGCGTACATATGTACATTAAAAAAATAGAACTTGTGAGCAATTATATCGAATACTTTTTTATCACTAAGGAACGGAATAAAATGCTCTCTCACGCCGCCTACAATGCAATTAACACACTGTCAATGATAATCTACTGTGGTGTCTCATACAAGTGACATGTCTCCCTTAACTGTCTAAACAATGGTGCAGGGCTGATAACTTAGGGCAGGCTAGTGTGATGACAAAGTCTATAAATTTGCAGAATCGTTTCCATCTTGATTCCGATGTTTGTTTATGTAAAAAAAATAGCGAAACTTCAGAGAAAAACGTACTATAATTCTTGAAATTTGTCGAGAGAATTGCTATACATATTCAGGTACGTTTGGTTGTCAAAATACGTAATAACAGGCTGACCACGATTGTAAAAAGCCAGCCAGTAGAGCTAACTACACTGAAACTTCAGAGCGTCAGAGTACATGATAGTTGAACTAATACCCATCGCAAATGAATAAAGATAATTCTGTCCTCCCCTATACTGTTTCTGCTTAATTTTGAAGAGAAATGTTCGCTTTCTTGAGTTACGCAAAAATTGCAAATAATATGTCAAAATATGGTATGGTAATTGCACATGTGTGGCGTCTCTTTAGATTTAGCTACATATATAACGCAACAACAACCGACAATCGAAATTGCATGGAAATCATCTTCAATTAAGAGCCGCTAAAATCCCTTGTTGTCGCAAATGCTACCCTATACTTTAAAATTGTAAACCCCATTAATAAGTTATACCTGTTTGCTGATGATGGGTGTTGCGGATCAATTATCGAGGATTCTCGTCTTCCTTTTAGCATGCAGCTGTTACATTTGACCATTAATAAAACATTAACATGTTTGGAATCGTTCCGTCCAAAGTAGCACTTGTTAGCTTTGTTTAAGCGCTCGAATTTTAAGCAATAAATTTTAAAACAAAAACCCAGCAATAATTGGTGTCATACATAGAAGACATCAGTTGGAAAGGAAAAAAATATTTGACATTTCAAATTGCAAACCTTTGACGACAAGTGACGTGAACTGGGCATGCAAACATTCCAATGTTTGTGGACACCTATCAGTGGATTGTTTAGCGAGAAAACAACCCACCTCATAAAGTTTCTACATCCTTTGTGTGATAGGAAAATTGTTTAAGGGCACAGGCTGAATACCGTCTTCTTTTTATGCCGATTTTTGGCTGAAAATAATCTTGTGATTATTCTTAGATTGTTCTAATACAATGTGAACTATGCCGACGCAATTTCAGATGACCTGTTCTATTATGACTTTGATTACATTGAAATTAAGTAATTTTGGAGGCTGCATGCAGGCATTGAAGTCTGTTATGACGTCTTGCGGAAATATTACTAGCCTCATATTGACCGCTAATGCTGTTTTTGGCTAGTTTTGCCATTTAGAGAAAGGAATTTTTATACGGTTTAGTTAAAAATAATAATTATAGGTACTGTATTTACAATTTTTTTGAAAACTAAAAAAATGTATTCTTTTTAAAATGTCAGCTATCCTCGAGTTTGTTCTTAATATTTCGCAAATTTCATCTCAATATCCTTATGAAATATTTATTCTTGTATAAAAAAAAGAGGATAATTAAACTACAAATAGATGTTATTGTGCTAAAAATACTGAATGTTCAGTGGCAGTTTTTTAGTACTTGGGTGATATATTCCCAAAAACGGACGTGTTCGCATACAGCTTTTCTAGTTAATTTTAATCAAGATTGAAATCCATGGAGGCTTTGTGGCTAATTAAGGCTTTTGTTACTGGATATATGAAAGAAATAGGAGAGCTCTCGTAGAGAGGGGCGGCACAAAAACTCAGATTTGGATGTACAATCGGCTAATGCGTTTATGTAGAAATTAGAACTAGTGAACAATTCTAATCTTCTTGCGACTGTAGGTAGGAAAGTATTTGAACTTTTTGATTATAAGCACAATTTTGCTTTAGGACAGTTGAATTACTTTCGTTTTTAAGTAGTATATCGAATACTCTTTATATCCGCTAAAGACTGAAATAAAATGCTCGTGCGATTTAAATATTGAACAAGACGTTTGCTCTTAGAGGCCTGTTCGAAAAGACCAGGGGACGTTGTACCCGGTGTGATTGTTTATCGCTTATTCTGTTCTGGGAGCACCGGTGTATTCTTCTATTCTCTCTAATAAGATTGTGAACTGCATGGCTGTAATTTGCGCAAAGTCCGTCACGAAGTGTTGTAAAGCGCTTTGAGCGTCAGGATAAAGCGCTATATAAATGCCGTATATTATTATTATATTAGAGGCCACCTGCGATGTAATAGGCCATTTCCGGGTTCCCTTGTACCTCTGTTTCAAAACGAGTCTTAGTGCGAAAAATGAGTTTGATTTACATGAAAATGAACCTGTAGGCGAACTCAGTTTCATATGAATGGTTCTGCGCTTAGATTCGTTTTGACACGGCGGCAAAAGGGAACTCGGAAATGGCTTATTAACACAATGTAAATGATGATCTTTACTGCAGTGTCTCGTAGAGAGAACATGTCGCCCTTAACTGTCTAAACAATGGCGGTGAATTGGAACTTTTTCTTTCCGTCCACACGCATCCGGCGAATTCGGAATTTTTGAATCCGCTCTCCATGAATACGCTACGTGAGGACAGGGAAAGTTTTGAATCTTGGAAAGAAAAAGTTGCGGATTCAAAAATATCCAGATACGTGACGAAGCCTTAAGCAGAGGAACTAGTTTTGACACTGTTTGATTAGGCCACGTAAAAAAAAAAAACGACAACAAAAGACAACAAAGGGGATGAACACTCTTAATATCGCGATATTGTTTTAACTGTCGCATGACAGGCTAGTGCGATAACAAAATCTATAAATTTTCATTATGGTATCAATATGGATTTCGATGGGTTTGTTTATGAGAAAAGGAAAAAAAATCTTGAAAAGGAGTGACCTGATTCTGAAGATTGTCTAAAGAATTACCTTACGTGTACGTTAGGTTATCAAAATACTCTATAACAACTGACTGCGTTTGTAAAAAGCCAGGGCCGGGTTGCTCGAAAGCCAGTTAACGCTAACCCAGGATTAAAAGTTAAACGAAGTATTAATTTTTCTTGTTTGAATTTTTTTTTCACTGCTTATGTTTTGGGTAGTTTTAGATTCAGGTTATTCAAACTCAAAACTGAAGGATAAACAATGTAAACAGAAAAACTCACCAAGCAGTTGCAAATTAAAGATCAAAATTCTCGCTAACCCTGGGTTAGCTTAACCGGCCGGGCTTTGAACAACCCGGCCCTGCAGTAGATCAACAGCGTCAGAATTCATGAGAGGTGACTAAAATCGCCGGCTATAGCTAGAATGCCAATGTTAATGTTTGAATCTGTTCTCCGTTCAAACTCATCCGACAGAAGAAGGTGTTTGTTTTGCAGGGAATAATTACATTAAGGAGACTTGTATTTTCAGTGGACTCGAATATCATCGCGTTTACGTGATCTTCAGCAGTATTTTAATTTTCTGTGCGATAATTTTAGCTTGAGTAAGAATCGGGACTTGGGGGATTCTTAGCTTCCTCTTTATCCCCAAATTTTCAAATTCTGGGCGTTGTTAATCTCCAGAAAAAAATTTACATTTACAATCGAGACCTTTAGTGCAATACTTTCATGTTCATGTATGTAGAGTGGCTCTTATGAGATTTGGGAGACAGGCTAAGTAATTCAATTTGACAAATACAATTCACCGCTACTGATAAAAAGCTTTCATTAATTGTTTATTTTTTATTTTATTTGCATCCTCAAACACTTAAGTATCTTTGTTGTATTTTTTGACATTTCTGACGGACCGTGGTACAATAGCAGCTAATTGTAGAAGGTGAACCTTGCTCTCCGGTGGTGCATCATCTCACCACTTTGTCGTCTTCGTTCGTGCGCTAAAATTAACCAAACATTTCCTCGCCAACTTTCCAAAATTGGATCGAACGCGTCTGTTTAGAGAAGAGTTCGTAGAGAGCCGCAGAACAAAATATCTCAAGGTAAGAGTTTGGATTCAGTAGCATATTAAGCGCGAGATGTTCGGTCAAAAGGGCATTTTTTAAACAGTTGATGTAAATTATATAGCTAATATTTACTGCATTGTCTGCGACGTCGTTTCTCGATTAAAATTGTTTGTATGTAACTTTCTACTGTTAGTAGTATAGACGTAATCGAAGCAAGTGGAGTGTGCCTCCTTGTTTGTCAGGCCTATGTACACACACAGTACTAACGTGTAACGCGTTTGAGATTGCTTTGGTTCTTTCTTACATCCTCGTGTCTAGTTCCCCGTTTCTTAATTCGCTTTATTCATGTAAACTAAAAATTACTTCAGAACACTGTTAATCACTGCGTAATGAAGAAATAAAAATAAAATAAAACTGGGAAGTTCACCCAATCTTCACTTAAGGCGGTTTGCATATTGTATTATGGAGACTTTTAATGTTAAACTGCGATTTGCGACATTCATACAAGGAACAAATTTTGAACCACATTTAACTATAAAATAAGGCATCCAGTTCAAAAAACTAACAAACAGACAAACACAAAATAGACGAATAACTAACTAAAAAGCCAGAGAGAAAAAAAGTTGGGATGGACAACTGTGAATTTTGAACCGATCGGTTACAGCTGAAAATTACTCTGTTAATCGAAATTATAGATCTAAATTACTTAACATTTTCAATGTTTTAATGGTGGCTATTACAGGAGGATGTAATTTTACTTGAAGTACTTGACAATTTTACTTGAAATACTCCATTTGAGTGTTCCAGCTACAGTACTAATGATAAACTATTATTCTTCTCAGGTGACTAACACAATGAATCAATCAGAAACCCAATCAGGAACTGGGTTTAGTGAAGAGGACTCAAAGCTGATCGACTTGCCTTATGTTTGGACTATTTTCCTCATGTTTTTCACGATTCTTGTTCAAGTGTTGACAGTTCTGGGAAATGTCACCGTCTTGGTTGTTCTGCGCTATTCAAACGTTCTGAACACGATTGTCAATTCCCATTTACTGGTTTCTCTGTCGATCGCAGATCTTCTGGTAGCCATTCTAGTTATGCCATGCGCACTAGATGCTGTCAACACAGGTTCATGGAGATGTGGAAAACTGTGGGGCAAGTTCAACGGATTTGGAAACTTTCTTTTCTGCATTTCGTCAATTATACATCTAATGATGCTGTCCATTGATCGCTATCTTGCAATTTCTCGCCCACTGTTTTATCCATTCGAAATGACCTCTAACCGAGCTATAATCATCTGTTTAGCCGCCTGGATGTATTCCGCAGTTTGGGCGTTTATGCCCTTATTCGGTGTAAGCTCCTACGAGTGCTTCATATCCTACATTGGCAAATGTCAGGCTGAGGATTGGTCCAAGTACGGTTTAAACTTTGTTTTTGCCATTTCCGTTGTGTCAGGGACATACGGCCTGGCTTTGATAGCGTTGGTGTACGTATATTGGAAAATTGCGCGTGTCATTCGAAGTCAAAGCAAACGGATTGCAAATGCTACAGCCAGCTACAATGCAAGCTCTTGCGACACCATCAACATAAACTATTCCGCAAGGAGCTCGGTAGCTTTTACAAGAAAACTTAGCCAGCATAAAGGAGTTATTACCCTTTTGATAGTTATCGCAGTCTATCTAATATGCTGGTCTCCATTCTGTTTTCTACTCTTTTATGAAATCGGATCGGGAGAGAAAGTTAAAGGACCTGCAGGGTCAGTGGCGATGTTAGCCGGGTTTGCAAACAGCTGTTGCAATCCAATGATTTATGCCATAAAATACAAGAACTTTAGAACTGCAGTGATGCGCTTGCTACCAAAGAGGAGGGTCAATGTGGATAAAGTATATTTTGACAGGAGGAAAACGAAAGTTCAACTAACAGCGCTTGAAAATAACGCGAGGAAATAATGAACTGATTTCCAGTATAAATAAACACTGCTTTAGTTGAGATAGAAATGGCCGAATTGAAAGATTCCCCTTGTTAGCGATCTTTTATTTAGCTTCAATTTATTTTTCTCCCTCAATTCACGCATAATCCGGCATAATTCAGTTTTAAATATGTATTATTGATTAAAAATAACTGATTGTATCATTATAATACAAAGAACAGAAACATCAAACATAAACCTCGAGCCGTAGACGAAGTGCGGCCTTCATATTATGAACCATCATACCATGCTCTACAAATATGGTGAGCGCAAGGGTAATCTCTTGGGGCGTTTTTACTTTATATTACTTTAGTTTTCTATGTTAATAAAACAATCATTTCACTGGCGCTTGTTGGATATGAGATAATGAAAGCCAAATGGTGCTCTACGCCTCGGTCGGTATCTATCATCTCATATCCATTGCGCGCTCGTGGAATAATTGTTAAAATTGTTATATTTTACCCACAATCATTCTTCAATTATCGTGAGAAACATTCTCAGCTGCAGACCATTCTGTCTTTTAATTTAAGCCCAGGAAACATTAAGGAAGGTGCGGAGTAAAGTATAACATATTATTCATTAGTTATGCCGCTCATTGTGTCACGTGGTTGAGTTATGGGAAAAGACTGTGGCTTCGTCTACTCATACTACCTGACGCTTCAGTCTATAAGCTAAACGGGTCCAACAGTCAAAGGAAGGATAACGAACAAACGACGTCTTTCAGACTCAGAAAACCCCTAAGCCTCTCTAACACTTCAACTGTACTCTAAGGGAACGTTAAAGAAAGGCCCCTATTTCATTTTTGTGAGAAAAGCTCTAGAAAAGTCTAAAGTCTGAGTTAACACAGATCGACACAAAGTTTATCACAGAAACAATCAAAGCACTCTACCACGCCCCCACCCAACAGATTTTTTTCCACCCATATGATGAGTCGTCACGTGACCAGTCGCAACCAGGGTCTTTCTGCCAACGACAAGGGAGGCAGAGGAGAAAGAGCCTGGGAATGAGGCTGCCTATTGGCTACCGCAAAACCTACAAATGGGAGTTAAGAAATTTCGTTCATGCTGTTTAACACCCTAAAAAAATAATTGTCTCTAAGTTTGACAACCATAAGGTCGCATAATTTAAGATCATCTTAAGATTTGCTACAGGACAGGTCTTGGGATCTGGACACTTAATTATAAATGTATTGTATTACGATCTTAAGGTCTTTCCAAAAGTATGACTGGACGAAATAAAAACCCATCTCCATCTGGGAGACAAATAACATCCTACCCAGGTCAAAGCCTCGATTCCCAGCATAAAAATCTAAGCAGAAAAAGGCTAAATCTCTAGCATGGATAAAACGTCGGACAGCGGATACATTTTTAGAAAAAAAAATTAAACTCCTACAGGTACAAACACAATTTTGTCATAAAAGAATCTTGTTTAATACAAAAGAAGATCCGCGGGATTAGCCCCCTCAACCTTCGAGATATGATTCAACGAAGGGAGTCAGTAATTCAATTTGTTTTTACATTTTCCTCAACTTCACTTTCCTCGCACGCCGCATCCGATAGAGCTGAAAGTACGATGGAATCACTTGTCTGAAAGAGTTTAATGCGATCACTCAACACTGCGAAACTGAGTCTTTGGGTAACGTTTCTGTTTTGACCTATTGCAAATAAACATTACAGATGTAACATTGAGAAATTAGTGTGGACAGGATTCTGTCTACTAGACCACGGTATCCTTTATAATTTTGTAAAATTTTCAATGTTAAAAGCTGCAAAACGGACATGATAGCCTTTTTATTATCCTCCTTGTTCTTTCCGTCTTACCACTCTAAAATATTTTGCACAGAATGCAAGTCATGTAGTGAAATAAGAGTCAGCTGTTTGTTGAAACCCACTGTCCGCAAATTTCGTGTTAAAAGTAAAAGTAAGTTGAGTTCCTTGTTTCGTTATTGCATCTGTTTTTATTTCTCATAGAATCCAAACTCAGCTCTAATTACCTCTGTTGACTTCTTCGCAACGAGAATTTTTTAAAGCTTTAAAGTTTTATATAATAACCAAATCAATGCGCGCGCTCTGATTGGTCAATCAGCTATTGGTTATTGTGCCGGTAAACCCATGGGAAAATCGCGCGTCTTCTGAATTATTATATAAAAGCAATAGACCACAAGTTTCTATGGGTTTTAGGCTGATAAACCACTTGGGATGTTGGTAGAACACTCGAAGAATTCGTAAACCACTCGCCTGCGGCTCGTGATTTACAAATTCTTCTCGTGTTCTACCAACATCCCGCGTGGTTTATCAGCCTATAACCCATAGAAACTTGTGGTCTATTGCTTAAATAATCAAGGTGATAGAACTTTTATGACTTTTATTGAGAGCCTTGGATTGTTTATTACATGTCTTAGTTTTGTTGTTGCCGTTTAAAAGATGTTAAAAATATAACAGCGGTAAAGCTGCAAGGTTGCAAAAACTGTCGGTGGTAATGGTTGTCGTCTATTTCTGTGCTGCCGTAATACATAGCTACAATGTATACGTCTCTATCACACTGAGGAAGCCTGTTTAATACTCTCCTCCTTTCAGTTTCATTTACAGTCTTGATTCTGTTATTTCCAGTGGATGCACTCTCCTGACTTGAACACCACCAATTGTAGACATTCGAGCGTTAGACACTGAAATTTTCAAAACGAAATTGGTTTTACCGAGCATTTTCATCACGGCGATTCTAAATCTTCTGTATTTGATCGAATAAATAACGGGATTGCAGCAGCTATTTGCAAATCCAGCAAGCATGGCCACGGTTCCGTAAGGTCCTCTTATCTTCTTCCCTGTTCCAATCTCGACGAAAAGCAAAATGCAAAACGGAGACCAGCATACCAGGTAAACCAAAGTCACAACCATTAAGGTGACCACCCCTTTGTTTCGGCTCAATTTCTTGGCCATCTTTGCCTGCTCGTTTGTAGTAGGAGGACAGTTATTTTCTCTGTTGTTCGCTGACGTTTTGCGGTCCGCACGCGTAACATCTTTAAGGCGTCGAAGTTGCTTTCGGATTACCCGAGCAATTTTCCAATACACGTACACCATGGAGATCAAAGCCAGACCGTATGTTCCAGAAACAACGGAGATTGCGAAACCAAAGTTCAAACCATATTTGGACCAATCTTCCGCCTTGCACCAGCCAATGTAACTTATAAAGCACTCGTAAGAACTTACACCAAATAAGGGTAGGAACGCCCAAACGGCGGAGTACGCCCATAAAACGAAACACAATATTATGGCGCGTGACTTTGTCATTTCAAGTGGATAAAACAACGGACGAGCAATTGCCAGGTAGCGATCAATCGATAACATCATCAGGTGCATAATAGACGAAATACAAAATAGAAAGTTTCCAAATCCGTTGAACATGCCCCAGATTTCTCCACATCTCCATGTACCTGTGTTGACAGCATCTAGTGCGCATGGCATTACCAACGTCCCAACAAGAAGATCAGCAATCGATAACGATATTAAAAAGTGTGAATTGACGATAGAGTTGAGCACATTTGAATAACGAAGAACAACCATAACGGCAACATTTCCTACTATTGTCAGCGCGACAACGATAACCATTATGGTGATAATGATAATTGTCCAGGCTTGAGGTATATCGACAAGCTTAATGTTGTCGTTGGTTTCTGTACTACCTTCCGTCGGCAACGTGGCGTTCATAACGTTTTCTGTCGAAACAAAAAATAGACATACTTCATTAAGAATCGAATCAACAAGTTTTTTGACACGGATTTCACTATAAAAGTTAATGTTAAAAAACAACGACGTTTCGACCGTTCGACGGTCATTTTCAAGTTGAAAATTTGAGTTTCACCAACTCAGCGATCTCAGTCGAAAGATTGATGCCGTCGTCCAGCCTGTTTATGTAAGTAGAAAGATCAAAGGACATTTCAAGGCGAAGGAACATAACCCTCCAATTGCAAATCAACAAAACGTTGTTTACTATTTCAAGTGTGGTCTGTGTAATGCAGACTATGTCGGCTTCAGGAGTTGACACCTACATCAACGTGTTGATGAACATAAGCGATCAACAATTGGCTACCACGCAACGGACGAGCACGGAGAGGATTCAGATTCCATTGGAAGCAACTTCAAAATTTTAAAGAAGTGTCAGAGTAAACTTGACTGCTTGATTTTTGAAATGCTTTTTATTCGCAAACTTAAACCAAAACTGAACAAACAGAGTGACTCGATCCGCGCGAAGCTATTTAGTTAGCGTTCTTTTATTATTCACGCCACAATTTTTCTGTGTATTGTTTCTATGTAAATATTTAAGAGTTTTAGTCGGTATCTTATTAGCATTTTTATAATCGATTGTATATATTTAAGCGCGTACAAAAATTTTTACTTTTCAACTTGAAAATGACCGTCGAACGGTCGAATCGTCGTTGTTTTTTAACGTTAACTTTGTTAGTGAAATCATTAAGAATCATAATTGTAATGGTCTACACAGTTCGTTATATCCATTTATATTATCGCATTAAAGAGAACATGAACTGCATTAGGACTTTTACTCAATTTACGATCTGTTGCGTGCCGTCCATTATCAAACGCTAGGTAAACATGGGAAAAGTACTCTATTGCTGTTATAAATTCTTAAAAATACGCGCGAATCCCAAACGTCACAACCGTGTTTACATACTCTCATCTAAGCACACCAATGAGAGCGCGCGTAGTAGCTCAGATATTTTATAAATTGCGGTATTGCGGTGTCACTTTTACCGCGCGTGATTGGTTGAAAACTTTCCATGATAACGCAGCACTGAAATGGGTTCCTCGCGTACGCTTCAAATTGAAGGACCTGATCAGAACTTCACAACGATTAATCGAGCAGGCCCTTTGTTCAGTTTTAGAGGCAGAAGTATATTATGCAGGGCTTTTGTAAAAAGAAAAAAACACTTTTCACAATCAAGAACAACTGGTGTGTGAGGTCTGATCACCGTCGGATCTTTTCTAAAAGAACTTTTAAGTGCAAAAGCTTTCAAACCCATTATTCAAGAGCTTCTGAACTGTAAAACAACATCATGTCGCGACTCTGTCGGGGCTCATCCAGTGATTTATGAAAATTTGAAATCAATGAAAATGTCGAAACCGTTAAGCCCTTGCGTCCGTTGGATCGACGTATATCACTCGATTCTGGGGTGATTCTTTGACATTATCCTCGCTAACGGCCGTTTTCCGAGAAGAGTACAAGTTGATGACTTCCTTAATTACTGACAAAGTGTCAGTGTATTTTAAGCAAATGGCTTCGTAAGCAACCTTGAGACAATAAACTCAGTTCTGGAGAATAATGCCCCCGCTTTTCAGCAAAAATAAGCAGCGGGGTATACTACTTTCTAAACTCTTAAAACTAGGCTTTTTCAAAGGTGACATCTATACCTTCATATAAATTTGAAGAACTTGTTTCGGATATCCTGGGTCCATCTTAAGTTCCCAGTTAAAATAACACGGCCAATCAATTCGCGGTCGGTGGATGCAGATCCTCCCAGATATGTTTTTAGGTTTGTTTTTGTTCCTCAAAATTTAAAACCGCTTGTATTTATCTGAAGATCATTACTTGGCAGCTGTAATAAAGCCAAAACCAACAATGAAATAAATGTCTCTTTAAAACGTGAACGCAACTAGGAAACGCGGCCTTCCGACACCTCTGTGCGATTTAATGAGAATAGACCTGTGCGTAAAGTTTTTAACGTCAAGAATTGTGTAGCGATAGCAATCTCACTTGAGAATCGAGTGTCCCCTTAACACTTTGCAGACAATTTTGTTGCGAAAACGTGCCTTTTACTTTCTAACTAGCCATGTTGCTCGTTTAGAGCGTTATAAAATGGTGATGTTGATGACCAGCTTATATAACGCTTGATTACCCATTCTGAATCTCAGGTATTGGGGTACATGATTTTAATACTTTTCTTGATAAATACAGAATACAAATCACAACAGGCATCGCCGAAAAGCGTGTTCTTCGCTATTGATGCCGGACGCTTTGTTTTCAGTGAAATAAAGCGAAACACAAATTTTCGAGAACTGAAAAGGATAAATTTAAACTTTAGTTAGATTCAAAATTTTAATCAATAAAAACAGAGGAGTTCTGAAATTGCAGCAGATTATACTTTCAGAAATGCATTTTTATTGCGTACAGTCTGATATTGTCACCTTTTGATGACCCAGCGAATTTCCAGTGTTATCTCTAAAATACCTTTCTCGAGGTCAGTTTCTTTTGATCTCAGTCCTGACATTTTCATATTTAGCTTTCTAAAGCAGAGAGTTGCTTATCTAAGATGCATATAACCTATTTCCAGGCCATCTTCGGCACAGAGTGTGTAGATTGCTGGACAGTGCATCAGCCAGTTGAGTCATTTGTCTTAGTGTCTTATTGGTCCCATGTTAAAGATGTTGACCTTGCAGGCCTTTGGCTTACCAAAAAGAAATATACGTTAATTATATACAGCAACATCTATGTTGTAGCTTACAAATATTGTTAGGGACGTAGGTTAATCGGCGGACTGCCCGGTGGTTTTTCGTGGTAAAATCGAATTCGTGCGTAAGAGTCACATCACGAGAATTACAAACAGTTAGAATTCGTAACTGCATTTTGTTTGCGTTTTATCAAACTACGGGTTTCCAGTAGCCTCTCTGATCCTTAAACACGAAACCCTTTATCATATAAAACTTGATGCAATTTTAATTTATGACAGCAGGCTTCCAAACTAAAACTAGAGGCGTATTTACCTGTAGACACATACCTGGAGCTTTCTTTTTGGCATTAGCCTTTTTCGCCACAGCTATATGTTTACCGAACGTCTGAACCAGAATTTTTTTATGTAAATTATCTCATGCGAACGCTACATCAATATAATTATGCAAATGTACAACTTTTGCTTTTTATTCTGTTTGATTACTTACTATGCCACATATTTATCATCAGCATCTGTTCAGACACAAGTAATATTCCACAAACACTACCGCCGAAATCTCAACTTGCCGCTACCCAATCTTCTCTTTAATAATAGCGTTATAATTTAGATTGTTTTCGAGTACTTCGCTTTTCTTTGAAATAATTAAAGCGCTTCACATCAATGACATCCGAACTAAATCTGTATGCAACAGCAGATAAGAAACCGACATGTTGTTTAATCCTTCTCACGTCCTTTGCAAAGCTCGCATGCTAGCTGGACTCCTAATTCACGCCTCAGGCTCAATGTAACAAATATTACAAGTTGTTATCAGAACTTCCTCGCGTCATATATGAAAAATTTTCCAAATCTGGAAGCCTTCCTTTCATTTTGTCAACTTCTATTTATCTCAGTTTTTTACCGAACTCTGAAAACAAGCAAGTACGAGAAACATGCCAACTCCAAAAAAGCGATTTCGTTCCCAACTCACGCTTATAATCTTCGATGCATTTGAATCGAAATGCCACCGATGTTAAAAAGTAAAACCAAAATAAAATAAAATAAAATAACAAATAAAAAAAGAAGAAGAAAAATAAAAGGAGGGGCCTGAAGATCTTTACGTTTGTTGAACGCCATTTATTAACTATCCTAGTAAATTGAGGAAAACAGGAAACTGTGTACTTGAAAATGTTGTTCTAATTGAAAACGCGAGAAGCAAGAGCGATTGTTTTTCGCTGTTGAATTTCCGCCCAATTCAAAGGGCCGATATGCTCTTCAGCTCTCAGTACAACATCAGTTCTAAAAGCTGGTTTTACGCAACCTCCGTCAGCCATTTAAATAATAGTAGCTAACTGTTTCTTTTTTAAGCCCGCTGTATTCCCGGAAAGGCCTTACTTTTGGGTGATTTGCTCAAAGTTGATAATAATTTTTTTCTTCCCTTTTAATTCGGATCAACATTTCAGGATAATTTTTCTTGAATGTTCCATTAAGCAATGCCATTGGCCACCGGATGTTGTTTATAA
The DNA here is from genome assembly GCA_964020085.1 of Micromussa lordhowensis. Lineage (NCBI taxonomy): Eukaryota > Metazoa > Cnidaria > Anthozoa > Scleractinia > Lobophylliidae > Micromussa > Micromussa lordhowensis. The sequence continues at coordinate 24,489,030 of OZ026600.1, read as the reverse complement.
TGGAGAAAAACAAGGCAATGTTTTTCTATCTTAGTAGTTCATAACAATGACCAGTGTTTATTGATATTTTGAATTCTTGATTGGTCTGATTGCCAGTAAACAAGGAAGTTAATTTACTTTATGAAATAAAAAAAGAAATAAACTTCTTGTATTCTCCTAATGGCACTTTCTATGAAAACTGACCATCAAGAAGTCGTAAATGGTTTTGTTTACTTTTAGTTATGTAAACTTATGTAATTTAACTTAGTTAGTTTAATTTAATAAATTTCAGTGCAATGCGGTGAAACGTCGTTCATTTAGCAAAACACAAAACTAAATCCACCTTAAGTAGCAGAACGTACTATTAACTTAAGTGTTGCTTTCTCTATCAATATGGAGTATCGATAAATATTTGACAGGAGCTGATTTACAAAGGACCTTCTCGTATATATAGATAAGTGAAGCCTTGGAGCCAAGGCTGGCTCATAGCTGCCGGAGCTTATCCCGGTTTCTGTAGCATGAAGCGGCTTGAAGTATTTCTACTTCCTCTGGACGGGATGCTAATCCATCGCAGGTCACTCCCCGCAATTTTGTTAGGTTTCCCCAACAAATAGCAGGTACCATAGATAACTTTAAATTAATTCTTTTCACTGTGTTGAAAATTCGGAATTCAAGTGAATCACCGATGGAATTTCAGTTAAAGTTGTGCTGTTCAATCCATTAAAATTAAAAATGCTATTCTGCTACGGTTTTCGTGTGACGAAGCTTGATTGATTGCTTGATTGTCTGTAGTGCTTTGAACAAATGACGATTGCAATGGGAAAGAAATTTAAATTCAATAGGCCTAATCGCGGTTTTCGGCGCCATCTTGACAGGTAGGCAAAGACAGACATTGCATGGGAATCCGATGGCAAATATCTTTTTTTTTTTTCAAAACTTGAATGTTACTCAATTTGTCGGAATCGCAACGTTTAAATGCAAGATGGAGGATTGTATTCACCAAGTTTGAAGGATGTAGCTTGGCTAGAAGACGCTTAGTTATTATTTTTTAAATTTTCCATACATTTGTCTGTAAATTTGGCGTGGAAATTATAGAAAAATGTATGGGAAAATAAAAATCAATTGAGGGTCTTCTAGCCCAGCTACGTCCTTCAAATTTGGTGAATACAACCTGCTACCTAGTATGGTAAAGTTGCGATTCATATGTTGTGCAAAATCAATTTTTTTTTTGCTTCGCGTCCATAATGGGAGTTGTTTTGAAACTTTGAATTTTTCTTCATGTACGTAGTTGCGAAATGTTTACATTTGTGATGTCTTACATGAAGCAAAACAAAAACTGCAAACAAACTCTCGAGAGTGCGTTGTTGCGAGCGGTTGTAGTACATATATCTTATTAGACGTTTTGGTGTGTAGTATCGCTGTATATTTTTACGAGTTGTGCAGTATTTTGACGAGCCCGTACAAACAACGAGTAAAAATATACAGCGATACTTCACACCAAAACGTCTAATAAGAGATTTATTATCCAACGATTTCTTTTCCCAAAATTCTGACTTGCCAAGGTCTTGAACTTCACGCGGCCGGGAGGAATGAGACGAGTACAAATATCTGTTATTTGTACTCGTTTCGCGCGATATTTGTACTCTAGGAAGCAGAGTTGGATAATAAATGTACCTTACCTTTGAGGCCTTTCAAATTATTTTTTCTAACAGCTTCACTGATTTTTACAGCTGCGAAGTTGTTCCATCAAGTGATATAGGAAAGAACGAAGCATAAAGCTTCGACCGCTTCGCATCCCTAATGGCGGTTGTTTTGAAACTTTGAATTTGCTTCATGTACGTAGTTGCGAAATGTTTTTATTTTGTGATGTCTTACATGAAACAAACAAAAAACGCAAACAAACTCTCGAGAGTGCGCAGTACGGACTGAAAATCATCTTTCAGCTGACTAATAACGTCAAACGAGCGATTTTTATATTCTTTTCAAGAAACAGAAACTGTTTCCCGTGTTTTTTTATCAGAATTTATAATATAGATAAGACCCTGCGCTCGCTCCGATTGGTCAAAAACCCATGTTTTATCAGAGTAAACAAAAAAAAGCGTGTTTTATTATTTTTCGCTTCGTTACCTCTATGTCATAAAGCAAATGAAGAAGCATAATCCGTGTATTACACTGTGATAAAACACTCCGGACATTTGAGAACACTCGAGATATGTAGAAAAATTCTACTTTCCTCTCGTGTTGTCAAATGCCCGTCGTGTTTTATCACAGCGTAATACACGGATTAGGCTTCTCTACTTGTTAAATAAAAGCACGAGTGCAGGACCGTGGAAGTTTGCGAGGACGAGAAATGCGTGGGAACACGAGCTGAAAGAAATTTACTCAACCTCAAAATGTAAATTATCTACACTTGTGCGTTGTTCGATTTTCTACAGGGTTTCTCAAAATTATTCTGGAAAATCTTGAAACTGTTTGTTTTATGTATATAGCAATCCATACATCTTTAAATAGTCAAATGCTGAAAATGACATGATAGATTAATTAAAACAAAAGCTCAATTTTAAAAGCTTCAATATTTACCTAGATGCGTGTATTTGTTATTAGTTGTTTTGGTTTAGGCTTCTTATAAAACATGCTAGTACATAATAATTTCCTTTCGGTAATGTAATCTTATAAAGGAAATTCACTAAGAGCAAATGTTTGGATTTTGGTAATTCACACTGTCAGTGACTCCTAATTTCCTTGTGGATTTTTCTCTTTTTCTAAATGCTCTTAATTTACAGAAAATCGTGATTTTCCAGTGTCTCTTATCGATTTTGTTTCTTAGTTATCTACGTACTTTGTACTCGTCGCAACCTTACGGAAGAGATACATCTTCCGTTAGAAAGCTAATTAACGATATTCCATTTGTTGAACAAGATTTAAATATTTATTTTGTGATACTGGCTAAGTTTATTCGACTAAACAGATAAGGTGTTCACTTTAATATTATGTAAGAGAGAGTGAAGAAAAAGAAATTCTCTCAACAGTGACTATATGGAGAGGAACAAATTGAAACGCTAGTCACAAGTAGGGGCAACTGAAAAATTTGCGATTAATAAAAGAAACATACCCCTCTGAAAAGAAAGATTATAACGAGTTATCACAGTGTAAACAAGAATATCGCTTATGAAGGATATATCATTGTTTTGCTTGAGTGCCCGTTTTTTATTAACGTAGCAGAAATGACTTACCATTGCAAGATTGTAGCTCTCACTTTGGTTTCTTGTAGTGGAAAGTGAAATATTCAAAAATTGAATTTTGACAAAAACATAAATTACTTATTCCATTTTCAGGCTCAGTTTGGGGGATTAATATCCGAAGAGACAGTAAATAACCGGATATTCCGCCATGTGTCAGCTTATATAGATTTGTTTTGAACCAGTGAGATGCTTGATAGCGGCCAGGAGTGGAAGTGAATTCAGTATTCGCGACTAGCTCCCTTTCAAGGTTGATTGCATTTCCGTCAGAAAGCGACGCTTGAATTGACATCTGCAAGCTATTAATAATCGGGAAATGAAGTAAAAGTAATAATGAAATTAGACAATGTTCTTTGGCACTTACCACGCAAGAGAGATCTGTCTCGTTACGAGAAAATCTACATCTTCATCCTTAGTTTCTTCCACGCCTTTTAGCTAGAAAAAAATAACAATATGCTTCCAAGAACGGCATTTTCAGTTAGCTAGATCAATTACTACCTCTTGATAATTAACGTCCTTATTTGCATTACTGGTCTTTTGTTACAACAACACTTCATTCGTTTGTATCTTCTGATACTCAAATGTCAAGCATGAATTTAGGATTATTCCAGAAAGTAAAAAAAAAAGAAGCAGAAATGAAACTAAACATGTCAGAAGAGAAATAAAAATTAATAAAAGAGAGCGCGACGAGATAAGCAAAACGGATATTAAATTTTTGCCTGGCATGATATTCTTTCTTATTACATAAACACCAGTGAAATACCAAGTGAGCTTTCCCGCGAAAACTTCATATCTTCACACGTGAAGATAACATGTTATCTTCACACGTGAAGAGATCACCGTCGTTATGGTTACCATAGCTACTAAAATGATCGCTATTGCTATGGTTCCTTAATCCCTTAAAAAGTACTTAGATATGTTACTGTATGATCGAAACATCATCGGTGCATCCTCGGAAATCTTCGGAAATCTTCGGTAATCTTCGGAAAATCTCCGAAAATGTTCGGAAACGTTCGCCTTACCTTCGGAACAATTTTGGCGAATCTTCGGAAATCTTCGGAAAGTGGTCGGAAATCTTCGGAAAATCGTCAAAAACGTCTTCATTAGTATGCTTATGTAATAAACAGAATATTACATGCTCGCTTGTGGATATGAATTTTATCTTCTCGTGTTCAACTCGACATCTCACTCGTTCGCTGCGCTCACTCGTGAGATATCGAGTTGAACACTCGAAGATAAAATTCATATCCACGCGCGGTCATGTAATATCCTCTATATCTCTTTTGTTAATTATTTACGGGCCACAAAGTCAACTGCTGGGCCTACCAGTAATTGTGTTACAGCCAAAATGTTAAGTATTATATAATCGTATATAGTCGGTACCTCAGCTGGTGGAGTTCACACTTCTAAGCTATGAAATCGTTTTCCCCCAATTTGAATGTCGATAAATTCTATTTAAATTTATTTCATATCTACCTGATTTTAGAGCGGTTTTGTTGACTGACAGTAAATGCGTTACGGAGTAAAAGTTGGGAGAAAGATCTTTTCAATAAGCTGAATAAGCCTTATTCTAAGCAATAGGTATGTAAATCTAGTTTTGCTTTTCCATTCTGAATTTGACGGGATCTAACTGAACGACCTGCGTGAAAAAGGACAATTTACCGCTTCAGCACCCATGACGGGGCGGGGGCGGAATCCCATACTGATAAAAGGACGCAGGTGCTCGTTGGAAATTTTGAAATAAACCTAAGAGGTACCAAGATCCTGCTTTGTGGGAGTTGCTTAATATTTTTTCCACTCCTAAGAGGCGCCAATTTTAAGGCTGTCCTGTCATAATTTTCTGCTCAATACCCTAATTATAAAAGGTACCGCAAGCTACTGACTGTGGACCTTTCGGGACTGAACACTCTAAGAGTTACCAATACCGGTTGTTGAACCCCTCAGAAGATACGACGAGCGCCGCCGTCCTATCTATATGGAAGTTTGCCCCGGGCTTCAGCTATGCCACCAGCAGATGACTGGTGTGAAAACGGAAGTTAAAGGCCTCTGGAGATGGGTGTGAAAAATGTCGTACTGATCTGCATTCACCTGATGCCCTTCAGCCAAGCGATCGAAAAAATATTTGAACGATCATGAATTACCTCTTGCTATATACGAATTCAAAATCACAATCATATGATTATAATACTTGCACGTACAGTAGATGGTGATACTGCTTTTGTTCTCATTCGGTACTGTGATTTCCGAAATACATATCGTTTTATCTGAACAAGCAACCGTGTTTTTTTCCCTTCTTAATTAGATCCTCTAATAGGAATTTATTAGTTAAACCCTATTTTAATCTCAACTCTAATGGTAAACGAACTTTTTCTGTTGCTGCTCCGGAACTTTGGAATAATTTACCTGAGGATATTAAATCTGCAAACTCAATTGATGATTTTAAACGCAAACTTAAAACTTTTTTTTAAGCGAGCTTATGAATCGTGATGTTTTTAATTGTTAGCGTCTAGTTTTGATGTCAATTTCTTGTGCTTATTTTTATTTTTTAGTTTTATCTACTTCTTGTAAACAGCGCCTTTGAATCTTGTAAAAAAGGCGCTATATAAATGGATTATTATTATTATTATTATTATTATTATTATTATTATTATCAAATGTCAAAGACATTGATGTAGAGGTTGAACTTGCTAGATCTCATGCGCGCTAAATGACTTCTTAATTCTTTTTTTTTTTTTCTAATGGTTAGTTTATATTTTATAATAAATGTATAAGAATAGAGAAACTTATAATATTGCCCGATTTAATAATTTGCTATTCTTACTGTTTTTAATAATATTATTATTATTATCATCATTATAAATTATTAAAAACAGTAAGAATAGCAAATTATTAAATCGGGCTTACTGTTTTTAATAATTTATAATGATGATAATAATAATAATATTAATAATTACTCAAATGTTCTTTTAGCCTTTTAAATTTTGTAAGCAATTATTGTAAAGTTTTAATAAAGTTTACTATTATTATTTTTATTATTATTATTATTATTATTATTATTATTCAATTAGAAGACATATATAGAAAACAGAGCCCTTCTTCAATGCACTTCACAACAAATAGTCCATAAGTGTAAATAGAAAAGGAAATATGACCATGTTCACTACAAACTCTCGGATAAATAATCCCCTCTACTTGGTAACTTATAATTATTCGAATTCATTACCTATGTCCATTGCACATTTGTAGATCAACATGGAAGCTTAAATGGACAGAGGTTAGCTCCAGAGGGGCTGGGGATAGTGGGTCATAACAAGCATTTTGTGGTAGGAACAAAATCAGTACTTTGTTCTTTTATGTTTTCTTTTTATAAGAAAGTAATCGAACACGATTTGGCAAGGCAGATAGTTCTGCAATTCAGAATCTGCGAATTGCACGACTGATTGCAAGTTTCGGCGTTTTCCGTGCATTTCATCTCGCACCCCCCTCCACGACAAAATTGAGTGCAGTGTTTAGCATTACACTCCATGTTGCAGTTGGCTCCAACACAATCTTGCAAGCACGTATTAGATGTGCAAGACATCGAGTCACAGGCACCCTCAGAACACGTTTGCGTGCATCTGTTTGAAGTTCGACAGAACATTGCTCGGCAGTCTCCCTCCTGGCACATCTGATTAATGGAATGGTAGATTCTAAGATGTACCCATCCATGTAAAGAGCAACTACGCTTTGGAGGGCATGTTTGATGACATTCACGTGTCAGCATCGTGCATCGCACTCTCCTAAATATCGCCTCAAGTTTGGGACCCTCGGCTGGAATGAGGCAGCTCCCAGAGTCACAATAACGCTTACACTGTTTTGCGTTGCATCCCAGAACGCAGTTACCACCGGGACACCATTGGAGGCACTCATTGACGTTCGACAAGCAACTCATGCTGCAGTCTCCTCCTCTGCACGTTTGAAGACAGGTTTCCGCTTCGCATTCCATGTTGCATCTTCCAGCAACACATTCTTGAATGCAAAGTTTTGAGTTGCATAGGTATTTGATGCATTTGCCGCCTGTGCAGATTTGCGTGCATCTTAGTGGCGCTTTGCAGTCAAATTCACAGCTTCCTCCTTGACAAACCTGGAGTAACGAACTATGATGAGTGTACTTATGCTTCATGCCGCAATGTCCTTCGGAGCATTTCTGAACACAAGTGCCGTGTCTATCGTCATTCCCGTTGCAGTATTCTACGTATCGAGGAGGAAGATGTGCGGCTTCCAGATCTCTGGCTACCTTCATGCTATACGTACAATCTCCTCCATCGCAAGACCGTTTGCATGTTTGCGCATGGCAAATCATTGTACATTTTCCTCCCTTACATGTCTGCTTACAATCCTTGACACCTGAAGGACAACGCATCGTGCATTTTCCCGCTTCGCAGCTCTGATTGCAACTCTCTGCATTTTTCGAACAAAGCATGTCACAGCCACCCATGAAGCAGTGCTGCCGACAATTTTTCCCGCCACAGTCCATCAATTGGCACTTCCCTCTCATGCAACTTTGACTGCAGCTCTCCGAATTGCAAAGCATAACGTTGCAACGGCCTGCTACGCACTGCTGTTCACACGAGATTGGTGCATTGCATTGCAATTGGCAACTGGCGCTGTTACAAGTTTGATGACAAAACTGATATCGCGGGTTTCTCCGGCAGATCATCTCATGGTCGCCTGCCTCTCGGTACTGATGACAAGCATTTTTGTAGATTAAGTTGCATTGAGATGGTCGAAGACTACCACCCACTGGCAAAAACAACAAAAAGAAGAAGAACGGAACGGTGGCGCTGAACATAGTTTTCTGAAATACAAAATGTGGTTGGTTAACGAAGAATATTTTTTTATACTCGCTAGCACCTGTACCTTGACAAGAGGTTTTGTAATTATATCGCTCCTTATTTACTTTACCCATGAAGTTTTAAATGTTGACGTTTTAAGAGATGTTGTAAACATCTTGCACTCAACATCGAACGACATAACTGTAGCCTAACTTATTGCACGAATATAGCTGCAGTTGGTGAGATATGGAAATAGGCGAACAACCTTATCTGCGCAAATCTAAATCGATGTTTAAAATTGATCCGTGACAGACGTCTTCTTTGTACTTGTATGTTTGTTAAAGATATCAAGATAGCTTACTCGATCAATCCAAGACCTCGGCAATCATGCACACGCACTGCTTAAGGCTATCTTCTTATCTTCAACTTCAATGAATAATCTGAGTTGGATTATGTTGTAGTCGTTACTGCTGTGACAACGTTGCACCTTGAAATTAAGTGTAACTCTCTACTGGCACTGTATTGAGTCGGTTTGCCATTTTCCCTATTTGAACAGCCTGAATAACAGATATCTTTTAAAAATATCTCCTTACATCTTTTTATCTCATGCGTGCGGCAGTCTATTTATTTTCAAATCAATGTTACGGCACAATCAGGTTTTTCTTGGGTGAAGGAACATGTAATTACCGGATGCGTCGGCTATTTCATAAGGAAAAAGTATTCTGGTATTAAAATTAGCAACTTGAACGTCCTAAAGCTCCTCTGGCTAAATTTTGGTTGCGTCAATTTGCTACCACATCAAAATGCAAATGAAAAGTTATGGCGAAATGCTAATTTGGATAAATCTCAAGTGTATACAGCTGTAGCTAATGAGGATAAATCTTAAGTATATAGCTAATGCGGATAACATTTTAAGTGCATATATTAATTCAGTTAATCGACACTACTTCGAGTCGAGAGGTGGAATTCGTCCGCTTAGAGTGACGCGATAAAAGTAAGTCGATGACACATTTATTGCATTTTTACCTCTTTTTTCTATTTAGAGCGCTATCGTGATGTACCATCGGCACAAAGCTGTAAAAAGTCAAATACAGTTCAAGCAGAACTTGATTAACACAAGTCGGTCTGCCTGTACGCTGATAGGAAGGCAAACGTTTTGCGAATTCCAGAAACCAGAACGTTAAAACAGAATAGCACCATGCAGTAACAGGCCTTTCAGCCAACAACCTATGATTAGGCGGACTGTTTTAAGCGCATGCCACTATTATGAGCCACCAGGGTGTCATATGTGTTGTACTGTAAATCAGTAAGTGGGCAGTTCTCTTGCTTCAAATAAGAATCTGAAGTGGTCATTTCTATTGTTTAAAACCTCTGTTGAAAGGACGCAACACAAGATAAAAGATATTTTAAAAAAGTGGGATTCAAAATGGCATACAAAAAAGTCATTGTAAACAGAAATACAAAAAAATGCATGTATATGTACTGAGATATACATTAATTACAGAATAAATTCGTAAAATTATAACACATAACGTTTAAAAAGAACTAAAGGGGTAAAAAGTTATAAAATATTAAAACATATTTAAAAAAAATAAAAAATACATTTCCAATTAGAAAAATAAGTCAATGCGACGAAAATAAAAGATATACAATAGCACTAAATTAATAAGAACAAAATAATATTTACATAATGGACTCCTAGCATAAGAAGAATTTAGGTTTTACATATAGCATTAAAAGTACTTTCCAGAAAGAGAGCCACTGTATTCTAGCAAAAGAATATTCATCCGGTGGCCAAGTTTAATTTTTTTTCAGGCAAAAAAAGTCTAGGCCATTCAATCATTATTCAGTTTACCCTGTTTTATGGAGCAAACGGTGTCCGCTTCATTTATCACTATATACCTCACGTCATATTTTATTGATTACGATCGACTGCTGGGCGTAAGATATATTAATTAAGCTATTGCACGCGAAAGGGAGATAACCTTATCACTAACCAGAAATCTATATTTTTGTCATTAATATCTATTTATCGTGAAACCACATTAGTTACAACGAGCTATCTAGAATAATTTTTCACATCATTAAAGGGTTCAAGTCGATAAGAGAGGGGTTGCAGTTATCTCAACAAATTACTCGTTAAATTTCGACTGAATTGTTTGTATGCTGTCTTGATCGTAGATAACAACATGACATAACACCATGTTTTATTCAAGATACAGAAACAAAATAAAATACATCTTGAAAAGGAAGAAACAGTTGTTGGCCCTATGACGTTTGACCTAGATGTTTGTTTAACATCGGGATAACACATTTTCTTCTAAAACTAAAACATTTCCTACTCACCAAACGTTGTCGCCATAGACTTATAATTATGTAACGTGTGTGTGTATGTGGGTTGCTTCTAGAGCTTCTTCTACAATATGTATCTCATGAGGCATTATCAACGATTGTTTCAGTCCACTGGAAAATCAGTTATGATAAACACATCAGGCGACATGAAGAAATGAGTTGTCTTCTGAGCTCTCAAAAGCGGAGAGTCTACAGAATAGCCCGAAGGGACTACCATATCAAAATGACCGGGGGTGCTAGTCGCGGTTTTGTCTTAGGGTGTTCATCCTCAAAAGTTCCACGGCGGGAGCTTTTGTGGTACATTTTAGGGTATTGGGCAGAAAAAAAAAAAAGGAGATAATGTGTCACGTAAGAATTAGTATCTCTTTGGGAAGAAAAAAATCAGGCCACGCCTGGTATCTCTTAGGGGTTCTTTTCAAATTTTCCGACGAGCACTCTCGTTTTTTTTTTTATCTGGAGCCTTCCCCCGGGCAAAATAGGCCGAGAGTTGTGTCTGTGTCCCATGTGGGGAGACGGGATCGGGTTATTCTTAGCCACTTCTAATTCCGAGGAATGACATTATCTTTTATCTCATCTTAAAATATACGTTGATTTTTCGTTGTGTAATTCCCTTATCTCTATGATTACTTAAATTCGCTAGTTGTTACTCATATACCCAAAACTCTGCTCTCAAAAACAATGTTGGGCCCCAAAGATGATTTCGCACACTCCATCATTTCCCGCCCGGTTCTCGCTTTGGTAATATCTTCATTAACCATTGGGAACTTCTTAGCAACCGCCGGACCAAGATTGAGTGATAATGGAGGATTTATTTCCATGGCACGACGAGCCTTTTCTTCACTGAAATACCTCCAGATGGATAAATTGTGTTTATTCTTTCGCTGCTGGACGTACACAGATGTATTTATTTACCCATGAAGTCTTCACCCTTAACAGAGTATTGCAGACTGTTTTAAATAATAACGATTACAACAATGAATAAAACAATAACATAAACTGAAATTACTAATATTTACGATTACACAGGATGCCTTAATAAACATGGCGAAATAGATGCTATAATATCTGGTGGGAGATTGTTCCTCAGCGTAATTGTCGAAGGGTAAAAACAGTTCTTGTAATAATCACGCGTACAACGCGGCTGCTCAAATCGATGACTATGAGACGAGAACCTGGTGTTCTTTCTGCCGCTTATGTTCTTTCTGAGGGTTGTCACATTCGTAACTGGCTAGCCCATTACTCTGTTTGTACAGCATACAGAGACTTGCGTCAGATCGCCTGAGCTCCAGAGATCTCCATTTGAGGGAAGATAACATATCAGTGACACTGTCTAATCTGTCGTAGCGCCCAAGTTCCCAGCGAGCTGCTCGTCGTTGAATTATTTCGACCCGTTGTATGTTCTTAGCTACGTAAGGGTCTCAGACAATGGCACTGTATTCAATAATCAGTCTCACCCGGGATTTGCATGCTTGCAGGCAAAACTGAAATAACTTTGCAATGGTCGTCGTCGTCGTTGGAATGACTGGAGAGTGTCCAACTTAGAGTTTTTTTCAATCCCACTACTAATTTTGGTTCAATCCTGCCATCCCACCCAGTAAGAATATTTATCTCAATCCCGCCTGGTTAGAGCCGCAGTTCTCCGCGTAACGCCTGTAACGTGTGATCCCGCATCCCGCAACCAATTTTAAAACTATCCCGCGTCCCGTCTGTCAAAATGAGCAAGCCCCGTTCACGCCAAATATTTTTATTCCGCATCCAACCATTAAAAGTCGTGCCATCCCTTATCTCGCCATCATTTTAACTCTAATCCCGCATCTCGCCAAACCGTTATTGGGCCTAGGTAAATAACGTGGTAAGCTACATGTTCTAAAGAATAATGAGGGATTTATTTTGATTAATCGAAATCCAACTTGACTAAAATATACTGTCTTGTTTATTTATTTTTCTTTTTTGCACGGCACCCTTTTTCCTAAGTAAGTTGCAGGAAAATCGATCGCAGATGTCAAAGGCCCAATATCCTTATCTCACCGCCACATAGCACACTGCTCGGTCAGACCTTCAACTTAATATTGTTACAGCACTCAGAGGTAAACCAATTTGAGGTTTTACCAGAAAATTGGAAGTGCGAGATAAAAAAAACAAAAAGCTCAAGATACAATACGGTAACTGAATTTAATTTGTTTGAAAGGATTGGGTTATCATGGAGCCTAAGAAATAGTTAAAAGCTGCATGGTTTTTTTTATATTTGAGCTCGAATGCGTAACAAACAAGCCAACTAAACCGGCAATGTAACTGATGTGTATAAAAATAGAGTAGTGGTAGTCAGGAGCAGTTGGAAAAAATAACGTTAGCACGCGTGATTCAAAAAACAGCACGTCGAGCGCGCGCTGAGGAAAAATTCCGCGTGAAGTTTCTTGAAAGACGTAGCGCGAGACTTAAGTTATGCGCGTGCCAGAGACTTGTAAACTTCTGGGACGACGTTGTGGTCATTTCCAGATTGTGGATCCCTTATAGAAAACCAGGCTTCCAAGAAGAGACGTTCATGGAAATTAGCCTCATGTGCAACAACTCTGGCACTTCCAAAATCCATTATGTGGTTGTTGTCGTGGACATGGCAGGAGATCTTGGAGTCATGGTCGAACGTAGCAACAGCCCTTTTGTGTTCTGTACTCCGGGTTCTCAGTGGTCGTTCAGTTTGACTGTAGTATACAAAACTGCAGTTGGTGCGACTGATTTTGTACACTATGCCAGATTGTGACCGGTCAACCTTTTCCTGTGCTTTCGGTCGAGGGAAACCCGCCTTACGACCACCCAGTTATAAAAACGCTCACCTCGTTATTACGGCCGAGTTATTCTGGCCTGAACAAAACTTCGTCCGTTATTGTCTAATTTAAAGAACCCCTTTAATACACCACCTCGTTAATACGGCCAGATCTTTGTGGCCCGTTGGTTGTCCGAATTAACGGGATTCAACTGTATCTTACTCAACTACGCATGCGCTTTCTGATTCAAAGGCATTCTCTTGAGCAAGAAGGGGAAAAAGTCATATCACGTCAAATAAAGCCTGCCTATTTTGCTGTACGCTTTGTAATATTTGCACTGAACATCGACAGTTTTGAATTGGTTGTTGTAAACACTAACAATTTCTGTCAAAATGGAAAACGTATTTCTTGCTTGGAAACCTGTTTGAGATAAACTAATAAACCATAAATGATTTTTTAAAGCTTGGCGCCTGATTCCTTCCTTTTTTTGCTAGAAAGTAAAAGCCTACTCAAGACGTCACACTATCCTTAATTTTAGCATTGCCATACAGCTGTCAAAAAGAAGCTATTGGAAAACCTCTCGTTAGATGATAATAGCATTATTTTTTGACAAAAAGCCTAGAACTCATAATAAGATTACGCAAATAAACACACAATGAGTGCAACTGATCCCTAGTCTTTCAAATGAAAAACACATTGCAGCCACGTCACGTTAGAAGGGTCTTAGAAGATAATTACGGGTATTTTGTTAACATCAGAAGTGATGACCGTGAAACATGCGCACCAAGAGCCGGGTAATAGTAGCTGTTGCTCGCAAGTAGCTTGTATTATATTATGATTCGCTCCGACGAAGGGCTAACGCTCGAAACGTCAGCTTCCGAATCTCTTTACGGTGGCCAATTCACATTATCAACCCAGTTGATAAAACCAGATTATCTTGTATTATATTACTATGAGCAGAAATATAGAATATAATTATTGCTCCTCACTGACTGAGTTAAAACGCTGCAATGCATCGTCCACTTTACATGTAAAAGGTGTAATAAAAACAAATTAATTCTCCTCTACGCCTTGCGCTTTCCTTTAGGTAATGTCAACATTCCATAGCTTCTCATTACTAAAGCATTAACGAACAGCAAAATCCGAGGCCCACGAAATACAGAGACGGTTTCTATTATGTTCGGACCAATAGTAGTCCTATATCGGTCTTCCGAGCCACCTCATAGTTTAAGATCGACCGCAGTGTTAATCCGTCGAAGAGAGGAGGTAGCGTCGTA
>OZ026600.1:23994607-24469607 GCA_964020085.1 Micromussa lordhowensis | reverse complement strand
TTCTTCAAGTCATAGCTTGTATGTAAATAAATTGCCTTATGTTATAGGTAACTGACATGGTTGAATAACTTTCTTAAGTCAGCTGTACAAATAAAAAGGCTTTAATTAAATATCTTAGACACTAACAATTTTTTCTAAAATCTTCGGTCGATGGCCATAGCAATTGTATTGAATTTTTTTCTATATAGATATCTAATTTGAATTAAAAGTGTGGTGAAGTGAAGGAAGACTTAAATACATGTATAAGGTGAGCTGAAACACCAGGCGGTTCCGTTATACCGGACGGAGATAAGGATGGTTTCATCTCTGTGTTTACCGCTACGAAAGGTTATCGCCATGTTTTGCGGTCTACACCTGATAATTGAGCGAAATATAACGAGTTGGAGAGCAACAACCCAGAGATAACACGCTTTTAAATTTCCTTTCATCTTTCAAGTGGATTATACTTTCGCGAATTATTGACAAAAGACTATTCGTCGTAAATGCCATCCCTTTGGTGCGCATTCGGCTAATATCTCCAATCTTCATAGACAATGGAGCCGTTCAAATACAAACAGTGCAAATTCAAATGTGTGGCAAATGAAAATTGCTTAACGGCCCTTTAAGAAATATATATTAGCTGTACTCTGCTGCAAAATAAAGCAAAATCGGGCGGGAATGCAAAGTGTTTTTTTTTTGTCACATCTACATCCGAGAGCCTTGCGTATCTCCTTTCTGCCTCGACTTCAACCGGAAAGCAGTCCACACCAAATCGAGTCTGAGCGCGCGGTCACGAGCGCTCAAATGAGATAAGGTACAAATGTCACAATTGATAAATACGTTCAATCAATTAGTTGAAGATATAAAATGAGAGAGCAGCTGTTTTTGTGATTCATTTATCTAGTGGCCTTCGCCGTTGATCGTCGAAGGAAGAATGTGTTGGACTTTAGCGCTTCTTTTGCTGTTTTCCGCGAACATTTCTCAAGGTAGTGGCAGCAGCAATGTCAAGGTATGCACGAGGTCTTTCGAAGTGGTTGCTTGTGGTATTCTTAACTCGCGCGTTGGTTTTTCGCTTTATCGATCGTCATTACTGATATATTTGTTTTGTAATTTGTTTTTTTCACTTTGTACAGAGGCCCGTGGAACATCCACTGCCGCGATCTCTTCCCGAGTCGAAACTAAGCGTCTTGGCAAAGAGAACAGATTACGAAGCATTCTATAACGACACGTTTTTGAAAGGTATTTACCGAGTACGTGTCCCTGGGACAACAGGACACCACAAAGTCAAGATGGTAAGGAAAATAACGGCGAATGTTTCCGTACTTCCTTTGCTTCGAGTAAACAAGCTTGACACTTCTTTTAATTAAGTTTTACCATTCTAGATTCAAAACAAAGGCACTCATTGTACACCGGCGAAGAAACGCATCGTTTTAGTCGTACCTGAGGGCTCAGTTTTCGCAATCTCGCCGTCAAATGTGAACTTAAGTCACCGATTTTAAAGACGTTGTTCTTGCTAACTAATTCCATTTGCTCTTCCCGTGAAGCGATTGATTTTTACGAAGCCAATACAAGCTCACTAAACCGATATATTCTTGTACAAAGTTTTATTGCAATCCATTCTCTAAATTCTAAAATGAATTGGATGCAATTTTCAAATACTGCCCCTTGGCAGGTAACACAATATTTTTTTTGAATTGGCAAGCGATTTCCTCGTTTTGTTTTCTTAAAATACTCGACGGAAGCATTACGTAGAGACGATTGGTTTGGGCTATCTTCATCTGGTTAATTTAGTCAATATTTTCATATCTCATTGAGACTATCAATTTACGTTCTGGTGTGTGTTTTTTTCGCGCGGGTTGGTTTGACAAAACATTTAAACGGTGGTTTAGGTAAAGTACTGAGAATTTTCTCTTTTTTAACGTTTTTGGAATGATTAAGAAAATTATGAAAATTAACATGGCGGGCTATTGTTTTAGATAATTACTATTTTCAAAAGAATACAAAAACCCCTGTGGCAATTCTTCATAATTGCATTACATATTATGAATAAGTTTAACGGTTGTGTTGGTGGATTGTCCTAAGCTGGAGAATTCTCTAGCATAATTTCCATGAATTCTCAGATGTTTGGTTTCAAGAATTTTTAACCCAAATTTTAGAATACTTACACTTTGTTTTCAAGGGAATTAGAAAAATTGTTTTAGAATTTATTAAATTTATTAACACTAGACATTGGAATTCTTATCCAATCCCTCTTCCCCCTTTAGCAGTAAATTTGCCAGTTCCTAGTTATATACCTGGGCCAGGTTGTTCAAAGCCCAATTAAGCTAACTCAGTATTAAAGAGAGATTTTGATTTCATTTTTGTAACTTTTCATTGAGGTTTTCTGTATAAACGGTTTTCTTTTTTGATTAGGGCCATTGATACAAGGAAACTATGTAAGAAGCAAACTTACACTGGCTAAGTGCAAGTTTTTCCCACGCTTGCTCGACAGCTTGCACATTTTCTGCAATGGCTATGACAGCCAACAGAAAAGTAAGGCACTGACCACGAATAAGCTGTGAACCGTTTACACAATACTTTGCATCTTATCTAAGCCACATTTGTACAAATAGCAAGCGTTTTCTTTGTTTTCTTTTCTTAAAATACTCGGCTGAAGCATCACATAGAGACGGTTGGTTTGGGCCATCTCCATCTGGTTAATTTAGTCAATATTTTCATATCTCATTGAGACTATCAATTTGCGTTCTGGTGTGTGTTTTTTTCACACGGGTTGGTTTGACAAAACATTTAAACGGCGGTTTAGGTAAAGTACTGAGAATTTTCTCTTTTTTAATGTTTTTGGAATGATTAAGAAAATTATGAAAATTAACATGACTTGTTGGGTTATTGTTTTAGATAATTACTATTTTCAAAAGAATACAAAAACCCCTGTGGCAATTCTTCATAATTGCATTACATATTATGAATAAGTTTAACGGTTGACTGTTGGTGGATTGTCCTAAGCTGGAGAATTCTCTAGCATAATTTCCATGAATTCTCAGATGTTTGGTTTCAAGAATTTTTAATCCAAATTTTAAAATACTCACACTCTGTTCTCAAGGGAATTAGAAAAATTGTTTTAGAATTTATTAAATTTATTTACACTAGACATTGGAATTCTTATCCAATCCCTCTTCCCCCTTTAGCAGTAAATTTGCCAGTTCCTAGTTATATACCTGGGCCAGGTTGTTCAAAGCCCAATTCAGCTAAATCAGTATTAAAGAGAGATTTTGATTTCATTTTTGTAACTTTCAATGAGGTTTTCTGTATAAACGGTTTTCTTTTTTGATTAGGGCCATTGATACAAGGAAACTAAGCCTTGGCTTGTTTGTGGCTTATGTAATAAGACCCAAACTCACACTGTGCAAGCCAAGTGCAAGTTTTTCCCACGCGTGCTCAACAGCTTGCACATTTCTGCAATGGCTATGACAGCCAACAGAAAAGCAAGGCATCGGCCACAAATAAGCTGTGAACCGTTTACACAATACTTTGCATCTTATCTAAATCACATTTGTATAAATGGTCCAGTTCACATCTTAAGACTTATGTAAGCCCCGGCTTGTGTAAGTGGAGACATATTTTTCTCGTATAAATGGCCCTCTTGTTTGTCCTGTAGTTTTGAGTCTGAAAGGAGTAAACTTAAATGGCAAAAAGCATAGGCAGTGAAAAGCATTTTTATTCCAGCAAAATTTAGACTTTGATTGACTGCAGTTGAAAAAAACATTTGGTTCACCCATTGACCCCCGTCCCGGCCGTAATCTGACGAGCCTTGGCCTTTCTTCCACTTCTGAAGTCATCACTTTTGACCAAACTTGGCATTATCTATGCTCAATTTCTGCAGGAGGAAAATATCTTTGCAATGATACCCAGATCAGAGTGATCAGCCTAATGGCGCCTGAGATATGCACAAAAAAACTCAAAAAGTTGAGTGAAAAACTCAGTGCAAAACTTCCTGCCACTACACGTGGCTACTCCAGGGTAAAAATTGCCCGTCTTGAGGACGTTTTCTTGAAAGTTTTTTTTAACCAAAAGCAAGCCCAGTAGAAGGTCAATCACTGCAGTCAAAAGAAAAGTAAAGTACAGTACCGCTCAGAACTAAACGAACCAAAATTTGCGTTAATAACGCATTAACAACGCAAAGAGTTAAACGCCTGCACGTGTTTTGCTGCGTTAGATGGCGTTTAGCACTCGTGTTTCAGTGCTTTAGAACACGTTAAAGTAAATGCATTAATTAGTATGTATGAGCTTGGTTATTGTTCACCTGTGTTCGCTGCTTTTGTTACTTTGTGATAGAAAGTTAACGACCTTTTCTAAAGACAACACTCGGTATGAATACAATGTGTTTTCAAAGAGCAGACAAGTTCTAATTCCTTCGTTCCAGCTGAATATTCCGGCAGCTACAGACATTTACATACATCCTTTTTTGTTTTGTGTGTTTTCATTTATCCAAGTTACGAATAAAATGGTTTGCATTTTGAAAAATCAGTAAAATATAATGATAAGGGGACTTTCAAACGGTGCTGTGAAATAGACAACTGCACCCGGAAGTTTTTATATTCCTATGATCGTTATTGAGTGTGGACACCTGGCGGCCGGGAATTGTTTTCACAAACCTAGATACCCAGCAGTCTGAAATAATTATAGAATTTCAACTATAAAAAAGTTATTCATTCCTTCTTAAAGTAATAGACCTTTGTTTAATGTCAAGTAATTTCAAGTATTATTTTGCCTTAGCATTTGAGGAAATTTTTGAGCTTTAATTCAGCAGTCATTTGCGAAAATATGTTCTGTCGTTTATTATAAAAAAAAGCGCTTTTAAACAATGCGGCTGAGTGAAACATTTTTTTGCCGACGCGAGAAACCACGAGACTGGCAAAAGTTTTCTTCTCTCATTCCAGCTGTTATATAATCATTACATGTATACACGATTTGTTTTCATTCAATCCATCGCTAATAAGATATTTCATCTTTTTGAACCATACAAGTCATTCAGATTTAAGGAATCCAAGCGATCAAGAAGTTTTTGCGACGCTTGAAGAGGACAATAGCTAATTAAGCCAGCAAAATGCCGTGTAAGCAAGTTCTTAAACGATGCAGCTGGTGAAACATTTCAGTGGTAGTGGAACAAAACTGTACTACGAACGGTCAAATTTTAAATGACGCTTTTTAATTTGCTGTGGTTTGATTTGACTTTCGCTTTGCGTGGGATTTACAGATTCATGCATTTGTTTGAGCTGTAGTCGTGCTGTGGTCGTATTATGTCTCTTTGTTCGCCATAACAACACATCACAAAAGGAACATTGGCTATGAATAACAAAAGCATCCCTAACGCGTTGGGTAAAACGCGCGGGCAAATTTAATGGGTTGGGTGTGCGTTAACAACGCGTGTGCGATGCTCGCTTAGTTCTGAGCAGTACTGTAGGAAAAGGAGGGGCGAAAAAAAAAGTTAAAAAAATTGAAAAGCCTATAAATGTAGGTAATTTTCTCCAAAAACTCTCAAAATTTTGATTTCTACGCATGCCCAAGCCAAAATGTTGCAAATCGCGATGCTAGGGGCAAGAAGAACAAGCTATCATGCTCTAACTGCGTCTTTGACTAGATTGAATCTCCAGCCTGAAAAACACCAAAATGTCCAAAAAACGCATTCTTGGCAAAAAGTGCCGGGGGTCAATGGGTTAACTTTAAATCCTAATTTGGCATTAACCAGATTCCAAACAACCTGGCCCTGGTTGGCAAAAGGTACACTCATGTATCCTGTGAATGAAATGTGATCCTATTTATGATCCTGGCCAGAGGCTCAAATGCTGCTGAAATATGTCCACGGACCTTCTAAATTATGTCGATACAGCCACATAAAATTAGGTTAAATACAGTAAAATAAGAAAAGACCACCGGAACATTTCAGTAATTGAGACATATAACATTTGCATGTACAATGTACCCTCGTCACCACGCCCAGTCAATATGCCTGGCTCTTATTGCAGCCCCTGCACAGTGAGTCAAGGTGGATGTTATTGTATCAAAAATCATTAAAATCATTTTAGATTGCCAATCAAAGGCTAGGATGTAATAGCTCTGTTACTCTCTCGCGTATTTTTATTAACATTATTAATTTATTTCTGTAGTTTATAAAGAAGCAATTTGAGGACTTGAACTGGACTGTTACCTTGGATGAATTTGATGATGCCACCCCATTTGGAATGAAGCGATTCACAAACATAATTGCCACTCTCAACCCCAATGCTAAGAGAAGGCTCATCTTTGCAGCGCATTATGATTCTAAATATTTTCCTGACGATGGGAGTGGACGCTATTTTCTTGCGGCTACAGATTCAGCAATACCTTGTGCCATGCTCATTGAGATTGCCAGAGTAGTCACGCCTTTATTCAAAGCACGAGAGCAACAGGAAGCTAATATGGCTGATGCTGACGATGAGGTACATGAAAGTCAATGATGTAGTCTTGGATTGCATGTTCATTAAACAATAAAGGGAGATACCCAGGGTGATAAAACCCAACTTGATGACTCAGAGTTCCAGGCAATTTTTCAATGCAGGGAGCTACATTTAATAAAGAATGTCAAGTCACTATAAAGTTTCTATTAGTTTCTATTAGTTTGTCTGGTCATGTAACTGACCTTGTCGGGCTTCTGACCTGAAACCCCTCACTTATCTGGAACAGTGTGACTTGGTCCAGCTTTTAAGATGGGGATGTGAACCAGAAATATCTGTCTTAAAGTTGCATTCCTTCTCAAGTCCATATGAAACGAAATTGAGTATATATGGCATCTATTAGTTTCTTAATTTAAGGCTGGTTTTCACTAAGTGCATAAGCATAATCATTAAAATCAACATACAGACATGGTGAGTTGTTGATAATCAGTAGCTCTACTTAGGGCTTATTTCCAAACAAAAGGCGCTATGTAACAGAACATCATTGCTTCTGTGGATGTCAGGCTTATGCTTTTGTGCTAGTGAAAATCAGCCTAAGTAACAGATGGCAGGATAGCTTTTTCCATACATCTCTCAATCTCGTCCAAAAGAGGCCTCAATTATTTTGGTCAGCATTACGAATCAGGACCTTTGGACGCAATCAGAAGATGAGCCAGCATTAGTCACTGAAGCATACATGTTCAGAAACCATCATTAAACTTGGACGCACATACACAGTGAAACTGGTCTGGTTTCAGGTTTTTATTCACCTTGAGGGAGCACAGACAGGGTATTTTCAATTCAGTATTTTGGCCACATGCAAACATATTAATAATAGTTAACTAAGATATTAAAACACTAAAGAAAAAATGAAAACCCATAAAGAAACAAGGATGGTTAAAAGATTGACACAGATTACATTTGACGAACTTGAAATTTAGGCTAAAGTGTTCAAAATGGGCAAACTGCAACATGCATATAACTCCTTTAAGTGTACATCCAGGGCATTTAGGAATTACTGGCCATAAATGTGCAGGCTTTTCAGATAGCTTTTTAAAATTAAGTTATCTTTGTTTTTCTGTGATATCTTGTCGCCATGGCCATATGTTGGTATGTGTACTGTATAATGTGATCTATTTTTTTCTACAGCTATCGGACGTGACACTGCAAATGGTGTTCTTCGATGGTGAGGAAGCACTTGTTAGTTGGACTTCAACAGACTCTCTATATGGGGCTAGACATCTTGCAGAAAAATGGAGCGGCACACGTCACCCAAAGGGCTCCAATACTACAATGATAGACACCATAGTAAGTATCATCAGTTGTCTTTGTATTTTCCTTTGGCCCAAAATCTACTTTATTTTGTCCAGTACATTCTGAAGGGCTCGGCAAATCACTAGAAAAATGCAAGGCTCCAATGTGACTTTTAACAGTGAACTATTACACTTGCTTGATGTTTCAACATATACATGTAGTCATGAGTGTTTTACTGGAAAATTCACTACTTGTAAAATTCATGCAGGGATTGGGAAGGCCATGCTATGAAATGGCGCATTATGAAAGTACTTACCGGGCCTGCGATGCGCCCTAGCCGCGGAACAGCTAGTAAAATATACATGTACACTAATTTGTGGAAAAGATTTTCATTTGCGAAATGGTCAGTTAAATGGCAAATAAATACACAAGAAATCACAATGCCTTTGGTCTTTAATCAACCTTAAAAAAGCGTTCACTATGTTTTTTGGCCCATTTATTTACCCTAACAGCCCAAACTTTTTATAAATGGCTCATAACTTTCCAATGCCACTGGTGATAGGCTCGTTTGCCTGTTTTGCTTTATCTGGGACCCATGTGGCCTTTTTCCCACAGCCCAGAGCACTAGTCAGGATACTGATGATGTGATTTCTCGCTTTTTTCACTGTACTCTTAGTAGTGGCAGACTGTGTGTTTAACTGTACTGTATGTAATAAAAAAAGATTGAAGTAGTTATGAATTTTATTTGAAAGCAATATTTTACTCCTAGTTTTCTTAGGGGATCTTAATTACATTTCTAGGCTGGTTGTGATTGTGCTTTCAATTGATTTCTTTATTTAAAACAGAATGCCATTGTACTATTGGATCTCATTGGTGCAGATAATCCAGTGTTTTTTAATACATTTAGAGCGACTGATGATTTATTTCAAAGAATGCAATCCATTGGTATGTACTTTGTATTTCAGATTATATGCTTATTGTACTCTGCAAATCTCATTACATGTTACAGCTATCCATGTTGTTAAGGTGGCTCAAAACAGTTTCCAACACTTATATTTGGATAGGTCGTTATAACCACTGTTTATCATCTGTTGCTACCATCATGGTATCAAAAAACTGCCCAATCATTGGTGAACACGTTGTCATCATTTTCTTGACACAATAGGTTACCATAGCAACAGTATGACCTCTGAAAAACACCCTTAATTACAGCTTTAGGGGCTTATAATTCAAAAACGGCACAGTAAAATTTTTTTATATTATCAACTTTTGATATGCATGATAAGACGCAACTTTTGGCAAAGTTTAAAAAAATTCTGTACATGTGGTTCAGAGCCACCTAAAATGTTCTAAAATTTAAGGTGGCTCTGAACCCCATGTACAGAACTTTTTTAAACTTTGCCAAAAGTTGCGTCTTATCATGCTTATCAAAAGTTGATAATATAAAAAAATTACCGTGCCATTTTTGAATTATAAGCCCCTAAAGCTGTAATTAAGGGTGTTTTTCAGAGGTCAAACTGTTGCTATGGTAACCTATTGTGTCAAGAAAATGATGACAACGTGTTCACAAATGATTGGGCAGTTTTTTGATACCATGATTGTAGCACCAAATGATAAACAGTGGTTATAACGACCTATCCAAATATAAGTGTTGGAAACTGTTTTGAGCCACCTTAACCAAATTATTTTGTGGGCAAGAATTGACTGACAGCTAGTGTTCGGTTTTGTGTGTGTACTTTTGATTAGAGCATACAATTTGATGCATAACAATCAGACTCAGTCATTCTACCATGCCACTCATAACATTGCTATCCTGTTGTTTATTATCTCGTAACTGACAGATCTACTGTCTTCTTCCAACTAACATAAACAGTATCTGTACATTTAATATTTAAAGTTAGGTTAACAAAATGGTTTTTCTCGTTATTATCTGATACTGTATTTCTTTTTTTTTTTCCCCTTTTTTAAAATTAATTTCTGTCTGTATAGTTTTGTAATTTGCTTATTAAGGCATGGCCCGCCTAGATTAGCCTTTGCTAGTTGCGGGCATGCCCTTTCTGTAAATAGAACTCGAAAATAATAAAGTGACTATGACTAGATGGAACTATTGGGTGTAATGATGTGTGCAATCTTTTATTAGAGACGCGATTGAAGAGCTCTGAACAACTTCGGCCTGAGCACAGGCGACCATATTTTCACCATGGTCTTTTGGATGGATTATATAGGGTAGAAGATGATCACATCCCTTTCCTAGAACGAGGTGAGCAATCTGTTAGTGAAAGTGATCCCTCGTGGATGTGATGTACACGTACAGAGTAGAATTTCTTCTAATAGCTGCAGCTGCAGTTACTATGGAAAATGGGCCAAATATCACTTTACATGTAGCTATTGTAGCTCACAGTATTAGCTTAATTTATCCTTGTAAAGCAGAATTGGGTTTTTATTCAATTGATTAATTTTACTTCCTTTGATTTCAGGTGTCAAAATCCTGCATCTGATTTCGCTTCCATTCCCGCCATGTTGGCACAAACCATGCGATGACAGTTTGTCTATAAATCACCATGTCGTCAAGGATTTGTTGAAGATATTTGAAGTGTTTGTTGTGGAGTACTTTGCCCTTTCAGTGGTTTAAATAAGTTTGTTGTTTTGAGAAACCCATTTCCTGTCAATCAAATCTTCATTTCAAACTGTGCTACATGTACAATCGCCCTTCCTAGTGTTAATAATTAACTGTTTTACTACATACAGTACATGTGCAAAACTGTATCTGAACATGCTGAAAGGTTATGAGCTTCCTTGCGCTTGTAGTTATTTAAGCAATAGAGCACACAAGGAGGGTTGGGGGAATTCAAGACAGTTATGCAAACCCTCGACTACTTCTCAGGTTTGCATAACTTTCGAGAATTCTCCCAACCCTCCGAGTGTTTAGATGACGCTATGTAAACACGAAAAAGTGCGCTATTGCTTTTACGAAACAATTCTCAAAAATACGCGCGAATCTAAAATGTTACAACCGTGTTTACATACTCATCTGAAGACACCTATCAACCAATGAGAGCACGCGTAGTGGCTCAGTTATTTTATAAAGACAATAATATTTTAGAAGTTCATCATTTGGGATGGGTAATTTCTACTGGGTTTGACATTGCAGTCTTCAAATCTAGCAGGAAAAGATTACACTAGTAGTAACCCTTGTAGGATTTTGGCTAAGGGAATTAATTTGATGGCATACAGTAGTTTGGAGGCTGAATGTGCTGGGCTAACTAGAAGATCTAAAATGTTTAAGCTGATACGTGATGACTTCCTTTAGTTGATTAGCTTTCTTTAGGTAATTATTAATTTTAGATAAAATGGAGGAGTATATACCCTTCTTTTGATAGTGAAACACATTTTAGTAGAAGTGATATTGGTAGAAATCAGTCTTCGCTGAAAGACGGTTAATTGAGTATTGATTCGGAAATAATTTTATTTTATAACCTCTGTCAGTAAATGCATGAAGAGAAAAAATATTAATATAAATTAACTGTCAACACTTGTGAGGCTTATCTGAGTTAATCAAGATAATTAAAAAATTAGGGTACCTTGGATTTTGTCGCCGGTGTCAGGTGATTTTATGGTAGCTTTTAAATTTGTTAATATAAATATCTGACTGTTATATTTGATTTTGAATTCGTTGACAGTTCTCTTTGACTTCTGATATCCAACTCTACTGGTATTCTCCCAAATGCGGTTGGAAAAAAAGACATAGTAAATTTGCAGGAACAAATGCACTGATATGGAAAGGAAAATTTAGTCAACGGAAAAGAAAATTAATATTTTTTTTTAAATGAAGTTATTATGATTTTTCTTAAATTTATTTTATTGCACTATTATAAAAGAGAAAGTTTTAATTTTATAAATTCTGTTATACAGTATCAGAATCAAAGTTTTCTTTCAACTACACAGAGTAGTGACAATAATCTTAGAGAGAGCGAAACCATCTGTCAGTTAAGTGATTCTTAATTATTTAATACGTGTATATTAATACAAATTGCGTAAATCGCAATCTTACAAAAGCTTAGGAAAATTCCAGAAGGTCTGAATTTCTGAGGAACCCACTTCATTTAAAATGTGATTGCAATAAAATACCTTTTACATGATGTTGGATTGAGATGGTCACTAATTTATCTCTCTTCCACAACTGAACTATGGCGAATGTGAGCACTATGTTGAAGCTCGTGAACATGTGCTTTTAAGCGACTTTTTCAGCTTGCAGGAATTGTTTTCATGTCCGCTGACGCTGCTGGGTTTATGTTTCCGCAGTGAAGTTCCCTGCACGATTTTTTTTTCTGCCGCAATCTTAATCTTGATCATAACACTAGCCACAATCTGAATGCCTAGCTAGAACAGGTTGAAAACAAATTTGTTTTATATGTTCACACAGTCGTTTTGCTTCACTGTCAAAATTATACTTCTGGGCAAACACAACCAAGTATCAATCACATATAAGTGCTATTGCCTAAAATGGGGCTGCATTGCATTTATTGTTTAATGTTTAGGGAAATATCAATTGTATTTAGTTGTTACCCTTGTAATAAAATTTAGTCTTGGCATGCAGTGAATCAAGTTTTAAGCTAGGACGCTGTGATTGGCCGTCCTGTAACAAATATGGGGCTGAAGGCCCTATTCCGCTAGGGGTTCAAAATTTGAGCGTTTTTGGTTCGTATTCCACGATTTTAAGCCATGGTTATCCAAAGGATTTTTCTGTAGTGGTGTTTGGCTACCAGTATCCATGATGAGGTCGCTGCACACATTTTTCCCTTGAAAGGGCAAAACGTCCGTTTTCCTAATTTCCTAAAAAGAAAAACCAGGTGAATGGGGATTCCACTAGGACCAACAAAACTGCAGTAGAAAGTGACTGCCAAGATGCCCTTCAGGCGGGTACAGTTTGTAAGCCCGACAGTGCAATTCACTTCTCTGCGCGGCGGATTTTTTTCAGTCACCCTCCCTTGCATGATGATTTTTGCATGCTCCCCCCCTCCCCCCGCATCACTTTGTTAATGGTCGTCCCTAAAGTTAGCTTCTTTCTATGTGCGAAGCGACAAGAATCTTTAAACAGGAAACAGTTATTTGATCAGGTAAAAACTATTGTGCTTTTAAAGCTAGTTTCCATCAACCACGTTTACTTTTTTGTGGTTAGTCTATTTTGTGGAGAAGTGTTATCAAACTGAAGGGAATATTAAAAAGTCTACTCTATCTCTTTGATATGGATTCTAACTGAGTTCTATTTTTAAGTAGGCACCCAATTGCTGATTGCTGTTCAAGATGTCTTTTATTAGAATCAAACGTTCTGTATTTTCGGGCTTATCACCCTGCCGGTGCTGAATCGAGCTTTTTATCAGGGACCAAGTCCTTGGTTTCCTTGAACGAAGCCATTTTTGTAAAGGAATGTAGGGGTTCCCCATCCCCCCCCCCTCTCCCCTCACCCCCCTTTGCCGTACAGCGAACTTAGTTTGGCGGGAAAACCGCCTTTGTCAGCGGCCAAAGGAGCCGTTATTGCCTTCCCTAATACTACTCGTAATCACTGTCACGAAGATATAACGTTTACAATACAGAGTTTAACTGAGGCAGAATGTCAAAAAGAACGGCCGAGAGCAATTAACAGGCAAAGAAATAGCCAAGAAGATCGCGAAAGAGAGCTGGCCAGGGCTAGAGAAAGGAGACGTAACAGTATCATTTGAACATTGTCGTTAAATAAAGCCAGTCAGGGCTAGAGAAAGGAGACCTGAAATAATGCCGAACAATGCTTTGAAGCAGAGCGAGCAAGGGCTAGAGAAAAGAGGCAAAATAACCGAAAAAATAACTCACAAGACTGCAGAACTTCCCAAGTTAATTCCCGCGCCGAGATGTGCAGCCTTGCAATAAAAATCAAATTACGCTTTAGTTTGACTAATTATTAAACTTGAAGACCGTAAGTCTTTGATATTTTGGACGTTTCCTGACTTTTAAATGCATATCTTGGCTTTATCGTGAATGGTAATCAATCTTAAACGAATGTTCTTTAACATTTCTTTCATTCGGTCATCCTTTGTTGAGTCAGGAGTTGCTGTTTGATATTCAGGGCCCGGTTGTTCAAAGAGCGGATAAATTTATCCACTGGATAGACCTATCCGAGTTGACGCAATCGGATAAATTTTATACGCTGGTTAGCGATTTATCCGCTGGGTAAGAGTTATCCGCTCTTTGAACAACCGGGGCCAGGCCCCAGTTGTTCAAAGGCTGGATAACGCTATCCGCCGGATAAATCACTATCCAGCGGATAAGTGTTAACAAAACAAACCACGCTATCCACTGGATAGTGATTTACCCGGTGGATAGCGTTATCCACCTTTCGAACAACCCGGGCCAGAACAATTATCCTGCGAAATCGCGCGGAATATCGTCTATTCCATTATCTCTGTCGATGTTGTCAGCCGGTGAAGTTTGATGTGAATCCCCTATTTGACCCTGCATGTGTATCAATGAGGATCACTATAAATGAACTATACTTTATTCCAAACCAGTTGGCTCATCGAATCGACTTTAAATTTTGCTACTTATAATCGTTCCACTATTTTGAAGCTATAACGGAATAAACTGGATGACGAAGAATCAAGATATCCTTCCGTAATCTCTGTCCGTAAATCATCGTGTTGAGCATACATTTAAGCGTCATTGCCGCTTTGGATATTACTTATTTTAGACCAAGCCTACCGCAACAAGCATTGCCAATACTTACACAAGGGTAGAACGGTGACCTTGGGTGATGTTTTGCAATAAAGCTATTTGCGTATTCTATATACATATGGTAGACTGACAACTTGAAAAAGTGAAAAGCTTGAATAGATCAACCGACTCGCGTAAACAGGAAACGCCTCTTTGAAGTGACTTATTTTACGTAATTTAATTTCGGTCTTTATTGAAACCGTTCCAGTATCAACAATCTTGTTTATGTTTATTGAAAAAATTTCATTTAGAGAAAGCGGGTATTCTGCTCTCTAGCTTAGCTTATCGGAGCTCATTTCAACCGTGAATTCCTCTCTATATTTACTTTTTGCTTCCAGTGTGTAGTTTATCATCGGATATTACAGAACCGTTTCTGACTCTCTTTACCTCTTTTTATTAAGCTTTGGGAAAAAGTACATAAGACGAATGACGTGCTCTTTTTTCTTTCGTGACCTTCTACCTTCCCCGCCAACCAGCAATCGTCTTTGCAAACTGGATAAACTACAATATTAAATATCAATAGGTTTTTATCGATTTTTTTTGTTCTGAGTTCTAACCCAAGCGCGATTGTTAACTGTTTTCTTAGCATAAGTCGACCAGTACTAACTCGATGAACAAGAACGCACTTGTCTGATTGTGTCCTTCACTGCGCGTCTCACCTCATTAATCTTCAAACAGTAAAGTATTGGATTTAATGATGAATTGGAGAAAACTAAGGTGGCAGTAAACTGCCTGGCAAGGACGGCAGCTGGAGACAGTCCACTATAAGTGAGTACAGCTTCTACTATACCATGTGGCAGATAACAAATGATTAATGCCAGCTGCAAACACAATGCACTAGATACTGCCTTTCTGTATCGCGCTATATTCAATGGAATTATTTGGCTTGATTGTTGTTGGTGAACAGGAGCTTGTACTTGCACCTGATGGCGATGGAGGGTAAGGAAGATCTTTGTGTAAGATATGATCGATATTGCTACACAGAGTGATACTATCATATAGCCATAAGATAACGTTACCAGATAGTTAGAAAAGTACATCGTTGCAGCGAAACTGGACATGATCCAAAAGCTCATCACAAATACAAACGTTCGCTTCAATGTTACAACTTGCCTGTATCTCAGACCCAACAGCAGCGCGAGAAGTCTGTCCACGCTTATTGCGGACAAGGTCGGCAAAGACACTCCACACAAAACGTATCCTGCAATGAGACTAGAAGCAAATGTATGGCGACATATATCCCATCGCTGGTACAACAGACTTGTCTCATAGCCAGCATAGATGGGTTGTGCAATAAGACCAACAAAGAGATCAGTTACTGCCAGACAACGGAGCAACAGTTTGGATGGCGGATGAAGCGAAGACACCTTGTGGAGAGCAACAAGGATTAGAATATTTCCCAGAAATGCAGTGATGGACAAAAGTATATTCAGTACTGATAGGTAGGTTAACGGGTATGGTGTTCCAACTGTTACAGCTGCCGTGCATATTAGTTGGTGTAATGTTTTCTGCGTTCGATTTGTAGAAACGTTTGTTATCGCCATTGCCGTCAGTGGAAGGACTGGTGGGTTTGACTCTTTTGATGTTATCGAACAGGATTCACTTAGCTATATATTGCCTCTTAAAAATAATTGATTCAGGCTTTTTCATGCATATGCCGTTTCTTCCGTAAATAATGTCTTCCATTTCCTGAAACGTGTAAAAAATGTATGAATATATTTTAACAAGGCAATGGATTTGTAAACGCGTGTTTTGTGAAACTGTCTATTTTCTTGTCATAAGGTAAACATTGCTTCCAATTCCACACTTATACCTTTAATATAATTTTGGACTTTTAATTGAACCTAAATGGAACAGTGCAACTGTTCAAACAACTACCAAGACCTTCTCTCACTAAATTTAATCCTGTCACCACAGAAATCACCATAGATGCTTCCATTTTGGTTCTTGTGACATTTTGAACTGACGTAGAAGATCGTAGGAGCTTAATAAGACTTTCACAGACAGAAATTGTCTTATTTAATCCTTTTATTGCATTTTATTGTTTTCTTGGGGAGCTTTCTCGCAAGGTCACCTGCTATCACAAACATGAAAATGGGCAAACAGACAAAAAGTTATAAGGAGAAATATTAATATTAGTGATATTGGTCAGTGTTGAATATATCATATGACAAGCAAATATTGGTTTAACTGTGGAAAATAATTATCCATGAAGACTGTTTATTACCTTGTACCAACCAGAACGTCTCCATATGCCCATAATTTGCAATAAGAGGACGTTTGGTATAAACACTCTCTAAATAATTGAACCGGAGGTTCCCTTTTTACATCCATTATTAACATTGCCTCATATAAATTACTGGATATATGCTTTGCATGCCTCTAATGCCTTCCGTTAGGTCTAATATAAACCCAGAGAGAAAGTTATATAGAGGAATATTATTGGCTTGGTTAAAGCTACAGATGTCATTTACCAGGCAGATGGCTTACTGAAAAAGAACCGCTAAATTTTGAGAAAAGTTTATTTCATTTCCTTGCACAAGGCAGAACCGTTCAGAACATCTCTAGTTAATGCTATTTTACACCCTAAAAATTGTCGGCTCGATAAAAGTCAGCTCATTCGAACTGAACAAGCTAGTTTACATGCCATGATTTCACGCCCAATTTTTTGGCTTGATTCGAATCTCTTAACTATGGAAAGCTGCGATGAAATATATAATATAACCCTTTATTATATAAACACCGGTGAAATACCAGGTGAGCTTTCGAGCGTAAACATGATATCTTCACACAGGAGCATATCACTCCTGGTATATTTATATAATAAAAAGAATATTACATGCCCGCTTAGGGATATGAATTTTATCCTCACTCGTTCGCTGCGCTCACTCGTGAGATATAGAGTTGAACACTCGAAAATTCATATCCACGCGTGGTCAAGTAATATCCTCTATAT
This sequence comes from Micromussa lordhowensis, assembly GCA_964020085.1. Classification (NCBI taxonomy): domain Eukaryota; kingdom Metazoa; phylum Cnidaria; class Anthozoa; order Scleractinia; family Lobophylliidae; genus Micromussa; species Micromussa lordhowensis. The sequence continues at coordinate 24,452,204 of OZ026600.1, read as the reverse complement.
AATAACATATTCAGATATTTCTGTTTAAAACCGACGGCGTTTCTATGTTCAGAAGTTTGTTTTAATTTTGAACTTGCCGCAGAAGTCTTTAAAAGTCAGGAACCTGTTACCTTGAGAGTCTTCAATTTTGGTTAATCCAGCGTCGTGACATGTTTTGTAATAAATGGAATATCCTTCTTTTTTAATGTGCTGGTTGTTCCAAATAGTTTCATTTAATACCTGCTTTCTGGTATGAGGAGTTTTTATCTTATGGCAGTCATTTTTGGATACATTGTCCTTAAGCCTATGAAAGCGTCATTGCTACTAAGCACATCACTCAAAATAGTGAGCTGACTAGCGATGGATTTCAGCCAGTTTACCATTTTGGAGGAGTTTGAAAATTTCATCTTGCACAATGAACTCCCTAGTGATCAGATTTCGGAGGTAGTGGATCGAATGATGGCATTGGCATTTCCAGAAAAATTAGGTTTTTATTGTAAATGTTACTGATGGAGTAATACTTAACTAACAAACTATTCATCTGTTGAAGGTTCAGGATTCATCCAATATCCCTGCGGAAACATTGGAGCCGTCGAGCGATTGGCAAAAAGAACATGTAACTACACCACACTCGCTTGAACAAGACCTTTCATCGCAAATCGGATCTTCAACGCCACGAGAAACAAGTTCACAAAAAACGAGAGGACGTGAAACAATAAGACCTGTGGACCTGGCACCATTTCGAGCTCAGCAGACAACGGCCCATTCCAAACCCGCCTCAGGCTAGAAACATCCAAGTGATGAGGTATCAGGTAGGAATCACTAAAATAAACTTTTCCGTTTTTATTTTTTTGATGAAAGTAACTTATAAACTAGTAATAGTTCTCACTACATCTGCCCCCGCCTTGGATATCACGTTTATTATTTAATGAACTGTACAACTTTTATTACAAAATACGTCTCCCCAGAATCGTTGAAATAACAGGCTGATCTGACCTTTTACTCTCGTTGTAATCCTTCAAATCACACAAAATGAACAAAAATCTTTGTTATTTCAAGTAAGTAATTTAAAATGTTATTCGTACTCTTCGTGCTCGTGTCAGAGCGAACCAACGCGACTACACTCGTGCACGTGGCTATTTAACAATTATTCCATGAGCGCGCGTTGGATATGTGATGATAGATAGCCAACGAGGCGCGTAGCGCCGAGTTGGCTATGATCATCTCATATCCAACAAGCGCGAGTGGAATAATTGTTTTATTAAAAACGCCCCCAAAATATAGACAACTAGACTACAATAAAAACAAAAAGGCTCAAAAATCACGCATACGCTCCTCACTTTAGATCATGGTATAATGGCTCATATACCATGATGAATGAAAATGATGCCAATGAAAACTCTCGAACTGCATTATCCAATGATCCAGTTTTTAATAATATCTAATAATCATTGAAACGACACCGTTTATAAATCCTTTACTATCTTCTGATCCTTGAGTTGAGATAACAAAAGGAAACTAAACTCAGTTACTTCGGACACAATTTGTTGTTGTTTTTTTGAGTGGGTTTTGAGTTTCGATTTGTGATCCTGGTCTGTTTACTTTATACGTGTGTTGTTTGGATCAAAGAACTTCAAACTCTAGAAAGGGCCAACGGAAATATTGGAAATTATATACAGTTAACCCCAACCGTCCGGTCAGCCTTTCTGAGTTCTGTTTGGATCAAGTCTGTCGACCCCGTTGCCGATTTGCGTGCAACAAATCAAGTTCTGTATCCAGTACTGCTGAATAACTTACCGCGCGCGTACGTGATACCCATCCTCGTCCTGAATTACCCAGAGTTGCTTTGCGAGCTTACTCAAAAATTAACCGGGACCGCCGTGCGCGCCTAGTTTCTTCAAATCGGGCTCGATTCGCACACTACCGATACTACACCAATATTTCACATTCTTTATACGCGGGGGGTCCTATTAATGCCTCCTCTGCAGGTTTTGGCCTCTGGGCCAAAACCCTGCGGGGGCAATTAGTAATTTGTAGTTGCTGTCAATAGAAACCAGGACATGTTTGAGCATTAGGCATTCAATGTACGAGTTCTACCTGACAGGAAGATCCAAGACCTATCACTGACTTACCTGAAGTTCAGCAAAGTCCAGTCCCCGAGTACCGTCGCCATTGGTATCCAATACGGACTCGTTTCAACCGCCAAAACGTTAACCGTCTTTTGGATTGCTACAACTATCGTCTGTCTTCCCTCCAGCCTCGGGAGATTATACAACACCTTGACGAGAAATTTTCTAACCAGTCCACGGTCTTCAAGCTGAACGTGTCCTTTGTGTTTATCCTGAGAAACAATCAGACCCCGGAGCTACAATATTACTACGCGAGATGCAAGTCATTAGTACGAGAGATTTGGAGAAGCTTTGCCAGAGAAAAAGACATTTTGTGGTGTAAAGCTTCAAAAACTCCCCGATCTCGAACACCTAAAGTGAACCTTTTTGCCTATTCCCTAGAACCCACGAAACCTGACGGTGAAGAGGGGGAAGACCAAGACGAGATAGATCAAGAAAACGGAGATTCCAAACACGAAATCACCGCTCAATTAATACACCGCTTTCTTTGTCACTATCAAAGTTCCCTCTGCCTCAACCTCCACCAGCGTCACTTCTCATACATCAAGGACATGAATACTTATTCTAAATCCTACTGCTGCTCTCGATGTGGAACATTTCCGAAACATGTGGGTATGCTACATCGACACGAGCGAACCTTCAAGGCCAAAGTGCAGTATCAGTTTCCAGGTGGTACCTATAGGACACCACCAACCATCTTTCAACTTCTGGAAGACGAACACTTTACCATTCCTCGACATTTAAAGTACTTCCTTACAGAGCTACCTTCGACTTCGAGTGTATGCTTAACCCCATGACAGGTCTAATCGATACAGAAAAGCTAACGTGGGATGCCAAGCCGTGATATACCGCTCAGTGCGAGTGTCTGCTCCAACGTTCCAGACTACGACCAACCCAAGTGCTGTGTGGCCGATTGGGACGCTAAACAGCTCGTCAAAGACACTATCTAGTTAAAATCAGTGAAGAAAGTTGTCTTCTCATGAAGCAAAAATGTCATTTTCTTTTTGAAGCCATTGACCAAAAGCTAGAAGACCAAACCTAGACCGCAAAAATCAGAAAGTGGTGAATCTTCCAGAGACAACACAGTAGGGGACAGCATCCAAGGGGATAGTCATGATGAATAGGAAGATCTCATGGACAAAGATGGCGAAGAAGAAGATATCAAGTCTGAAACCGAAGAGGATTGTGCCTTTGTTGACGTTGACGTGGTAGAACAAGGCGGCACGTTTTACAGAGCCTTAGATCGCGAACACGAGGATCAGAGTGAAAATGACCACGAGTGTGCCTATTACATACCAGAGGACAACAGCCCAGAACCTAAGAAGATAAAAGTACACCCTTAAAAGAAACTGAGAGATCGATATCAGGAATATTTAGAATAAAGTCCCGTCCTGGGCTTCAATTCTGGAAAATATGGCCTTAATGCTGTCAAAGAATTTCCAGTCCTAGACCAGAATGAAGGCGTTCAATTTACCATCAAGCGCAACAACAATGTCATGTGCTTAAAGACCACTCGTCTTCGCCAATGCGCTCTATCTATGGACTATACGGCAGAACATGCCAACTGGTGCATTTACCAGAAGAAGAAAAGAAACAAACTTCAAGAGAGAAGATTCCTCCAAGATGGCCACCGAGTATTTAGAATGGGAATCTGAAAGGAAACAGATCCACATACCCCATCAAATGAATGAAACAGAAAAACATATTGGAGAGAGGCAACTCCCAGTCGATGGCTTTCACAGCCCTTCTCGAACAGTTTTTCAGTTCCAAGGTTGCTAGTGGCATGGTCATAACTGCTATCTGACGAAAGGAAAAGAAATCAACGAGAAAAGAAAAAGACCCTTGAAAGAATTGCTGGAGCAAACTGAAGCTACCTCAAATTACATCAAATGTCAGGGTCACCGTGCCGTTGAAATGTGGGAATGGCAGCAGCGCCAGCAACAAGTCAAGTGGTCCTGGCCTTGGACTTTGCACTCAGATCACAAGGCAGCGACAAAACTATTATTTCATCATGACAAGCGCAACTACAACTGAACTCCGTGAAGCACACATATGTGTCAACAGATTTGTAATATCAAATTCGTACAGGAGCGAAATGTTCTTTCAGTTTTCGGTTCAAAAGAGTCGGAAAAATTAAAACATTCCGCAGTTGAACAGAATTTACAAGTCACAACCTGTTAGCACTCGAAACTTGATAAAATTGGTCGCTGGGCTTCCAGTTGAGGTGCATGTCGAAAAGAAAAGTTTGCATGACAAGCATAATAATAGTTCTAACCGCAATTTCCAAGAACGTTGGTATTCTGTACCAAACTGCAGCAAACTTGCGAAAAGATACACTTTCCGATCACATTCCTACGAGTTGCAATAATCAGCATGTTCTCCGACTTAGTTATTTGGTGATATGAGTGAAGTTGTCCGGATAGCAAAGTCGATCAAATAAAGAAATGAGCCCCTTCGGTTTCCTGCTGTACGCTAAAATTTACGAAAGACCAGGAATATAAATCCCTGAAGTTCAACCAACTCTGCTGATGATCCAAATGCATGCGTATTCTGTTATTGCCTTCGTCTGGGATACGTCAATGTGACTGCGAAGGCCTGGGAAAAAGTCGTACAGGAACAAGGCGGACTCAATCTCGTTCCCAGGCAAGTTCCCAGGGATTTCCTCGCAGAAAAGCCCTGGAACGAGGTAGGCGTAAGTTTCCTGTATTTTGCTTAGTAATTTTCTACCAAACATTGCTCCTGGAATTGGCTGACGTTCACGGAACATTCAAAGAACACACTGTTTCCTGTTTTAGTTTAATATTGTTACCCCTTACTGAATTGGGCTCACTGTCACAGCCGTATCTGAAGGCTACGAACTACATGTTAGTAATTTCTGCGGATCACCCAAATTCCGGAAGTATTGCGATTGCGATCGGAGGTTTGTACCTTTCCAATCTCGTTCCCAGAGCCCACGTGCCTTTTGGTCAGCACCAAGACACGGAGCTCTGGAATAATCAATTTCCAGAGACCAAGATTTTAGGACTTCCCATTCTCGTCCCCAGAGCCTACGATCCTTTTGGCCTGTGGTTGGGATCGAGAGCTCTGGCCGGACCCGATATTCTGAGCATGCGCAGAGTATTCGTTTCGCATTGTCAACCAATCAGATTTGCTGGATTTGACGGGAAGTCCGTGATTCACGGACTTCCGGTGTTGGACCAAACCAGAGCTCTCGATCCCAACCACAGGCCAGAAGGATCGTAGGCTCTGGGGACGATAATGAGGACTTCCGGTTTCACAGCGCATGCGTGGCTTGGTTTATTTGGAGTCCAGAGGTGAAGTCGATGTGAATACGTTCCACAAAGACATTCAATACGCACTGGAAAGACTAGGAAAGTCGAAATTTGGCTTTGAAAGAACGGCAGTTATCAAATTTTAAAAGCAAAAGAAACGAGGGCTCTGGGAACGAGCTTGTTGATTATTCCAGAGCTCCGTGTCTTGGTGCTGACCAAAAGGCACGTGGGCTCTGGGAACGAGATTGGTACCTTTCTTGTTGCTTTAAAAGAGGGATCGCGGCCATACCTAGTGACCTTTCCCATAAGCATATGTTTCATTTGTTAGTATTTTATTTTATAGTCAGTAAGGTGAGTAGCAACAGAACCCGCTCTATTCGAAGTCTTGATCGAATGATCGAGGCACTTACGGAATTGATTGAACTGCTCCTGTTATCTCAGTACATTCGCATTTAATACACGGGTTCAACACTCGGCAGAAACGATCATTCATCTCTTTGGTCGAAATGCTCACATAGAAAGGTTTTGTAAATTCTCAACATTTTCTTCATCAGCCATATGAGTAAGTGACCTGATTCGTTTTGCGACGCACGGTAAGGAACTCCTTCAATCCTCAGAATTTCTCTGTTTAGTCTGTGCCAACAATTTAGCTTTTGAACGTATATCTATCCAGTTGTAAACACAGAAATGAAGGGATTCGGGCTTTCGCCAACTATTAATTGCGAGCATTGAGGGTTGTCCAATACTCCGACAAATTTATGCACACCATTGTATTGTATTATATCCACATAACAATAGATTAACAATACAATACAATTGAGAACGACGCAATACAATAGAATACAATACAATGGTGTGCATAAATTTGTCGGAGTATTGGACAAGTATGGAGGGGAGAGGGGAGGTCGAGAGTAAGGCCACCAAAAGAAATCATGTAAAGAGGGTAACCCTTGGGCGTAAAAACGGGCACAAAATCAGTCGTTAGGCGTAAAATTGGAAGATTTTGTGAAAAATCTAAATCGTAAAAATAATTAGCCGTGAACGTGAAAGTCTCAAGATCTCTTGTAAAGACTTTTAATTTTTGTCTGGTAATGAACCTTTTTTCATGCCGGAATGGTCCTATGTTTTACAGTGATTTAACAAAAAAATTCTTAAATTAACTATTAAGTTCTAAAAAAACAATTATATTTAATGACGAAGGTTTCTGTTAATCGTAAGGAAAATAATCCGTTAGCCGTAAACGCCACGATCCCATTGAGATCCTTTACAAAGCTAGCCACGCAAAAGACACACGTGCATAGAGTCAATCAGCAAAAAAAATCTTCCAGAACCTGAGTCTGCAAAAAAATATTCTTGCTCAAAACCATTGAATACTCTAACTGTTGGTTGGGGTTGCGGAGGGGGCGGAATCAAATACGCGTTAACCATGGTCAGAAAACTTCCCTTGTCAAAGAATCTCACGAAATTTGTCATCTCCGGACAATTATCAATTATTGGACGAGGTCAGCAAAATATCGTGATTCGTCAGTGGCGAGCAGATCAAATAATTGATCTCGCAGACACTGACAAATCACGATGTTTTGCGATGACCGAGTTCAATAATTGTTCTATCGTTCGATCACCAAGTTTATTTTCATTTTCAAATCAGGAAAGCGATTGCCATTTTTCATTCGAGTATGGTTACAATTACGCATGAGCATAATTTTATTTGCAGCACACATTTAGACGCTATTACGCATGTGCAGACCGTTATTTGCAGGTCACGTGACGGGCTCTTGGCGAATGAAAAGGTAGAAAAAATGTATGGAACGATAATTGGCCATTTCCAAATTACCTTGTGCATCTGTTTCAGAACGAATCTTCGTGCAAAACCTTTCATGTGAACATGAGTTTGATTTGCATAAAAAGGAAACAAGTAGGCGGAACACATTTTACATATGAATTGTTTCGCATAGGCTCGATTTCCAACCGCTGTTCGGGAAACGAGCCCGCGCTCCTCCCCCGAACGCACCCCGAACTCGTCTCTTTTCGGGGAGGAACGTAGACCGGACACGAGAGAGCGGCGGAAATGGAGCCTAGGCTTCGCACGGTCGAAGACTCGTTTTGGCACAGAGGCAGAAGGCAACTCGGAAATGGCCTATTCAGTTTCCTTTGATGTTAGTGATGGATGGATTCAAGTGTGTTCAAAGTGGAGGGAGGGGAGGGTAGAGGACCGGGGGGGGGGGGGAGAAGCGCGAGTGCATTAGGCCACTTCACCAGTTCTACCACTTCAAATTTAAATTAATATAATACTAGTAATAGTAATTATCGATATCAAACGATAGGAACCATCAATGGCTTACGCAGCTTCAATGGCTTCTTCCACCAAGGAAACTACGAATTATGCTCGCTTGTGTCGTCTTCTGGTTGATGTTGGAACTCATGACCTTAGGGACACGTTTGATACCATCCATTCACCGGCAAGTCTTCACGCAGTATTAGCGGGAAATAAACCCACATTACAAACACTCAGATCAAGGAAAATCGTCAATCCAACACAATGGGGCAAACTTTTCCCTGCTGTATCAACTTCAGTGTCATCAACAAACTTCGACATTACTCTTTTGATGGTTTTGTTAAGGAACATATGTGGCTTAACTGCGCCCATAACTGGCTGGGACGTGCTTCCTGCAGTAACAGACGAGAGCCCTGAAGCGGATATTGCTCGCGTTAAATATTTTAGAAACACTTTGTACGCTCATGCCGAGCACGCCTCGGTTGATGACGCAATGTTCAACACATACTGGCAAGATATCCGGGGCACTCTAGTTAGACTGGGAGGTGTGAAATACAGTGAAGCTATAGACAATCTGAAGAGTGACTGCATGGACCCAGAAATGGGAGATCACTACAAAGAACTTCTCACCCAGTGGAAGATGGATGAGGACAGTGTCAAAGATCAACTCGGTGAAATTGGAAGCGACTTGAAGACTGTCATGAAGAAGCTTGACGACTTGCAACTGACCCTTACAAAGGAAACCGCTCTCGAAGGTAAGTTTGGAAAACAATGTTTTAGGTAACTTGATTAGGAGTATATTCTCTCTAAAAAGAAATCATATCTAGTTTATCTTTGTCTCCATCTAGTTTATTCTTTGACTCTCCATGCTGATGAACAGTTTAATACAGTGTATTTTATGCTCACCCATGCACGCACGGCTTTCACGCTTTGTGTGAGGTGACGTTTAATAGTGCAATCTTGTTTACAGAGGCCGTTATCCTTTTGACCGGATCTAGGAATAGAGATTTTTAGATCCACGTTTACTGCAAACGTCTGACTGACTGCGGTTTGAGGCTAGACGTTTGCCGTTCGCTGTTACGTTCGGGCGTTAGCCGATTTAGACTGGAGTAAACTGAAGCGAATATAAATCATATGCATCCTGTCAGTACATTGGAAATTGTCAAAATAACGCAAAAAAAAATCAAAAAAACTTGGCAAGTTTTCTAGCATGTTTAGCTTTCTGAGGAAATTAAGCAGCAACTTGAGCCGCCGCCATATTGGATTTACACTTAGAATAAGTATTTTTGACAATGCAGTTCTTAGCATTTTAGATTGTCCAGCAGCCAATCAGATACGAGCAAAAGTTGGCGAGTCACCTTGAAATTAGAACCAGTCGGAGATGCTTAAAGGAGCTGTGTCACGGTTAAACGGTTTGAAAAATTTAGCCTAATTTTTTTTTTTTCAGTCAAAACCGAGCTGTCTTATCGAAACGACACGATAATAGTCTTTTTCTTCGCAGCTAACAGAAATAAAGACAATGCTTAAGTTACTTCGACTTTTTCTAATACTTTACTTGATAACCTGGGTTAAATTTGAGGAGGAACAGCATATTTTGTTTAGAACAACAAAACTAATATCTTATCTGGCGACCCTCGACGAACTACGAGCAAGTTGCCGGTGATCCATTTTTGGAGACAGATTACAAGCTTGGAGACACAAAATGTTTCATATTTTTCACTTTTTGCAATCCAATATGGTTTTTGGAATTGTAAATCAATTTTCGTGAATATTTTTAAAATGCCATCTCAATGGAGAAAAATTCCCGGATTTCAATGCCTTTCCTGTTAACATACGTTAAAGGAGCTCTGTCACGGTTTAACGGTTTGAAAAATTTAGCCTAAATTTTTCAATATTGTTGTTTGTAATCCGTGTCAATCTTCTCCATCCTTAACCATCCTTGTTCCTTTATGGCTTATTATTATCTCTTTAGTGTTTTTCTATCTTTCTAAAGCATTATTTTCAGGTTTCCTTCAATTTAAAGGTAATTTTGTCGATGGTAGAAATAACTCAAAATACCGTGACGTAGCCCCTTTAACAAAAGGATCGTGGTCTCTGGGAACGGGTATGCAATAGCGAACTTTATACCCTACCACAGAAAATACAGCCAATCAGAAAACAGGAAAGCCGTTGCATATTCGACGGTATTACATCCAACCTTCCCATCATGCGCCGGTATAAAATAGTTATGCAACGCTTTCTCGTGGCATACCATGGAATATCACACTTGTCACTTGTATTCTCTTGGTATACACTATACTGAGAAAATACAACACTAGTGACTCATGGGACATTCCATGGTATACCACTCGAAAGCGTTGCATAACTAGTATCACATGACTTTACTTTTAAGGCAAGTGGTCGAGATCAAACGAGACGGCTAACGGATCCGTCAAGTGTAAAGAGAAGTACCACGAGACTGAAACAGTTGAATATTATTGCCAAGAATGCGAAGCTTGTATTTGCCTCAAGTGTGGACAAACAAGTCATAATGAACATAACAAGATAGACATACAGCAAGCGGCTGCAGAAAGAAAAGCGCAAATGGAGAATGTCTTTGAAAAAGTTAAGACAAAAGTTGCCCTTGTCGAAGCAAAAATAGAGAAACAAAGAGAATTGATGAAGAAAAGCCAAGACCAAATGTCTGCTGCCCTTAAGGTGACAGAAACTGTGAAAGACCTTATACAAGTTTTGAGAAATCATGACAGTCACTAACTTATAATGATCACATTACTAAAACAGTCTCTACCTGCCTACATAAACTCATACAAATAAATAGAATTAAACATTTGCTAGATAAGAAAACAATACTTCTCCTCATGAGTTCCTTTGTTTTCAGTAAATTATATTACTGTTCAACTGTCTGGTCAAATACTAGTAAACATAATATCAAGAAACTCCAGTTAGTGCAGAACTTTGCTGCCCGTATTGTACTCGGCCTCAAAAAGTTTGACCACATTTCACAAGGTATCAAATCCTTGAAGTGGCTGTCTGTTAATGACAGACTTTACTTGAACGACGCTGTGATGATGTTCAAATGTGTTAATAAACTTGTTCCTGACTACTTAGTTGGGAAATTTACTCTGCGTTCTCAAATTCATACCAGGAATACTAGACAATGCAGTCAACTGAACATTCCAAGATGCCGTCGAGCCACTGGTCAGCGTTCTTTCACCTACCGTGGTGCTAGGCTCTGGAACGACTTAAGTGATGATATTAAATCTATAGGCTCCGTGAAAACTTTTAGAACAAGTATTGTTAGACTACTTTTTTCTGATTAATTAATTAATTTATTTTTATTTTTCTCTCTTATTAGATTTTATTAATTTTTATGCATATTTATTACCCTGTCTATTTATGTAGTTATTATAGCATTATAGCCTTGTAACCGAAAAACCCTTGTAGGGAGTTACAATAAAGTATGTATGTATGTAAATGGCAATAAAAACAGAGTTAGCTGAGATTAATGGAGCACACCAAAGAGCTCATACAGCTAAAGTAGAAGAATTTCGGTCTTTCGCCTATGAACTGAGACGTTCCGTTGAACAAGGAGAGGATATCTTGCAGAGAGGAATCAGCCCTGAAATCCTTCAAGCTGGGCATGCTGTCTTTGAACACTGTGAAGAACTCTTGAATGATCAGGAAATACAAATCTACAAACCACGGCGTGTTACCTATCGTACAAATAGAGAGGTTGTAAACGACAGAAGACACATGGTTCCTGGTCAACTTGTTGAAGTTCACACTGATCCTTTACAGTCACTGGCTGAGGGGAGAGGTCTAGAAACAGCAGAATTGGGTGCTGAAACTTGTTTCACAGTTACTACGAGAGATCCGGAGGGAAATCAGTTGTACGATAAAGACCAAGTAATCGTCAAAGTGTACTCCCCAACAGGCGAAAACGAGAACAAGAATGTTGAAGATTCTGGAGATGGCAAATACACAGTCAGGTACAAGCCAAAGACTGTTGGTTATCATCAAATTGCGGTTGAGGTTAATGGAAAGCCGCTGAATGGTAGTCCCTGGAATGTTCAGGCTACCCCACATCACTATGAAGCTCGATATTCATTTGGATCACGAGGGAAAGGCCGAGCAGAGTTTGATAAGCCCTGCAGCATTGCAGTGAGTGAACGGTCTGGGAACATTGCCATTGCAGATTGCGCTAATAATCAAGTTCATCTATTCGATTCTGGGTGGAGATACCTGGGAGCGATAGGAAACAAGATTGGAGGCGCTATAAGATTAGGTAAACCATCATCAGTGGCATTTGCAGCATCTGGTAACATCGTAGTCCTTCATAGACAAGTTCCAAAAGCACACAGAATGTCCATATTTACTGAACATGGCAAGTTTATCAAAGGCATAAGTGAGTCCCTTGCTGATCCCTGCAGAGTTTCTATTACAAGTGATGGTCGCATGATTGTGTGCGATCGAGGCGATAAGTCTCTCAAGGTCCTCTCCTCTGACGGCACAAAATTGTTGCAGTCCTTCAATGATCCGAAGTGTACCGGGACCCCATGGTTTGATGTTCAGCACCAGGGCATGTTTTTGGCGTCCTATGGCGGAGACGATTGCGTGGTTAAAGTGTTCAACAAAGAGGGAAGGTTTCTGTACAACATAGGCAGTGCGCATGCGCAGTTGCGTTTATCTCGAGGAATGGCGATCGACAAGTTTAACAATCTGGTGGTCTGTGACAGCTACAATAGCAAACTACAAATATTCACACTGGATGGAAAGTTTCTTGGCTCGGTTAACGAGGAAATGGAACACCCCCTCTCTGTAGCAGTGTCCATGCGCGCTGAATTGCTGATATGCGATCTCGAAGCACGTTGTATTCATGTCTACCAGTAAACTGAAAAAGCTGCGAGACAGTTGTTCTTACAATGGCCACTTTACTGCAGCTACTTTTCCGTACACTGTGACTGTGCTTAGTCATGCTTTTCATTATTTTCACTGCTGAGAACTGCTATCCAAGCGTTATCAGTGGTCTGTCATGCATTCTTCCCAACGTTCGTGCGTGACAAGGCCAAGTGGCGCGACCGAAACATTCACCAACGAGCCTCGGCCAAAGGAACCAGCCAGCGCCGACAGACACTACAGGAGAGAATTGCTGCACCGCTAAAAAGAAATGCCTCAAGGGAGATGTCTGAGAACTGAGCAGAAAAATTTACGTTCTGATCAAAGACGGATTTATTTAGTATTTGTTTCGAGCTTTCCAGCCCCAAATAAAGACGTTTTTGCAGCTGAACCATGTAAGCATTTCTCTAGATTGTTACTACAACAAAGAAGTGTTGCAGTGAAGTACACTGAGCTATTCCATCCAGTTTGTTAACAGCTCTGTGAAGTTACAGTCGATGAATCTTTGGCTTCATACAATCAGAATACACTTTATCTTAACAATGTTTTATAAGAATATCGAGGTCGAAATTTTAAGAATAAACCCGAGGCTCAGATCTGATTTTGAAAAGAATATAATTTTGTGTGTTAAAAATTTGTTAAGACAATACACTGTACAATCACTAAACCGTATAAAATTCTTTCTTTCTCTTAATGGCAAAACTAGCCAGAAAGCAACAGAAACAGCACTAGCCGGACACCAAATACATTCGAAAACAGAAATGTCATACGCTATAACCTAAAGAACATTTACAAGAAAATTTTCAAAAAAAAAATCGGCGGAAAAATAAAATAAAATCGGCGGAAAAATAAAAATATTCAGTCTTGGCCGGAAAAAAACAATATTCTTATATATAAAAAAGAGTGTACCAAAAGATGTTTCCTTCCTGGGGAACTGAAGTTAGCATCACTTTTGACACTCTGTAAACAATATTTTTCTTCTCGAAAAGAACGTTTGGCTATGAGCTGTTACTGAAGCTTTAACTAAAAAATAAAAAATAAGTATTATTACATAGGACAAAAGGTGTAATACATCACATTCCCTTCACCTGTCGTTTATCAATTTATTCGTAAGAGAGGATTGGGAATTATTCAGGATTGTCTCTTAAATATTTTTTTCATTTTTATATGGTGATTCATCTAATTACCGTCTGATTTTTGAAAATATAATATTTTGATATCTAAAAAATGCAAGTATTGAATACATTTTAGGAAAAGCCGTTACTTGTGAGCGTAAATCTCGTCTGCTGTCACAAAATATACAATAAATGTAACTATAAACATTACTTTAAAAAAATTATACTGGCTTCAAGCTGGTAGTAACAGATGTGGTCATATCTAAAGAGGAAGGTACTTCCTCAGTGTCTCGACTACAAAGAACAGAGTAGCGTTTGCAGGAATGGAGCGCATTAAGCACGGTGTAAAACCTCTGTAGAATCGCTTCCATCCACCTTCGTCGTAGTACAGTTTCCTTATACAGTCTCTGATGCTTTTGAAGCGCCTCTTTTCCACAATAGAGTCATCCGCCTGCATCGACGACTTTATAACATCCGTGGGATACGTAAGGAACCAATAGAGGAACCCCCCTGTTCCCCCTGCAGCTAGTAACGCCATAGGAGAGACGTCGTATATTGTACCCCCCTCTGGTATTGCCATAGTTCGGCATAATTCGTAGAAGCCTAGAGGGAACAAAGTAGAGTTGTAGCTACTTGTTAATGTAATCTTCAGTGGCCACAAAATCAGTCAATTAATTCAGATAATCATATTGCAAGCGATATGTATGTCCTTTAGGTGTTATGCTACATATAGGTTGTGTTGTAGTGCTTCCCCCTGGGATAATCAGACCTTTATATACCACTCCAGGAGCCCATTATCCTGACCACTCCTTGTGAAATATCACACCACTTGACACCGACCAATTCACTCGAGGCTGTTTTTTCCTTATTGTAATTAGAGTTGTTTAAAATAGCGTGTGGCATTTTTCGTATATTCTCTGTCTTGTAACCCGTATTCAGCGTGTCTCAGTTTCTAGTAAATAAACTCCATTGCTGGTGGCTCCATCTACTATTCGTTGTATTATTTGTCTCCTTTACTTATAATAGAAAATACTGTTGCAGGGTAACATAAAAACGTCTAAACAATGTTAGTACATGTAATTCAAGAGAAGTATTGGAGCAGAAGATCACTTTTCGCACAAATTTTGGACAAAATATGCAAAGTGCCCATTGTTTTGTAAGGGATATTCAAAATTACTATTTCTGTATAAATTTGTCTGTGCCAGATGCATGAGTTTTATAAGCACACGACACGCGCGTCTAGAAGAAGGTATATCGCACACTCGCAAGCATAAACAAGAGGTTAGCAACAGGAATCTCTCCTTTTCCCTGTGCTTGTGCGTCACCGCAGGATATCAAGTCTTGGAAGCCTCTAAATGCTTGTGAGGGATGCGAGAATGTTTAGGCTTATGTTTGTGTCATAGTCGATTGTAAACCGTGTTAATCTTCTCCATCCTTAACCATCCTTGTTCCTTTATGGTTTATTATTATCTCTTTAGTGTTTTTCTATCTTAGTAAACTATTATTTCCTTCAATTTAAAGGTAATTTTGTACCTGGCCAAAATAACTCAAATACCGTGACCGAGTTGCTATAATGTGTGTTTGAACTCACCAAAGAAAGCTGAATTCGCTGGGATATTCCTGAGCCATGTGGCAGGTAGTCCTTGGTAAGCTCCTCGAATTCCGTGCTTCTTAACAATAACATAAGCTGCATGGAACACATTTTTGTACATGACTGGCTCCCCTGATTTTGCCCTTATGATCTGGATTTGCATCTTGGATTTAAACTGCGGAGAGACGACTACATTCAGGTTATTGCTTCACAAGAATCTGCATTAAGAAAATTAAAAAAATAACTAGGTGCGGTGGCCTCATGGTTAGTGCTCTCCGGAATGAGCGGTCTGGGTTCGAGCCCTGGCTGGGCACATTGCATTATGTTCTTGGGCAAGACACTTTACTCTCACAGTGCCTCTCTCCACCCAGGTGTATAAATGGGTTGCAGGGAACTTAATTCTGGAGGTAACCCTGCGATGGACTAGCATCCAATCCAGGGGGGAGTAGAAATATTCCTAGTCACTTCATGCTAAAGAAACCAAGATAAGCTCCAGCCTGATGGGCCACTTGGCTCATATGCAGACTTTACCTTACCATATGCCCATCAGAGGAACAATTTGAACAGGTTCAGATATCACGTAAGTGCTTAGGACAGCTCTTTGGACATTGATTGTACAAAGTCTGCATACAAGCCAAGTGAAGTCTATCGCAGCATATCCCGGTTTCTGTAGCATGAAGTGAAGCGATTAGGAATATTTCTACTACCCCCTGGATGGGATGCTAGTCCATCGCAGGGTTACCCCAACATTAAGTTTGCTGGTACGCATTTATACACCTGGGTGGAGAGAGACATTATAAGTGTCTTAACAGAGATTTGCCAAGAACACAACACAATGTCCCAGGGGCTCAGACTGCTCGATCTGGAGTTGACCACACTAACAATGAGACCACTGTGTATCCACTGCATCAAAAATTGCAGGATTTGACCTGGTATGGGGTGCAGCATTTTTCCTCATTTATCTGAACACCTGAAACAGGCCAACCTTAATGCTGCCTCAATGACTAAACCTCTCACCAAATCAATAGGTCCCTCAACAAGTGCGGCCACTGAACCTGTAAACATACCACACCAAAAGTACTCAGGAATTGTAAGTCGTTGACCAAGACGATCTTTCCCAGCAAAAAAAGCAGTAATCTATAACGAAAAATACTACATTAAAAATAGGACCTACAGATATTTGTGTAGCTTGCTTACTAAATGAATTCGTAACAGAACAACAGCACACTAAAAAGACTTCATGTACATGGATCTTGGTAGGGATCAAATCACACTGGTGGTTTAATCTACATCTGGCGTTCAAACTGTTAATCAATCCAGCATGAAGCACTGAGACTGACTGAAAGGTGCTGTGCATTTCAGAATTGAAACCACAAAATGTAAAATTTTACCAGTATACTAATGCAAATGCTGCAATCTGATTGGCTAAGTTACTTGTATACTGTCAGCCATTAGAGTGCAGTTGCCAGAGGTTGTCCACATAATGACAACATTTTCTAGTTTCCCTAATGTTTCAAGGAAGATATAGAAATACTACTGATATATGAATTCTCAAGAGCCATAAAGAAAGGAAACTGACCGCTGTGTGACTTTGAAACCTCAAAATTTGGCAATGAACTGATGAATGTTCATGTATGCAAGTTTCATATTACAATTCAATCGGTGCTATTTTGCTTAAGCATGAAGTTTAATACTACATTGAGAAAAGATTGGAAACCATAATTTAATGGAAATTTAGTCAGAATCCTACTAAAACACTGGGCCTCATCAACTATCACCTCATAGAAATCTCGAGCTCATAATCTAATTGTTAATTAGGTACATTACATGTAGGTATATACAGATGGCACAGCTACATGCAGTATTACATGCCTTTAACCCAGCATAAAAAGCACATAATGTGCAAACTAGGGCAGTTTTCAGTTGAGTTTTAAAAGTAATCAGGCCCTTACTTTGGGTTTGGTTTTTGTTCTGCTACGGTTTAGGATTGAATGAGTAGTCTAATTGGTGAATGATTGGTTTGGTAATTGGTTTTACAACACCCAATTGAAAACCTCTTTAAATGGTCGGTATAGCAACATAGCCCTTTTACAGTGTGTTTACTGAAACCGGGGCCACCCAGACAATGAAAACCAATCAGAAGGCAGAACTGAAACAATAGATTCCAACATTTTCAAATCCAGCCAATCAAGTGTCTAGTACAAAACAATGAAATCCCAACTTGTTCGTTGACCGGTGATGTTTATGTGACTGCGGTGTCAAGCTCGAACCGGTAGTGCTTTCATGTGCTTACGGCTTTAGGAAGAATTATATGCTGCACTCAGTTTGTTTTAGGTCATTGGTTGATTTAGAAAACAAGAGTTGTGTAAGGGTGTCACTCGTAATTATATTGCCAGATGCGAGTTGAATCAGTTGTCGCAACAGTCTAAAAAAGCCCTTTGAATGGTTTGTGAGCAGTTTCACTTGTGTGCAGATCGAAATGTACGAATTGGGAAGGGATTATTTTCATGTACAAATTGAAATCCTGGATGAAAGGAGCCGAAACCAAACTTCAAGCAGGAAAATTGAAAAAGGCTCACTTCATACAAACTGACTTTTAATCTGAATTCTTGTTCGAAATATGTTTGATTTGGCACCTTCGTCTTCCATGCCGTTTATGCTTGAGTGATTTCATACGCTGAGGCTTTGGTGACAACATGGAAAAAATTTGTTTGAATTTTCGATGAAGATCTTATTTTAGTTCACTGATAACCCAGAAAGGGAACATAAACCCTGAAATGCAGATACAACTGCCAAGACTGCGAGCGTGAAAGTTTTTCCAAGAACTATGTGGTATATTCACGGTCATGGCTGCAATGAATGAAACCGGAAAGCTGTATAAAAATGAAATATATACAAAGAACAGGAGTAAAATTTATTTTGATGTGATCCATTACTCTACAATTTTAAACAACAACACTAACGATATTGTATGTAGCTGTTTCAGTTTCAGTTTCTGTGCCATACGCGAACGGAAAACATTTTTGGGAATTTATCATAATCCAAAGTTAGCAACAAAATGTCTCGCTGGCTGGCTACTAGAAATTCAACGGTTAGATTTAACGATAAATATAAATACACCTCAAGCAATTTCATACAAGCACTTCTCAAATGCAAAGGTTCTGCTGCAGACTATTCAAATTCACCGCTTTTTAACGAACCACTTTCAAAAGACATTTGAAGGGCTTTTTTTCAGACGCAAAAATATTCAAAGCCTACACCAGGCACTCTGACGATATATATATTTACGAGTGGCATTCTTGCACAGCTTTTGTTTCCTAAATCAACCAATGACCTAAAACAAACTGAGTGCAGCATATAATAATTCTTCCTAAAGCCATTAAAGCACATGAAAGTACTACCGCTTTGAGCTTGACACCGCAGCCGCGTAAACATCACCAGTCAACGAACAAGTTGGGATTTCATTGTTTTGTACTAGACATTTGATTGTCTGGATTTGAAAATGTTGGAATCTATTGTTTCAGTTCTGCCTTCTGATTGGTTTTCATTGTCTGGGATGCCCAGGTTTCAGCAAACGCACTGTAACACTCAGGCTTTAAGCGGCAAGCTACATTAATGAGAACATGAACTGCAAGACGATATTATAATGTAAAGGGATAATGAATTATTATCAATGATTGTTATTAAATACCATTATGTTTAACTTGCCTGATAATAGGAAGTGAAGAGAGTTGCTCTAAAAAACATCTGACCCACAATAGGAGACCCTGCAGAAATAAACAATAATGATCAAGAGATTTAGTTACTAGTTTGATATGAACTGCAGCTATCTAGAATATTTAGGGAGATTTATATATATTAGACCCTGGTAGCAGGGCTGGCTTGGATTCAGATCATTGTCTAACTGGAAGTGGTGTTAAGCTAGAATTGCACCCAACATACCAAGGGAATGACATGTTTTGTAGTTCAGTCATATTGAGTCGGAGGCTAACTCAGGAACCAAGCTGTTCATTTAGCCTCATGTCTCATTAAGAACAAATGACTACAGGCTGCGTTTACCTTACTTGAATGAACAACCAGTTCCGAGTTTAAATATACAATGTATGTGTATACTGTTTATAGTGCAGGGCTCAGAAAATCCCTTAAGTTTTAGCTTCCCCATGGGACAAGTAGCTCTCAAATTTTACACGCCCTGGGAAAGCCTTACACAATGTAGTTTACTTTTTAAGTATTTACTTGGCAGATGACTTGCCTAAGCCCTTGCCCACTGGGCAAGTGAGAATGTAAAGTTACTTGCACAGAAGGAAAAACTACTTGTCCGGGAGAATGGGACGGCACTTTTCTTGCGGCCTGTAGTGTGACAATATTTGTAAAAAGAAATATAGAATGATGCATGATGTTGTTAGCTGGTTCAGTTGGCTGTACTGGCTCTGAGTTTGCCAAGATCTTGGCATGTTGATTAAATATAACAAAAAATGAGCTTTGCGATAACATGACAAGCAAGCCAGCTCATTAGTCAGGATCAGTGCTTCTTCATTTACACATGCAAAACAATAAAACACACTTTTTCTATGTTTTATACTCTGATAAAACATGGGTTTTTGACCAATCAGAGTGCGTGCAGGGTCCTATCTATATTATAATGGTTATTTTTAAAAACTGGATCATTGGATAATGCAGCTTGAGAGTTTTCATTGGCTTAGCCATCATGGGCTATGAGCTATTATACCATGCTCTACGAATATGGTAAGTGTATGCGTGATGTTTTGAGGCATTTTTATTTGTTAAGTTTAGTTTGCCATGTTTTTGGGGCATTTTTAATAAAACAATTATTCCACTCGCCCTTGTCGGATATGAGATGTCATTATAGCCAACTCGGCGCTATGCGCCTCGTTGGCTATCTACATGTACCATCACATATCCAACGCGCTTGTGGAATAATTGTTAATTATTAAATTCTCAACCTCGGATAATGCAATTCTAGCTTTCTGATTGGTTTACTAGATCTCGGTTACCAGCCATTATACCTGTGTTTGACCTTATATGGAAATGAATGCGGCAAATGATCGTGAGATCAATTCGTTTTGGCATCGGGAAGTCACATCACTTTCCGGACGTTTCCAGTTGAGAATTTAATAAAACAATTGGGATTCTTGCCAGTTGGGATTCTTAACAATGTTATGTTTAATTTGAGTTATTTGTTTCAGCTGTTTGAGTGGCATGCCTGTGAACTAGCTTGGTGTGCATGTTCCACTATAAACAAACATTTGACTTTTGATTTGACTTTGACAATATTTGACTTTGACTTTGACAATATTATTCCATTCGCGCTTGTTGGATATGAGATTGGTTATAGCAACTCATATCCAACGTGCACTCATGGAATAATTAAGAAATAGAAGACATGTGCCGTGTTTCTATCGAGTTATAGAAACACGAGTGAAAGTTTGGGAGAACAAGAAATGCTATGGGAACATGAGCCGCAGGCAAGTGTTTCCACAGCTTTTTCGAGTTCTCCCAAACTTTCACTTGTGTTTCTATAACTCGATAGGGACACGGAGAACATGTTTTCTATTTCTTTTAGAAAATACCGTGACGAAGAAAAAGAAAAACAACTTGTTTACTTTGATCATCAAAATGTAAATTCTCTTTGTTCTCGCCATCATTACGTAAACAGTTCATGCTAGTTCTGTGTTTCTATCGAGTTATAGAAACATGGTTTTAAACCAATCAGTGTGCGTATTTGCTTTGAGTTATTTTCTAAATGTTAAATAATAGGTATGTACGTCGCCCAACTTGGGTTGACTTGAGTTGGGTGGCCAAATGGCAAAAACTTGCGTGGACTTGAGTGCAAATGTGATCTTGACCAAGGTGAGCGCAAGTCATCGCAAGTCAACACAAGGCCTGGCCAAACAGACTCGCAAGTAGACCCGAGTTTTCAACTTGCGTCTTCTTGCGAATCTGTTTACCCAGGGCTTTAAAGTTTGGGTAAACAGTCTTTAGATAGTTTGGTTTTATCAACTGGGTTGATAATGTGAATTGGCCACCGTAAAGAAATTCGGAAGCTGACGTTTCGAGCGTTAGCCCTCCGACGAAGGGCTAACGTCAGCCTCCGATTCTCTTTACGGTGGCCAATTCACATTATCAACCCAGTTGATAAAACCAAATTATCTTGTAATACTCCCACCGACGCAGCACCACAGTTTCTTTAGAAACTTGCCCCCTTTAGTCTTTAGATACATGTACATGTACATGTAGCTTTTCTGCTGTGAGTATGAAGTCCGGAGGAAAGATACTTGTGAAAGTTTACGGTCAGAATCATTATTTCGGTCAAAGAAGCTTTGGTTAATGTTTTTCTCTTTGAAACGTTAGTAGTTTTTGTTTTTATAATTATATGAAAAGAGCAATTCCACATTGCGTTTAAAGGGTGAAATTTACGAGTTTGTTCATGGAGCACTTTGATTCACTGCCTTTGCCTTTGGACCTATTTCTGGAACAATGAACGTTATCATTTTACCATCAATATTCTGTAATCAGTGGTCCGTCTACGGTAGAACAAAGTTCAGTGCGAATAGGTTACTTTTTTATTTAGGATATCACGGGACGAGAGATTATGGACTTCGATAATTCATACGTAAGCTTACATGTAGGAAGAATAGAGCCACTTCCGGTCCTGCAGAAAGGTAAAAGGATGACCGATCGATACTCGAAAACTAAGATGCACCACAATAAGATTACTCACCGACTCCTTTGTATAGTCCTCCAATGCCTTCCCATTTCATAGTTTTGACGAAGCAATCCACAAGTCCTTTATAGACGGGTCGATCAACAGGCTGCGTTTGGAGACGAACTTTAAGTGTGTCGAAGGGATGCCCTACCAGGCACACAGCAATGCCGCTGAATGTTCCAGACACTATATTTTTTAAAGTTCTCCTGATAAATGACTGTTCGCTGGCCGGTACCAATGCCGGCAATTCCTCGATGCTTTTGGCATCTTCTATTTTGGAGTCAGCCATGTTGGTTTGTCACGTCACGTAATCCATATGAAAATTTCCCTTGCGCAAGTCTCTTAGCAACTACGGGTTATAATTTTTTGCCCGCACGCAAGGTAACATATTATGTGACTAAAGCTTAACATTCTCCATCGGAAGAACAAACTTTAATAAGTTAGTACGAGAATAGAAGACAAAACAAGGTTTCTCGTACTTACTTCTTGATTCACGGGATAATATTCCCGTGAAAAAACTCAATCCCGACACCTTCTTCCAGGTTATCTCTACCGGTCAAACTGACGCGCGACATCGGAGAGCCAATCAAACTTTAGCCAATTACCAAACTAGCCAATCACAATGCAGCTCACATGGAGACGCAAACAACGGCGGGAAAAATTGGCTTCCAATATGGAGGACAGCACAGATCTTTTGCTTTCCTCGACCATTTCGTTTGAGCAACGGTTTAACTGCTTGATATGCTGGACTCCGAATCTACGGATGATTTACGGTTCCTGTCAGCATCGCTTGTGCGAGAATTGCTTGTATGACAAAGAGGGCAACAGGAGAGTTGGGCTCGAAAGATGTCCCACTTGCCAAAGAGAAAATGCTTTTCCCAAGACAAGACCAGATATACCCGAGGACAATATCGAAGTTCAAGTTCACTTAGGTGTCAGGAATTGTCCTAATAGTCGCTGCAAGTTGCAAATGTGGCACTGGGAACTACCAGATCACTTACAGTGAGTTCTTTTCCTTCTATTCATGTTCAGTGACTATGTTAGCACAAGATTGGCAGTTAGCTACATGTACATCGCCATGTAGTTGCTGTTGTAAGCTAGCACGTGTTGTAACTTTTATGTTAGCTAAGAGGCAAGCTTAGTGTTGCATTTGAAGAGTACCCAGGAAAAATACACAAGTATGTGTCAGCAAAAGTTGTCCAGCATGCCAATGCTAGTGGTGATGAAAATATTTGAAAATTCAAGCTTATAATAGATAAGCTTAAAGTGCCCCTGTGATAAAAAAAATCACTTCCTTTTTTTCTTGAGATTCTGAAAGTGTGTCTGCTTAACACTTGACTGGCAAAATTCTAATTTTTCATTTTTATCCAAAGGCCGCTTACTTTGAGTGTAAGTTTTGGATTTCACGATCCGCCATTACTCACGTTCAAACCTGACCGATTTGTCCTCAGAGGGTTGGATCCGGGAAAAGTGACGTCAAAGGCTCACCAGCTTAAAATTTCAGCGTGTGAACGCAGCTTATTATGTATGCAAAGTGCGAGTTTAAAAGTGTGAAAGCCCCCCGTGCTGCATATTAATTCTGCAGCATACGCACGCATTGCATTCTTAAACTAGTGAGCCTTTGACGTCATTGTCTCCTCGATCCAGCTCTCTCAAGAACTTAAATTTAGTAATGGTGGATCATTAAATAGGAAAGTTCCAGTTAAAATAAACAAGTGCCTTTTTTAAATCAAGCATTAAAACTTGGGTCACTTAGTGTTTATTTAACATAGTTTTGAAATCCAAAGGAAAAAAACAATTTATTTTTTGTCACAGGGGCACTTTAAACTTAAGCTTAATTTGCTGAATGCAAGGTGTGAGCCATTCCATTTTATATTCACACCACCTTTCACTGATGAGACAATTTAAGAAAAAAATAAATACCTAAAAGTGCAAATGTGATACCTCACTCAAAAAGTAGACAACAGTCAACTCTGTCTTTCAGACTCCATTAGAATAAATGATGGAATGATGTTGACATAGCAACTTCCTTAGAAGTGGTGTCAATATGGCATGGAATGGCCCTGTGAAGGAAAAAGACCAAACGAAAAATAGCAATTGCTTTCAACAATGTTGTCTAAAACATTGTTTAAAATCCTTCAGTACTGCTATTCAAACATACGAAAAGTCCCTGATAAAAAGACAGGACACTACTCTAACAAACCATTCAGAATTTGTAGGAAAACCTGACAAACTAAAGCTTTTGTGCACCTTAGGACCAAATGGGGCAAAAACTATTTTCAAACGTTTTTTTTTTTTGAAATGTTTGATTGATTGAACTACAGCAGGTTTCCCAGGTTGCTAGGAAATGCCTGTACAAGGGTAGCATGCAGGGGTTTCATTAACGTTTTCAACTGGTTTTCACAGAAGGGCAAAATTATTAGAACTGAACTTCTTTGTGAAAAAAGTTTCAGCTAGATGGTCAAACCAGCCAGGCAAATTGTTCTCAGACGGTCAATTTGCTCAGTGCCAAGCCCTTAATGAAACCTGTCTTGCCAATTTGTCAATAAAATACATGTAGGAAATGTGTGCTGTCTACAGGGTTCATACGGGTCCTGGAAAACCTGGAAAGTCCTGGAATTTTATTATGGGATTTTCCAGGACTGGAAAGTCCTGGAAAAAGGCCACTGGTCCTGGAAAGTTCTGGAAATTTGTTAAACTCGGCTAAAAAATATGAAGTGTATGAAAGGCAGTAAGGAGAATTAACATCGAGATCATAGGAGTGCAGGGTTAATGTGAATTTTAGAGCTCTTGAAAAATCAATGAGTCCTTGAAAAGTCATGGAAAAGTCCTGGAAATTTGTTTCTGATTAAAGGGTGCGAACCCTGTGTCTAACACTAAGATTACTCAACTCCCTGTAAACAAGGCCTGAGCCACTTGATCTGACACCTGTTTGCTTGTTTGTCTTTAGAAAATGTCCACAGTCCACACCAAAGAAAAGGAAAAGTTCTGGTGATCGAATGAGTGGTGTAGAAATGAAAAAGCCTATGACTCGGAGAAGTAAAAAAAATAAACAAGTTGAACTTCTATCTGATAAAACAGGGAGGAGAACGGAGAAAAGAAGTGGGTACAACAGACACAATCTGCGGCCAATAAAGGAAAATAATAGACGTTACACAAAATAGAGGTGATCAGATGATTTTGGACAATCACAAAATATCCAAGATGTGAATAATTACATACATCAATGTACATATCCATGTATCATATTCAAACACTATATGGCTGTAATGTTCTATCATAGGAAGGAGCTCCAACATCAGAGGGGCATTAATAAGATTTATTAGCTTGATTTTATAGCCAGTCTTGTCGCTTTGCTATAATTTAAGTTGTAAAAGAATGCAAAGCATAAGTTGTAATTTTAAACCTTGCTCTTATTACCTTTATTCTTGCAAATATTTCTCATTGATATTGACTACAATTTCTTTGTGGAAACTAATAACAATTCAGTTTTGCCATTACTAATACTTTTTTTCAAACCATTACAAAGCTTTAACATTAATCAGGGCTCGAAAAAAACATTAATTCCAGCCTGCCCTTGGGACAAGCTCTAAAATTTTGCTTCCTCTGGACAAGTCTTAGTTTGCTCTTTTAATGACTTAGTTGGCAGACGATTTGCTTGATCTCTTGCCCATTGGGCAAGTGATAATGAAAAGTTGCCCAGAAGGAGAATCTTCTAGACCCGGACGACTGGACAGCACTTTTATCGAGCCCTGATTAATTTGTAAATTCTTTGGTTTTCACAGAAATCATCAAGATTGCATAGGTACTTTTCTGCCTGTCTCTTCTTGGAAAGTTGTAGTGCCAAAAATTATTATTTAAGTAGCTTTATCTTTGCTTATGTAAGACTGTTGCACAGTTGTAGAGCATTGATACTTGGGTGCCTTGCACGATAAATGGAGCAAGGAATGAACTTTTGTTATTGCACATTGAAGCATTGCTGTAATATTATTTTAGAGTATTCCACAAGAAATTCCCCAAGGCTCTAGACAAAATGAACATGAATGGCAGAACATCATGCAAGCAATTCCGAGTCAACTTGTTGGTTGTACAGCAATGGCTTTTACATATATTTGTATAGAACTGTTGCTTTGTTATGCTGTACATGTAAAATAAAGTGCAAATATTAAATGTTTCCTGAATGCATTTGTGCCATGCCTGAAGTAACTCAATTACGACCTGGATTCCTTTCCAACGTTATTTTTTTGGCATGAACTTAAATATACTTTCAGTAAGAAAACTCTTGCATACACTAAGGGAAGGGTTCACGGCTCAGTCAGTGCTTTCAATAGGACCCGGCACCCGCCAGAGCTCCGGCGGGTATTCTGTTGAAAGTCGGCGGGTATATTTAACTTTTAAAAATTCTCCAGAGAGAAATTCTCCTGGGCTTCTCATATTACTCCGGCATGTGCTTTTCCGAGGTAGCCACCTACTTCAAATCTTATTGAAAGCCCTGCTCAGTGCATGTCTGTATTATTTATTCACCTCTGCACACTTTCTGGCACAGGTGCAGTTTTTTTAATTATTTAGGAACCTATCGTAAGCAAGTTACCTACTTTCACATGCAAATAGCTGTAAAATCATCAATTGTAGAATAAAATGAATCCTATGGGTCAAAACTAAATTCAACAGTCAACAGAGTTGGTAAAATCCACTGAAATCTGAGAATTTTGGTCATCCATCATTCTGCCATGAATGACTATAGCATTTGATTAGTGAACTAAAGCAATATAACATTGATAAGAAGTGAACAAAAGTATTTTCATTTAGAGACATGCGCTGAACTGTGAAGTCCTCCCTTTAAGTAAAAAAGACTTCATTTGATGTACCAAAAAAAATGTCATTTGCAAATCAAACTCAAGTTTTTGAGGATCTGTTTTTTTCTGTCGAACAATCTTATTGTTTATTGTTTAGCTCACAACTAGACTTTGTGCACAGGGTTCGAATGGGTCCTGGAAAAGGCTACTGGTCCTGGAAAGTTCTGGAAATCTGTTAAACTCGAGTAAAAAATATGAAATGTATGGCAGACAGTAAGGAGAGTTAACATTGAGATCTTGGGAATAAAAGGGTTAATGTGAATTTTAAAGTCCTGGAAAAGTCCTGGAAATTTTGTTTCTGAAAAAGGATACGTACAATGTGAGCAGTCCCTCTTTTATCTTAAAAGCATGAATGAGAAGTGAAGAACAAAAGTTAGTGCAAGACAGACTGGAAAAACACAGACTGCTGTAGTCCATGACATACTGTGAAGATAAGTAAGAAGTAAATTATATTTTACTCCACTGCTAAATTAAAATAAAACTTTTGTCTGGCTTAGGTTAGTGATTGGTGTGTTTTACATTGTATAACCATGAATGGCACCATAAATATTTTCTCATTACCCTATGCATAGAAAAACTAAAAATAACACATGTAGTAATAAAAAACAATGAAATAATGAATGCGATTGTCACTTGAAAACACTTCTATTACAATTTTCAAAGCAAACTGCTTTTAATAGACTCTGGAATCATGTCTACATAGAAACTATGGTCCTTCAGAGACCCCAGGACTCCGGTTTTATTAACATAACTGTCCGCTTGTCCATCATACTCAATGTGCTCCCCACAGATGTCTGTAAGAGTACCACCCACAGCTTCGAGAAGTGCCTCACAAGCACATGTATCCCAGCGTTTACAGCCTGGACTTGCAAATACATATGCATCTGCAGTCCCTTCCAACAGCAGCAGCACTTTGTATCCTGCCCCACCAGCCTTCAATATTTTATCAGGCTTCATCGCCTCTATAGTTTGTACTACGGTCGTGTTGGAATGAGAGCGGGTTGTGGTGATAATGCGTCGTCCTGCTGGTGGGGGGATGTGAGTAAAGCCAAATGTGCCAAGACCTCTTATTCCCCACAGGGTTCTTCCAAGCTCACTTCCTTGGGGCTCCTTTTCGTAGCCATAAAATGGCTGATGAATGACCCCTGCTATAGGCTTGCCGTTCATTGAAATACCAATAAGTACTGTCACATGATCGTACAGACCTAGTGCAGATTACGAGAGGTGGATTACGACAGATGAAAATAATCACTATAATTCATTATAAAAATCTGTGTTCAGATGAAATTCATTAGCAGATGAGGAAATCTACTTTGACAAGAACTTTAATGACATTAAGCTGATAATTTAGTAAATGGCTAAATCCCAAGATTATCAGTAGTTCGTATACAGTGTAGTGTAATCGTCCCCACGAGTGCAGTTCTGAAAAACACTATTGTTGGTGACTGTTGTTTTGTCAACCTGAGCAGAAGTCATCTTCAGAGTTAAGTGAGTCAGTCAACATTGTTATACATGTAAATCTGGTCGGTTGAAAATGATTGACCAGTTTAGCCATTATGGTATTGGCTGGAGGACTTCTGTGATGTTTGTCAACAGTCATTGGTCGGTTCTAGCTAGTCACTGCAACAAAGAAGAATTCCACAAGACCAAGATAGTTGTAAATAAAAAAAAAGGTAAAGGTAACTTCTACAAAGATAGTTGTACCGCCGACCGGTTAGCTCAGTTGGTAGAGCACCGGTAGAGCACCGGACTGCTGTGCGGGAGGTCGCAGGTTCAAATCTCGGCCGGACCAACACTCAGGGTCTTTAAATAACTGAGGAGAAAGTGCTGCCTTTGTAATGACATCTGCAAATGGTTAGACTTTCAAGTCTTCTCGGATAAGGACAATAAATCGTAGGCCCCGTCTCACAGTACTGGTGTGGGACGTTAAAGAACCCACGCACTGTTCGGAAAGAGTAGGGGAATGTCCCCGGTGTGATGGCTTATCACTTATTCTGACCTGGGGGCACCGGTATATCATACTGTACTTTCTCATGAAAATTGCGAACTGCGTGGAGCAGTCTGGCAAAGTCCCCCACAAAGTGTTGTAAAGCGCATTTGATTATATCTATATAGATAAATGCGCTATATAAATAGGAAATTTAAAATTTACCTTCAGTAAACTCTCTTGTACCATCCAGTGGGTCTACCCAGACAGTCACCTGTCAAGTTTCAAAAAAAATAAAAATGCCACAATAGGACTATTAGTGTCTGAAGTTAAAAGAGGTTCAAAGCCATTATTTGTGCATGTTACTAATGGAACAAAAATGCTAATACTGTACGTGGTGTATTTTTAAAATTATGTATTGTATTTTTCCTATGTTCAGCTGGACTTTTTCAGTTACATGTACATGTATCATCATGGCAGACAGCCTGTTTGATTTTTACTGGTCTGTACTGTGTGAATGGGAATATAACATTTTAGTATTATACTAAAACAGTGGTGGATAGCGTTGATGGCGCGCGCTGATTGGCTCGTCAAACTCCGGATATCCTGTGTTATTATTCAACGAATTGTAACACCGTCCAAATATGGTCATGATGCTCTCGATATCTGTCATCCGTAGGTAACAGATATCCGGCGGTATACGTAGCTTCGTACGTGGGGAGAAAAAGGAAGTTGAGAAAATGTCGACAGAGAGATTTAAAAATGTTAGGCTGTTTTGTTATCAATTTGTTGAATAATAAAACAATTATCCTGCTCAATCTCGCGGAATATCGTCTGATTTTAGCCGACGAGGCCGTAGGCCGAGTCGGCTAAGTATCAGACGATATTCCGCACGATTTCGCAGGATAATTGTTAACTATTTACCTCCGAGCAACTCGAGAGAAATTGACATCCGCTTTGCATCCGTGAGAAGTGAAGAAATCATCCAAATTAATTTGTTTTTGGTGTTTATTATCTCACTGTTTTAGTATAAACTAAAACAACTATTCACCTCAGTGTCGGTGGTTAGCGGTGGATATTAATCTCGCCGCTTCGCGGCTCGGTAAATATCCACCGCTTAAGCCACCTCCACTTTGGTGAATAGTTGTTAAATATTCATGAAAGAAAAGTCATGAAGGTCTCAATGGTAAATAGCTATTAGATAAGAGAAAACAAATGTTAATGAAAGATTGGTACAAGAACAGTTACTCAAGTTAGCAAACCGTACGTGGAATGACTGGGACTCAAAGAGTGAATGGATAAGGTAAACAGCTGTGTGAACTATTACACAAGGTTTTATATCTAGGGAGAAGAATCTTTAAGTTAGAAATTAAAGTAACTTACTTCTTCTGGTTTCACTGAAGAGAGATCTCCTGGGCAGGTCTTTGACAACACAGCAACATCTTCAGAAATTTCAATAAATTCCTCTTTTACATCATCCAAATGAACATCCTAAAAATAATGAGATGGATCTAAATGTATTAGATAAATAACAAGAAATTTACACACTCATAGGAATTAGTTTTACATGTATCTATAATAATTATGCACAGAGCAGTTTTTTTAGGCTTAAAATCAACTGTCTAATAATTATAATAAGACGTGTTTTTTCTTTCCGCTTCTACCAAAATCTGCCTTTCAGCCTAGTCGCCTAATCAGGCCAGGATACAGCTCTGATTTCCTGTAGACTGAAGTGGAGTAGGAACATTTTCACTTCTCCAACAACCGCCCCCCCCCCCCCTCCTCCGTACCACCACCCCCTGCACATCCCCACTGAGTGAGCCTGGATGGGAGGCCAGTCAATCATAGAGTTGCAAGTACCCCTAGCATTAAATTCGTTGGTATCCATTCATAATACACATATGAAGAGAGAGGCACTGTGTCTTGCCCAAGAACACAACAGAATTTCCCTCGTCAAGGCTTGTTCCAACCTCTAGTGCACTAAACACTAGGCTCTCATGACCCAGCCCAGCTGTTTGCATGTAACTTATTGTGAATAATCAATAATACATGTAGGTCTGGAGTATGAACACAGTGATTAACTTCAAGAACATATGCTACAAACCTCTTCCTCGCCAATAATTCTGAGAGTAGGATACACTCTGAGAAGTGAACCAATGATACATTTCTGAGATGCCCGATCTGCTTCAGTCTGAGGGTCATATTCACCACTATCTCCCTAAAAAAATCAGCCAAAACTTAGTAGTGAAAACTAGAAGGCAGAATAATGAACTCATGACTTTTCTGATGCTCTTTTGGTCATCTTGTTTTTTCCCACTTCAGTTCAAACATGATATATATTTATGTTACATAATCATACAGTTGGACCTAGCTAATTTGAACTCAGTTATTTCAAATTCCCTGTTATTTCAAACTCAAAACCATTTCCCTTCGATTTTCCCTTCAGTCATTTACTACATGTATCAGCTATTTAGAACTCACGCTATTTCAAACAATATTTCATTCACCTGAAAGCTCAAAATACTGTAGTGGGGTTCAACTGTGTTCAGTATCTAGCTTTTATCATTTCATGGTTATAATGTAGAACTTGTAGAACTTGTAGAACTTGTAGAACTCTCAGTAGCATGATCATGTAGCTCTGCAGTAAAGCACGAAATTGTCACTGAATCACAATCTGGAGCCTGAAGTTTTTTCAGGCTTTCTTTTAACTGAATTTTGTTAACATACATGTATGACCTTGATTAGTATAACCCACTGACTGACTGACAAGGAAATGTGCAATCTGATTGGCTGCACAGGGATGGTCTTATTAGTGATGGTCTAATTATTAGACCAAATCATTTTTGTGAAGTTTCTGCAACAGTTCTTCTCTTGTTTATTTGAAAGTTAGGTTAATGGTTTACACTAAAACAATTAGATGGCTCACCCTCAGTTTCCAGTGACTTGGTAAGCTGGCTTACAGCTTGGGGCTAATTGCCCCTTGCCAATTACAGTATGAGCTATAAGAAACTTTGAGCTTATGCTATCCAGTTGTTAAATGTCAACAGTTAAATAAGGATACATGTAATGTTTGTGAAACTGTGAAATAATTAAAACTTCTCAAGTTCAGATTTGATTTTGCTTAATGGAGGACAGCAGCAGTAATGGGGTCACCACCATTTAGAAAAAAATTGGAACCAGCCCTTTTAAATACTTATTCTGACTTAATTCTGATTACCCGACTGTCATTGAATGTATTCAGTATTCAGTATTCAGTTTATTCACACTTATTCTCACAAATTATGTTAAATTACAATAATGGTAAAACAAAAGAACAAAGGAAAAGTAACTACATGTGCACTAGGTATTACTTTGAGATAGTGCGTAGTGGCCAAAGGAGCAGAGCTTTCGGGTTGGCCACTACCACAGTGCAGTTAATAATAAGAGGCGGTTATTTACAGAATATACATAAGGTAATCAATATGTGAGCTGAACTGGATGTTATTATTTATATGGCTTGTGTTTGTAGCTGATATGATGTGCACTCTGGTTGGCTAATTCTAGGGCAAAAAACTATCATAATGTCCATAGGCCAATAATATTTTGGGTCTGCAAACACACAGCAGGAGGTTTGATAATTGAAAAAAGGAAAAAAAAATTTTCCTAAAAATTGTAGCGTCTGAAAACTATGAGTGATGAGGAACACTGAGAGTGAATCATATTACCTTGATGAGCTACAATTTCAGAAGAACGGTGAATTCAAAGTGTTAAATTATGATTGAGTTAGTGTCGGAGAGGATGAAGGAAACAGCCACACAGCTTTTAATAAGCCATAATTATAATAAACTACTTATTAACCTCAAATGTTGACTGTCTTTATGGGAGAATCTCAAACCTTGGCCGTTATTGCACGGTCAAATGGGAAGGTCTCGGTTTGAATTTTCCCGTAACGACCTCACTCTTGGTTGATAGGTAGTTAATAATGAATTAACAAACTTAATTTTTAACTCTAAGCTTACCAGCACATTAATGTAATCACAAGAATTCACCTGAATCATGCCCTGCCTATGTACATTAAAGTTTCTCTTACTAGTACTACGAGGGATTTTTTATCACTGATACTCTGTTAAGTTAAAGCTTAACAAAGTATGTTAAGTATGCATACATGCTTAACAAAGTATGTATGTCCTTATAGGATTTTGCAAATAAATTATGTAGATATTCGCTCTTCATCAACATTCACATTATTTTATTCAAGTGCATAAGCTTCAATAATTTATGACTCGCTATAAGCTCAAGAAACAGAGACATTTTCCGATAAAGAAATCCATTTCTTTTTCTCCAAGAAGTGTAAGATGATAAAAAGAAATAATTTAGTGCCGTGATCAAAATTCTAAAACTAAACAAAAGTCAGTAAAGTGTGACCAAGCTGCGTTTCATGAGTTTCGTACCAGCTGTTTACAGAGACCTGTTGTTCATAACTGTATTTTGACTTCCCAAACATAGACAATTTCGAAAATGAAGATGAACAAACCTTGTCCACTACATTAAGGCTTCCTGTTTTCATTATGCTGCGGATAATTCCACCAGCTCTATTGGCTACAGCCACGGATGAAGATACGAGACGCATCAAAAAAAACGGACTAGCGGCAGCCATGATTGTGGAGAGTGGAGTCACGTGAGAAGTAGTCACGACAAGCATTGCGTGACGCGTGGCAAAGCGGTACGGGTGGGGAGGGGGGCGAACGAGTAGCCCTTCAAAATCCTTTGCTTTTGACAGGATTCCTGTCTAATATAGCTATGAATTTACAGATATCGTATTTTACGACATGTTTGTACCCATATCGCCTGGTTTGTACCAGAAATGCGCTTTTGAAGTCTCGAGGTATGACAAGGTAGATTTCCGGGGGAGGGTCTCCCATATAAAAAAGACGGGATGTTTGTCGTACCTTCAATCAAAAGCGGTTTCGCTATCTCTGATCTTAGGGTGTTTAGCCTTTCTGTTCCAAGAGCCTTTCTCAAAAGTTACAGAAGTTACAAAATCGTGCTGCACGAGTCATAACTTTTTCAAATTACGATCGCAGTACTGATGAATTGTTGCGGATGGTTAACTGGTTAAACTGCGGACAGTCAACGCCTTGTTGATAAATCAATATGATGTATAAGATTGTAAATAATATGGTTTCGGACTATCTTAGTTCGTAATTTGTCTTCCGTTCCGACACCTTAACTTATAACCTAAGAGATAGTGACTATTCGCTTGCCATCCCACAGCCCCGCACTAATTATTTTAAGAGAAGTCTGTCCTACAGTGGAGCTGTACTGTTTAATCGTCTACCCTTGGATATCTGACAGTCGCCCTCTCTTAATGTAATTAAATCTAAGTTGAAGAATTATGATTTTGATAGTAGTCGTATGTAGCTTTTATTTTGCTTTTATACACGGCTTCCTTGTAAAACAGGCTTTCTTATCCTTTCTTTTATTGTAGTAGTTATAAGTGATTTTTTAGTTAGGTAGTTAGACTAATTTTAATTCAATATTATAAAGTCCTGAAGGAATTAACGTGTGTAAAAAAAAAATTGAAAATCAGCTGACTTTTATTTTGTCTCAGAATCGGGTATCTCTTTGGGGGGATAGTTTCAAGCCACGCCCACAAAACAGGATCTTGGTACCTCTTACCCTCGGGGTAGATGGGTGCCCCCCCCTGCTGTCACAAATTCCTTCGCAACGAAGGAATGCGTGACGAGCAACAATATCCAACCCCGCTCCTGAAAAATAAATGTAAACAAAAGGAAAGAAAGAAGACAGCAACATCGTTTGCGTGGCGTTAACATTGAAATGTTGAGTGCGCAAGAGGTATCTCTTTTCTGTTTCTCAAGATCAAGTGGCAAATCCTCATTCTCTCTCAATAGAGCTTGTGGCAATAGACTCGGAATATTGACAGACCTTGACACATCCAACATAAATAACAATAAGACTGACAAGCGAACTTTACAATGTCAACTAAACTGACATGGTGTAGGCTGCCCTAAAAAAAGACTCAACGCGCTACTTTCAGAAAGTAGGAGCTTTTAAAATTGCCCTGAAAATACCATTGGCCGACTGAATTGTTCAAAGATCTGGAGGCCTGATCACGCTCTAGGATGACCTGTCACGGCATCCAGATTGCTTTCCTCGTATGTTCAGGAGCGATTGTTTGTCGGGCCATGACGACGAATACGCCAACTAGATTTGTCACGGATAGTTTACCTACAGAGCATCAGAGAGTTACCGTTCGCCAGAGCAGAAATGGAACTGTTATGCCTTCAGTGGCTAACGGATACATAGGAACAGTCATTCACAGCGATACTGTACATGTGTCTGGAGTGTTTAATGGTAAGGCTTACCCGAAGAAGAAACCCGTGTACCCGGTCTACTTCTACGAACATGCGCACCGCGCTAGGATTCCTTCCACCGTTGCAGTCGACTTCAGACTGGCAGGGATTCAGGGAAAAATCTCGTACGCTTTGGACGTCCTGGAAGGAGTGTTCTACAAATGGTTCAAGGCTGAGAACTTAGACGTAGAGCAGAGAATTTACGCGCACCGATCACGAAAGAATTTGTTGGTTGTGGAGATATCAGCGAAGAACAACGCTGACAAGGAGTTCTTGATGAACCTCTCTGCCAATCGCGGAGATTCTTCAGTGGATGTTGAGTTCAAGACAACTGAATCAAATAGATCTGGGGCTTCGGCAGCCTTTGGCATGGTAGGAATTAAAATAGTGTATCTCCTTATGTTTTTTATACCCTTTAAATATAGTATACGACGCTTATCCAAACATGATCACAATAACTATTATATTCTTCGCATATTTTGGTAGTTAGTTTGGGTTAGCGTACTTTGTAAATATACTTTTTCTTCTGTAATTTTAGTGCTGGAGTAAATAGATTTAGTCATATAAGAAGTAACTGTGTTACGTGACGCAGAACATGTGGTGTCGCGCAAACGTCACACAACGCCACCTTTTTCGGCGTCTTCGCCATTTCGACTGTTCTCGCACTGTTTTTTCCTCGCATTTTATTACCTGAAATCAGACCTATTTCTGTTCCATGCATTACTTTACCTGAGCTTACGGATCTTCGAACCTTACGGACATTTTAGGACAGGTCAAGATGGTCACACTGTTGCAGATCATCTCCTCTGGTCCAAATGGGACCATTTGAAATCCTCGCTACTGGAAAGTGCGACTTGGCAGTGAGAAGCTGTTTCTTTATTAATACCAACCGAGATTGTTGTCACCACAGCCTCGCTTTATTTTTAAATTTATAATATTTTGTCTCAGTTTTAACCGTCACTTGAAGATGTATGCTGTCAGATAAGTGTTTTCGACCATACGTTCTTTTCCTTTAGGACAGGTTTAGAAACTGATCTTATTTTTTTCCAGTTTCGCAGCGTCCCGAAATCCTAAAACCTTGAATCTGATTGGTTAATCGTGCGCGCTTCTCCCATCCGGACCGCTCCAAGATTTTCCAACTTATGCAACTTTTTTTCAGACTTTTTGTTTCACCGTAAAACAACGTAAAATGTAAACATTCAACACAGAGTCAAACAAAGCAGCAAAGCAATTTTAGATTTTTCGTGAATGTGTGTCGCTTAGACTCAACTTTCTTTCAAGCCTTTCTCTTTCAGTAAAATTAATTTTTGTCACGTAACGGGCATTTTTGGCCAAAGTCCAACCTTAGTAAACTTGTTATGCAGCGAGCGAAAGAGACAAGGCATCCATTGTGGCTCATGTAAAATCAGCCCTACAAGGTCTTGCTCTCCAACAACTTTTTCCATACTTACTTTCTTACTTTTTTAAAAACTTAAACCGTCATAAAATCTCATCCTTTAATGCCAGGGGCCTCAAACCTGGCCATTTTTCTATTTTCGACATGCTTTTCCCATTTCTGTCATTCTTTAAGTTATAGCCCATGATTTTATTAACAGTAGGTCACGTGATGGCTTAGCTGCAAAGGGCCTATTGAAGTCGTATTTGTCCCCTGCTTCATTTCGCTGAATTTCGTGGCTCATGTTGCGGGGGTAATGTTGTCCCCGCTACAGAACGTATTCGAAAAGACGGGCTTGACTCACACGAAGAAACCTGTCGCTGCAGCATGTCCCCGCAGCGTGCAATATAGTCCAGTTCTGGCCCCCTCTTTCTGTCACGCAACGCTACGTGATCCTCTCTATCCGAGAGTGCAGTGTTGCGTGACAGAGAGAGGGGCCAGAACTGGACTACATGCAATATTGTCCCCTTATGTGTACTGACCTTAAATAAACAGGATGCATATGTCTCAACTGAAGCTAATTCTCCCCGAGTGCTCGTGACTTTTAAAATGATAACGCTTGTCTGTTCGTCATATTCTTTCCTGAAAAGGTCAACGAAACAGAGGAAGCGGGAAGTATGCGAGCTAATTTAGCAATGGTTTGGACTAAAGTGGAAACCACCAAACCATTAACCATAAAAGCAACCTCTGAGGAACAAACCTGGTACTACATCACCTCAATAGCGACAAACCTGGACACGAAGTTCAACCCGCTCTCTGAAGCTCTATATCAATGGGACGAAGCTATGCTGTGAGTGTTGGTTTATAGGAATCTGTGTAACAGCTCTTCTTTGCAAGCGAGTGCCCCGTTTGAGTCTATTCCAGTTTTCCCCGTAGAGTCGTCGTAGTTTATCTCATTGTTGAAGCACTCAGAGTTCGCAAGTTCCAGTTCGCTTCCAAAGGAAAAATCTACCGTTACAATTTTAAAATTGAGGCTAAAATTGACAAAATTGTAAGAATATGTTAAGGATGAGACGCAAGAAGGTTTTTTTGCGTGTTTTTGGAAAATAGAATACAATAAAATCACATAATAGTTTGAAGTAAACTTTATTTTACCCTAAGTATGGGAAATTGTTTCCTTTTTCCAACAGCACTAGCAAAAAAGCAACAACGAATAATTGAAGCGAAAAAGAATGTGCACCTTAATGTAACACGATACAGACACTAAACAGTTGTCTTTGATGGTCCAGTCCCTAAAATACTTAGCTTTTGCTATACTCTATCAATATACACAAGAGTATTTTCAGGTTTAAGTCGGCAGAAAAATAATACTATACAACATGGCCTTCAACCTTCAACCTTCAACCTTTACTTACACTATTCTGTACAAGCAAAGAAAGGAGGAAAGAAAAAACAAAGTACAGAAAACAAAATAATGGCGATGTATAGTATATAGATACAAATTTGTGAATTAGTGTGCAGCAGCCAAAGTAGCAAAGCTTTCGAGTTGGCTGCTGCTTACTTACAGATAACGAAAGGAAAGAAGGAAACAAATAAAAATTATAACATGGACTTGAAAGATATAGATTATTATATTTAAAAAAAGATTTCAATAAACCGATAAAAGTTTGTCTACCTTTACCCCTAAGCAACAGACGCTAAAGACGATATATTTCGATTTTCACTGAGAGAGGATTATGTTAAGCAATGAAAGCGTTGTTGCTTTTTTGTCAGAGTAAAGGAGAAGTTGCTAGAGGAGCACAAAGCGGCTTGGAAAGCATTATGGGACACTGGTCGGATAGACATTGAAGGTGATCTGGAGATGGCACAGGCAGTGCATGGTAGTATGTATTACATACTAAGCTCCACTCGACATGATTGGCCGTACGGATTAAGCCCCGGGGGTCTACCGGGTGGAGAGGAGTACATGGGGCATACATTCTGGGATCAGGATATTTGGATGTACCCCCCTCTAGTCCTGCTTCATCCAGACTTGGCCAGAAGTTCTCTCAGATATCGTAAGGATCGGCTGCCAGCTGCGCGCAGAATCGCCAACGAGTATGGATATAAAGGTAATAAAGTGGCATATAACGTTACAATTCTAACCATTCATCGCATCATCAATCTGACTGACTTCGTTCTTGATCAGTAAGTGTTATTAATTAATACCACAAATGTGAAAGATCACCATGCACAACTGTTTTTATCTACATAATTAAGGTTGATGTAAGATCGACGGGAAGATTAGCTGGAACGACTGTAAGCGGTTTCAGGAATAATGGAGTCTACCTGACAATTAGATTATGACCTCGAGATTTCTATTGCGTGATAGTTGACGGAGACGCAGCAAAACTTTATCTAAATCCTCTTCACAGTCACAGAAAAGAAGCGGCTGTCATTTTGTGGACAACCGCACACTGCTTAGGCTCGATTTCCAGCCGTTTTGTGAGGCAGGGGAGGAGGATCAACAACCGCACTCCAACAACGGCTGGAAATCGAGCCTCCACACTGCTAGGTCACTCACTATCTACAGCAGAACTGATAGAAAGTGAGTGGCGTAGCCAATAAAAGAACGGCATTCGTGATAGAACGCTAGACGATTTTTTTCCTAAAATTTAATAAAATCTTAGGCGTTCTGTTTCTTGCATTTTACAGGCGCAATGTTTCCTTGGGAAAGTTCTTACACAGGCTTGGAGACGTCCCCGGGTGAGAGGTACGGCAAAAACCAGATCCACATCAACGGTGATATAGCTTTTGCTGCAAAACAGTTTTGGATGGCAAGTAAAGACTCCAGTTGGTTGCAGGAGATTGGGTACCCACTTGTCTACCAGACCGCGGAGTACTGGGCTAGCAGAGTGGAGTACGACGTTGCGAATGATAGATACGTCATCAATCATGTGATGCCGCCAGATGAATATCACTATCCGGTTAATAACTCTGTGTACACCAATGTGGTGGCTAAAATGAACCTTCTGTTTGCCAAGGAAGCTGCCGATATCTTGGGAAGAGAAATTCCCAAAGAGTGGATAACGATTGCAGAAAAGATGTACATCCCTTTCGACAGCGAGAACAATTATCACCCTGAATATGAAGGGTACACGTTAGACAAAGAGGTCAAACAGGCTGACACGATTCTCATTGGTTTTCCGCTGATGTACGACATGAACGAGAAGGTGAGTTGACTTCTTTATTCGTGTTTATCAGCAAATTAAATTGACTCGACCTCTTTGGTAAAGTTTAACATTTGGTGCGTCTAGCAGTAAGTCAGTCAGTTACCCAATCATTCAGTCAATCCGTCAGTCAGCCAGTCAGCCAGTCAGTCAGCCAGTCAGCCAGTCAGCCAGTCAGCCAGTCAGCCAGTCAGCCAGTCAGCCAGTCAGCCAGTCAGCCAGTCAGCCAGTCAGCCAGTCAGCCAGTCAGCCAGTCAGCCAGTCAGCCAGTCAGCCAGTCAGCCAGTCAGCCAGTCAGCCAGTCAGCCAGTCAGCCAGTCAGCCAGTCAGTCAATCAGTCAATCACTATTTTTTTAATGTGTCGACTCATCTAGCGTCCTGCTCTACGCTAATACTAATACTTAGTTCAAGTAGTACTCGTGCTTAGTTTCACGTATCCTTAGCTACGCAGTACTTTGTATAGCAGTTGAAACAAGCCAGAAAAAATGAGACGGGATCTATTTTTTCAGAAAATCAAAACCTGTCTAACAAGGTTTCTTATGAATTCAGAACTCAAAATAACATATCACACTGACGACTTCGCAGCAATTGACTGTGTATGTTGATAACTCCCATGCAGGTCCGCTATAATGATTTGAAACTCTATGAAGAACGCACCGACCCTGATGGACCGGCCATGACACATTCTATGTTCGCTATTGGTTGGCTGGATTTAGGAGAAAGTAAGAAAGCTGAGAAACCGTTTCTAAAGAATTATGAAAATATCCGCGGACCATTTAAGGTAAGACTGTTATCAGCACACTAGCTTGGTAACCACTACTACAATATTGGGTACCAGTGTTACACACTAGCAATAGTAACTGATGCAATGTGATGGAGGATACACATTTTGATTAAAAGCTGTGTGATATGTCCATAATGGAGGTGAGATTTTGGCTGACCACTAAGAAAAAGGAGTCGTTGTTTTGTCAGTCGATCAGATGAAAATAAAAATCAAACGTAAATTGGGCTTTTTACTTTTCTCGTACTTCTCAGCGGCTGCAAGGTTTCAATGCACGTTTTTGCGAGTATTGAGTGAAGCCTAAATTTTTCAAGTCCGTGTCAATCTTCTCCATCCTTAAAGTGCACCTAACCCCAAAATATTTTTTTCGCTTAAATAACTCTTTGCACCTGTTTGAAACGCATTGCGCTTTTTTGCCCTTTTCTAGCCCTAATCTTGACTTTTTACAGGCGGTAAAAGTTAAGAAATCTGGCCATCGTCTGTTCCACGACCGAGCAAGTAAGGGGAATGGGTTTATTCCTGGGTTGACGTCACAAACTTCTTTGCATGCACGTTTACAAAGACTTAATACGATGCAAATCAGTCTGTGACGTCAACCCAGGAATAGACCCATGCCCCTTACTAGCTCGGTCGTGCAACAGATGATGGCTAGATTTCGTAACTTTTACA
Source organism: Micromussa lordhowensis (assembly GCA_964020085.1). Lineage (NCBI taxonomy): Eukaryota > Metazoa > Cnidaria > Anthozoa > Scleractinia > Lobophylliidae > Micromussa > Micromussa lordhowensis. Next base: position 24,411,050 of record OZ026600.1, on the reverse strand, counting down.
GCCTATAAAAAAGTAAAGATTTAGTTTCAAAAGGCGCACTGCGTTTCGAACAGGTGCAAAGATTATTTAAGCGAAAAAAATATTTTGGGGTTAGGTGCACTTTTATTATCCTTGTTCCTTTATGGTTTATTATTATCTTTATGGTGTTTTTCTATCTTGGTAAACTATCATTTTCAGCCTTTATGACGTATATTGTAGAGCAAATATATCCTGTTTTCCTTCACACTAGGTATGGACAGAGCGGCGCGATATTTGGGGCGCCGTCAACTTCATTACCGGTGCTGGCGGTTTTTTGCAGACCGTACTTTATGGTTATGGAGGATTCCGACTGAAGAATTCTGGACTGACTTTCAAACCCTCGCTACCACCAAATGTCACAAAGATGACAATCAGCGTGCATTATCTGGGAAGCCTGATGGACTTCTCAGTGACTGAAAAAGAAATAAAGATCACCCTGCTCTTTTCTGGCCCTATTTCTCCCGTTCTAGAAGTGTCAACCACTGAAGGAGTATTCAACGTTGAGCGCGGCAGCGCTGTTACAATCAGCAACACTGAGGGTGCAGTGCGCGTGCGTGATTTTCAACGACAAATCTCTAGCAAAGCTTGTGATCATACTCCTCTTCAAATCTGCATCTTGTTCTTGGTTAGCATTTGTTTGTACCTCATAGTCACGAACTGTTACCGGTAAACAACGGCTTACCGTAAATTACGGCTTACTTATTAGTGCTCTCAGCTATCTTCCCCTCTCATTCAGTTTTATGGTTGTGAATTTTGCATCGTTTTCATTCGAAAAGCTATAGAGATTTTTGTCCCGAAAAATAGAAATGATCTAGTTGGAAAAACTGCTCCATTTCCAATCCTAAGGCGACGATTTTAGAAGATATCGAAAAATAAACATGTCCTTTAATTCTTAATCGATGTCACTTTGTTGTCAGATTGAATGAAACATGATCAAATACTGACGAAAATTTAGCCTCACAAGTATTTCCCTCCTAGATGTGTGTAGTTTCCTCTAAACCAGGTGTATTTTTTGGGGTTCAGGAAAGTACTAGTAAAGCTTTTTAAAGCGGATCTACAATGATTTTCAAGTAGAAAGCGTTTAAGGTTTAATTGAGATATTAAAAAGAAATAAGAATCAGAGCCACCTTATTTTGTTTTTAACCCCATATACATTTAAAAAAACTAAACGGTGTTTATCAAAATTTGATGATAAAACTTGGCGTCACCGAGCTCTTTTTTGAGTTTTCGTCTATCCTCCGATAGATCATAACTAAGAACCATTTAAAAGGCGAGAATTATTTGAATTGTTGTATGATGGCTGATAGTCCACGAGTAGCTCAGCCAAACAGATTGCTCCATTTGTATTAGTATACGAGTAGAATTCCAGTAATATAAGAAACAGGTAGCGCACGCTGTAAACTTGCTGTCTGCTTGCGGGCTCCTTCCCGACTACGGTCCTGATAGGATTACATATAGAATACTAGATTTACACGAAGTTTCCGTAAACATTCTGCCAATGTTCTTCCGCTGGGAACCCTTTGCAAATGATTAGTTTTCAGTTTCGAAGTCACAACCTAGATTTGGCGTGGCTCGATTATTGGTAGAAAGACTTATCGAGTTCTATGAGTTTTTTTTTTTTCATTAGCATCCTAAATAAGTGTATTTACTTCAGTTGGTGAAAGTAAAAACTCTCCAGAAATCATTATATTTTTCAATTGAGCGAATTTTCGTTTATCAATTCTCTTCTCTAACTGACAAACTCGCTATAAGAAATGATACGAAAAGATCTCGATCTTGCATAATTATATTACTCAACACAAGATGGTATCATTGCAGTGAAAAATGGGATCTAGCCATTACTAGTTGGCGGCTTCATTTCTCTAGTCAGCCACACCTTTGTTTTTATTTACATACGCGTGAGAGTTTGGCTATTATACTCTATTTGGAGCACGTCAAAACCAAGGAAATTACTAAACATAAACATGCTTAACACACTTTCAGGAACACAACTTACAACAAGATTTCGCTTCACCATGCAATATCAATAATTTCGATGGCATTGAAAATGGCCGGGGCTGACTAGGGTCCTTTGAAGGGAGCCTACGATGAAGAAAAATGACACGGGTTCTGCATAGATGCGGAATTTTGTTGCACGAAGATAGTTTTTTGTAGACAGGGAGAGACAAATAGGAGAAAGGTCGGATGAACATAGTATGGGTAATTAAAAGGTGATGAGTGAGATTAGGGAATAAGTTCACGCTCACTTTTCAAAATTCTTATAACTTTACCAGCCTCTAGGCAACGCTTGGCGCGAAATTTCTCGATACGATTGCTTCAAATTGAAACATTTCTCATTCAAAACGTCAAATTAAAAGAAATCGGTGAACTCTTGCCTGCGGCAGACCAAAAGTGCGAGTCGAAGATGTAACCAAGGCGCAAAGAAATGGTTGAGCTGGTAAGGCCACTTTTAATTATTTCACCCCCTCCCCTCCCCCCCCCCCAGGACCCCCAGGACAATGTAAATAACAACAACTAAAATGTGCCTTGCACTTTTATTTGCAGTATTCTTGGTCAGCACGTAGCTTTAATGTATGACAAAGTTCTAGTCAACTAATTTGCATACATTTCATGAGATAATGCGTACGTGGTGTTATCCCTGTTAATAATAATAACAGAAGTGGACTTTCAGATTTTTGCCGCCGTCCAACTCCAAAAAGGGGTGATTCCCTTTCGCCTCAGCATTCGGGGAATCGTCTTCAGTGTCCCAACGAAAGAATTCTTCTCTCGCGTTCGCACCATACACATACTGACACAGATGGGTGCCAAACTTGAGCAAAACGAAGGGCGTGTCAGTGGGAAGATAAATGGCATTTGTAGCGTATCCATCGTCCCGGCAGCAGTAATAGATTAAAGTGTTTCTGCCGTAACCGCCGTCAGGTAGCTGACCGCTGTACCAGTTATTGTTTTTTCCATCTTCGTCATCCCAATATATGTATCCATCGCCGAAGCCTGATGGGCGCAGTACAGAACATTGATTAGTCCAATTAGTGAAAAAAATCATAACGGGGCGTCGGTTCAGATTTTCAAGCGTTCATCAAATAGTGAAGGTTTCCGCTAAATTATTTGTAAAAAAAATGCTTTTCGACACGGCTGGCGCGACTGAAATTTGAATTGACCAATCAGGATTCAGCTGCAGGCGGGAAGAACTTGACTGTTTTGACGTTAAAGGGGCTACGTCACGGTATTTTGAGTTATTTCTACCATGGACAAAATTACCTCTAAATTCAAGGAAACCCGAAAATAATACTTTACAAAGATAGAAAACACTAAAGAGATAATAATAAACCATAAAGGAACAAGGATGGTTAAGGATGGAGAAGATTGACACCGACTGCAAACAACAATATTGAAAAAATTTAGGCTAAATTTTTCAAACCGTTGAACCGTGACAGAGCTCCTTTAACGTATTGAAATCCGGGAACTTTTCTCCATTGAGATGGCATTTTAAAAATATTCACGAAAATTGATTTACATTTCCAAAACCCATATTGGATTGCAAAAAGTGAAAAATATGAAAAATCTTTTGTCTCCGAGCTTGTAATCTGACTCGAAAAATAGATTACCGGCAACTTGCTCGTAGTTCGTCGAGGGTCGCCAGATAAGATTTAGTTGTGTTGTTCTGAACAAAATATGCTGTTCCTCCTCAAATTTAACCCGGGTTATCAAGTTAAGTATTAGAAGAAGTCGAAGTAACTTTAGCATTGTCTTTATTTTTGTTAGTTGCGAAGAAAAAGACGATTATCGTGTCGTTTCGATAGGACAGCTCGGTTTTGACTGCCGCACGTACTGCGGGCGCAGCCGCCATACGCAAGGAAGCATGGATCTATCGCATCACTGAATTTTTTTTTCCGTGTCTTGTTGTAAATCGCTAAGATGAAGCGAAAATGACTATCGTTTATTGAAACAGGGCTTATCACCAACCAGACGAAGAAGAATCTACTGACCTTGAGGGCAATTTCCTTCCTTGTAGATGCAGTATTGTCCTTTGGGCCAAGGGAGGTCGTATTTTGAAGTTTCAGTCTGTGACCTTGTCTTCACGCAGAACTTTTGTTCCATGTTACCTTTACTAACATGCCCTGCTAAATCATAGGGATTTGACCAATAGTTGTTTGAGTCATCATCCTCGGTGTCATGGTAACGGGTCCCTGAGTGCCAAAACGTTCCTTTCGGACATCCTGACTTCGTCATGGGGAGACCATAGGTACCGACTGGCCAAGTAAGAGGAATGCGCACATCAGGATCTGAAAAAAAATCAATAGTAATAATCTCATTCCTCGTTCTGCAGATCGCTGTTACTATCATTAGTTCTAGACGTGTTCTGTTTAGTATTCTACGTATTTTTGAACGGATGAATGTGAGATAGTACCTTGAGGTTTAGAAACTCCTTTTATCCTTGGGTATTCCCGTAAGATCCTTTTCACGTTGTCTCTTCGCTGTGCCAAGCTTTGACATCGGTATCGCTGGTCAAGGACTCTGAAAAAACTATCGTCAACAGCGTTGTCAATAGGCATCAGCTGCAATCCAATGGGCTCAGGCAAGTCGCGTCCTCCAGAATAGAATACCACCTTGTTCTCAGTAAAACTAGCTGTATCTGTATTGGATTCCTTGAAGTTTTTGATGTCAACTGACAAAGAGCTCTTGAATCCCCAGTAGCTCCCGGACGCTGACACCAATGATTCTTTCTAGACGCCGAAAGCATTAGCATGGTTCAGTATCTATTCAGTTCGGTGGGGGCGGGGGGGGGGGGGGGGGTTCAGGTGAGCGGAAGACTGGAAGATTAGGGTCGTTAAAATATTGACATAACACGTGGAACAAAGACTATGGTCCATCAGTACCCTCTTATGTCTGGTTAAGCAGCGATGGTCGAGGCCAATTGAAGACTGGCTCACGTTTGTAAATCTATACCTGATCATGGTGCTCAATAAATAAACGACATCTTCAATTCTTACGTTTTCCATGGCATACTTGACAATTTTAGTGTACGAACTTTCATGACGCTCTGTCTTCTTCGTTCCCAATGTCACCTTGACCACAATGTCCTAAAAGAAAAGAAAAGCACTTGCTTTCTAACTGTAAAACTTTGAAAAAATTGCAGTCGGGATAGTAACATCATTTAAAATGTCCTGAGTCTCATGCGTAAATGTACCTACTTTCAGTCGGCATAGCAATTGTAGAAATCCAAACCAGTTACAAATTCAGCCGCCAAATACTGAATTAAAACTGTGATCATCGCGAATACCACATTGTTATCGGATTGACGGTCATGAACCCACATTGCCTATTCCCTGGTACCTGTTTCCTCATGCTTTTTAACTCCCTCTTTCGAAAGCGAAGCGATTGACACCAGACTTAAACTTAAAATGAACGACGAGTCATTTCAAGAATGCAATAATGATTTTTTTTAATATTGAACACCTAGCCATTTCCTTGGAACGAGTAGGGGGTTCAATTCTAATAATCAATCCATTATTGCAATCTTGAAACAACTAGCAGTTTAAATATTCAAATAGTCAATTCATTAATGTAATTATGAGGGGTACACTTCACTTGGTTTGACTGTAAGTCCAACGGAACAAACCACATGGCGCATTTGGCGTCTTGCAGAACGATATGAGGAAACGTCCAACTTTAAGCCTCAAAAGGTTGATAAAAATTCAAGACATTCGCATAAATTGAAGTTTTATATGAAATGGTTGCCTTTTTCGAGCCTGATATGTGCATTGAGCCTATATCTTGCTCAAAAGTTGCTAGGACCACAAAACGTTACTCCAAACGCCAAAAGTTGATTAAACGTTGCCGAGCACAATCGGGACAGGCCAAGCGACGGTTTTTAAATTATTTTACTCCAGATTCAATCTACACTTGGTAACGTCTGGGTGATCTGCCAGTGGATTGCTGTATCACTGTGGCTTTCTGCCAGATTATTTGTTTTGGGTCCAGTTGAACTCGAACATTCTGGTATTGCTTTAGATCCTGAAGCTGCTTGGCTTTATGATTGTAGTAATCAGCTTGGGTCTCTTTCTGTACTATCTGGGCTTCTCTTCTCTTCTCTTCTCTTCTTCAGATTAGGATGCAGATATTGATAAATGGGCAGGAGTGCTCAAATCTTCCGTTGGGTGAGCAATTCTGCTGGACTTAGATGGCCCGGTCTGACAGGTGTAGATCTGTAGATCAGCATTACAAGATTAGAACCTGACTCTTCCGCATGCCTTTTCCTTGCCGTTTTGACCATGACTTCAATGAAATAAAACGACTGAGGGTACCTCGGGCTTGAGTGCTGCACCTGGAGCCTGTACTGAACAGAAAATGCTCTTAACTTTTCGGTTGCAAATTGAGTTCCTTTATATGTGTACACTACTCCTGGAATACCATATTCTGCAAAGATTGCCTTGAGGAGACCAATCACCAGTAGGTAGTGATGTTAACGACAATAAAATGTTTCGATTAAGAGCTTGACCCATGGCATGCTAGGTACACCATGCGTCATGAAGGGTTCCTTCTGTTCAACTGGCTTGTGTTTCTGGCAAATTTCACTTTCTCTCACTGCATTTCCGATTTCATCTGAGATTCCTGGGCAAAACACTGTCTCGCGCGCTCTTAGTAGAATTTTCTCCTCTCCTAAATGTCCTGCGTGAAGATCTTTCACTAAACGATGAGCTTTGAATAGTCCATCTTCGATTGCTAGCTCTTCACGATAATTCCAGTTATGCTGTACTGGTTCTGGAAGTTGACGCCTTTGAAGTGGCCAACCATGGAAGATGAATAACTGATTCAGGGGTTGGAGCTGCAGTGGTGGGAATTGTGGTTCTGTCAAAAAGATTGTCTGTTGCCGGAATGGCGTTTGTAATCTAATGCACCTGAGTTGCGTTCATCTACTTTGTAGTTTCTGGACTGGGTGGATCGACTCGACATAATGCGTCTGCTATTAGTTTGTCTTTCGCTTATGTACTCTAACTGAATCTCGTAACTTGAAGTCTTGGGCTTGCTGTAGCAATTCCCTTCTTCCAAATCGTCTCCAAAGGTTTGTGATATTTCTGAACTCGAACGGGTTTACCATACACATACTTGTGCAGTCTTTCCATAGCGAATACTACTCCTAACAGCTCTCTCTCAATGTTGGATTAGTGCTCCTCCGCAGGAGTGTGTGTTCGGGATACGTAGATTACTGGTCTACCATCCTGTTACACTACTGCACCCAATCCTTTCAACGAGGTATCCTTGCTAAATAACATGTTCAGACTACGCCGCGAGTACGGGAGTCTCGGTAAGCTCTTCTTTGATTCCATCAAACCTAACTTGATGGGTGAAGTCCCAAGTCCATTCCACATTTTTGCTTAGTAATGGCTTGAGCGGTTCGGAGAGTTTCATCAGCTTGGCTGAATAGCGCTTCAGATAATTAACCATGCCTTGGAAGCTCTGAAGACCTTTCTTGTCTCTTGGTGCACTTATCTGCTTTATTGCCTCTACGTTTCTATCATCAATCTTCATGCCTTCCAGCGTCAGAGTGCGTCAAATGAATTCACATGAGGTGCTCTTGAACTGTAGTTTCCTTAAATTGAACGTTATGCCATCAGATCGTGATCCTTAGAATCCACACCTATTGCTAGGACGCCATCGACACATTCGGTGATTCCTTTGACTCGTTGTAGTACTGAATTAAGTCTCTCTTAGAAGACGTCTGAGCTGGCTTTCAGACCAAAAGGAATTTTGAGCCACTTGTATTTTCCCCAAGGTGTACTGAAATTTGCTTAAAGGTAGCTCTCGGAATCCAGTTCCACCATCCAATAGCCTGACTTGACGTCAACGACTGTGAAATACTTTGAGTCGTGGAGTTCGGCTCTAACTTTGTCCATTGTCTCGGAGTAGTAACTGGTTCGTCTTGATGCTCTTATTGAGGCCTTTTGGATCTAGACAGTTTCGAATCGATCCACCTGATTTTGCGACAGGTACAGTGCTGTTCATCCAGTTCGTGTGTCCTGCAACTGGTTCGATTATGCCTGAGCTACATAATCTTACTGCCCTGGGTGGGTGTTGTACGGGTTGAGCATCAGGTTTGAGTTCAATGTGGTATTTACCTCCTGACAGTGTACCAATGCCTTTGAACACATCTTCAAATTCTAAACCGTGTCTCTTTCAATTCAGGATAACTGCATCATTCATTATTTCACATGTGGGCGTTTTAACTTCGTCTTACTGTGGAGCATTCACATTCTGGTATGGACTTGTGGAGCACAAATTAAGGCAGGTGGTGTTACCACTGGATATTCGATGTGACCAACTTGTTGCATTGTTGTTCTACCTAGGATAAGATATCCTCGAGTGTCTGTCACGTGACACGTTGGCATCTGTGGCTGCTTATTATTGGTGTGGATGGTAATTGTGCACGCTCCAATACTTGTGGTCAGTGATTCTCCGTATCCGAATATTTGTACTGGAGTAGGCATTAGTTTGTTATCTCCAAACAACGATTTCTGCATGCATAAAGGCATTATGTTACCCCCACACCTGTGTCGATCTCACACTCAACTTAGTGAATGGGTCCTTAATTAGCTTGCTGCACTCAACCAAAGTGGCTTGATATGCTTGCTTGAAGTTTCATTAATGCTCTTGACATGATACGTCTGGATATGGTGAAACAGTACTGGCTGATCTGCGTAATGTTGAGGCGGCTCAAGTGGCGTGTAGTGCCTGGATATGGGTTGATTAGACGCTGGCCATTTCCGTCCACTGGTTGTGTTTGCAAGCCAAGTACTTGAGTTTGTTTGAATTTGCTGTGCTTGCCTGGTTCTACTTTCTTGCTCCTTCAACACTTCTGGTAGTGCCCTTTTTGAGACAGTTGTGACACACTACATCCCTGGCTGAAAACTTAGACTTTGGATGAGCTGGCCTAGCTCCGAAACAATGTCATCCTTGTCTTTGGATGTGTCGTTTTTGCCATGCCCCTTTCCTGACTTAACATCTTGTCAGGTGCTTTTCTTGTAGTTTGTGAGTTGACCCTTGCTGTATGGCTGTGGCCGTTGCCGGTCTGTATAAAAGGTAATTCCATGTCTCCTTGCGTTAGCTCCTTGTATTGAGTAGCCGCGACGAGCTTGCTTCCCTTCGGTTTGGATTGCTTCTCCAATTTCGCGGTGCTTTTTCCATTTCCTAAGATCAGCTTTTACAATTGTTGCCCCTCGAGAATATTTTGACCCCGATCTCCTGACCACTGGTAGATACAAAAGCATGGGAATTTTGGATCTGCTTTAGTTGTCTTTAAAGCTTTACATAAGAGCTTTTTCTTCCATTCTAGGAAACTTTCGTGTAGCTTTCCATCGCTTGTCCAGTCGAGAATCGGGCCTTCATTTTCATTTTACCAGCCCTTTCATAGCCATTAAATTTTGCTCACGTCGCTGATGCTCCGAATTAATATGAAGGCTGATGTATGTGCGTAACGTCAAAGAGCTCAGTGTGAAGTTTGGCGGGAGGTCAAAATGGAGCTGCACAAAAAAGCATGGCCAGGAAAACACCAGTAGAAACAACAAGCAGAAACAACAAGTGCATTCAAATTTTCCCGCCGACCTCCCGCGAAACTTCACGGTGAACCTTTTGACGTCACGCATACATCGCCGGGCTGCTAAGTCACTACAAGATGGCGGCCTTGTTTTTGGATTTTCGCGCTACTTTAGACAAGGGCTTGGAAGCGCTTTGGAAGCTGACATTTTGGCGAGTGACCGAGCATTGTACTAGCTTTCCGTTGGCGAAAAATCTTCTTTAAATATTCCTAACGTTTCACACATAGTGCACGCAGCTAGTATTACACAACGTCTTTCGTTTACACTGCAAAGCAATTATCGACGTAAGGAGTAAAGGTAATTTAAGGAAACAAAATAGGCATTCTCAAGAAATAAAAGAATACTATGTGTTTTAAAAAGCACAGCAGCATACTAACCGTTCCCCAATTGTCAATGAATCTGCGGTAAGTTCCCTGGTCATACGTTTCGGGTAAGCGGCACACAGTAGCCGCGAAGGCTTCTGTTACCGAAAACTTGTCAATTTGAGCTAATTCCAGAAGATATCGAGCTGTGCCTTCATTGCAAACCTTTTTCTTCTCAAAAAAGACTTTGTGCTTTCTTGTTGTCTCCTTTTTTACATTCCCATACTCTACAATAACGAGGGAGAGAGAGAGACGGGGCAAAAAAAGAAAGACATGTCAAAAGAACAGATGTTATCAAAATTACAGAGGGAGAAATAATGCAAATATTTTGCTATTAAACATGACATCAAAATAAATCGAGATCAAAGCTGAACGGAGCGAACTTGTTTGGGCTGAAATGATAAAAGAAACATCAGTCAGGTTACAGTGTTGACAGCGACGAAAACGTTTATCTATAGCAAACAGACCATTAATATATTAATGAGCTCAGTGCGCTTTGATTAATTTTAAAGAAAAAGTGCACTATATAATGCGTACTAAATATTATTACATATATTTTGTGGTTTTTTTTTTAACCCAGTGAGTACATCACCTGAAATAAGACATATAAATACAAGTTCTTACTTGAACTGAGACTGAAGGCGACACTCAATAATCCTGTGTCGAAACCAGCTATGTAAAAATAAAATTAATAAAAAAGCATAAGTATTCTTTGCCCTATTTCCGTGCTCTGTTTTTCTCCTTCTAGTTTCCTCCAAAGGAAAGACATTAATGAAAAGTATTTTGTATGAGGTAAATAGCCTTGAGATGACATTGTCATTAGTTTTTATATGGTACATGTTGCACTAAGGTTACTTTTAGGACATTTGTCTGCCCTAGTGGACAACAGGGTTTTCACCAGGTCTGTTACGTAATATTTGGTCTAAGCCGCTTAGGAGCAAACGCAATCCACAACAAAGTAAAATCAAATCGATGGATCATACAACTTCTAAGCTCACCGCTGACTTTCACATCTTCCTTGAGTTTATCTTGATAAGACTTGACCCCGGAAAATACTTCGTTTGTGGTAGTTTCGACGCAAGATGAGCGATGTACAAAGACAACCTGATCCGGCACGCGGAACTTCCCATCCACGGAAGTTTTTTGTGTATCCCATGTCAGTTTGAATATCTTTCTCGTCGAGAGTAGTCCTGGATCGACACCACCGTTTGACAATTTGCCACCTTCAGGATTGCCTTTCAGGATATTGTAGCCGACACCTAGAAATCTGAGGCCTTTGGCTGTGGCCACACTGTGGGCCGAAGCATGGGTTACAACGGCAACAACAAGAGTGATAAGGAAAATGGTCAGATGCATGGCTTCTCTGTAAAGAAAAAAAAACAGTACCCGAGTAGTATACGTGTCTAGTGCTCAATTCAGTTACCGCACTACGAAAGGACTATCACGCAACCCGTTTAGGTGAAGGTTCTGACGGGTGTTAAACACTGAAGAACTAATGAGTCCTTATGGATAAGTGCTTATGGAAACGTGGTTACCAGCATTCCTGCAGGACTGGATTGTTGTTTAAACTAACATTTTGTGCTTCATTTGACCTAGTAATCAGTAACTGTGTTCAATGTGCGCCGATGCATTCTCTGTAATGAATCAGACACTTCGTGCACCTAATTAAAATATGTAACTTGTTTCCATGACCCGTATGATTCTTGTGACTGCTTTTCAAAGCGGCCGTTAGCAGAAATAAAAGATTATTTATTTTTACAGTGCGTTCGACGGTGTTAATTAATTGGAATTATTGTATCGGCCTACATTCTAAACGATATATTTGAAAAATATATAACTGCTGTTTGATAGATGTATTTTATACGATGATGACGATATATTCCTGTGAATGATCAAGCGTTTCGTGTTTAATTTGCAGGTGAATTGAGAGTTAATAGCTGCTGAGGTTTACTATTGCTGCTTCAGAGAACTGTTTTCATTTGTGTTAGAAAGAAAAAACCTACTAGCAAGTCTTGAAATCGATCATGACATCATGGCACAGGATGCTCATAAATCTCTTAATTTGGTATGCTCATCCAGATGAAACTTGGACACAAATCGTATTTTCTGTGGTATTAACTTTAAGAGCTCAAGACTTCACTGGAAATGGTGATCTACCAGTTAAACGGCAATCATGATGCAAGTCTCCACTACTGTGTCTCAGGTAAGTAGCATGGGTGCACGTGCTACACTAGGCGTTCCATGACAGAATTGAGAGTACACCATCTCGGCGAGTTTTTACTAACACGGCTGCCAGCTTTCCCCAAGCACGGCTTTCCCCATCTGACGTAATGATTACCATGCACATGTCCCTCTCACTGGGTAGTTGCTGTTGTCCCTGTAAGTCAGAGGGCATTTCTATCAGAGCCTGCGCGGGCACGCATTCCTTCAAGCGAGACCATAACGCGTCCTTGCACATCAGCAAATCCTTCGCCCGCTTTCCGAAGTCGTAGTCTTCAATGGTTTCTTGACTCTAGCTCTGGGAGGGCAAAAACAATAGAGAGCTTGGGATAAGGATGGCCAAAACCGCTAACAGCCATTGCAGGTCTTCACAATCCTCTTTATCAATCTTAAACGCGGCCCCCAGAGCTACTCCCGCTTTTTTGCCTTGCTTCTTCCAACGCCCCCATGCAACGCTATCGCATTAACCTTTGCCATAAATTTCTCTGTGTAGCGTTGGTAAGTATACTGGGTAGTCCATCCGTATTTGGCTGTGGGTTCAGTTGCAGCAAATCGTCTTGGTATAGGTTATCAGCTGTAGCTCTTGCCCGTACCCGCTCCACCCAAAAATGCTCTCGGCCTTTTTCCTCCCTGCCGTGGTAGGTGGATCCCCCGGCCGCTTTGGCTCCTCTTGCCAAGTCACGGTTTTGGACGAATCGCACTATTCAAGTGCTCAGTCTACTTGTTTTCCAGTAGCTAAATTTCTCAAGGAGGTCATCTATTTCGTCCGCCACAACCACTGCAGAGAAGTCGTGCTTCAGTTTAGCTTCAGCCAATCATTCATGGAAAGCACTTGCACTATTTCAAAAGGCCAGTGGACGTTGTCTGCCAATCAAGCACTCAGGTCTGTTCCACACCAGGAATTGCTGGACACGTCTCTCCTGCCACTTCCAAAGTCTACTGGGTTGTCTGACGTCCTCACATGATGACCACTACTTTAGAATGTTCCTGTAGCTTTTCAACTCTGTGCCCCACAAACTGCTAGTATTTTCAAAGTGTATTGTCAAGGTGATGTATTCTAAGAAGTGTATTGTCACCGCACTGTCGAGCCAGAAGTGATTCGTAGTTTTTCAGGAATTTCACTGCAATGTGGCCGGACACAATTCTTGAGGTGGGATGATCATTGGTTCCGATCCGTCCTTGCTAATATCACCCTTGACGCAATTATTCCTTGGTTAACACCTTCCTCTTGTACAACTGTAGCATACACTAAAGCAGAAACGCCCTTCCGCTTGCATCACCGAAGGCGTGTAGCTCGAACATCTTGGCAAAGGAACTTAGCTCTGAAGTCTCCCTCACATTGGAGCCAAATATACATGAAGCTTAAAAATGGAAAAATTGTAGTCAGGAGATGTCATAACGTCTATCGAAAAAAGGTTTGCCACTGGCTCTTGATATTCTTTACCAGACGTTTCGGCTAATGCTTAAGCCTTCATCAGTGATATGAAAGCGAAGTTTGTTATCACACAGGCGCTTTTTTAATAACATAGTGCAAAGATTGCACACGTGACCATGTAATTCATGCTCGTGCGATGCCTTTCTAGGCTTCTGGAAGTACGGCATGGTCGTTCCCAGAGTTCGGATCCAAAGTAGAGTGCCAGGCTTCGAGGAAAAGTCGCTCGTGGTAATTGGCTTCGAAACCAACAACTTTGACTTTTTCAAAGTTCATGTTGTGACTGAAATGGTGGACATGGCTTGCAACTTTGGAGTTTTGGTCAAAACTATGCCTTTTTGTGCTCCGCAATTCGGGTGTTTAATGATCTTGCTGTTTGGCCATAGTACACAAAATTACACTGTGTGTAATTGATTTTGTACACTATGCCTGATTTCTGGCGGTCAGAATCGTCTTGCTCTTTGGGGCGGGAAAAAAGGCTGCTGATGGATAACTGTGGTTTGTAAGCTACTTTGACCTCTTGTTGTTTCAAAATGCGACCTATCTTCTCGGAAACGCCCTGTACATACAGCAGCACTACAAAGCCATTGAAGTTGTTCTCAGCGGGTTGTTTGGTTAGCGCCCTCTCACAGTTTTGAATATAAGACATGGAATAATTGTTTTCTAGCAGAACGGCTTTGACTCGTTGCGTTTCTTCTCGTCTCCCTTTATTCGTTGACGGAATGTTGTTTGCTCTTTTCAGCAAAGTGCTAACCACGGATCTTTTGTAGCACAAAGTGTGACACGAAAAGAAATCGAGATAACGGTCGGTGTGTGTAGGTTTTCTGTAAACATCCACTTGAATTTCTGTGCCGCGTCTACTTGTAATGGTATCTAGAAAAGGTAAGCCTTGCCCATTGGTGTTTTCTAGTTCCAAAGTGACCTGTATATTTGGGTTAATTGAGTTCAGATGTTTATGAAACTCGTCGACTTGATCCATTTTTAAACAACAATGACTATCGTCAACATAGCGAAACCACAATTTGGGAGGGTGCGAGGATGTGGAAATCGCCGTTTCCTCAATTTCTTCCATAACCAGGTCGGCTAAAACTGGACTAATGGGAGAACCAATGGCACATCCAAAAATTTTGTTTGTAGTGGTCGCCATCACATTTGAAGTAGTTGTGATTGAGTAACAAATTCCGAAAGTTTCAAGATGTTGTCAACAGAAAGGGTGGTACGTTCTGCTAGATTCTGGTCTTGATGGAGCCTCTCCTTGCTTATTGTTAGGGCTAAGTCCACAGGTATGGAGGTGAACAGCGACTTCACATCGAAGGAGACCGGTCATCGTAGACTAGGTTGACGTTACAAACATCGCGATACAGGAATTTGCCTCCCCTCATCAGTGTGATTAGCGAAGCCACTCCCAATGGATCGTATATCTTTGCCACTGAATTTACTTAGAATACCTCGCTTTGTAGGGCCAGTGCTCTCCAATGGAAAGCTCGGGCTTATGGTGTCGTTGTCTATGCTCAACTGCAAACTGAGTAGAGTAGCCCATTCCTCTTATGCCATAAGTCATTTACATAGAGTATTTTCTCGATTTCATTACAGCTTTCCAGGAGATGTTGTATGACTCCCCCGAGGAAGAGGTGACAGGTGCTTCCTTCGACCTTCCCTTGATTGAGTGGGCTTCCTCCTCCTTCCTTCCTCCACAAATCATTTTCTTGGTTTCATCTATGAGTAGTTTGCCCTACACCTTTCCAGGAGATGTTATATGACTCCGCCGAGGAGAAGTGACGAAGTGGCGAAGAGGTGAAAGGTGCTTCTTTCCACATTCCCTAGATCGAGTGGGCTTCTTCTGATAAGGTCGTCTACATAAAGTATTTTCTCGATTTCATCTCTGAGTAGTTTGCCCTACAGCTTTCCGGGAGGTGTTGTATGATTCCCCCAAAGAGAGGCGGCGACGTGGCGAGAGGTGCTTTTACAACCTTCCCTTGATCGACTGGGCTTCCTCTGATAAAGCCATCTACATAAAGCATTTTCTCGATTTCATCTCTGAGTAGTATTAACTTTCGACATTTTTGGTTCCACGAGCTCTTTGAGATACGAGCAATTTGTCCCACGAGCAACTTCTGAGCGTTCGATTTCAGCTTCAGAAAATTCTAAATATGGCGCTATATTCGGAAAACCTTAATTTTTTACTTTAATATATAAACTTCACAAATCTACAATTCTTAAGCTTTCAGAAAACATATACTTTAAATGTGTCAAATATCCGAACGTAAAGCGGCGGCAACGAGTGATGGTCATTTGGGGTGTACTGACACCTTAAGAATCTTCCGATTGCTTCCAACACAAGAACTTTTCCCTATAATATTTACGTTAAAAATAAAACAGACTTAAATCTCTTCATGTTTAATGCTCCGAGTTGGAAAGGAAAAATACTATCAGTGGATAACCGATCGGCGGAACATCATTCCTCAGTAGCGAAAAACAAAATAAAGTATAAATTACCAATACTCAAGGAAGACTCTTTGTTGTTGAAGCTTCCCGTCTTCATGTCAGAGTGACTTAACAGATCTGGCATGTCAGAGTACAGTTTATTTACCTTACCTTCGCAGCTGTATGCTTGTGATTATCATTCAATGGCAAATTAAAGCCTCGATGTTCGACCACTAAGCAATTTCGGTTTCCAACTGAGTAATCCCTCTGGCAGTCACAAAGCAAGTACATGTAGCTGACAGCAAGCGGGGGAAAACGTGTGAGAGCAGGGACACGTATCGCAAAGCATGCTGGGACAAAGTAACACTCGAGCTCATTTTCAACTGATCGCCAAACGGAAAACATCTCTGTGAGGTGAAATGATATGGGAATATCAGGGTAGCTTCTGACGCGGAAAGAAATCTCGGACAGTATTCATTTAAATATTTCGCAGGCCAATTAAGTGACAGAGCTCTGTTGATACTGGGGTTAAACTGATTTTAGACAGAATCGCTATGATTGAATTGAATTAAGATTGTACTGGTTACTGACATCTTTGAATTCGATCTCAACTGACCGAAATTGAACTCTTTTGTATCCAGTTATGTATGAAATACATCGGTGGTCAACAAAATGGGTCCTGCGGGGATTTTAACATATTTTCGTTCGAAGCCAAAAAAGAAGTAAAATCTAAGAGGAAAAGGCGAGAATAATTTAGAAACAAAACAATGTTTTGTCCTTGTTAAAGCTTGTGCATGTAACGCTTGGTTGATCGTGTTTAATTTCTCTCGCTGTATATATTTTCTAATCAAAAGGAATCATGAAAGCTTGCACGTTAAGGGATTACTCTTTCAAAATAACAAAAAAATACGGAAATAAATCGAATGTAAGTCGATTTTGTCAAGAGCGCAATCAGTGGTGTAATGTCGGTGCCATTCTACTGGCGCTGGATATCTATAACACGTCACTCTTTTGGTAAATTCTTGTTTAATTTACAAATCAAAAACAAACTCGAAGCAAGCGGTTTCGAACGGAAAGTCCGAAGATATCTAATTTCAGTTAACTGCAACAGTAAGATTTAAATGATATAAATAGGTGAATGATATAAAGATGGTTTTCACGAAACTTGTGCGGTTTGTTATATATATATATATTATGAAGGAAGTGTCACAAAACCGAAATACATCATTGCTTCTAAGCCATAACTTGTCATAATCACCCTCTTTCTTATCGCCTAGGTCTTCTTGTTTTTTATTTCTTACCATTTTGAACTCTTCAAGGGTGTGTTTTGGTACTAAGGACGGAAATTCACCAGCTTGAAACCACGACACTTCGTCATCTTTGTTTTGAGATATAGCTTTCTACTAATATATTCCACTGACTATTCAAATATTAAACCAGATACATTAGGGGCCAAGAAAGCTATAGGAAGTAGAAAGGAGGCAATTTATTTGTCTAGTTTAAGGGCTAATTGCCTCACGTACCCGCCGCAAAGTTCATATGATATCTCTCACCCATCCCTAGCCTGCGAGCACCAATCCCTCAGTACACAGATTAACAAACGAAATGCTCACGTATACACAGTAACTGCAACTCCATAAGAAAAGCACGAGAACCTTTGACATGACTCCCGCCAAGTTTTCTTTTAAAACTCATAAACAGACAGACGTTTGTTTACATTTAGCTCAGAGTTCATTACTTCATGGCCACTTCCATGGCCGCTAAAATTAATGACATTTATTGTGTCAAAACGTACGTTTTGACCAATCATTACCAATATATCTCATGTACGCGGCCATCCTTCGTAACTGCTCAACTTTTCTCCTGGCCACTGAACTAGATTCATCTCAAATAGAATTACCGGAAAATATATATCTTTTTCAGTTCATTTCTTATTTGAATTCCGTCATCTTCCTCTCTCACTGCCGTAATATAAACATCGACTAGTTTTATTACATGTGACGCTACACGATTGGCTGAAAGCCTCGTTCCACTTTCCTATGACCAATCACGACTCGCTCGCACACTGGGGGGGGGACCACTAGGAGTATTGGATACGGTTGACGTGACTCGACGTCACATTGATCAGGAGCAATGGCAGACACATCGTTCCGGTTTTTCGTCCGATTTTACGTTCATCAGGAGAATCAAACGAGCTCTTCTAGATTAACGTCTAGCAGCTCTTTTCCAAGTGTTTAATGCAGGTAGCCGTTTTTTTACCGAAACTGGCCGATAAAAAAAATCATCACGCTACAATGGAAACCTTTGTTTAGTACTCGCGCTTGCATTGACACTCGCATAATAATTAAACATTCGTTATTTGTGTTGTGAATTATTTTGCATGGAACGGACAGTTATTGTCTGGCGAGCCCAGGCGGGCAAATTTTAGCTAATTTCAACACTGGTACATTGAATTTCAAGTCGAAACTAAACATTTCTGAAAGCCCACAAATTATATTCTCTTGTGTTAAAGTATCTTCAGCGGCCCGAAAAGAGTTCCCTGTCGAGAGATCTAAACGTGGGGTACATTTTGGTAAACTCGTCATTCGTGAAACCAACATGGAACTACAATCTTGGACAAAATAAATGGAACATCTGGACCACCCCTCCCCCCCACCCCCATTTCAATGATGCCAAAATGGCGCGCTTTGCTCTTCGCGCGTCTTCATCATTGCTTAGGGGGGGATGGGTTAATTGTTCCATTTTATACTGTCCAAGATTAATCTTGGACAAAATAAATGGAACATCTGGACCACCCCTCTCCCCATTTCAATGATGCCAAAATGGCGCGCTTTGCTCTTCGCGCGTCTTCATCATTGCTTAGGGGGGGAGGGGGGTTAATTATTCCATTTTATACTGTCCAAGATTGTAGGCCAGCGGCCTTCATAGAACCTACTTTTGGTATATTGTAATGTCATGGAAATTGATTCGATCACAGACAAGTGCATAGCGCCCGAAAGTGATTTTTCTTCCGCCTTTGTTGTTTTTTGACATGACAACTATAGCACATATTATTCGTTTAATATCGGTAGTTTTAATTTCTGTGGAGTATATCCCCAGGGTGGGGATTTTGATCGGACATCATGCATTTGATCTTTCAATTTTATATAGTAGAAGAGAATGAAGCCATTTGTTTCTGCTAATTTTGACAATTCTCTTTTGCCCGGGGTTGGGGATTTTGATAATTTTTTTTAGAAAATGTCAAAATCGCCACCCTATGCCCGACCTTCCCCCTCGGGCTTGACACTGATAGGTGCATTACAGTTGCATCCATCATGTTTGGCAAGCACAACCATTTCATGTAAACAGCTACACTCTCAGTGAAATCCTGGACTGAGACCAGGTAATGATAACAAAGCGCAAGCAGTTGGCGAAATTTCACGATCAACTGTCGAAAAGTTGTGACATAAACAAGATGATTCTACAATTATATTTCTTACTCGTGTGCTTCCAGTTCTTATAGATACAATTGTCCCTGTGTTAGCACCAGATTTATAGATGAATCATTCGTTTCCTAACACTTAATATGGCACATACTTCTGATTTTAACACATACTGTGACATCAGTTTCCCCACAGGTGGCCCAGACGTTTAATATGATTAAAATATGTGACATAATGCTGTTGGCGATTACGTTACAATTTTAGCCGTTTATAAGACAATGTATGAGAATGCTTCGAAAATTGCTCTAAATGCTACGAATAGAAAATAATTTAATAAAAGTGGCTTACCTTACGTTTGCATTGCGTTTTTTTGATGTCTCTGAGTTCCTGGAGGCTGTTTAGAGCCATTTCGGCGAGTTTTACTTTTGGCGGTTTGCTTCCCCCAGAGAAAAACCAAACACTGATTAAGAAAATAACACATACAGCGGTGATGAACATTGTATTCCAATGCATTTTTATAGAACTTGACACTGATTACCGTGTAGTGTAATGACAATAACACCAAAAATGTTGTATTTCAAATAAAAGTGACACCCAGCTCCAAAAACCAGTCTTTCACAATCGCAAAAATTAGTTTCCGCAAAATACAAAAAAAAATCGCCCATCCGCAAAATTAAACCGCAGAACATTTCGTGCCACGCGGTAAGCTCTCATATATCCCAGAGAGCTATACCCAGATCTCTCTCGATCAGTTCACCACACGTCCGTCTGTTAACTATTGGTAATAAGTTACCTCAAATAATATCAACAGCTTGTCCTGCTCGCTAACTTTGGTAACCCTACCTTTCCTGATTCACAGGGAGGTAGTCGTAGATCATCTGCTGCGAAGTTAGGTTCATCGGCAACGGATCATCATCATGAACCTAAATTGTAGCGTGTTGCTTGGTCTTGTGTTGGTCAGCGCTATATCAATAGCCTGCTCTTCCTCTGCAGGAGGCACGCCGACTCGGTTCGTCACAGACGAACCGCCTGATCAGTACAGCCGAACAACCGTACATGATAGCAAGCATGGTAACTTCATGCCATCTGTAGCGAATGGCTACGTTGGAACAGTGATCTACAGCGATAGCGTGCATGTGTCTGGGGTCTATAGTGGCAGGGCATACCCGAAGAAATACCCCATTTACCCGGTGTACTTGTATGAGCACCCTCATCGAGCGAGAATCCCTTCCACGGCCTCCTTCAGTTTCAAAATCAATGGCATTAAAGGAAAATCCTCGTACGCGCTGGACGTGTCTGAGGGAGTGTTCTACAGATGGTTCAAGGCCGTGAATTTGACAGTGGAGCAAAGGATCTATGCACACAGGACCAGAAAGAATCTCTTGGTTGTGGAAATCACGGCCAAGAATGATGCGAACAGGAATTTCTCGATGAGCCTTGTTCCAAACATGGGGTATGTTACAAAGGACATTAATTTCTTCATGACAGAATCCTACAGAGGTGATGCACTCGCTGCGACTGGCTTGGTATGTTTATATCTATTAATTTTACTTTCATGTAACGCAAAAAACTAAAATCTCGGTTGGAAAAAAGGTAAAATGTGACCGGTTCTTGACACGATGGACAAACAAATCCATTCATTATTGTGTGGATCTATTTCTGGCACTTGTAGACGTGACAGAGCAGCATCAAACAACACAATGTACAAAAGATTCTATTGATCAATGTCGATTATATTTTGCATTGCATGTGAGATCATCTTTCAGATTTCCTGAGATAATTTCAAAGCTGGATTCTTGCCATTTGAGTTTCCCATCATTTCGTCTTATCCTGAAAACAATAATTGTGTCACAGATTAACACAATATTTGAGGATGAGGTTTTGCCTCTTTCGTTCTTATCTGGTACAGTAGTAGCGGCTTGGCGAGGGGTTATCCTGCTTGCTTGTCACACGTCTGTCACGCTATGAACGTGACATGAACGTGACAGTAAGTCTGTTAGCCTGAAATGTCAGTCATCTCCCGCCCTCAGCATGCTGGAGGCGGGAGATGACTGACATTTCAGGCTATGAGGCTTCGTGACGAGCTCAGAAAGCGCCTTTGCGCGAAACACGCCAAAGAAGAAACCATTTCTTTCTTTCTTTCTCTTTGATCAGGTAAACCAGACGGAAGAATATGGAAGTATGCGCCCAAACGTGGCCATTGTGTGGAAGTACCCAGATCCCCAAAATCCTTTAACCATCACAGCCAGCCCACAGGAGCAAACCTGGTACTACATCACCTCAATAGCGACAAACCTGGACACGAAGTTCAACCCGCTCATTGAAGCTCTGCATCAATGGGACGAAGCTATGCTGTACGTTCTGTGGATCTATCACGTCGTTTAGTTTTTTGAATTTCGGGGGTTAACAGTAACCTGTTCCAGGCGCTCTCGGTCAGTGGGAACGACCGAAAACGCGGGCGGGCTACGAGAGGGATCAGTGACGAACGGGATCTGCGACGAGCGGGATCTGCGGCGAACGGGATCAGCGGCGGACCAGACCCCTCTCTCGTCGCTTTTTCGACCGTCCGCAGTGATCGAGAACCTGGAACAGGCTAGGTTTACAGCTATTTTCTGTTTATCACTCAAACACAAAAGACAGATATCTCTTGTTGAGTTCTGCCTTTATTGCGTTTCCAAGTTAGCTTTAGATTATAATATAATAGCTCTAAATTGTCGGGGATTTCTTCAATTTAATCAATGCACCCCTGAAATGTATTTGTGATAAACCATTGAAAGTTATCGACAAACGATAGTTTCAAAATAGAGAACGAAATGTCCAAAAAAGTTAAATTCTTCAATATATTAGGTATACCCCTAAATCATACCTTATTCCACAGCTCTTAATGAAATAATAGGTTAAAAACAAATGCATTAGCTTAGAGGTCCAGAATTAGTGTAGAAAAAAGGTCCAAAACTTCGAAGGGTGGTGAACTATATCATGTGTAACAGTGTTCACAAATTTATGTTTTCATGAGTAGATCTTAACAATAGAAGACCATTTTAGTTTGAAAATTTCATCAAAAGTGCATTGATATGAACCAATCATGCAGTGACATCAATAGCACGTAAGGGCTCTCCCATAGCGAAAGGGTTCGTTTAAAAATTCCGAGCAGAATTACAGCAAAACCTGAAAACGAAGAACGCAGTTTATTACTTATTTTCTTTTTATCATTATTATTTAGTGCATAGTCATGGTCGCACTTAAGTTTTTCCTGTTCTTCTTTTCCTGCGAGGTTTTACTAAACGAAGCTTCTAACAATTTAAATCGACTGTTTCATAGTAGAGAACTCGGTACTAATAAATCATCACTTAATTGACCGGTGAGGAGATAAAAAGGGCAAAAAAACAATGGGGGTCGCAGATAGTGATAGCTGGTTAATTTTGTGGTCATTCCAACAAGCTTTGGAAAACTACCAGAAACGTTTTGTTTTATGTTCAATTTTTTTTCCTAGCATGAAAGAAAAGCTGCTTGCAGAACACAAAGCGGCTTGGAAAGCATTATGGGATACTGGTCGGATAGACATAGAAGGTGATCTGGAGATGGCCCAGGCGGTGCACGGTAGTATGTATTACATACTAAGCTCCACTCGACATGATTGGCCGTACGGATTAAGCCCCGGGGGTTTAGCGGGTGGAGAGGAGTACATGGGGCATACATTCTGGGATCAGGATATTTGGATGTATCCCCCTCTAGTCCTGCTTCATCCAGACTTGGCCAGAAGTTCCATGAGGTATCGTAAGAACAGGCTGCCGGCTGCGCGCAGGATCGCAAAGGAGTATGGATATAAAGGTAAGAAAAGAATCCCACATCTTTTGCGCAAAACTTCTACCCATCGGTCCGTTCATACATCCGTCTGTAGGTTTGGTGGTCTATTATCCATCCATCGGTCAGTCAGTCTGTCTGTCTGTCGATCGGTCTGTCTGTCGGTCGGTCCGTCTGTCTGTCTGTCTGTCGATCGGTCTGTCTGTCGGTCGGTCTGTCTGTCGGTCGGTCTGTCTGTCTGTCTGTCGGTCGGTCGGTCTGTCTGTTGGTTGGTCGGTTTGTCTGTCTGTCGGTCGGTCGGTCGGTCGGTCGGTCGGTCGGTCTGTAGGTCAGTCGGTAGGTAGGTCTGTCTGTCTGTCTATGATTTGCCAACCAGATTAAAGGAACAAAGTTAACTGAAAAGGTTTATGGGTGATCTAGACTTATACTATCCGCACAAGCAAACTATTTCTAGAAGATTAAGCTATTAAGCATAAGTAACTTATATTTTGTGTAGTAATTTCTGTATGGAATTTATGGAAGTCATATTTTTTCAATTCTTTTATTACCCTTTGTCTCTCTGTCTACCTAGGAAGTAAGTAGAAGGCTAGATGCATGGATAAATAGCTTTCGCTTTGCAATCAGTATTTAAGGATTATCCAGTCAACAAAATGTCGTACATAGTGTTTTTTTCTTCAATCAGGCGCTATGTTTCCTTGGGAAAGTTCCTATACAGGCCTGGAGACTTCCCCTGGGGAAAAGTACGGTAAAAATCAGAATCACATCACCGGCGACATCGCGTTTGCAGCCAAGATGCTGTGGGAGGCTACCAAGGATTTGTACTGGCTACGGGAAGTGGGCTTCCCGCTTGCCTACCAGACCGCGGAGTACTGGGCAAGTCGTGTAGAATATGATGCTGAGAAGGACAGATACGTCATCAATGACGTAATGCCACCAGATGAGTATCACTATCCAGTCAACAATTCATTTTTCACTAATGTTGTGGCTAAGATCAATCTTCTCTTTGCCAAAGAAGCCGCCAATATCTTGGGCAAAGAGGTCCCAGAATTGTGGTTAACGATTGCTGAAAAAATGTTCATCCCTTTTGACAGTCACTATAAATACCATCCGGAGTTTGATGGCTTCGATGGAACATTGAAGGTCAAACAAGCAGATGTGATACTGACAGGCTTTCCGTTGATGTATGACATGAAAAAGCAGGTAAACATCCTGGTTAAATGAAAGAAGAATTACTGCGCCTTTCAATAACACGTGGACTCTAAAATTCAAAGCTCAACCGACAAATGCGTTTTTCACTACCGTCAATCAAATGTTCGGCGGCTCCTCCAAGCTTCCGACTATGTTGTCAGAACTGTGCGCGACGATTTGATTTGATTACTGCGTGCTCGGCAGTAGTCGGAAGCTGGGAGGAGCCGCCGAACATTTGACTGACGGTAGTGAAAAAACGCATTTGTCGGTTGAGCTTTGAATTCCGCATGTTATTGAAAGGCGCAGTAAATTAACCAATCAGAGGGCCGTCACGGATCTCTGTAGAGTTACATCATCTGTCGGTTAAAACTAACGCGTACCTCTAGAGGGAGATTCAGTTGTTCAATTGCCCCAAAGCTTGGCAACAGGTTATGTCTTGAAACATCACAGATTTCCCACTCGTGAATGAAACACTTCTGTTCTACTTCTGGCATATATTCAGTGTCTCTGATTAACAAGTAGATTCCTATGTTGTTATGCATCTGTTCAGAAATTGATCACAGATGACGTGAAAATGTGGCCAATGTTAATGACATCATCTAGGCGTCTGCCGTCCGATTATACCAATAACCAGCAAGAACCAATGAAAATGCCAGAATAATTCGACATATTATATAATATGGAATTGCACCTGATTACGGCATTTTCTGTTTGATCATGAAATATTTTATACTCAGTTGATCTACTTTGTCTGTACTAAGGTGTCAAATTTCCCAACAGAATACTGACTTCAATTTTTGTGTTACATTTAGTTTTTTTCCTTCAGGTTCGCTTGAACGACTTAGCATTTTACGAGAATCTCACAGATGCTAACGGCCCTGCCATGACGCATGCAATGTTTGCAATTGGCTGGCTGGAAGTTGGTAAAAAACGGAAAGCAGAAAGGTCCTTTTTGAAGAACTATGCTAACATCCAAGGTCCTTTTAAGGTATTCCATTACTTTTGACTCATTTGTAGACTTTAGAAGAGAAGAGACTGAGTTCTAGAACCGAGTACCCTGCAAGACAGAGACTTCCTTTTCTTTCTGGTCGATGAGAGACGAGATGGAGCCTCAATCCACAATCGCTCCATTGTTTTATCAGTCGTCGGCCATAACCAGGAACGGATAAATTACGAATATGGTAATATTGCACTGACATGGGTTCGTCACGTGCTCATCAAATTCAAAACTTTTGTCCGATGAATAACTGCCAATCTTTGATCTTTTGCTGTTTGTACAGTTCCAAAATCTATTGCTGTACTTAAATTCACTTCAACAAACTATTCATTGTCAAAGGAGCATGATGTGAGGGTTGATGGTATTCAATCATTACAAAACAGTCGTTAACCCGCAAACAATCCACAAGTTAACGTGATAAATAAAACGGCAGTGGAGTAAGAGATCGCAGAAAGGCCCCCCTGGAACCCCCCCCCCCCCCCTCTCCCGTCAACAAGCCCAGCCAAAACTCCTTAGGAAGTTATAAAAGCCCAGGGCTTCTAACCGGAAGTTTACGGTATTTCACGCACGTTTGTAAGTATTTCGCTGCTCTGCTCGATTGTGGGCTCTAGAGGACGTTAGAATGTTTCTCAAACGTGCACTTTTCAAATATTGGCATTTTGCAGGTATGGTCCGAGATGAGATATGGCTATGGTGCAGTGAATTTCATTACCGGAGCCGGAGGTTTCTTGCAAGCTGTTCTCTACGGTTATGGCGGGTTCCGGTTAAAAAGTGATGGCCTACACTTCAAGTCCACCCTCCCTTCCAGGGTAACGAAGCTAAAACTGAACATACACTATCTGGGATGCTCGCTGAAGTTTGAGGTACACGTCAGGGGGGTAACTTGCACGCTGGTGTCTAACGGCCCCATATCACCTGATCTGGAAGTGGTGAGAGGAAGACACGTGTTCCCTTTGAAAAAGGGCGTGCCTGTCGCCCTGAAAATAAAGCAAGGAGTGGTGCGCAAGCGCGTGAGTACACTACAATCTGAAACGCCACAGGGCGTGAAAGGATGACATCGTAATTTATTATCAAGATTTCATTTACTAAACGCATGTGTATACCGCGAGCCTCCTGTCCACCCAAACAGGAAGTATCCATTGAAGTCTGGAGGGAACGAATCTACTACGGAACCTGTCTGCCTACGGGAAGGGTCCGTGAGCACCAGGCAGGTATATCGGATTAGAAAGCGCTCTGCATGAAAAGGCACGAGCTATAAGCCGTTCTTGCGTTTTCTTCGCGCTTGACTCAAAATTGTCTTCTATCTCCAGTGCAATTATTATAAACATCTTTTTAACCTACTTTCCTTTTTACGATTATTTAGAGCTCCTCTCGTCTTTAGTGCCCAAAGAGTTTTGAATATTATTTGCAACAGAAAATCTGTTTAAAAATTGCACCGTAACCAGGATAAGACATGTTGTAAATCTGAAAGACGTTCTCTGGTTAAAAATTTGGTTAAAATATAAGCTTTCGGCTATCTATCTATAGCCTTTAACGAATAAAAAATGTAAGAAGCGCGAATAAAATATATACAAAAAGGGGTGTGAAAAATTCAATGCGGGTGAGAACTAACTAAAATATGAATAAGAATGATCTAAAAATTACAATAAAATAGAGTATTGCCTAGGTAACGGTTTAGAATTATTGTCCGCGTTAACAGTATTGGCGGTATGCCAAGATTCCAAAGTTTTTCTAACGCGGTAGTTGCCTTTGTCAATTACGCATGCATTATTAAAGTCAATAGAGTGATCGTTCTTCCATGCATGGTTGGCAATGTTTGACCCTTTCGCGCAATTTTTTAAGTTTCTTTGATGTTCTCAGAAAATCTGTTGGTATTTCTCGTGTTTACTGGTGTGATTTGAGTGTCTAACTGAACTACCAATTGACAAAATGCGTATGATTCGGAGTGGTAGAAACGAGAACATTTTTGTCCTCTCGTCATATTTCGTC
The DNA here is from genome assembly GCA_964020085.1 of Micromussa lordhowensis. Taxonomy (NCBI): domain Eukaryota; kingdom Metazoa; phylum Cnidaria; class Anthozoa; order Scleractinia; family Lobophylliidae; genus Micromussa; species Micromussa lordhowensis. The sequence continues at coordinate 24,383,601 of OZ026600.1, read as the reverse complement.
TAGCTATGGTAGAATGGTTTAATCGGCAGGTTTTTTGATAGGCTCTAAAGAAGGGTTGTTTTGATTCGTTCAAAGAGTCATTGCCACCTTAAACTACTGTATAGGCAGAGGCTAGCTATAGTCAGTTTTGTGAAGTCGATCTATTTTTGTATCTTAACAGGAACTGGCTTGAACCGCGCCCCTCAGTCGAAAAGATGGGATCTGAGTTGAGTGGACTCCTCATTCCTTAAGGGGGCGATCTGTTCTCTTGTGCAGATTTGAGACTGCGCAGATTCATTTTATTAAAACATGTAATCAAGATCTGTGACTGTTTGGCTCAAAATACACACGCTCTGCGTCTCCATTTTCAAATACAGTCGAACCTGTATATAACGGCCCTATATTAAGCCGCCACCCTCTATTAAACGTTTTCGCTCATACAAACGCTGTATTTGTTACTTGTATTAGGCGGACACCTCTATTAAGCGGCCACGGCTACCCTGTAGCAGTCCTATGTTTGTCTTTCTTTGCTATTTTTACCTGTATAAAGCCGCCGCCAACCTTGAACGGAAACTGAGCCACATGTCATTTTATGCGGTATACGATCCATCATCACTCTCACTGTACAAAACTACTGCAGGCTGATAATCGGCCGGTTTAGTATTGTTAACGCTTTCCAGATGTCCGCAATGTTGCTGACGTACAGTACCATATCACTAGACCACGCCCAGTGAGTATTTTTAGTAATCCTGTATTAAGCGGCCAGTTCCTCAAGTCCCGAGGGTGGCCGTTATCATATATAGGTTCGACTGTACATTCCAGGACAATCTTTGAGCTGTAGGTTTATTTTATCTACGTATGTAAATAGAGAGGACCCAGTTCAGAACAACTGATTTTCTTAGGGCGCGATTTCGTCCTGGACCGTGAATTCTTCATTAATTTAACAAATAATTCTGGACAGAGCCGTGAGAAGAACGGACAGACGTCGAAGATGTGTTTATACTTTCAAACTAAAAAAAGTCTTACTCATCGATTGCCATAATGGCTTCCGATTTCCACTCGGAAGCCTTGTAAAAGACAAAAAACAAAGCAACTTACGGTGGTAACTGAAATGAACACTCTTCAACCACATAATCATGTACTTTCCCTACACCCCTAAGTTTGCTTTTGATCACGATTGTCAAGAAACAATTTCAGGAAAAAATGGTTTCTTTTTATCTCGGCGGTGCAAAGACAGCCATCACACTGTACGTATTTGTTCATTTATTTCCCTCCTTGCTGAAATATAAACGCATTTCACCAAGAGGATAAATTCTCCTTTCTTACGTTTATCTCGTAGATATTCTACTTCACTCCCATCTCCTCTACTTCCCTTGTCATTTTGCGTCTATCTGTAAGACACGAGTTGTTGTCATCGGATTAACCACTCGCCCCTTTTTCACAACCGTGACTTCGCTGTTGGGTGAATGGAACTTCACAACAAAACCTGGAGACTTTGAAAACACTCCATGTAAACCGTCTACATTGATGCTATATCCTTGATTGCTTGGCGACTGTGACTGCAAGTTAGCGCTCCTTCGTGGATCCATGTAGGAAGGCCTGTACATTGAAGCTGTGGGGCTTGAAAACAAAGAGGTCTTGACCGGTACACGAGGAGTGCCCAAAGTTTGTAGTATATAGAACTGAGGTAGCAAGGCGGCATTTTGACCAGGGGTATTTGGATAACTCGGCCGTAATGTCTGAAGCATTTTTTGTCTTAGTCGAGCAGAGAACACCCTTAACCTATTTAATGCCTCAAGATGTCGTTCTCGATCGATCATGGCCGCAGTTTGATCCTCGTTTCCGCCATAGATCCGCATTAATTCTTGGCTCATCACATCTGATATTTCGTAAGGTGTAATCTTATGATTTTTATCATTTGCGAATTTCTTTAGCGAATGTAAAGGTTGCTCTTCATCTTCACTGCTATGACCAGGTCTTCTCCCATCTTCCTCTTCCTCATTTTTGTCCTCGTCGTCATCGTTATCACTGTCATTCTCCGGTGGCACTGGTATCTCATGCTCTTCTTTGTGCACTTGTTGGCCTCCTTTGTCTTCGTCATGTTCATCTTCGTCATCTTTCTCTTCGTCATCTGAATCACGATCACCTACTTCGCGCACATGACCTGGGGCAGACTCACCCTCGTTTCCATTCTCATCGGAATTGTCTGTGGCTGGTTCATCCGAATCCGGGTCGGGTTCAGTCGTCAAGTTTTCTAACAACATCTTATCTTTTAGTTTATCTCTAGTGAATGCATCTTCGTCGTCAACAACTTCATCAGAATCTCTAGGTCCTCCAATCTGAGGCTTAACCAAGGTTGCCTGTCGGACACGTTCAATTCTAAAATGTCGCGTTACTAAGGGACTTGGCGTTGGTGACTGCAGTGTGAGGTTGGTCGAAAACATTTTCCTTGTTAAGTTGTCATTTGTAGTTGACTCTTTAAACTTAATTTTCAATTTGTCAGTCTTGCTTACGAAGGCCTGTTTTTCCTTGCTAGTCTCCTTGGTGAAGAGTTTTTCTTGAAGCCTATGTCTGGCTAAATTTTCTCTTACTTCACTGAGCAATGTCGCCTTGCTTATCTTCTTAAAACTTCCCTGCTTCACTAGTTTCTTCAGATGATGGTGTCCTGAGAAAAGAACAACATTGCTTTGCATCGTGACTGGTTTACTTGACTCAATACCTTGTTTCGGACTGAATGCATTTTGAACCTCTTAAGGAATTATCAGGTGTGAGGTTACGCCAATAAACATGCATACATGAATTTCACTGGTCCTCAATGACCATGAACATTTCCAGAGATCGAGGGAAATGGTTAGGAGATTTGGCAAAGTTCTCTGTTGTATGTTTTTGTTGGCTATTTTGGGGGTTAACCCTGCACAAAACCTGGCAAAATGCAAAAGGTGGTTATGTGCGCCTATACAACTAACCAACACAAGAATTGTGATTATGTAATTCATGCATAGTCAATGCAATGAGCATAAAACAAAAGATGTGCAGGGTCAAGGACCTTCCAATCTTAGCCTGTTTGTTTGCTTCTTTGATGTTTACCGGCCTACCTAACCATTTCCCTCCATTAACTATGCTTAATATTACAAAAGATATAACTTTACACATGACAAACATTTCACTGTCCCGTCAACTGGCTTTTCAATGCATGTGGGTAAATTTCCTGGCTGTCTAACTTGGTGCGTCAGCATGAAATGTTCCTGGTTTCTCCGAGTCAAGGAAGTCTGAACGAAACGACTGAATTTCACACTTTTCGCTTGGCTTCTCGTTGAATGTAAAGTTTGGCATCGACCTCGTATAATCGAAAGGTAAATAAAATGGAAATGCAGTTACTTACCCACGAGACCTCTGATTAACTCGTTGGAAGGTGTTCGTTCGGTGAGTTTGAATTGGAATTTCGAGTGTTGGTTTTTGTGAAGAGAGGAAAAGCGTAGAACCCGGGAAAAAACCTCGGATCAAGACAAGAATCAACAACAAAACCCAGCGCACTAGCGCTCTGCTTATGTTGGAGTAAAAATACAAATCTTGAAAAACGTTGTGTAGAATAAATGTGATTGAAATAAATGACTATAATAAGCCCCTTAAGTGAGACGCTTAAAAAATTTTGGCTCAGATGATTTTGTACTTTATCCTATTTGTTTTTAACGCTGCAACAGCCTTTTGTCTGTTAACGATAAATAGCAGTTATCATTTTTCTCTCTTACTATGTGTTGTCAGTAAAATAAGGTCACCTTTCTTCGCTCCCAGTCCTTCAGGCGAGCATAGAGAAAGCAAAACAACCACAAGAACAAGAGCTGGCAGTCGCATGGAGAAATCCTGTTCTTGCCGGCGGCGCCACGATGTTTAATTTGGATGAGAACGCGATAGAAATGACATCGCACTAGGATACTGTATGCAACTTTGATTGTACGGCACTTCAGACGAGACATAAAACACTTGATTTAGGTAGATCTGTTGACGGTCACCAGTCGTCATGAACTGCCTACCTGCTGTGTGTAAATAGCTCAGAGCGAATATTTAACAAGCGGAAAATGGAATTAACTAGTATCGGGCTGGAACATAAGGTGAATTTACATTTAGCAGAACTTGTTTTTCCTCTCGTTACAGCAGTTTTCATTTGAGTGTCAAAAAATTTAGCAAATTTTCGTCAGTTTTTCATGCGTCTGTCCTGTTATTGACAATGAATTTCGTCTAAACATTGTCAAAGTAGCTGTGGATGGTGAATCAATCTCGTTCCCAGGGTCTCTCTCCTCTGCCTCCCTTTGTCGTTGGGAGAAAGACCCTGGTTGCGGCTGGTCACGTGACCACCCAGAATCTGGGTGGTCAAAAAATCTGTCGGGCGAGAGGGATGGCAGAATGTTTTGACTGTTGTGTGGGAACCTTTGTGGGTTTCAAATCCTCGAGCACTAGCTTAAAACTACCCGCTTTATCGGGGTTCAAAGTCGAATTTTGCCGATGACGAACGCTACATTAAAATATAGTTGATTACCGTTCAAAAAGAAATTCGGCAGCCGAATGGAGCACAAACCTCTCGACGGTTAGCACACGTAAAATGTCACGTGTAACCAGTGGATCAGTTTCTTGAATCTTTGAATTCGCAGGTAATTCATTTTCTCCTTTAAGCGGTTGATTTACAGCAATGCAAAATGATTTACAGTTCTGTCGCCATATTATATTTCATCTGCATCGGTTTTATGTAAGTATATATTTAGACAGATCGACGTTTAAATACGGTTCCTTGGCATAGTCAAGAGTTACATTTTGCACAATGGCAAATAAACCATCGTTTTATGTAGCGAAAAATGTGTCGTGTGTTTAATCAGTCAGGCAACATGAAACAGCGAAACAGTTTTACTTCTTGGTAATTGGACCGGCTAGATTGAAATCAGAGTGATACTCCAATACGCTGGATCAATATAAATATATTTCGTTTGACCTGTGTGAAGCTTAGAACAGGACTTGGGAATATCAAAGGTGGAGAGAGACCCTGGGAACTAGGTTCATGGTGGATCCGCAGACCACTTTGACAATGTTGTGACGAAATTCATTGTCAATAACAGGACAGACGCATGAAAAACTCACAAATAACAAATTGTCGCTGTCGCTCGCTGACGCTTCGCATAAATTATATATTCATGTGTTTGTCTGCTTATTGACAATGAAAATTAGCCAATGAGCACGCGAGAATTTCTGCAGTTATTGTAAAAAAATTGCTTTTGCACAACTTCGCTATACGATTGGCTTAAAAAAGTGGCGCCACCTTTTGATCCAATCACAAGTAAGACCAAAACCAATCGCGACTCGTTCGCACACGTTTTCCCGCGCTCCGCGTCAGCTACATACCTGGTCTTGAAATGTTTGATTGGTTTATTTGATTGTCTGTATCTTTTTATTGCGATTGGCTGGAATGATTACTTTCGTTTTGGTTTTAGGACTCAAAAACCGCTCTAACGGCATTGAGAACCAGACTAAGTTTAGCTTTGGTATCTTCTGTCAGTTCAAAGAAAACCAACATGATCCAACACAGTACTCAAGGTTTATATTAAATCTATTACTTGCCAGTAAGCGCTGTCTGTCGCTTCGAAACGTAAAAACGTGGCGTGGGCATAGGAAAAGACTTTCCCCATTCTTGCTCCCCGGTCTTCAGGAGACGCGACAGGACCAAATTCAATGGATCCAGTTCTGTAGCAACGAGACAGTTAAAAAAAAAAACGTTTCTTGGAACTGGGTCGATTTTCTGAGAACCTGTCAAAACAATGTCAAGAAATTTGTTATGAGAGGACGGGGAAATGGGATTAGGACAGAGGTCATAAAAAATCGTGCTTGTTTAAATAGGAGTGAAATGAAATAAAGTTCGTGGACCCCTGGCAAGAACTATTCCCCGCCAAGAGAGGTAATCCCCCATATTTTTTCTAGAGGCCTTACTCGTAAGTAAGGTAATCCATCTCAACTTATTTTTCTATCACTTCGGGTTCGGTCTTGAAGTGGACAATCCTATGACGCAGATTTTGCTCAATTGGAACGCTGAAGGGCCTCAAGCGTATTTTCCTCCATCACGAAAACATCCGCTTGTGGTAACTTACCCGCGGAATAACTGGGTACCGTGTCTGAAAATAACCATTCTCGTCCCCATAGCTCTTTTCGTTTCTCATAGCCAGCGGAGCCGCAGCCCCAGAAATGTAACAAGGCCCCGCCGGCTAAGAGAAGCGAAAAGAGGACGAGATTGGTTATTTTCAGACGTGGTACCAAGTTCTTGCGTGGTTTGCCTCCTGATCGATAGAGAAACGAGCGTTTTCTCTGAAGGCGCGATGACTTGGTTCACGTGACTTTGGTATCAAAAGGCTGGGCAAAAGAGATGGCGACCTGACAACAACGAAAGAGGCGTTTAAACTATACTGAAAAACAACCCCGCCAATACCAAATTATTTCAATCCTCTAAAATATTGAACAGATTGTCTTCTAGCAGACACTTTGAAATGAAGAACACTACGTCAACTTAAATTGGAATAGTTTATTGAATTTGTAAAGCCCAATAGGTAGAGAAACATAAGGGCAAAGCTACTTTCTTACTTTCTATGTTTCACTGCAACAGGTTTACGATAGTAGCAACTAATGCTCAAATATACTGTTTGTTTTTCAAATTCAAAGACGTACACTTTTCTTTCATTATCTGTGTAGATCCGCACTCTACGACGAACACAGATGTACACAGACAACAGGAAACTTGGGGGGCGGGCCATAACTATGTTTTATGAAAGAACGCCCTGAGAATATATTCCCCAGGAATCGTCCAAGGTTTTTTTTTCCTGAGAGCCCTCTGTGGGGAATTTCTCTCCAGGGAATCCTCCCAGGGAAACTGCTAGGGGAAATTCGTAGGGAATGCTCAAGAAGTATTGGACACGGCCAGTTTCTTGAGATGTTCCATAAACACTTGTAAACTGACGTCATCAGTAAGGACGGGTGCCCCAGCAGCATCTTGACCCCAGGCGAACATGTTGTTATGCGTCTGTGAAGGGTTCACTTTAGACAGCAGGAAACGAGCCTGGAAAAAAATTGATACAAAGTTAATAAGCTGATAATATCGTCCAGGGTTTTAAACAGTGATCAAGTTTTTTTATCAGCACTTACTGCCATACCTTGGAAAGAGAGAGGCGCTCAGGAGTCAAGGAGAGAAATTTCAAAGTGATAACTCCTCACTTGTTTACTGAAATTCTTACAGTGTCTCTGATTGGTCGTTACTCACATAACAGCCAATCACAGCGCCGTATAGATTTGCGCTACAATATTCTCATCTGAGACGCTGTTTTTAGTGCCGGACAATATAACAAGAGAGATATAACACGACGATTTTAAAAAATTGGCCGATTTTTATTAAGATGTACCGTCAGTGACTAACAGTCTGACTGTGCCATCGACAAAGGACTTCCTCCAACATGCCAAGTTCCCTCCAGCACTGAGTTTCTCGCACACGGTAAGATTAAGGAAAATAATAAAGACCAGCATTGTTACAGAATAAGAATGGTACCTGAGAGCCGCCATGTTCGGTCTCGATGTATCTCGGCATGGGAAATCGGACCTGAAGGATCTCACCAGCATCATCCACAGGACCTTGGAGAAGTTGACGGAAACTTTCATACTGAGGGTCATTATGGTAACCGGCTTTTTTCCACTGTGCAATTGTCTGAGATAAAAAAAAATATCAAAAGAAATTACGACCATTATCTGGTAGCATTACACTCTATTTTTTACGAATATACTTTATAAGAATGTCTCCCACTTCCTTTCCTCTTCCATGGAAAACAATTAGCAATTATAGTTCCATGTTTATCTCTGCATTCACTGTACATGCATCAGAATTTTATCAAAAACCTAGCATGTGCACAGCCGCCCCCTCCCCTCCAGAAACTCGATTTTTTGAGGGGAGGAGGGGGCTGTACACAGGCTACCAAAAACCCACCTCTCCGTGGAAAATGAGGATCTGAAAGAACGTGTCCAAGAGAAGAATCCTGTCTACCAAGATACTGCTAGAATCTAGTAACACCGGCTGAAAGAGATTAAGACACGGGAAACATCACCATAATGATTCTTTCTTATACAGTAACTTTGATAAGAACGCCATTAACTGACTTCCATAACCTGGCGATTTCTGAAGTGAATTATACAACGGCTCCAATAAACGATTCGATTGTTGTAATTGGTACTGCGTTTTTCGTGTTTGCTTGTGATTGGCCACGACGATTGTAAGAGTTTGAAACGAAAATGTTTCAGAGTTCTGTAAGTAAACGCTATGCGCCAATAAACTACTCTAGGTGGAAAACAGTTATTTAACCCTCAATGCATTCTTGTTTGCGACGTACATTGTATAAGCATAATTTCTTAGTGACAACGTTAACTTTTGCCGCAAACGGGAGGAGTTTGGAAATTTGAGACGTTCAGCCGTAGTTTGGGGGAACGACGAAGAGAACTGGACACACGCAGTACCTTGAACCGCTTTTATCAACAGAATGCCTGCTAAACTGTTCCAAATAAGTGACAATGGTTTAATCATAAACTAAAGAGAAGTTCTGAACTTACCTCGGGAGGTCCTTGGAAGGAATACGAGTACAAAATAGGTTGAATCATAATCAACGAGTTGGTGACATCCTCTCGGTTCAAAATATGTCTGTAGAGAAGACAACAAAACGGCGGGTTATTGCACAGTTATTGTCATTTAGAGCCACCTCTCTCCAAGAGTCCTACCCTACACTGTAGCAGCTCTCAACACCTCCACGACCGAGATGGAGTGTGAACGCAGAAACTGCTTTCAAATGTAAATACCATTCAAATGCTCACAGAAACCACGTCAAAACAGCGCGGATCATTTTCGCCACATAAAATTACTGACAGAGATATACGTCTGCTTGAAGATACACCGTATCAAGCAATTTATAAGATAAAGGAAATCCCTACCTGTAGTAAGCTGTCTCATCGGGGCTGTTGTTAAACACTTGAAGAAACTGTGAACGTCTCAGATGAAACATGAACTGCAAGGTAAAGGGTAACACACATTGAGCCCTTTCAGTCCCAAGTTCAAAACATTAATTCTACTTACTGACAGCCATACAGTTCTGAGAATTTGGTGGTACATCAAAGCAGTATCACTTGGCTGATGATTTTCCTTATTCTCATAACCTATTTTCTTGATATCATATTGGTATTGCGATGAGAAATTAGATTTTGATTGTTAGTATATACTAAAACAGTGGATAGCGTTGATGGCGCGCGCTGATTGGCTCGTCAAACTCCGGATATCCTGTGCTATTTACCTCCGAGAAACTCGAGAGAAAATGGCGTCCGGTTTGCATCCGTGAAAAGTGAAGAAATCATCCAAATTAATTTGTTTTTGGTGTTTATTATCTCACTGTTTTAGTATAAACTAAAACAACTATTCACCTCAGTCTCGGTGGCTAGCGGTGGATATTTACCGAGCCGCGAAGCGGCGAAGTAAATATCCACTGCTAGCCACCGAGACTGAGGTGAATAGTTGTTAACTACCGGGGTATATTTTTAAAGGGTTAACTAGCGAAACACCAATACGTGGAGGGAGATTTTTCGTTTCCTGAATCACCAGCCGTGTACATGCTATAAATTTGCAGCTATCGCTGTTCTTGTTCTTCTCCTCTTCATTTTAAGTGAAGACACACTATCAAGAAGCATTAAATTAATGCTTAGATGAATATTGTGTTGTCTGAAAAAATACAACCAAACACCACATGTATCTATAGTCAATATTAAACAATTATTCCACAAGCGCGCGTTGGATATGAGTTGGCTATAATCATCTCATATCCAACAAGGGCGAGTGGAATAATTGTTTTATTAAAAACTCCCCAAAAATAGAGCAAACTAAACTTTAAAAAAACGCCTCAAAAAAATCACGCGTACGCTTGCCATATTCGTAGAGCATGGTACATGTATAATGGCTCATAGCCCATGATGGCTAAGCCAATGAAAACTCTCGAATTGCATTATCCAATGATCCAGTTTTTAATAGAAACTATAATTCTTTTTCTTTTGGCTTGAAGATTTGACTAGGGATTACTTGAAGTCCATATCGACAACTATTAATATTACAATTTTTGTTTTAATGATTCTTAACAATGTCTTGTCGGAAAAAAGACAACCAAATACCACATGTATCTACAGTTAATATACACTACATTAGTAGAATTCTACTAGTATACTAATGCAAATGCTGCAATCTGATTGGCTGAGCTACTCGTATACTATCAGCCATTAGAGTACAGTTGGCCGCCGGTCGTCCAAGAAATGCGATGTTTTTATAGTTCTTCCGAAGTTTTGGAAGGAATTTTTGATGTAAACGGGTAATTAAATTCCTGGGAAGACTAAAAGAAGCACTTTTAAGGTTTCTTGACTTTAAAAACTTGAAAATATTGAAAAAGCGGGTATGCGCGTAAACAACTGCAAATTTGCCAAGGACAGTCTTTGTTTATGGGTAAAGTTCAATAATGCGTGGGAAAATCATTGGAAGCCGTTATTTGCGTTAATTTCAGTTAGAATTCTACTAAAACAATTAGATTATTCGCTCTCGATTTCTATGAGGCGATAGTTGATTCGGCCTTCAGCCTCATCAACTATCTTCTCATAGAAATCTCGAGCTCATAATCTAATTGTTAATTGTACCATTCTTTCTCTTAAGGCTTAAAGATCTGACTATAATGTAGTTTACTTGAAGTCCATAATTATTATTTTTTGTTTTTGTTTTAACTATTGAAAACTTAACAGAATGCCATGGGTAAGAGAATTTGGTAAACTATCAAGCAGAGAAAATTTGGTTATGACGTCACTGTACGAACGTCCGTACAGACTCTGGGGTAGGGGGAGGGTAGTCTAAGATAACCTTAACAGGGGAGCACAAGAATGCCATCTTTTCTTGGCAGGATTTAAGAAAAGAAAATTCATTTCTAAACTGGTCTGTCAACATTCCATTGTTATTAGCCCTGTACCTGTGGATATAAAGTGAAGTTATCGGCCAGACGGAATGAGCCTGGATCATCCTTGTGGTATTCACCAAACTTCTGACACAGTCTTATGAGCATGCGATCTAACCACCGCAACACGTCAGGACCATCATCCCCCTCGGCTCTATAATGAGACAGTACAATGAACTCAGACAATTAAACAATACAAAACATGACAATACCATTACTTAGCATCAAGTGGTATTTTAAAGTTTTAAAACCGACCATGCAAGACTGATGATTTTTGTTATCGAGATATGCCAAGTTCTTAAAGATAGATCACTTATACAACCTACATACACAATGAATGGGGCAATTTAATTTGCCCAAAATGTTGCTTTTATTCTGTCTCAATCTTCCATCCTTCTTTCGTTTTGGTGTTTTATCGCTAAAAAGGAACCTTTGTACCTTGGTAAAGAGTACACCCCCAAAAAATAACCAAGAAATTAAATGACCAAGCGTTGGACTACGAGTACGAGGTTGAGTACGAGTACGATTTTCGAATTTCAATCCAGTGGCGTTTCCAGAGCCCTCGCTCTTCTTGTTAGTTTTAGGTAGAGAGAGTAGTACTGTAGTTCACGAGATGAGATGGTTATGTGAGCCAATTAGAACGCACGCTTCGCTAAGGCTACACATGTATGTTATAAATAACAATTTTTCCATGAGCCCGAGTTGGATATGAAGTGATAAAACAACCAACGAGCGTGTAGCGCGAGTTGGTTATAATCACTTCATATCCAACAAGGGCGAATGGAATAATTGTTTTAGTAAATTCTCAAACCGGGTTTTGTCGCCGATTTTTATTTCGCCATTATAGAGGGCTGAAGTTGAAAACTTCGTGCGGAAAATTCTTAAACTTGGCGCACTATTTTCCATATCATGATGACGTAAAACTCCGACTATTGGCTCATAGTCGGAGTTTTTTTAGCCCATCAAAAAGCTAGAAATGCAATAGTTGGAGCTCAGAATTTACTAATGATATTTATACCAATGATCCGGTGTGCAAGTGATACAGGTATGTACAATGTACATCTGTAAGGACTACAGTTTTCGCTAACTGTGACAATGTAATATCCATTGTTACCCGTCTGTCCCTCATGAGAATTCCCAGATGTCTAGCAGTCCTGTAGGGGTTAAAGATCAGAGTGTTTTTTTCTCTCTCTCCCCTTCATTCTTTTCATAAAAAGTCTTTAACTGGACACATACCTGAACACAGCTATTCTGCTCATCATGACAGCAGCAGCCTCTTGGTCGAATCCCATAGCAATGTGTTGAATACTAGATGACTCTACCCAGTTCCGTGCGCATGTTGTGACTCGTACTCTCCGCTGACCGCTGGAATGTTGGTACTGTGTGATGAACTGTATGCAGCCTCGTCCTCCTTGGGGGACTGGTGCTGTGTGCTGAGATTGATAGAAAAAAAAAACAAGTGTCATTTTCAATTCATCAAGTTAAATGATGACAAAGTTGAAATTATTGTTTCCCAAATATGCTTGATTTTAATGCTGTTTTGGGAGATGTACATTGTAATGTCCTTGTGTTTATTAAATACATTCTAACCTACTGCCCAGTTGTACGCGTAAACTGGTGAAGTGCACTTAGCCTTAAGGCCAAAAAGTAAAAGAAGTGGGGAACAACAGGGGCGGGTCCAGGATTTTTCAAGTGGGGGGTGGATGGTACCTTTGGGTTGTAGAATAAATGGGACATGCCCCAAAAATATGTCCAACTGATTTGAGAATTGAAACCTTCATTGTAATTTAAAACGGTTACGCCACAAATACAAGTAGTGCCACAAAGTAGAAATAACAACTGAGGTAACTATCCAGAGTGTTGCCCTTCATTTCTGCTATAATATTCACAACTATCTTATTTCAATTACAGTGTATTTTTTTAATTTTTTACTTTTTAAAAAAGGGAGGAGGGAGTGGCTGCAGGGTCGCTAGCCACCCAATCCAACCCTCCCCCTCCCCCTAAATCAGCCTCTGAGAAAAGACTGAAAATACTTTCAGTCAAGTCCTACGTCCTCATCTGCTACCAAAGTCAGTTGTTTTTGTAGCATCTTGTTTTCATCATCAATCTTTATTTTGCTGTCAACAACCAAATCAAACCATCTTCAATAGTCTTACCTGATTTACTATTTCAAAGAAAACTCCCAGTGTTGTTTGAGGCTCCAGTCCACAGAGCTTCCACGCACAAGTTCCTCCAACACCGATTTCCTGAAAAAGATTGACAAATAGCAGAAAATCACAAAGCAGAGTTCAACAGCAGGCAAGCATCACTATTACAAACTCACAGTATTGAACGACCAAATTGAAGTGCTTCTGACATTAAATTTCTTGATTCTTTTTATTCATCCATTTTCTAGTTTCAAACATCCTTTTACCAAAGCAAGCATATCAGAAAGTGCTCTTTTCTGCTGCTTTTTCTCTTCTTTTTGGCCGCTGAACTGTGATGCATGCCAAAATGTCAGGAAGGTTCACAAATGAAAGATTCTCTCATGACATACTTATTGTACTTATACATGTACATGTATTAACTCATCGCCGTTCTTACACATGTATCTAAACATGTTAAAGAACTGACTTACTGTTTCTGACACATTGGGTCCTTTTCTGTCCATTGATATACAGGGTCCAATAGCTCCTGATACTCTCAACTCTCTTGATGTCTAAACCAACAACAACAAACATTAGATCATACCCTGGAGCCCCACCCTACCACCACCCCCTTAATACTGCCACCTCATTATCATGGCAACTTTACTCTGGCCCAAACAAAAGCTTGGACAGTGATTTTCTTATTTAAGGAACCCCTTTAACAATAAGGCCAGATTTTTGTGGCTTATTGCTGACCAGATTAACAGCATTCGACTGTAACTGAAACACAACTGAAGCAGAAAAAAATAGTTTACATGTAGGACGGCTTGGACTAGACAATGGAAAGATTGAGTGAGTGGTGGGAGAGAATACTTCTTAGCAGGTGGACAGGTTACAGGTTAGATGCTTGATTTTTAAACTAAGAAGGATTACAAGTGAAAGGGTCTTAACAACCTCAGTGGTTAAGGGATTCCATTATACAATTATATATATGTACATGTCTAGTACATGCAAACTAACCTTCACTTCAAGGGTCGCACCAAAAGCCATTTTAAATTCTCCACGCATGTCTTTGGCAAAGACTCTTTGGAAGGTCTGTTTAAAAAGCGCTGTGTTGAATGAGTCACCCATCACCATGTAACCTCTGAAGACAGAAAATCAAACAAAATTGTAGTGCCACACTGTAGAACAGAGAGGCAAAGTCAACAATGATACAGTTTCCTGTACACATTGAGCCTCAGTCAACAGACTTCTCCACTCATTTACTCAATTCATTCCTCACTTGAAGGAGGTCTTGACTACTAGTTATACATGTAAGTCGCCCCACATAAAGGCACAAGTCCATTAAAGAGTTTACACAAGGCGACTGGTTGTAGGCACAAGTCCCTTGCCCTTGTACACTGGGGAAAGGGCAAACTCTATACATGTATGTGAAGAGATTATTTTCATTTGGTTGCAGGGGGTTCTCCAGCAAACTGTTCACATACATGTAAAGGGACAAACAGGTTGAATTCATGGGAAAAATCGAAGAGACCAAATTTGGGTCTCTGCAACTACATGTACATGTACATGTAGATTTTTTGAAAAAAATGGATAATTGTGTTTCTTAACATAAGAGATCATGAGGACTTGTCGCAGTAACTTGCCCCCTCATGTGTGCTAACCTTACAATGTATATTGAACAGTACCGCTCAGATAATTATACATGTACGTTAACTGCGCAGACGCATATCATACGCACATACGCATATGACTATACGCATATACACGTATGACTATACGCACATACGTGTATGAGTATACACACATACGCGTATACCTATACGCACATACGCGTATAGTTATACGTGCATATACGCATATACATGCGCGTATGAGGTGTCTTTGTTATTCAGGACGAAAACTTTTCTTTGTGTTTCATTGTTGTGAAAAAGAAAGAGTCTAAAAAGCAATGATCCAACAACAGAACATTAAAATATTTGCATAAAGCAAATGGAGATCATGTTAAAAACACGTACGGCGCATCGCTTCATGTTTGTACTGAATAACGAGAAGCAGCAGTTTATCTGCTTTATCTTTCACTGCTGATGAATCGGAACGAAAAGAAAAATGTTACTTAAACTCTGCATTTAAACGTGTGAATTATCTGGCGATTTACTAAGCAGATATTCACGTAAAGCGCTTCGGAAAGTTCGATCAAATTTTAAGTGCCGAGAAAAACTGTAATAATTTTAGGAAAGTCACTCCGTAGATGTACACCATGTAGGTAATTGACTACATGACATATAAACAAACTTCCCTCGATGAATGTTTGAGAACAGGTAAAAACCATGAAATTTTGTATCATGAAAGATGTTTTCACTAATTCAGGGCAGTCGGCGTCTGTTTTTTGGCACGCATCGGCAAGTTGCGAGATATTTATCGGTCTAAAGCCTTCCGAAGACCTTGTCGAAAAAATTATTATCTCCGGTTATATTTGACACAAATCATTCATTCAAACAGTAAAATGTTCTTTCTTTAACCAGATAATTGTTAATACAAGTTTCTATGGTGCGCTGCTCACGTTTAGTTATTTTTTACTTCAAGGAAAAGTTCTGTGTTTCGCACACGTCGGCAAGTCACTTGAGAGATGTTTGTTGTCTAAAGCCTTCCGAAGACCTTGTCGAAAAAATTATATCTCCGGTTATATTTGATAACGTGTAGTATGCATAATGAATGGGAAAGTTTCTGAGAAAAACTTGTTTATCGATGGTGTAAGCCATAAAAGAAACATCCTGTGTGGGTTTGAATTCAGAACGCTGTTTACAAACGGGTTTCTTTGTCGATTCTGCTGAAATATGATGCAGCGGTATTTAAATTTATTTTGAACACATTCCAAAGCCGTTGCGACGGATGTAGTGTGGTAAGTGATGAAAACGTCTCCTCTTCTCATGAAAGTCCCATTCGAAAAGGATAACCCCTTTATATCGATAAGCACATACTTTCTATCTAACTCATATACACTTGCAACAGCGTAACGGGAGAAGTCTTCATGCTGCCCGTACTGTAGTCGTTTAGTTTTTTAGTGCTGTCAAGCTTTTCTTTAGAACAACAGCCTGCTGACAGTAGAAAGACAATAAGCTAGCTCATAAATACTAATGAACATACCTGTATATGGGTATATATGCATTTTTATACGCACATACACGTATAGGTATACGCACATACACGTATACTCATACGCACATACGCGTATACCTATACGCACATAGACGTATATTTATACACGTATTATGTGCATGTTTTGGTTAACGTATATCTGAGCGGTACTGTACATGTATCTCTACAGAGTCTCTACGGTGTAGTTAGTTATTGTTTGGTTTTGAATGTTCAATTCCATTTATTAATTTATTTGTTTATTTATTACAGACAATGCCTGGGTCTCCATGGAGCTACAGCTGTATCTGTATGATTGTGTACTGCATCAGAATGAATCACACATCTCTTGGGGAGGAGGATTGTGTCTAACATCGCATCAGCACAAGCTACCCCATCAAACATTACAGAAATTGAAGTGACAAGTTGTGATGCATACGTACCCAGTCACATTGGGAAAACTCTTTATCTCATGCAGTCCTGTCTGATCCAGCTGACATGCAAATATATCAACAACATGGCCATTCTCTGCTGTGCGTCTTGACAATGCTTCATAATGCTGCAAGTTACATGTAGATGATCACCAAAATTAATTACCAAAAGGCTATTTATTAAAACCTGGATCATTGGATAATGCAATTCAAGAGTTTTCATTGCTTAGCCATCATGGTACATGTATATGAGCCATTTTACCATGCTCTACAAATATTGTAAGAGTAGGTGAAATTTTAAGGGGATTTTTATTTTTATTGTATCTTAGTTTTCTATATTTTGGGGCCATTTTCAATACAAAAATTATTCCACTTGATAATTGAAGGGGTGAGTGCAAAACCATGCTAAGTGACTATTTGGCTGAAAAAAAAAATGTTCGCGAAAGGGCCTGAATTTTGGCATGTGGGTTTCGTTTTACCTGAGAAACATTGCTCTGAATTTTTTTTCGCTGGGTTGCTCTTCGTTGTCAAGATATTACGTATGCAAACAACCCTCAGTTTTCCAAGCGGTATCTTTTGGAGATCTATTGTTAAACGAAAAACAAAAGAAACCTTTTGTTTCGCTAAAGGATGAAGTCACTATAACGCAATCACTTCTCACCTCTGCTTCGTTAGCTCAAGTGGATAACGCGCCGAATGGAGATGATTTGAATTTGTTTTGTCGTGACACTCGAGGGTTCAATTCGAGGTCGGTGAAATCTTTTCTTTTTTGTTCTGTTTTTGTTCTTCTTTCAAAACCCTTCTTCGTGTCTTTGTAATTGAGGACTTCGGTGGAAAAAGGGCGGAAGGTGTTTTACTCAAAATTTAACTTTGTCAGAAACGCTCCAAATTACGCATGTAGTTTTGATTAGGTGCGTTAAAGAATGTTCTGCATGTTTTCTTGCTGAAGTTTGCTTAGTTTTCGAAATATTACGTATGCAAAAAAACTGTAGTTTGTGGTCACGTCAGCACGTGACCGCAAAGACGGTAATTTCACTTAAAATCAAGCAAAATATTGATCTTTTACAACGCGCAACCTTAAAAAGTGTTCATTTCAGGTAGAAAAAGCGTTAAAACTTTGATTTCTTGTTAACGTGCGGCCGCAAAGACGTTAATTTCACTCAAATTACCGCTTGAAACTAGGGTTAACGTTGAAGGTTAGCGTTTGGGGTCCGCAGATTATGGGTCGAGCGTAGAGTTAACATTCAGGCCTAGGGTTATTGCTTAGGGTTAGGGCTAGTGCTCAGGATTAGGGTTGTTGCTTAGGGTTAGCGCTAGCGCTTCGGTTTAGGCGAGAGTTAAGGTCAGGACACGTTAGAGTTAGCGGTGTTAGGGCGCGGGAAACAATCTCGACTTGCACGAATCGATACCTAAATAAAGTCAATGAATAGTGGCTAGAGAGAGAGGTTGAACATTTTGCAAATTGGTTGCGTCAGTGATTGAAATGTTTCTACGTGAAATTACTTTTTTGGTACAAAACTAATGCAGTGAAAATGGAATAAATAAATAAATAAAGAAATAAAGAAATAAATAAATAAAATAAAAACTCAGCTCGTTCCGGGAAATGATTATATCTGACAACACAGAAAGAGCAAGCCTTAAGCTAACACGCTGCTCATGCAGAAAAAAAGCCCATGAAACATAAAATTTATCAGCAAAGGAAGGCTGAAATACAAAGCAAAACTCACATTTGAGCTGAAGTTTTCTTCTTGCTATAGTTAAACCTGCGATCAGGCGTTGTCTGTCTTTTTTCTTCGCGGCGGGATCGATTCTATTGCAATTCAAAGTACATCTGCTTGGAAAACCACGATACACACTCACGGAACGCTTGCTTGCGAATTTAACCGACCTGCGATTTCTCTTTGGCCCGTAAAAATGGCTTAGATCGAAGGTCTTCGACTTTGCTGCCTAGCCTCTCTCGCCAGTTCCCTCCCGGCCGTGTCTGAGTCACGCATCACGCTAGCACACACGATACGTATACGTATGAAAGATTATTATGGGATATCCCAGGAATTTTTGCAGCGGAGGATGTTAAGGCCGCCCATTTCAAGAAAATATTAAGAGTCTAGAAAGCAGTTCTAATTTCCAATACTGACACATGCCGAAGTTTAGCAAATGAGCTTTAAGTCCGCGACGGATGCTTTGTTTTGGAAGAAGAATCCTTTCTAGACTCTACCACCTGGCTCACTTGTTCTTCAGTGGCTAAGTTAACGGCGGACTTTAGCCATCTCGGAACAAAAACACGCCTCGGTTCTTTGAGGCATGCTGGTGACTTTCATCGAGGATCAAAGGCTTAATGATGCCAAATCTCCTACCAGGCGGTCGCAAATATTCCTCAAGTAAGCTTCGAATATCGGTGGAAATAACCAGCAAACACTGTTTAATTAACAGGTAAGCTCTGAATTTGTGTTATCAAAGTAATCGATGCTTTGCGCGCCAAAAGCCAACGTCACAATGGCAGCTAAAAAAAACATATCCAGATCCTTACCGGTCAAAACGGCAATTCAATTACAAAGACACGAAGAAGGGTTTTGAAAGAAGAAGAAAAACAGAACAAAAAAGAGAACATTTCACCGACCTCGAATTGAACCCTCGAGTGTCACGACAAAACAAATTCGAATCAGCTCCGTTCAGCGCGTTATCCACTTGAGCTAACGAAGCAGCAGTGAAAAACGATTGTGTTATAGTCACTTGATCCGTTAGCGAAACAAAAGGTTTCTTTTGTTTTTCCCTTAACAATAGATCTCCAAAAGATGCCGCTTGGAAAACTGAGGGTTGTTTGCATACGTAATATCTTGACAACGAAGAGCAACCCAGCGAAAAAAAATTCAGAGCAATGTTTCTCAGGTAAAACGAAACCCACATGCCAAAATTCAGCCCCCTTTCGCGAACATTTTTTTTTCAGCCAAATAGTCACTTAGCATGGTTTTGCACTCACCCCTTCAATTATAGCCCAGCAGATAATTATGGCCCACTCAGCTCATTGGCCATCTACATGTACCATCTCATATCCAGTGAAGGCTCGTGAGAGATTGTTAAGTAGCATCTGTTTATATAAGATTGAAAGCATGGAAGAGCCATTTTGTCACAATAATTATCTTTTTGTAATACCTTGATAGCCTTCCTGACATATCTTGCATTTTCTTTCTCTAAGTCATGATGTGATCGCATTGGATTCTTCAATTCCTCATCAACCACCATCCCTGGGCCCTTGTGATGTGAAATACAAATTTCAATTTTTTTAGTAATTACACAGCATTGCTAAAAAAAATGGTCCTATAATATAAAACATCATTTTGTGAGATGCACTAGGTTAAAGATAATTAAATGTACATGTATCTAATGGACCTCAGATCCAAAAACTACATGTAAAATGCTTGGGCAATTTATAAATGTGAAATGAGGTAACAGATACAAGGGACATAACATGCCTCTCTTTAACAAAAACTCTACATCTACATGTACAAGGTGTAAATTGAGTATCAGGAATCAGCTGGATTGTATATAATGCTGAATCTCTTATCTAAGGATGTGTCATGATACTCCTCAGAATTGCTTCATGCTTTTGAAATGAGCTGTCATCCTTCAAAAATACTACTTCATGTTACTAAGCTGAATGAATGTACATGTAGTATACTTCTAAACTACTGTAAAACTGAACAATGGAACTGTACATCCATGTTATATTGTTTACAGTAGCTACCTGTGTTCCAGGTCCACCCATAAACAGCATGATCCTTCCACCAGTGTTGGGGTATGTACACTGTGAAGATACAATGTTACTCAGTACAACAACACTTTAACTGCATTGTCAAGAACATCATCACTTACATGTAGTTCCTTCACAATATAGACAGCAATTTGTGTTGCAGATTATGAGTAAGATCAAGTTGTTGTCTGGGGCACTATTACTTTCTACAAGTCAAGTGTGAGCTTACTTCTTATTTTTGGCCCTACATGTCACTAAGAAATTCTGGTAGTACAGTGTCATTAGTTATGAACATGTGATTGATTATCGCAGTTACACACACAAGACAGTGTAATTAGTTGTAAGCTGAAGTGAAACTTCAAAGTACATAACCATGCATACTAAAAAGAAATACAATAAATGAGCCCCAGACTATAAAAGCAAAGTTCTGCACACAAAATGAACCTGGCTGTACCTCCAACAGACCAACAGCAATCGATAGAGCTGCACCAGTGGACCTCAGTGGTCGTTTTCCAGTGGGAACGGGCCATGGATCTCGCTGAAGCTCTCCCAGTAAATCAGTCAGGCTCATGTCACATTTGTGGACTGGCTGTAGAAATCTGATCAGAAACAAAACCAAATTAAGTTTTTAAAGCATTCTATACAATGTAGCTAATATTGCTCATTTTGTTACTGGATTTACATGTAGTTTTAAATGATCTAATGAATGCTGTAATAAATTATGTTTGCAGCACTAAGACTAAAGTCCAATCTGATGTACATGTAGTCTCAAAGTGAACAAAACACCTACAGATCAGATATGTTTAAGTCAAATAATCAATGTCTACCAATAGCAACAATCAAAGTATAAAAATATGCTCGTATGTACCTTGTATTCAAGATTGTAGTCAGCAGACTGAAGCAATTTCCAGTTGTTTAAATGCACATGTACGTTAAATTGGTTTACATGTGTAGTTAATAATTATTTCTGTACCTGTTAAATGTATCATTAGGTTGTTGTTGTGGTGGAACAGGCCCGCCTCTCATCTGAGGCTGTTGTCCTCGTGCACTGCCTCCCAAGCCAAGCATGTCCTAAAAGTTAACATTCATGTTTTAAGCAGAGCTCCAGTGTTCTCTCTTACATTTGACTGCAGCAGAGTGAAACAGACACATCCAGATGATTAATGTGTGATTTACACTGTATGTACTACGTGTATGACAGACACTTCACCAGTGAACGAAATGGACTGGAGAAAAAAGCCTACATGTACAGTAGAACAACATGTACTACATGGCTCACTGAAAAACACTACGTACATATACTGTAGACTATTAGATAATATTATAACACTATGCAAACCTGTATTTGTTTAGCATTGAGGTCCTTTGTTCCTCTAAAGACATAGCTCTTGGAACAACCTTCACATCCCAACTCATGAACATGAACCTAGCACATTGGCAGCAAGACGACAGAAAATTATTACTGATCTTATCACCTTTTCTTATAACATCTAATAACTTTTCTTAATGTATGGTTTTTACATAATGTTATGTTACTACATGTACGTCATGCAGTAAAGTGGATGATATTATTTAAAATTAATACATTAGAACAATAAAAAGGTTTACGTGTACTTTAAGTTCGTACAAATGCTGAAAAATGTTGACTGTAACTCTCCTACATGGAATGTGATAAAAACATGCCAGTCTTGCTCAGATATAACTGTATGCTAGCCACAGAATTTTGTCACGGTTTATAATTACAACAAGAACTCAAAAAGTGCAAAACCCAACTAGTGATTGTCAAAATGTATTTTGCTGCAGTCAGTCATAAAAAATAGCTATATTTCAAGAAAACAATGAATCTTGAAAACAACAAACAAACAAAATGCATTAGCATCTGCCACTCACAAACCACAAACATAGCATTCAGTTTCCAAGAGGCCCACAAAGCAGCAAGAAAAAGAGAAAAAACATAGAGCACAAGCACTGACTGAGCAGTTTTTGAGTTATTGCAAGGGACAGTTTATCGATCATACAATTCTGTGTACCAGGGCATGTACATGTAAATGGTGATAGTCCTTACCATTTTACCAAATGTGATGAGTCCAACTAAAGCATTTGGTGGCATAAGACTCAGCGACATTTGGAGTGATTCCTATAGCAAAAATAATTACACAAAATTTTTTAGTGCTTTAGAGTGCTTGCAATTTGTACACATACAAAATGTACATGTACATGTACATGCATATGTAGGCAGAGTTTTTTTTACTTGGTTGCACACTGTAGCTATGGTAAGGGTGCATCCCATGGACTTGATAAGCAGAGTCTACAGGTTGCACCAGCTAGCAAATGTACATGTACAGTAGTTTATGGGTGCGTCAAGAAAACAAAACAACAAAGTAAAAACGTACATTTGAGAATAAATAATAAAACTAAACTATTACAAGTTAAGGATCTATACATGCATGTCATCAAACCTTCACAGCTTGAAAGTCTTCATCATCCATACACGTGTCCAGCACAATCAGATAAATCAGTGGACCAGAGCCACCGCCACGCTGAGAAAAATAAAACACAAATTGCACAAAATTGACAATCAATTAAAGCAATTCAGACAACATAGAAAAACAAGAAAACCCATTATTGGGCGGGAAGATTTCCTTGTGAGCCATTATCAAAAAAAATCAACAGCTCACTAATCTGGGTTTTCAGTAGAAGCCGGCAACCGGCAGAATTCCACCGGCTGAAGAGACAAATGTAGCCGCCTGTTCTGGCTAGTAAAATGTGCACACATGTACATGTAACATAAATTAAGACTTACAGACTGAGACGTTTCCAGAAGAAAATAGTATTTAAAAAAGGTGGCGCTACTTGTTTAAGGGTAACCCTAAATCTCTTATTGATTAAGAAAGCATGTGTTACATGTACGTCTAATTTTATGCTCATAAACAAATCATTTTGTGTAAGTTCATCAAGTGCTCCAATGCAACACTTTGTCCCCCAAAATGCATGAAATCCCATCTTTGGCGACCTGCAATTTAAAAAGGTTTCCTACATGTAGGTTGGCTCGGCCCTTCAGGCCTCACATTATGCCACTTGTTATGATTTATTGACCACCTGTAAAATTAACTTCTACTGAAAACCATGGATAACCCAATTCATTCCATCATTTATTGCGAAGAATTTGTGCAAACATCATGTAAAATCATATTTTGAATTGACATTTGAAGTAAAATGAAATGAAAAACAGTTCCATATTAGCAATGAAGCAGCTGCCTTCCAACCCCGCAAGGAAAAATTCCAAAGAGATTGGAATTATTATAAATTTTGAAGTAGTTTTTTTTTCCTAAAAACAGCGACAAGAACATGCCATTTCGTTCGTAACAAATTTTTAACCTCCAGGCATTTCAACCTGCATAATTTGTTATTTTTTCCGCACCCTGTCAGATGGCATGTTTATTGAGAAGGAAGGTGGTTAAATGGCAGGATTGCTTCACCATCGTAAATGACATAACATGAAGTCACACAGTAAGGACTAGTAAAGTTACCTGCAGAGTATACTCAATGGTGGAGAACTGAGGAATGAGCTCTGCAGGTTGATGTTGTTCTGATATCCCTGCATACTGAGGAGGGAACTGTTAAATACATGGCACTGTCAGTACAACTAATAAAACACTCATCCTTTGGCAATTATGAAATATTTTCAATATTTTTAACTACAGTACCGCTCAGAACTAAGCGAACCTAAAACGCGTGTACTCAACGAACCCCTAACGCGTTAAAATGGCCAACGCGTTTTTGCCAACGCAAAAGCCCCACGCGTTTTTGCCAAAGCGTTAGCTATTGTTATTCATAACCAATATTCCTTTTGCGATGCTTTGTTGTGGCGAACAAAGGACGACTTCAGTTCGAAACAAATGCGTGATTTGGAAATCCATGCAAAGCGAAATCCAAATCAAAACGCAGCAAATTAACAAGCCCAGTTGAAAATTTGACCGTTCGTAGAACCGCTTTGTAACGCTACTGAAATAACGCGCCTTGATGTTGTCGCATTACGCCGCACGAGGTTTTGGTTCACGTTCTTGATTATTACGCTATCCGCAGAAAGAAAAACCCGTCTTCTAGCTTGTTTGGTACTAGGAGACATTTGTCTCTGCCGTTAAAAACTTGGTTGCTTGTGAAAATGTAACTCTGTTCTCAAACCCATCGTGACATTTATACTCAGCGAGAATTTTGCGGTATCAGATTGAAATAATATACCACTTATTAACCGAGAGTGAGGTCATTACATCAAGGCCTCGGTCTGAGATTTCCCTGTAATGATCGAACGGACGAGGTTAATAAGTTGTTTATTATATGGCCTTTTTAGCGCTGGAAAAAAAACCGGAAGCGCTTTCCAATATCCGTTTGTGCGCGAGAGAGATCATTCGAGGCCACGTTCACTGAACAGAGAAAACCCTGGTCGTGCGATCGAAACCAGAAGGGACAGTGAAAACAGTTTCTTTGAAAATGAGACAATTTTTACACCAAGATCTAGGTCAAATTTAACATTGAAATTTTTTTTTTTATAATGCCCGGTCATTACAAGAAAATAATGACCGCTCAGCAGCCAATCAGAGCGCGCGCACTATTGTAGCCATATAATAAAGGGACTTTAAGATATGGTACGGCTAGGCTGTAGTACGGCGGCAGAGAGGGAAGATCACTTCCGGTGACGTCATGACGCGCGTACCAGTACTGCTTTCCCGCCGTAGCCTTGCTTTCTACTACGGGAAAGTGCCTGGTTTCACGTACTCTTCACTACGTGAGTATAAGTCTGCTGTTTACTCCTAATTTTAGCGCTTTTTTCACTGTTTGAACAGCCTAGTTTGAAGATAAAGTACTCAATAATAAAAATCATTTGTAAGATGATTGTTTCTTTGTCATTTGTACAGAAAATTTAAACGATTTTAACACCTACCACGAGATGATCAATTCAGTCATTAGTATCGGGCCGAACAGCCGTAGATAAGCAAGCTTCGTATGTAGTAATCTGAGCTATAATTGCTTATTGCTGTTCAAAATGTATTTTATTATGATGAAAAGTTCTGTATTTTCGGGCTTATCACATACTTAATTGTTGTATGAACAAATCCGTGCCGAAATGGAGCTTTCTATCAGTGTTTATATTTTGCTTTGTGGTTGGAATTACAGGCTGTTCTATCAAGTTCTAAAATGCAAATCTAAGTTCTGGGAGAGGTAAGACGGTTACAGGGGAAGGACATCATCGTCATTAATCAAGCCCATTTCGTATGAAAGTCGAGTAAAGTCTCTGGTTTCCTTGAGCGAAGTCATTTTGTAAAGACACGTAGAGGCTGCACATGCTGTTGCCGTGCAGCAAAATCTTAATCATTTTAGTTTGGCGGGTAACACGCCGTTGTCAGCCAAGTCCCTCACGGCCAAAGTAGCCGTAGTAGAACCGCGCCGTAGCGTATCTTAAAGTCCCTAATGACATACGGGTGCTGAGCGAAATTATGCAAATCGCGACAAAATGAACAACAGATTGAAAAACCATCTTCTAGCTTGTTTGGTACTAGGAGACATTTGTCTCTGCCATTAAAAACTCGGTTGCCTTGTGAAAATGTAACTCTGTTCTCAAACCCATCGTGACATTTATACTCAGCGAGAATTTCGCGGTATCGGATTGAAATAATGACATACGCGGGCTGAGAGAAATTATGCAAATCGCGACAAAATGAACAACAGATTGAAAGCTAGACGATTTCAATTAACCCTGCGCCAGATACGCGACCTACCTGGAGAACTGTAAATCACGCAAGGAGGAAAAAACCTTGTTATGCCTTCCAAGGTAAATCACCAAAGAATTAAAGTTAAAGCTTATTACATGGTGATCAGTTCCATTCCGCTCAAGCAATAAAAGCAGCGTATTGATTGAAAATTATGATGTCCACTGCGGTGTTTACACAGCGTCTAAAGCCGATAATTTTACATTTACAAGAACTATTAGATGCCTTGATATTTACTTTTTTCAACTACAGTCAAACAAAACAAAACTGGAAACTAGCCGTTCTAGAGTAATCAGTTCTCATTTACGATGGAAGAATAAAACGTATTCTATAGTTTGCGAATATCATGCACTGATTGTGGACGGCGCGCTGGAACGATAGAAGTTAAAACATTTGTCTGCGTCTTGTCAGTTGTCTTTTCTACCGTCGGTAAAATTTTTTCTCCAACCGCATAGTTAGAAAGCGCTTTTCAGGCTACTTCCTATAATATTGTTTTATTCGAAAATGCAGGACATATTTTCGCGAATGAATGGCTTACGAGGCAACATTGTGTGAATTAAAACGAACATTGTGTCAAGCTTTTTGAACAACAGTGACCGTGAGTCGAGATTTTTATAGTATGCCGAAGCTAAGACAATTCATTCACTATAAAACCGAGACATAATTTCGCTTGGCTTTTAAACAAATATCGCGTACTCTTAAAGGGGTTCAACTGTGATTTGTGCGGACTTAAGTCCATGAGAGTTGACTCCGGATTCAAAGAACAAATCATCAAGATTAACTCGAAAATTTCCGCAAAAACTAAGCCAAAATAATACTTGAAATCGCTTGACATTTCTAAACAAAGATCTACTATTTTCAGAAGAATCGAATTACTTTTTGTGTTAAAATTCGATAAAAAACACTTCCCAACGGCCAAGTGTCTAGACACGATAACGATCTTTTCAGAAATAAAAAATTCCCGACATTGTCTGTTGATTTTTTCTTTCACGGCACCGTTTGAAAGCTCCTTATCTTTATAATGTTGAATTTGCGAAATGCAAATTCGGTGAATCCAAACAGACAGAACAAAATGGTTTGTATGTAACCGCCGCCATATTCAGCCGGTACGGAAGAATTAGAATTTGTCTGCTCCTTTAAGACACATATTCATACCGAATGTTATCTTTAGAAAAGGTTGTTACCTTCCTTTCATACAGTAACAAAAGAAACGAACAATAACCAAGCTCATACATACTAATGCGTTTACTTCAACGCGTTATAACGCGAAGTCCAAACGCAGTCTAACGCAGCAAAACGCATGTGCGCGTTTACATGTAACCCTTCGCGTTACGAACGCGCGTTCAATGTTCGCTTAGTTCTGAGCGGTACTGTAGCTTGTACATGTAGGCATAACATACATGTATCTCATCTTTAAGAGTTGAATTTTGATGTATTTTCTTGATACATATGCATCAATCTGCACAAGAAACTTGCACCTCCAAAAGTGTGGAACTTATCTGACCCCCTTTTGACTAAACACATAAACTAGTATATTCAGCCCCTTCCCCAATAACATTGAGCTACAGGACCAATTATGGAACTCAAAATAGTAATATTACAAGAGAGAGTCTACAGGAGTTTCCACTTAATAGCAGAACAAAATGATGATGTTAAGTCTTCCCTGACCCTTCACAGTCTAATATCATGCATCAGCTGTAAGGGGCTGATTAGATGAGCCTGGCTGGCTCAGTTTTGCCAAGATCTTGGCACATTTGTTAAACACAACAAAAATGAATTTTGTGATTACATGATAACTGAGCCAGCCCAGTCAGCCAGGATGGCATCATGATATTGGGATCCCTGCTAACCAGCCTTGAAATTTTCCATTCACCGGACCAGCCCAGCTTGCAAAACCAGCAAGAGAAAAGCGAGTAACACACTAATCATTGCGAACTGGTTCCAGGAAGTCTCCCACTGAATCTATCTCAGCAAACCATACTAACCAGCTCCGAGCTGGAACGTCTCACATAACAACTGGACAAAAGTAACCTCAGCAAATCAAGTCAGGCAGTCAGACCAAGGCAGCCCAGCTCATGTAAGACCTCGGCTTACAACTGTACATTGTATCTGTTAACTAGCACCTTTAGCTATTTTATTGCTGAATAGGTGATTAGAAAGAAAGTGCGTGCCCTAACAAATCAAATTTGGATTTAATCTTATTTATTTATTTATTTATTTATTTTTGTACTGTGTCATATCGTGGTCACAATTGAATGACTTTTATATTGCTTATTATTTTTCAAGTGTACTGTAAAACATACCGCATTTCGCTGGAAGCAGAAATTGCAATGCCATACTTTGGATCGATAGTCCACTTGGCTACCGAAAGAAAAAAGAAATGACTTTGTTATTTCACGATACATACATGTACCACAGAAGTAGAAGAACCGGCTTCTGAAATGTCACATCCAAATATATTAACCCACTTGAACTCACCAAAAAGGGTTTAAAACCGCTCTACAAGTGTTCCTGGTGCAAAGAACAGGATCGTAACAAATTGGAGGTAAGTCTGGCCGCTCTTTTAGTGGTGTATACATACAACCAACGGGAACAACCTAAAGAAAATCGTGATCATTTCGTGAATCCAAACATGAGCCTACACCGGAAAGCTCAGCTGACAATTCCGATAAACTCGCCAGTTTCTCGACTCACCATTCGTGTAGCTTCAAGACGGCTTGAAGGCCAAACGTTCCAGCTAAATCTAACACCATCACGGTCTTCATTTTGAGTGATAAAGTCTTGATAAGTCGTCATTTTCACAAGAAACTACAAGTCGATGACAAAACTCGGAAATATTGCCAACAACTAATGTGCCACGTCGCCTTCACATTCAACGGAGACTGGAAACTAGTGCCTTTGCTTCTGAGCCTGCGATGTCATATAACACAGGATATATTGGTAGAATTCTCCTAGTATACTAATGCAAATGCTGTAATCTGATTGGAGGAAAATTTTGATGAAAATGCACAATTAAAATCCTGAGAAGACTAAACGAAAAAAAGTTGAAATTATTGAAAAAAATGATGCGCGCGCGTGCACAACTTCAACTTTAAATATGCCAATTCAATCCGGGCGATCTTTTTAAGGTGCAAAGTTTAATAATACGTCGAGAAATAATTGGAAACCGTTATTTGAAGTCAACTTTAGTAAGAATCCTACTAAAACAATTAGATTATTCGCTCTCGATTTCTATAGTTAATTTGGCCTTCGGCCTCGTCAACTATCACCTCATAGAAATCTCGAGCTCATAATCTAATTGTCAATTAGGAGGATATATCGAAGACCCTGATGGTCTCTTCCGTCTCTTCCAGGCGTTCAGCTAGTTGGGCGCAGCGCGGAACACCGCGAGCAAAGAAAAATACGAAAGAAGCGCGGCGAGAGAAAGCGAAAGAACGTTACGCCCCCGGGAGTTGCGCCCAACTAACTGAACGCCTGGAAGACGCTAATGCTGATGGGCTCCTGGTTTAGCATATTTTCTCTTCATGGGTATTTTTGCCTAGACTGTTCATAGCCCTCTATTTTTGTTATTTACTGCGGTTCGAAGAATAGCAGCAAATCGTTGTTTTCACGGTTCGCCGGTTTTTGACAGTTTCTACGGCGACGCAAGTACTATGAGAGCGGGATTTTACTGATTTGAGCCACTCTATGCTGACCTCGCTGCTAGCTTGCATTCGTTTCGAGATTTGTTATAATGTCATTTTGATTTGTTTTGTTACCTTACATTTGTTGGCTTTGTTACCCCTCGCCCTCGGGGTATTTGTTAAGTGCCTACTCTGCATTCGGAAGGGTTCAGGTTTCCTCTAAAAAGGGGGTTTTTCCTGACGGGTAGCTGGCTCGTTATCATTATCTGGACTTCTGTTAGTCTAATTTCACATATGTATTTTTCGGTTTTAATAAACTCAAACCGGGTCTCGTTGCTCACAGAATGCTGGACTACGTGCTGCAGTCCGTTTTCCAGTGCAGCAGTCAGTTCCCCTATTTAACAACTGACAAGTTGTGTTTGATTTATTAGAAGGAAATTTTAGGGGAAACCTCGTATTTTTGTTCCATCGATTGTTGAACGCGCGGATAGAATCGCGAGAGAACTGGGCGCCAACGCAAAACGGAAGACTTGACTGGGTAGGGAATGGGGACCGAGACTGTCGCTTTTTCTTTTACGTGCGTAAAATAGAGAGGCTGTGGACAGTCTAATCAGTTTGCCGTTTCAGGTAGACCTCCCTCAATTTCCATCCCATAGTTTACAAAGAGAAAAGTCGCATACAATTCAGTCAAACTAAACAAAGCCATACAAATGTACTGTCGTTCTTTTTAGTAATTGATAGATTAGCAGAACCTAGAGTAAAAAAAAAACAAGAATATCAAAGTCATTTGACAACAAAAGAATACTAAAAACAAGTGTTTTGAGTGAATTGTGTTCTTTGTTTATGGAAATCTGTTAGGTTGAAGAGACGTCTTTAAAGCCATTGTAGACCACTGCTAACTCCACTTCCTTGTGAATCCTATGATTTAGAAAATAAGTACATGATAAATATTTACAATCAAATAGTTTATATTAACTAGCCAATTAACAGCTTATTAA
Source organism: Micromussa lordhowensis (assembly GCA_964020085.1). Classification (NCBI taxonomy): domain Eukaryota; kingdom Metazoa; phylum Cnidaria; class Anthozoa; order Scleractinia; family Lobophylliidae; genus Micromussa; species Micromussa lordhowensis. The sequence continues at coordinate 24,352,757 of OZ026600.1, read as the reverse complement.
TCAGATCCGTCGGTGCCTCTGAGTAAAAATGGTGAACCGAGGAATGAACAGATTGCCTGGCTGACATTTTATACAGTAATACGTAATACAGTAATTACAGTAATTACTTACAGTTATATTTATACAGCAATGGGTGTTTCTTCACAGTTACGAGAGTGCGTTGGACATAGAAGATATGAGATGATAGACAGCCAAAGAGGCGCCTAGCGCCGAGGTGGCAAAAATCATTTCATATCCAAGAAGCACGAGTGGGATAATTGTTGTTTTATTAAAAACGCGCCAGAAATGAATTATCCAATGATCCAGTTTTAAATAAAGTAATATATACAACAATGAAAATTGTGATATCCATAGCACTTCGAGAGATGGATGGCTATTAAATACATTGGGAGCTGTGCAAAACCGTAAAGAATAACTTAAGGCGCTCCATCAAAGCACCGAAGACAATACACATCACCCGAAGTAACGAAAGCAACACATTAGGAACTAATAAAATAAGCTAGATAATGTATTAAATACCTCAGTGGTGGAGTCCAGCTTTACAGCAACACAACTATTGTCATATTTACAAGAAGCCTCGAGGTCGTTGAACTCGTTTTGACTAGTGCACAGAAGCTGGAATACGACATCTGAAGTTATTTGTGCACAAACTGGTTGGTTTTCTAAGCAAGGCTTGACCTCGACGGCTTCTAAACACTTAGCTTCTGCATCTTCTCCCATACCAAGACAGTTTTTACACTTGCGGACTTCATCGTCAAGTCTAATATGTCCTACAAATCAACATAAAACATGATTACTTTTCAAACTACTACAGGCACACCATGGCTAGGAGTAGAAACAATCTGTTCGTGCGGGGGAGAACCCTTAAATTAAGCTGGAAGTGTTGATTGATATTTCTTACTTGCTTAAAGTTTTCTCTGAATGCTTTAACACAAAAACGCCGGGGGGTTCTCCTAGAAAAAGTGGGCGGGAGGGGGATGGCAAGTGTGTGGGGGGTTGTTTGGAGCGAGCTTTTTGAGCCCTTGAACCCATTTCAGGGAGAGGCAAAATTTGAACTTAGTTTCCCCAGGACCGTTTCCCATCCAAGAACTGCTTCGGTTTAATTTGTGAAACAGTTTGAAGGACTCGTATATTTTTAAAATCGGTTGAATGTTTAATCATGATGAAAATAAAAACCACGATAAATCTAAGCAATAGAAATATATCCTGAATCGGGGCCGACAGAAGCGTTATACGTCATCAGTGCAAGCACTATTTCCCACAAATCCCCCACCCACCCATCGACTCACCTACCAACTGAACAGTTCAGACCACGACAACAGAAACTATGTCAATTAAAATGTTATCCATTAAAGTTCAATATGTTACCTGGGTGACTCTGGATAAGACCAAACGAAAGGCACGTAACAAGAAAGATTCCCAAATACATCATTGCTTTCTCACGTACTTTACCTGGAATTGGATATAAAAAAAAATAAAAAATAAATGATTTGAAGCAAATGGAAAATTTCAACTGATCATGAACTGGTCCAAGATGAAAAGGAGAGTGTTTTGATTAGTTCCCAGCCGATCGGTTTGTTGAAATACGTTTCATCTAATTGCTCTTTCAACTCTGATCTCACTGCCACGATTTTTTCTAAGAAAGCGGACACTTCTAGGGGTAAAACATATATTCCGCCATCATGAAAGAATCCTAAGGAACGAGGTTGCTTTTTGAAAGCACTGAACAAAGTTACTGCGCCTTTCAATAACATGCGGACTTTAACATTCAAAGCTCAACCGACAAATGCGTTTTTCGCTACCGTCAATCAAATGTTCGGCGGCTTCTCCCAGCTTTCGACTTCTGCCGAGCGCGCGGTAATCAAATCAAATAGTTCAGCACCTTTCAGACAACATAGTCGGAAGTAGAGAAGAGCCGCCGAACATCTGATTGATGGTAGCGAAAAACGCATTTGTTGGAGCTTGAATTTTAGAGTCCGCATGTTATTGAAAGGCGCAGTAATGAAAACAGTAAGCAGTTTTGAGTGTCGATTGAACATATTGAGAGATCGCTCAGGAAAAGTAAGGTTTATTAGACCCGAAAAGAAAGTTGATATAACTCCCATATTTCAATTTACACAGAGATATTTGTCCTGTCGATCGTCTCTTTAATTCAAATTTTCAATCACAGTTTGAAATTGACTTCAAAATATTCTGCGTCAATGTTAGGAGATTTGCAAAAAGAACTAAACCAAACATTTCATGTTACTTGCACAGGAATTTTTATTGAGATTTGAGTTTAATTTTGAATGCTTGGTTTCCAGCTCAGTGTTGAAATCAGTCTAATCCCCGGGCGAGAGTTTAGATCATCTCTCGCCCGGGGATTAGGCTGAGGGCGGGAGATGACTGACATTTCAGGCTATCCGAATATAAGAGATTCTCTAATTGTTTTTCGGAATTAACTTGGAATTAACCAGGATCTGATGTCTTTATCATTGGAAATCTCTAGGGACTGGTTGCAAATTATCAATACGGATTTTAATCCACATGAAGCCGTTTTCTTGCGCTTGTATGAATAATAATTTTCCGACACTGACTTCTGAGCGCCAATGGAAAAAATATATAGCCGGCCGCTTTTATGAACAGGTAATCTGAATTCCAATTCCCTCCTCGTGTAAATTCAGGCATGTTTAGCTCGTTGTGGCTTAGATTTCTTTCCTAGTTTTCGACTCTTTTTTACGCGTAACTTCATAGAAAAGAAGCCATTTACATGTACAGAAGCAAGATAGTAATGTTTAGAGAACATCAGAGTTTTGCTATTCAGTCTTTTATGCGGTGAGATGAATCAGAAATAATCTTGCTCAAAACAGAGAGATTGCTGTGCAAGATCCTGCAATGCATCCAATAATCTGATGAATATGCCACTCCGTGACATGATTATTAACGTCCAACTATGACACTCCTCAGCCATTCAGTGAAAAAAAGTAAAAAAAACAAAATGGCCAAAACTACGAAGGAAATGCAGATTCTCATAGGAAAAAAGTAAAGTAAGCGTATAATTCAATTACGAAGACAAATTAATTCAGGCAGTGATCGACATAACGTACTTATAGTGAACTTGAGTGAATACGCCGGCAGTTGAAACTGATTGACTCGGTCCAATTCTATATCTTCGGCTTCTTGATTATGTCAACTGAAACCTTTCGAACTATTTTGCATTTTTAAGTTTCTTAGTTAACAGTTGTTCGTGTCAAAGCGAATTCTTACCAGACAGCAGTGCCAACTGAACTTGTACCCTTCAGGATCTCCAAAAAGACGTTACAATGAAGACAACGCGTCGCTCGTTAATTTATAAATGTTCTGATTTTTGGCGGTCATTCATGACCCCGCCTTGTCTGTGAGCCTTTGTACTGGCAGAAAAGGCCGAATATATCCATTATGTTTTCTCGCCTCGGCGTCAGCTTATTGTAGTGTATTGTTTGGTCTTAAAAGCTTTTGTGAGCTGATAGTCAAGTACAGATTCTTGCCGTTCACTGGATGTTGTGTGAGGTTATCAAATTCATTCATGAAAAACAAAACTTTGAATTGTTCAACCTTAATGAATAAAAGGCTATTGTACGCGAGAAATTCAATGCACAAAGAGAGATTCCACTGCAGCTAAAAGTACTTGATCCCTTTGATAAATAGCGCGCCGAAACAGAAACATGCGGCTATGCAAATCCATTCACTGTATGGAAACTAAAAGATAGCCTGTGTACCCCCGCCCTTCCTCTCCCCGATTTTTTTGAGGGAGGGGGCGGCTGTACACAGGCTAGAAAAAGAAAGTCATGCGGTCAAATCGTCCTAAATACTTCGCTTGTTCAGTAGTTCCTTTATCAAAACGTTTCTGACCCAAGAGCTTTACGCCTAACGGTCAAAATGTTCCCATTTCTACACCTAACGGCTAAATTTTTGCCTCGTTTTACGGCTAACGGTTAACACATTGAGACCCTCTAAATAGATTCTCTAATTGCTTTTTTGCAATTAACTTGGCCAGGATCTGATGTCTTTATCATTGGAAATCTCTAGGGACTGGTTGCAAATTATCAATACGGATTTTAATCCACATGAAGCTGTTTTGTGTCGTTGTTGCCCCCGCAGGGTTTTGGCCCAGAGGCCAAAACCCGAGGAGGCATTAATAGGACCCCCTGCGTATAAAGAATGTGAAATATTGGTGTAATATCTGTCGTGTGCGAATCGAGCCCGATTTGAAGAAAGTAGGCGCGCACGGCGGTCCCGGTTAATTTTTGAGTAAGCTCGCAAGGCAACTTTGGGTAATTCAGGACGAGGAGGGGTATCGGGTACGCGCGCGATAAGTTATTCAGCAGTACTGGATAGAATTGTTCCGTACAGAACTTGATTTGTTAGACGCCTCCTGGCTAGCTCAGTTGGTAGAGCGCCAGTCTGCTGTGCGGAAGGTCGAGGGTTTGAGCCCCAGACCGGACCAACACTCAGGGTCTTAAAATAACTGAGGAGAATGTGCTGCCTTTGTAAATTCATCTGCAAATGGTTAGATGTTCAGGTCTTCTCGGATAAGGACTATAACCCGTAGGCCCCGTCTCCTGCATCTTCAATGTTACATGGTTAGCAGGGGACGTTAAAGAACCCACACACTTATCGAAAAGAGTAGGGCACGTAGTTCCCGGTGCTGTGGTCTGGCCTTGTCTCATGGGTTGGTGCTTTACATAGGGATAACCTCATTGCACCTTTCCCCCTTGGACAGAGTTGTCCAAGAAAAATTGCTATGACTATGACTATGACTAAATCGGCAACGGGAAAGACAGACTCGATCCAAACAGCACACGTATAAACTAAACAGATCAGGATCACAAATCAAAACTCAAAACCCACTCAAAGAAACAACAACAAATTGTATCCGAAGTAACTGAGTTTAGTTTCCTTTTGTTATCTCAAGGATCAGAAGATAGTAAAGGATTTATAAACGGTGTCGTTTCAAGGATTATAAGATAATTCTTGTAGCCACGTGCACGAGTGTAGTCGCGTTGGTTCGCTCTGACACGAGCACGAAGAGTACGAATAACCGTTTTTAAATCTATCATCACTAACTTGAAATAACAGAGATTTTTGTTCATTTTGTGTGATTTGAAGGATTGCAACGAGAGTAAAAGGTCAGATCAGCCTGTTATTTCAACGATTCTGTGGAGACGTATTTTGTAATAAAAGTTGTACAGTTCATTACATAATAAACGTGATATCCAAGGCGGGGGCAGATGTAGTGAGAACTATTACTAGTATGAATAATAATTTTCCAACATTTCTGAGCGCCAATGACAAAAAAATAAATATAGCCGACTGCTTTTATCAACATGTAATCTGCCTCATTTAAGAACTCTAGCCCATGAGAAAAGGTCGCAAACTTGTCTTCGTTTCGGGACTGGTTGGCCGAGTCTCTGTTTGTATCATTATTGTTGCGAAATATAATATTTTTCCCCGCGCTAACAATGGCCGCTCGCGCGAAAAACAAATTCTGGCGAAGCGATTTGCTCACGCTGTCTGCGTGCACTATCGGGACTTTGAGCACGCTTACTTATACTGAATTTGATTGCGCGGCTCTGCTAGCTATGTTGTAACAGACGTTTGTGCCAAGCCACAGAATGTCTAACATTCTCACATATGTACGAGGCTAGCAAGAAGTTTACGGAATAATTCAAACTTTGTCCATATCATTGCAATAGAATTTAGCTTATTTAAAACCAAGTATACTGGCACATAGCAAATTACAGAAGTGTCATACTCTGTGAAGCGGAATGCAGATAATAGCGGAAATCATGCAGAGCTATGACCTCTAAAACATTAACTAGGTCTTACAACAGCACAATCAAACGGCTCCTAATAACACTGAGACACGTGTAAAGAAAGAAAAGGCCAAGAGACAGAAAATCAAAAGAGAACGGTAAAAGCACAAATGTCACGAACCGTAGGAGCCGTGTAGGCCTTTCAACGCTATTTTGTCAAAAATGTATGAAAAATAATTTCGGAACACGATAATCGACGCCGCTACACAGACTTACGTCTCTCTCCCCGCTTTTTGTTGAGGGGAGGGTCGGTCAGTCCACTCATGTTTTGTTTGTAGACTGGGAATGAGTGTATCGACCCAGTCTTTCCCGTCAATCGGGTCGAAAGAAAACATGGAGGATGGGTTGGAGTAATGTTAAAGGTCTATTGGTAGGGTTGTTTTGTGTCACATTGCTGCTCTGCCTCTTGGATGCAAAAGACTTTCGTTACAAGCGTTATACTTTCAGGAAAAAGCAGAGACTAGTGAGTATTTTTGTAATTTCTTCATATTCGTCGATAGTTTCCCAGGTCAACATGTATTCACTTTTTAAAGGCGAACACAGATTTTCGTGTTTTCATTCACAGTGTAATCTCCTAAGAAAACCATATTTAACACGAATTTTACTTAATGTCGTTTAATGGCATGCGATCAAGCTGAAAGCAGTTGGCAACTTTATTTTCATGTGGTGTGTTTCGCTAATATCGCCATAGCCAGTCTGAGCCAACTAAACTTACATCTGCTTACATGATATGTAACCTTTCCACGCCAGTCAGCCTCATGTAGTAAGCTAGCAGGGCCTTTTATTAGAATTTGGCCATCGCTGTTTGTCCATTTTTTGTTTGTTAACAGTTTGTGATCAGATTTCTCAATAGGCCATTTCTGAATTAACTTTAGCCTCTTTCTCAAAGCGAGTCTTGGTGCTCATCCTTTCATATGAAAATGAGATTTCATTCACATGCAAATTAAACTTATTTTCATTTGAATGGTTGTGCACCGGGCCACGCTTTGAAAGAGAGGCTTTAGGTAACTCGGAAATGGTCTATTGTTTAGGCCTTGATCTTGATTTATTGACGTAATTCCTGTCGGAGGCTTTGAGGGTAGTATACATATAGATGTAGAAATGCTTGCATCACATACATGTACATGTATTTATTATATGGCTAATAATATACAAGCAACAAATTCTGCATTCTGATTGGATGAGAACATGTCAATTGATCCCAAATCAGTAATCAGTGCAATTTCATCAGTGCAAAAAAAGTGGAATTGAGTGCAAAACAGTGAAATCAAAAATGATTGACAATTCCCACAAAATTGAGCTAGGACAAATAAAATAGTAGACAAAAATTAGATGAAGATTGAAACTCTTTACCTAAATTTTAAGACTTCATAACAAAGCAAAATACAAAGCTCAACAAAAAGAACTAAACTGGTTATTGCGAAGTGTGTGTGATAAGAAATATACACAAAAACTGCAAGGAGAAAAACATAAATTTGAGCTTGACTGAATTGAAATATGTGGAAACCGATCACAATGGCATGACAAATTCCCAGTTGAAAAAGTACATTTTAAAATTTCGTAAGTACATGTACTACGAAGCAAAATGCGAAGAAAGAACCTGCCACATCTTAATTTTGAAGACAAAAGGTACAAGCATTCTACATTTGCGAAAGAACAAAGCTTAGAAATTAGGTAAGATAGTTCACAAAAAAAGGGTGACAGACTCAAATCTAACCTGTACATCATGCAGTGAAGAAGTTTAAGTCAGGAATCAACCAGAGGAAGTTAATAAATGTCCTTTATTGCTAAGAAAATCCATTTCTTGGTAGATTATAGCTTTGTTTCTCGGCATTTTGGTTAAAGCAACTTGTGCTGGGTTAAAGAGTTCCTACTCAGCAAGGATAAGCTTGAATACAGCACAAAGTTTTTCCAGGGAGATTTTCTTTTGCTTTGCGGTCAATACAATTAAACTGTGAATAAAGACTGCTTTTCACAATTAAAAGAAACTGCTCAGTTTTCATACATGACTTGGAGAGACTGAATGAATTTTTACACTTGAATTCATATGTCAAATTTTCATCCAATAAAGTTTGACATGTAAAGTAGTTTGACACTTCGTTTGTCACGTAAAATACTGAAGTGTGACAGAAATTGTCACTTGTATATTATTAACAAGTAATCAAATGATTTTTCTCATGCAATTTGGAATAAAAAAGCACTCGTAAATTTTTCAAAGACTACAAATTGCACTCGCCCTATGGGCTCGATTACCTATACAAACTGGACTTCACGTGTACGCCCGCCTTAAGGTCACATGTTTTATTTTTAAGTTGACCGCTGACCAAGTGCTGGTTTTGATTGGATCGTGGGCTCATGCCAGGTTAATATGTTCTAAACATGGCCAGGTTGTTCGGAAGTGTGTTAATGCTAACCCAAGATTAAAAATTAACCGAAGAATGAATTTTTCTTGTATACAAATGTTTTTCACTGCTTTTGTTTTCTGTATTTTGAGATGATTGAAACTCAAAACAGAAGGCCAAGCAATATACAGAAAACTTCATTGCAAATTTACAAAACTCAGATCAAAATTCTCTCTAATCCCAAGCTTTGAACAACCCGCCCAGGAGCACCATTTTTAGGCTTGGCTAAATTTGTATATATTATTTTTTGGTGTAAAATGTTGATCCAGAACAGGTTTGTCCAGTGTACTATATTGTTGATCTACACAAAGGAGTGTAGAGTCTGTCTGAGATTTCTTACAATTTGTCTCCATACTTTCCAGGCTAAGAAGTATTCACCCTTGGAAAAGGAATGTGAAACTAAAGAATGTAAAGGAGTTTTTGGATTAGAGTTAACCAAGTGTACAAGACAGTGTATATCACAAGTCTGCTATGATGAGATGTATGCCTGGGATGAAGTAAGATTACATATTCACAGTGAGGGCACTCAAAACTTGAAGACTTGACAGTTTTTTGCATTTTTTTATGACTACAGTGAGGGCTCTTGGCATCAAACAAAAAGAGAACCATTTTTACCTTATATGAATACTGATCATTCTGTCTAAGGAGAAACCTTATTGAGTAATATTATTTAAAAAATACAAAAAAATGTTACAGTGATGTAAGAGGTACATGTAGGTACATGTTCATTCACTTGTTGTTATAGTTCTCAGCTAAAGTGATCAGGGCTCAAAATAATTTTTGAACGGTGGCCGGTCATGTTGACCGGCCAAACCAATTTTAGCTCGGTCATGTCTCGCTTTTGACCGGTCAAAATATTGAAAATGCTTATTTTGAAGAATTTCCCTATTAAAGCCAAAAATATCGCCTCATATGCACAAAAATGTGTTATTAAAGAGGATGAAAAGTTTTAATCGCTAAAAGTATCACTTCAATATGTTTGATTTTCATTTCCACAGACTGCATTAATTCTACTCGACATGAAACTTGCCTGGCTTAACAACAATAAAAACTCGCTATATTATTTTATTAGAAATGCTCATTTTATCGTAGTTACCCTGCACATAATTGTATATTAACTTACCACTTACGCTGAATGCGATTTTGGTTGTAAACACTTCGAGTTTCTACCAAACACTAATAGGGCTGCACAGGCTCGTGCTACAAGTGAAAGATCGCTGCCTTCCGCCGCTCAGTCAGCATGTAGGAAATAAACTGAAGAAACGCTAATGAGGACAATTAAATCTGTAACTGCGACGTTGATTGATGCGATGTTCATTGTTGTCTAGTCTGTTTAGTTGATGTTTCCTGTGTTATTTTAGCAAGCCGCTAAGACACCACAGCATTTACGAAGCCGACGATCACAACCATCTCATTGGTATTCGCCTATTTTGTAACAAGCCGCTGAGATATTTTATTATTTCACTGTTTATATTTTCCGGAAATAAAGGAGAATTTTTTTTCTAGTGAATTATTTGGAAACCGCGTACCTGACCGGTCAAAATGACCGCCAAACCCAAATTTTGTCCGGACAGATAGTCATCTTGGCCGGACATTGTCCGGTGACCGGCCGTTATTTTGAGCCCTGAGTGATGTACATGTATCATAAAACATGAATGGGTTATTGAGAATTTAGGTCATAAACGTTGCAATCTTCTGTATTTCCCAAGTGCTCTCAAAGGCTTGAAGGGTTGCATGGCAATATGGCATCATTTTAGCTTCACATTTAAAGTATTGCAAAGGTGCTCGATGAACATGCATTCTGATGAAGTAGCTGGAACAAATGCAGCATCCAAACAATACTTATGACAAATAGAATTGTCATAATGATTCGCTATCCTATCTTTTTGATCCTTTAATTATTAACCACATAAAATCATATGATATTGAATGATTGTCACCTACAAAACGAGCCAAATGGCCTCTTACTTAGCCGGGTGGTTTAGCCAGCAGCTAGAGCTTAGCAACAACTCTGCATTTGTAAATATGACGTGATATAGACCTCATTAGTAGACACTCAGCATGACCCCTTGGACATTCCACAAATCTGATTGATGCTCCCACTGTTGTCTATTTAAACAATTGAGTGTTTTTATCGAGGAACTACAGGCTGATAGTTGCCCACGCGGAAATTTGATGTTGTTAAAACAAATATGCTAGTTTCCAAGTAAAATTTCCAAGGGGCAACAGACCAATAGTTCCGAGACAAAAGTACTCTACTGTCTTTCTTGTTCACCACTAAATTTTTTTCCGCACACCAGTTCAAAAATCATATTGAATTATTTCCAACTTTTTAAGATGACAGCCAAATGTAAAATTTGAAAAAGAAAACAGACAAATACTCACTTTATACAATTTTAATTGTTTATTTTCAATAAGCCCGCTTGTTTACAGTGTTTCTGTGGATGAACACTATCGCATCATGTGATCAATTTAAACCAATAAGAATCACAGAAAATTTAGTGGCAAACTTTAATTGCTAATAGAACACAATTATTGTATGCACATTTATGTTGTAGGTCAAAATGAAATTCAGGTTAAAAGGAAATTTCTTTTGTCTCTTAACCCTAATTATTCATGGATCATGAATACAATGTAATTAGGGTAGAGGACAAAAGAAATTGAGAATCAAACAAGGTTAAATCATTTTAACCTGAAATTCATTTTGACTTACAATACTTACATTTACATTCACATCTTATTTGTCTTGAGAGAGATGCTTTATTCTTATAGTGCATTTCTCTGCCCAGTTGTATAAATAGGTACTGATACAGGGAACCCTGGAATGGACAAACATCCTGTGCAGAGGGGGGGGGGGTAGAAATACTCCTAGTTATTTTATCTCAGGGAAATAGGAGATAAGAGCCGGTGAAATGTAAGCTTTACCTTGATGCAAGCACTTTTGTTGGATTGTGCTTGATATCGGTTGGCCTATGCTGTGTGACATTTGCATGTACAAGTTCCAACATACCAGTTTTTTTTTTTGTTTTAAGCTGGAAGAGGGAGAAATTGACGTACGATTGACCTCATTCAAGGGCTGTGTTGTGAAACAATTCCAAGAACAAGAGAGCAGAAATCGTGGATTATAATGGAACAAACACACAACGGACTCTCACTGCATTTCTAAGAACGATCGTCAGCCTACGTCCTCTGTTGGTGGTTACAAACATGAAAACCGTATAAGGCTGACAAGAACACTGATAATAAGCTTCAAGGTCGTCTCGTTTACTACCTGTAGGTTTCATGTGCTCAAAAAAGCTTCCCTATCAAGTTGTTGTAGCTACAGTGTTGCCTAATTCTCAGGCCTCGATATTCCACCTCGTTTGTGGATTACATGGTACAAGGGGAAAATTGTGATATGCGTCTCGTGTACATCACTGTGAAGACCTGAGAGAAAGCTGTACCGGAACTAGGCAAGCTAACAATATACACTAAATGTATGGTCCCGATGGAAACAGTTAGTTTTGTTTTCCTGAGAGTCCGTCGAGGGAAACAGGACTCAATGGAAAACAGAACTAAGTGCTTTGTTATATATTTAGACTTTCTCTTAAACAATCATATAGCAAAAACAAACAAAGAACGCGCAGGCAACAACTGCGCAATTGTACCCCGCTCGGGATACATTTGAATTTGGTCAGGGGCACGTGACCAACAATCAACCAATCACAGTGCTCGTTTTGTTGGGTGAAAGTCTAGGTACAAGTGTGCTACTGTCACAAGGCAGATGTTTAAGGGGGACTGAAGCTGTTGGAGACTAGTAGGCTTGTTCAGCAAATGCTTTATTTTATGGTCTTCACTCTGCCGTAGCCTGCAAGTAACTCATTGCTATCTTGAACGAAAACTCACATTTAAGTTCACTCGCATTATGTCCACGCACTCAGCTACGATTGGCCAATTTTTAAATTCTTAAGGGCGAATGAAGACACTAGAAACAGTGGCTCATTTGGTAGCCTTAGTGCTTTGAACTCCAAGATAGAAATTGACTTGTTAAGCCGAGGGTCTAGGATGTTATAATCCAAAACTTACTTTCAAACTGTAGATTCTGGTCTTAGGTCCCCTGTGGATACCAGCCGCATTGCTGAATGAGCCGCCCTGGTAAAGTAAAGTTACTTATTATACCTTACCCTACTTAGCTGGCTAGCACCCCCCTCCCCCCCACCTTAATTTGGAGAAGCGAGAACTTATAATAATTGAAAAGAGATTGCCAATACTAGGGCAGCAATAAAGGCAAACACTCTGGACAGGTCCCTTACTGTAATTGCAAGTAAGCGTTTTTCTAGCTAAAACTGTTGTGGCATTGCTAGAAGTAGGCACCTTAAGCAACAGACAACGAAAACAGATTGGTGGGTAATTTTTATGTGCTCATTTTATAACAAGAACTAATTTAATGCAATAACATGGTCTTATTCTGTTGCCAGCAATGATCAGATCGCTTAGGGTTTCTTCGGCTTTGACATTCCACTTGAGAAACCATTTCAAACTAATATCGATTTTAAAGGCCATCTAAACGACACCTTTTGAAGGTGAAACTAGACCTCTGAGAGCCTTTTTGGTGGCAAAAAAAAAGTTACAGAAAAAGAAACTTTATGGCAGACGTAAAAGTTACATTAGACTGCAAAACAGTCGTTTTTTGACTTGCTGAAGCGTGATCCTCGCGTGTGAAGCGCGTCTCTCCCCATTCTCCCTCGCCGTTTTTACACTCGCTCCAGCCCGCTCCAGACCTTTCGTTCGAATATCTACCGTCGCTCGCGTTCGCAAAAAATACGACTGTTTTGCAGTCTAAAGTTACATCTGTTGATTGTGCAATCTGTTTTAGCAACAAACCGTCTCATTTTCTAACCGACAATTTGATTGGTACCGGTTTTTTAATAAAACCCCCATCCCCCCAATGTGATTGGTTTTCGATTCGCCCTGGAAACATTCCCTCTTCCTCCCAAACAATGTTGATTTCCTATTTCTAAGACCATGTAGATCACAGCACCTACACAACATTGGGAGACCGGGGTATCAGAGATAGAGTTATTGCCACATGCATGTGAAATAGAATTGAAATAAATACCTGAAAAGCACTTGTATCTCGTGCAGTTTCTCCACACACCCTACACAGGCAAGAACCGCGGCATGGTCTTTCATAGATAATTTGGTTTTATCAACTGGTTTATAATGTGAATTGTCCACCGTAAAGAGATTCGGAAGCTGACGTTTCGAGCGTTAGCCCTTCGTCGGAGCGAATCAAGGAATTGTGGGTTGTGTGTGGTTTATATACAGAAATATGGAGCTATGCTATTGGTTGGTGCCTGGCAACGTGAAAAACAACAGAATGAATTAGTTGAATGAAAAGCGTTCGTTGATACCGTGAGGATTAAGAGTGCCGATTTGAAAAATAAATCTTTGTTCAAGAGTTTTGCGGCTTTCTGTGCTTCCTTGATGTAGGGAGAGGCCGCAGACTGCCATATGTTGCTTAGAATGATTCGGCAGATTTAAGTGTCTAGCAACCGGTTCAGAAGCGTCTTTATCGTCTTTCTCTACGTCGCGAAGGTGTTCTCGGAAACGGTATTCGGCAAATATAACTGAGGCCGTAAGGAAATAAGATTTATATGTGAGTGGTGGCCAAGGTAGCAAGAGGTTTCTGGCCACCACCATGGTCAATTAAATGACAGCAAAAAAGAAGTGAGTTCAGCTAAGCCACATGTGGATCTACATACACTACAACGCGAAGAAGTGGCTGCCATTTTGTTAACAAATGCACACGGCTAGGCTACTCACTATCAACGATCAAGAGATTATGAAGGAAGGTAAGAGAGTGAATCCCCTATATGGGCCTTGTACCCAAGGTAATCCCTCTTAATTTATTTTTAGACATATTTTTACTCGTGCGATGCGTGGATGTTTCCGTGGAAGATTTGTTTATCCTCACTAGTGAGGATATCGATGATTTCACTGATATCAAGTTTGTCTCTAAAATTGTACTTCAATTGGTTGGTGTATGATCGAAACGTCTTCGGGTCTTCCTCGAAAGTCTTCGGCAATCTTCGGAAAGCTTCGGAAATTTTCGGAAAATGTTCAGCAACGTTCGTGTGACCTTTGGACCAGTTTTAAAGCATCTTCGGAAAGTGGTCGGAAATCTTCGGAAAATCGTCAAAAACGCCGTCATCAGTGTGTCTATAATAAAAAAAACATTACACGTTAGCTCGAAGATATGAATTTCATGTTCTCGTGGCAAAAACAAGATATTGTTCTTACCACTCGTACATAAAATTCATATCTTCTCGCCACCGTGTAATATCCTCTATATATGTCGCTGTATCGTTTCATTTCAAAGCGAAGGAAGACCTTCAACGCTGTGGGGATGCCTTCTTTTATGTGAATATCAAAGATGCAAAGGACTTTGTACCCTAACTAGCTATGTTTTAACACATTTCGAAAGTTTAAGAGGAGTTTTTAACAGACTAGCTGATGTCTCCTGCCCAGACAGTAATAAAATGAATGACCGGTAGAGAAATCGGAGCAGCCAAATGAGTTTAAAGCAAACGAACGCCCGAACACCGCGTAATTGAACAAACGGATGGTCGAAATTGCAGACAGACACTCGCCGCCCAAACAACAAAAGAGAGTTTAAGCAACAACGACAACACTGAGCGCCATTCAACCCACGAATCTCGCAAGAATTTACATTCATTCAGTTGGTCTATCACTCTCAGAGATATTTTAAACAGATTATGTAAGACAGCGTCAAAATTACTCACGTATTTCGTGTTCTCTAGAATACGTAGAATGTGGTCATTCTATGTTGTTGTTTTGTAAAGTTTGGCAAAAAAATGAACAAAGAATTAATTATAACGCACGTGTACACAGCCATTGTACTTTTTGCCGTTTGCCTTTATTTAAACTCCATAAAACCGAATGAGCGATAAAATAATGAACAGCCAAACAACAAGCGAACAAGCGAAAGCCCAGCCGAACAAAAAGTCGGCTGGGAGTGCAGAAAACATCTTTGCCATGAAACGTCTTTTGAAAATCAAAACATATTAAGTGACTTTTCACCACATTTCTCGCTATTTCGTCTCAGGTAATAATTTCACTACACAATCGAACACACTCAAAGGTTGGAGCATGGGCGCGTTGGTCAGCCAGGCCCAAGATCTTTTTAATTGCGACAATAAGCTTACAACAAAATGGATAAGATACATCAAGTAACGTCCTACATGCGCCAAGGCCGGACACGTAAACCCCAAAACCCTCTTGTTAGGAAAAATAGGGACCGTGTACCCCCGACCAAATGCAGTGGCGCTACCTTTGGCGTTTGAAGGTTGGTCTATCAACAAGAGAATGAAAAGCAAATCATATGACGCTACATTACACAATAAAAATAAGCCTAAATGGGAAAATGCTAGTGGCAAGGCTGACCGTAGAATGTCACAAGTTTCTCAACCGTCTCTTTTTACAAACGTACTACCCAAGAACCCTAGCGTGCTATGCTCGCACCCAGTTCTCTGTTCCGTGTCGGCAAAATATTAATTTATGTCAATACCGATTATCACAAATTACATGTAGTGGTATGCGTTAGATTAGGGCACATTACCTCGCTTCCATGATGCGTATTTAATGAGGCGCACATAACATAGGTACGTCTTAACCCTAAGCGATGAAGTCACCATGAATTAGCATATTTACCCTAATTAGTGACGTCACCCTGAGACAACGTGACCCTAAGAAGGTGAGGGGGTACCAAACCCTATTTGGCTCAGTACCCCTCAGTTACTTCTCTAAAAGGTGCAATGACTCATATTTTGGACATGGAGCGGAACCCACGCCCATGTGGGACAAGGTATTCTGTCTCCCTCACTGAAATGGGGACGTGACGCGTGCGCATTACTAGTTAAGCGTAAGTTGTATCTTACAATTTTTGCAAAAATTTTGGACGTTTATTTTTTACAGCCAGATACACCAACGAGAAAACAACACAAGCTCAATCTATGTTTTTGTCTTTCATGAAGGAAACAAATATTTTCCTTTCCAGTAATAAAAAGAAAGACTGAGCAATTTTTTTTTTAATTTTTACGATAGCGCTAATCGTATGGCCCTCAAAATATAGCAACACGCAATAACATATGCATTAAGACGTTTTTTATAACGTCCGTTTACAGCATGTTTCAGCAGTTATTCACTTCCATGGGAAGTTAAACTTAGCCACGTTTATGTGCCATATATGCTGTTCAATGTTAGTTGTAATCATTCCCTGAAGAAGTCTCAGATAGAGACGAAACGCGTCGGAAATAAACGAAAAAGCTTACAACTACAAGAAGTCTTTCCTTGTGCTGCTCACTAGTCTTCGTTAAAAAAGCCGCCCAATCCGAATTCTAGCCATATCATGTATATCGGCTTTGATATGTGATGCAGTCGCCCAGAAAGTACTTTTAAAGTTTTATACTATACTGTCAAAATTTCGCTTAAAAATTCGGAAAATTGAAAATACGTTGAAAATACCGAAAAAATACGTTGGAAATACCTTGAAGAGACGTCTAAAATACAGAAAATACGTTACAAACACGGAGAAAATAAGTGAAAATACGTTTAAAATACGGCAAAAATACGTTGAAAATACGGAAAAACGTTTAAAATACGTTGAAAATACAGAAAAGATGCGTTGAAAATACGGTGAAAATACGGAAAAAATACGTTGAAAATACGGAAAAAGTACGTTGAAAATGCGTTGAAAACACGGAAAAAATATCTTGAAAATACGGAAAATAGGTTTAAAATATGGAAAAATACGGAGAAAATACGTTGAAAATATGTTTAAAATACGGAAAAATACGTTGAAAATACGGAGAAAATGCGTTAAAAAAATAAAGAAAAATACGTTGAAAATACGGGGAAATTACGGAGAAGGCACGTTGAAAAAATGGAAAAATACGGAAAAATACTTTGGAAATAGGGGAAAACGGAAATTATACGTTGAAAATACGTAGAAAATACGGAAAAAATACGCTGAAAATACCGAAAATAGGTTTAAAATATGGAAAAATACGGAGAAAATACGTTGAAAATATGTTTAAAATACGGGAAAATACGTTGAAAATATGGAGAAAATGCGTTGAAAATACGGAAAAATACGTTGAAAATACGGAAAAATACGTTGAAAATACGGGGAAATTACGGAGAAGGCACGTTGAAAAAAAAAATGGAAAAATACTTTGGAAATAGGGGAAAACGGAACTTATACGTTGAAAATACGTAGAAAATACGGAAAAAATACGTTGAAAATACCGAAAATAGGTTTAAAATATGGAAAAATACGGAGAAAATACGTTGAAAATATGTTTAAAATACGGAAAAATACAGAGAAAATGCCTTGAAAATACGGAAAAGATACGGAGAAAATACGTTGAAAATGCGGAGAATATATGGAAAAAATACGTTGAAAATACGGAGAAAATACGGAGAAGCTGCATTACTTGCAAAAAATTTCGGACGTTTAATTTTCGGCAGCTTTCATTAATTAAAAACGCCTTGGCAGCTTTAATTAAGTTATTAATTAAATTACTCCACATTATTAATTTCACAGCCTCGAATAAATGCTTTATTTCAATAGCAATTTTTTTAAATGTCATTTCAGACTAGAACTAAACCACATTAACTTCTCATAGCCAAGAGTCTTAAACCACATTAACTTCTCATAGCCAAGAGTCTTCGAAGAACAAGGATGGGGTCATAAAAATTGAGTATCTTTCTTGTTTTCCTCCTATTTTCATAGGGCTAAGCTACCCAACGTCTTCTTGGCTTCCAAGAGGCTGCACCTGCTCTTCCCAAAAGGCCATATTTATATGGAAACTTGGGAATGGATTCTAACTGTGAAAAGGAAGTTCACTTCCTTTGATCCTGAGAGCAGAGGAAGACTATCAAAAGATGCAACAAGCAATGTTCTGGGCGTTGATCAACACTTACCGGAGCTAGGATTTAGGCATCCAAATATACCTGGTGGGAATGTTCGACCTACACGACTGTTATCTGACTTTAGATGAAGAAAAATCCGTGTTACAATTCTGATCTTCAAGATTTAAATCAGCAATTCAAACTGTTTTCAATCTTCTGTTACATGCATCCATCTTTTTGTAGCATGTACATATACACAAGTATTGTTTTCTTTTTTTCAGTCATTGCAGTGGGAACTACTAGCCAATGTATTGTTAGTGTTATATAATGTAAATTATAAGTTAGAATGTTTTAAAAGCAAGCAACCGGAACGATGATCCTGCTTGTATACATTGGATCAATGATCTAATCGGCTTCACAAATAAAATGAAGAATATAAAGGCAGAAACCGACACGACGTAGAATGTTTTTTGAACGTGTACTATATTTCGGCTGGCCAAACCAGCCTTCGTCAGGTACAATGGAAATTTTGCATCGAGACGTGTTTTTTATGTAGCATATTACCGGAAATACGCAAAATTAATTGATAGTGTAAATTAAAGATAAACATGTGGTGAAATAAAATAATAAATTAACAAAATAAAGCAAAAGGAAACGATTAAAATGTTTCTCCACGGATGTTCAGACCATCAGGAACAATTGTTCTGCCTTTTTGGATTAAAAAAGCCTCCCTGGCCTTACGAATGGAGTCTTGGTCAGAAAAGATTTAATTGCATGTCGTTAGCAGTGTGGTTAGTAGAGGACAGGAAATGTTCTGCGGCTGTAGTAGGTAAGGTTATCTATGGTGCGGTGGTGTTCATTAAATCGGTCTTTTAAACGTTGTTTCGTCTCTCCTATGTATTGTAAATTAGTTACATTGAATCATGTAGATGAGGTTCTTAGTGTCACAGGTAAGATTAGATGTTATGGGGCGCGTTTCACCGGTGGAAAAGAAAGTATATGTAGTGAGTCCGTGAGAAATGTAGGAGCAAGTAGCGCAGTTTTTGCAGAACGTCGTGTCGGGTTCTGCCTTTATATTCTTCTATAAGTTAGACTGTAGTTCTTTTTAAAAAATAAGTACAGTAGATTTGGATATTTTTTCCTGACCATACTATTTGTTTCTATGTCCATTGTAAGATATTGTAAATATTAATAAATTCCCATATATACATGTATACACATGTATACTGTTAGCAGAAATAACACATATCAAGGTAGGAAACACTTTTATTTATTTTTTAGTTTTGTTTTCACTTCTTAAACTCTGTTGTTTTGTGCATCACACCTGTCTAGTCGATACAAATTGGTGTTCATATGTATACACAAAACATCCTGTTATATCTTGTTTATGTACACCAGATAACTTGAGGAAGACATATGTACAGCGATATACACAATGTTATAATGAAAGCACCCTAAAATATTTCAAATGCCATAAAAACTCTATTAAACTCTTTTTAAACATCTCCCTCTCTTGAACCTTTCCCTTCTATAAAGCTTCTGGCTTCTCTATAAATAACATTTATAGGTTCATTTATTTCATCATTTTCAACAATCAGTAAAAGCATGCTATGAAGCATTTACTTAACTTTCATATAAGTGGTTAAACACAAGCTTATGATACTCTGAAGTTTTTGTTAAATCAAGTTACATGTAGGGAATGTCCAAATTTCAAAACAGCAAAACACTTCTTTACTTTAATTTGTTTTCTCCTTTTACCACTTTTTGAAAGTCTTAAAGCACACAGCTGCAGTCACAGCAAAGATTTTTTATCAACATCTCGGACATAATCTTGATCTTTAGAATCAGTTGGTAATAAATGAATTATGCAAATTAGCTGAGTACCTCGGACACGGGGCGTGCAGGAGTTCGCCAGGTC
Organism: Micromussa lordhowensis; assembly: GCA_964020085.1. Taxonomy (NCBI): domain Eukaryota; kingdom Metazoa; phylum Cnidaria; class Anthozoa; order Scleractinia; family Lobophylliidae; genus Micromussa; species Micromussa lordhowensis. The sequence continues at coordinate 24,332,688 of OZ026600.1, read as the reverse complement.
AACCACAGTGAAATTCAAAGCAGGCAGCAAGTCCTAATGTGTTTATTAGAATCAGGTGGCCAAATGTTTGCTTGCGGTAAAAACTGACTAAAAGAAAATAAGCGGCAATGTTAAGAGAAACTAAAAAGGACTCAAATTCGACGGTACAAACGAAAGGAAAAGAAGAAACACACTGGCGTGACTTACAAATGAGTGTAAGGCGAAATTACCTCAATAAAATATCCTAGAAGCAGTTGTTCGCAAAAAGACGTTCTAGCAAGAAACTGAACTCATTAACATAACCTCCTATCTGACCTTTTGAATTCAATTTCCTTGGCTGATTTGTTTTACGTTGTGCTCAGCAACTTTGGGCTTAGTTGAATACGAGCTTGATGCTTTAGAAATACAACATGCTGAAAGTAGTAATAAATGTTGTCAACGTATACCAGTAAAGGCCTACTAATGCGCACTCAAAACCACTGAAATGTCATGACTACTACAGTTCCATTCAAAACATCTTGTTCCAGTTAGCTGCACAGATACACTAATAATTTTCTGAGAACGTTATCCATCTATCCATTTTGTTTTCTTTTTTTTTTTACACTTCAAGGATTTAAATTAAATACTCTACTTGGGTTGGTTACTGAAAAAGCCTGTCTTTTATTATTTGGTTAACACAGTTTTTGCCATGATTGCAAATCTACACAGCTGCTCGTTGTAAAGCCGATGGTCAAAATTGCTCGGTCATCTGCTCAAGCTATGTCATACTAGGTTCTTAATGATGGCTGAGCCTAACTACGCTCAATGTTTGGAGCGTCCCAGCGCTGATCAGAAGTTAAATATAGAATAAAGTTTCGGTTCCGGTCTGGGGCTCAGAAATATTTCTAACATAACATAGCTCCAAGAACATCTTATCAGTTACTCTAGTCAACGCAATACTAACCAAGAGTTTTAGCGGTTGGGTGAGCAAAAACAAAACGACTTTGATACCGTAACTTAAATATAGCAAAATTATGATATTTTGCAGGTTGTTTCAGTTGACAGTGAGTGACGATGCTGTGACTTAAAATGGACCAATCAGATACGCTCCGACAAGGACTTCTGTCTTCCAGGTGCAGGCGTAGTTTGGAATGTGATGTTCTCAGCGAGAATGTTTCAAGGCAATATTTCGATGCTTCATGACTTTGATTCGAAACCAAAATAATGTGGGAAAACAGAATAAAAATAAGCTTCGTAATAGTACTGTGTTTAGTATAAAAGTATGAATGAATTTATGAACTAATGAAATCATAAATAAAAGTCACCAGTTAGCAATAAACAGCTTATAAATGACCAATATACAATCCGCCACTCGATATGATTCAGTTGCGTACGAGAAAGCAGCGTCAAAGTTTAACATTTCGTGTTTAATTATTCCTGAACAAGACTACACAGCCGATCAAAAACGAATGTTCGTGAAAGTTTAACCCGCATAAACCCTTTATCCTCAAATAACTGAAAGTCAAAGAGCACGGGATTTTAGACAACACGATTTAAGACAAAGATCTTTATTTGCAAACGGCACGTAAGGTTTCGTACAGAACTAGGCAATATCAATACTGCAAGGTTTGACATAAAATTACTGTTACTTGGTAGTTTAATTGTCGTTACATGCAAACATCCAAAACATGCACATGGTGCATTTCCCTTCTAGGGGTTTTTAGTTTCAAGACTACATAGGTAAGCAAACAACTAAAGCAATAAATCCTCATACAAAAATAGGTAAAATAACAAGTCTGAAGACCATTGTATCCGGGCAGTTTTTCCTTTTCCCCGACAAAGTGATAATGTGACAAATATGAATTAACAATATGAATTTCTTAACCTGCAAAACCATCCTATTTAGTAATTTTCAAATTACGAGCTCAAACACTTTGGGCTCGCTAGCCTGATTAATTGAAAATCCCAGTCGCACATGCAAAACAACAGGGACAAAGGTCAGTTCAGAGAAGCCTGAAACCTAGACAAACTACTTGATTTCAGTGATGCTATTCGAATTGAAAACATGCTATGAATAATTATTTAACATACCCCCTCATGTTACGAAAAGATGAAAATAAAAAGATTTCTTGCAGTTTTGAGCCGAAAGGTCTACACTGTAAGCATTTAGACTTCTTCAAAGCCCTTCCTTTTCTCTCAAATGAGTTTAAAATGATAGTTGAAAATGATATCGGCTGAAGCGTCTCTAAGCTTCTCTAAAAAACGCCATTCATTCCAGTAACTGAACAACTGTTAGGGGAAACGAATGAAAATTACTAGTTTCTAAAGTTCCAGTGCCTTTGATCGCGCATCGGGCTATAAGTTATGTGAAATGCAGTTCAATGTTCGTCAAAGTCCTCATTACTTTTTGCCTGCTGGATATACTTTGGCAATTTTAGATTTAACTGGAATATTAAATGCATCCAGACTTGGAGTTTGACCTCGCGTATCAAAGTCGATGGCTACTCCAGGTCGGAATATCAGACAATGCGTGGAACCACCAAAGTGAAACATGCCGAGCTGGTCACCTTTCTTCACTTTATCCCCCTCTTTAACAGTGATTTCGTTGGAGGAAACTTCTACCATACCGATTGATACGAAGCACATCAAGCCAATATCGGGATTATCAGCTTTGATGTAGACAATACCTCGGGCAGCTACCTGGGCTAGGTATCCTTGTGACTTGATAGTGTTGGGTGTTGAGGGGTCGTCCTTGATGTTGTGGGTTCCAGAGTAATAGGAACCATCCACAAGTTCCGTTTTGTAAATGGTACCCGACACAGGGCTGTGCCATCGGTGATAGCTGAGGGCGCTTAGGAACGCTTGGTAGACGGTTCCACCGTGAAATTGCTTGGCCAGGTCACTCATGTTCAGGATGAAATCCAAGGAGTAGCGTTGGTGCTTTATCCAAAAGTAGTCCCTGTTTCGTACGGCTCTGGATATCTGGTACGGGGCCGACTCACAGGCATTGGCAACAATGGAATCGTCATCTGGAGATTCTACTGGACGAACTCCAGGGCGAAACTCTCTGGTGAAAAAATCATCCCACGATTTAAAACCATAATGTTCTTCATATGGGTTGCATTGGAACCATTTGACGAAGTTTGGCATTGCTTCCATTGCGTCCTCACCAAGCCAACCATGTCGCGGATCATCATTTAAAACATAGCGAGATTTGGGACTGGACAGAAACTCTCCCCAGTAGTTGAGAATGTTCTTGAACAACCTGTTGACTTTGTCGTTCAGGAAAGCAGCAAATCCACCATTCGTTGCCATCGGCCAGTTCAACATGGCAGCGATGGGGACGGCAACCAAAGCAGTTTTGTTGAACTTCGGAGCTATAGTAATGATGTGGTCGAGTATTACAATCAACAATTGCCAGGACGGAATTTTTTTGTGCGGTTCACCAGGAAGTTTGTACTGTTGCCAGAACATCTGATGGAAGAACATGTTGATCTCTGGGTCGGAGAGAATAGCATTCTTCAGATCTTCAACCGGTTGATGGAGATTGAGGTCTTTATCTGTAGCGTTGGTAACGGCTGCAGGTTTAATTTCACCCATGGCTGTTTCTTCATCTTCAGCTGCTGGATGAAGAGCCAATAACAACTGATACTTATCGTTGGATTTAGCTTTGACTTCTGTGATCAAGTCGCCTAACCAGTTGTCAATAACGTTCTGATCGGAAGGAAGCCAGTGACCGACACAATAAGGTTTGAAGCTCATGATTGTGTTGCGTGTGGTTCGCTGCTCGTTTGGCTGTTAAATGGAATGCTACTATCAAGTTTGTCTACTTTTAATTGCAGTTTTGAATATTTTACGCATGTGCAATTGACGTTGTAATGCGCGTACGTGCAGTTATTTGGTTTTTTTTTCCTGATCTTTTTGGCAAAATCTTGTTTGATAACAGATATTTCTCCGGATGAAAGGCCTATTTTACACCGTTACCAATATCAGGTAATTAAGGGCTGGCCCATGTCTGTTGGGTCTGTCGTGGACTGTGGGGCCTGCTTGCACAAGTCTCCAATTTCCTTCGTTCCGCGTGCAGCAAAGAAAATAGGATAGGAGTCCTTTTTTTGCTAACTTTCGATTGTAATGGATTGTTTCTCGCACGCTTCTCGCGGCTATTGTGTAAGTGACGTGGTACACCGAGACAAATCCTCTTTGTCTGCTGATTGAATATCAGTGATACGATACAATTGCAATACAATACAATATATTTTTAACTACACCCCATGATGACTTTTCAGCGACAAGAGAGAATAGTCTTTGTTTGGATTATTCAAATTATTTCAGGATTTAGACAACAAAACTGTTTGTTTTAGCCAAAAGGACCAAAAGGTCCAACATAACTATTGCGCAGTCAAATCCACTGAAATGCTATGACTACTACAGTTCCATTCAAAACACCTTGTTCCAGTTAGCCGCACAGATAAACCAATAATTGTCTGAGAACGGTACCCATCTATCCATTTTTTTTTATGTTTCAAGGATTTACATTATATTGTCTACTGGGGTTGGTTACTGAAAAAGTCTGTCTTCTATTATTCAATTCAATTCAAGTCAATTCAATTTTATTTCAAACTCTTACAAACATTAATTTTTGATTTGGTTGACACAGTTTTTTCCCGGATTGCAAATCTACACAGCTGCTCGGGGAAAAGCGGATGATCAAAAGGTGATGATGGCTGATCCAATGTATTTGGCATAATTTGTTAGGCTTGCCGACCTACGCTCAATGACTGAAGCGGCGCAGCGCTGATTAGAAGGTTAAGAAAGTTTCGGTTCCCGTCTGGGGCTCATTTTTATAGCTCCAAGAACATCTTAACTAACATAGCTAACATAGCTCCAAGAACATCTTATCAGTTACTCTAGTCAACGCAATACTAACCACGGGTTTAGCGGTTGGGTGAGCAAAAACAAAAAGGCTTTGATACCGTAACTAAGTATACCAAAATTATGATATTTTGTAGATTGTTTCAGTTGACAGTGACTGACGATGCTGTGACTGAAAATGGACCAATCAGATACTCTCCGACAAGGACTTTTGTCTTCCAGGTGAAGGCGTTATTTGGAATGTGATGTTCTCAGCGAGAATGTTTCAACACAATGGGTGAGCTTCTTTGGGATGACCTGGATCAGGATCACTGATCGAAGATCTCGGATCATGGTGCATCAAAAGAACCGATGAAAGGAGCGAAGTAATCTGCCCTAATCTAACGCATACCACTACTGGTAATTGCGAGAAAGTCGCTTTGCATTCACGGTAGAACAGGGTACTATGCCTAAAAATAACTTAAGAGGGATTACCTTGGGTAGAAGGCCAATATGGCGGATTCACTCTCTTTCCTTGATAATCTCTTGCTTCGATAGAATAGATAGTGAGTAGCGTAGCTAATAACAGAACGGCAAATCGTGAGACAACACTGGTAGATTTAAACTAACTAACTTTTTTGTCATCGAATTCTGGAAACTGATGCAAGTCCGGGCCGCGTTCCAACCGGCCAGAAAAAGGAAACTTTTTTTATCAAGTATTTCCAGGAATTAATCAAATGTTTTAACACCTATTATGGCCTGTTATCAGCTATTGTGGCCAGCTTTTGGTGAAAGAGACAGCAAAAATGTCAGAAATCGCTAAATAGAGATACTAACGCATAGGGAATGAATTACAGTTACCCCGTGTAACCGCACCTGAAGTGACACTTTACTGCGATGCAAATAAGTGGAATTTAAGCACGTACCTTCAGGGCAAACCACACACCTGCATTGACTAAATGCAAAATTGATAACGCGTTTTAATGCTGCCAAACGCTTATCAGCACACTGTGGTTTTGAAATTTATAACGGACTCAGAAAGCAAATAAGCAACTTTTGAACAAGAGGGGACCAAGGGAAAACCGACTATAAAGGGTTCAAGGGAAGACCGACTATAAAGGGTTCAAAAACACCCTGGCGCAAATGGCATCATCTCCTAATTAGTATGCACTTGAAGTGCAATCACAAAAGAAGATTTTGCTGCAAACTGCGGCTCCATAAGTGCCCGTAAGCCGAGTTACGACAAATTTGCTAAGGACACCTAAATCGGCCATTTTCTGAGATTTTGCCAAGTGGGGACCAAGGAAAATTGCTCAAAAAAGTAGGCCGACTATACGGGCTTCAAAAACAACCTGGTGCAAATCGCATCATCTCCTAATTAAAATGCACTTAAAAAGCAATGATACAAGAATATTTTGCTGCAAACTGTGGCTCCATAAGTGCCCGTAGAGCCGAGTTATGACAAATTTGCCAAGGACACCTAAATCCGCCATTTTCTGAGATTTTCCCAAGGGGGACCAAGGGAAAATGCTCAATAAAGTTGGCCGACTATAGGGGCTTCAAAAAAACCCTGGCGCAAAACGCATCATCTCCTAATTACCATGCACTTGAAGTGCAATCATAAAAGAACATTTTGCTGCAAACTGCGGCTCCAAAAGTGCCCGTACAGCCGAGTTATAACAAATTTGCTAAGAACACCTAAATCGTCCACTTTCTGAGATTTTGCCAAGGGGGGACCAAGGGAAAATGCTCAAAAAGGTAAGCCGACTATAGGGGCTTCAAAAACACCCTGGCGCAAATCGCATCATCTCCTAATTACTATGCACTTGAAGTGAAATTATAGAACAACATTTTGCTATCAACTGCGGCTCCATAAGTGCCCGTAGAGCCGAGTTATGACAAATTTGCCAAGGACACCTACATCGGCCATTTTCTGAGATTTTGCACAGTGGGGACCAAGGGAAAATGCTCAAAAAAGTAGGGCGACTAGAGGGGCTTCGAAAACAACCTGACGCAAATCGCATCATCTCCTAATTTGTATGCACCTGAAGTGCAACCATAGAAGAATATTTTGCTGCAAACTGCGGCTCCATAAGTGCCTGTAGAGCCGAGTTAAGACAAATTTGCCAAGGACACCTAAATCGGCCATTTTCTGAGATTTTACCAAGGGGGGACCACGGAAAAATGCTCAAAAAAGTAGGCCGACTATAGGGGCTTCAAAAAAACCCTGGCGCAAAACACATCATCTTTTAATTAGTATGCACTTAACGTGCAATCATAGAAGAACATTTGGCTGCAAACTGCGGCTCCATAAGTGCCCGTAGAGCCGAGTTTGACAAAAATTTGCTAAGGACACCTAAATCGGCCATTTTCTGAGATTTTGCCAAAGGGACCAACGGAAAATGCTCCAAAAAGGAGGCCGACTATCAGGGCTTCAAAAACACCCCGGGCGCAAATCGCATCAACTCCTGTTTACTATCCACTTGAAGTGCAATCAAAGAAGAACATTTTGCTGCAAATTGCGGCTCCATCAGTGCCCGTAGAGCCGAGGTATGCCAAATCTGCCAAGGACACCTTAATTGGCCATTTTCTGAGATTTTGCAAACGGGGGACCAAGGGAAAATGCTTAAAAAAGTAGGCCGACTATAGGGGCTTCAAAAACACCCTAACGCAAATCGCATCATCTCCTAAATTGTATGCACCTAAAGTGCAATCATAGAAGAACATTTTGCTGCAAACTACGGCTCCATAGGTGCCCATAGAGCCGAGTTAAGAGAAATTTGCCAAGGACACCTAAATCGACCATTTTCTGAGATTTTGCCAAGGGGGGACCAAGGCAAAATGCTCCAAAAAGTAGGCCGACCTTAGGGGCTTCAATAACACCCCGGGCACAAATCACATCCTCTCCTAATTAGTATGCACTTGAAGTGCAATTATAGAAGAACATTTTGCTGCAAACTGCAGCTCAATAAGTGCCCGTAGAGCTGAGTTATGACAAATTTGCCAAGGACGCCTTAATCGGCCATTTTCTGAGATTTTGCAAAGTGATGCCGAAGGAAAAATGCTTAAAAAAGTAGGCCGACTATAGGGGTTTCGAAAACAACCTGACGCAAATCGCATCATCTTCGAATTAGTACGCACTTAAAGTGAAATCATAGAAGAACATTTTGCTGCAAACTGCGGCTCCATAAGTGCCCGTAGAGCCGAGGTATGACAAATTTGCCAAGGAGACCTAAATCGGCCATGTTCTGAGATTTTGCCAAGGGGGAGCAAGGCAAAATGCTCCAAAAATTAGGCCGACTTTTGGGGCTTCAAAAGAGCCCCGGGCGCAAATTGCATCATCTCCTAATTAGTATGCACTTAAAGTGCAATCATAGAAGAATATTTTGCTGCAAACTGCGGCTCCATTAGTGCCCGTAGAGCCGAGTTATGCCAAATCTGCCAAGGACACCTTAATTGGCCATTTTCTGAGATTTTTCAAAGGGGGGACCAAGGGAAAATGCTTGAAAAAGTAGGCCGACTATAGGGGCTTCAAAAAAACCCTGGCGCAGATTGCATCATCTTCTAATTTGTATGCACCTAAAGTGCAATCATAGAAGAACATTTTGCTGCAAACTACGGCTCCATAGGTGCCCATAGAGCCGAGTTAAGAGAAATTTTCCAAGGACACCTTAATCGGCCATTTTCTGAGATTTTACCAAGGAGGGACCAAGGCAAAATGCTCCAAAAAGTAGGCCGACTTTAGGGGCTTCAAAACGACCCCGGGCACAAATCACATCATCTCCTAATTAGTATGCACTTGAAGTGCAATTATAGAAGAACATTTTGCTGCAAACTGCAGCTCAATAAGTGCCCGTAGAGCTGAGTTATGACAAATCTGCCCAGGAAGCCTTAATCGGCCATTTTCTGAGATTTTGCAAAGTGGGGACCAAGGGAAAATGCTCAAAAAAGTAGGCCGGCTATAGGGGCTTCGAAAAGAACCTGACGCAAACCGCATCATCTCCTAATTTGTATGCACCTGAGGTGCAACCATAGAAGAACATTTTCCTGCAAACCGCGGCTCCATAAGTGCCCGTAGAGCCGAGTTAAGACAAATTTAACCAGGACGCCTAAATCGGCCATTTTCTGAGATTTTACCAAGGGGGGACCAAGGCAAAGTGCTCAAAAAAATAGACCGACTTTAGGGGCTTCAAAAACACCCCGGGCGCAAATCGCATCATCTCCTAATTAGTATGAACTTAAAGTGCAATCAAAGAGGAACATTTTGCTGCAAACTGCGGCTTCAAAAGTGTCCGTAGAGCCGAAATATGACAAATTTGTTAAGGACACCTAAATTGGCCATTTTCTGAGATTTTGCCAAGGGGGGAACCAAGAGAAAATGCTCAAAAAAGAAGGCCGACTATAGGGGCTTCATAAACACCCCGGGCGCAAATCGCATCATCTCCTAATTAGTATGCACTTGAAGTGCAATCAAAGAGGAACATTTTGCTGCAAACTGCGCCTCCATAAGTGCCGTAGAGCCGAGCTATGACAAATTTGCCAAGGAGACCTAAATCGGCCATTTTCTGAGATTTTACCAAGGGGGGATTAAGGAAAAATGCTCAAAAAAGTAGGCCGACTATAGGGGCTTCAAACAAAACCCTGGCGCAAATAGCATCATCTCCTAATTAGTATGCACTTAAAGTGCAATCATAAAAGAACATTGTGCTGCAAACTGCGGCTCCAGAAGTACCCGTGGAGCCGAATTATGACAAATTTGCTAAGGACACCTAAATCGTCCATTTTCTGAGATTTTGCCAAGGGGAGACCAAGGGAAAATGCTCAAAAGAGTAGGCCGACTATAGCGGCTTCAAAAACACCCTGGCGCAAATCGCATTATCTCCTAATTAGTATGCACTTAAACCGCAATCATAGAAGAACATGGTGCTGCAAACTGCGGCTCCATAAGTGCCCGTAGAGCCGAGTTATGACAAATTTGCCAAGGACACCTAAATCGGCCATTTTCTGAGATTTTACCAAGGGGGGAGCAAGGAAAAATTCTCAAAAAAGGAGGCCGACTATAGGGGCTCCAAAAACACTTTGGTGGAAATCGCATAATGTCTTAATTAGTATGCACTTCAAGGGCAAGGACATTTTGCTGCAAACTGCAGCTCCATAAGTGCCCGTAGAGCCGAGTTATGACAAATTTTCCAAGGACACCTAAATCAGCCATTTTCTGAGGTTTTGCCAAGAGGGGGCAAGGGAAAATGCTCGAAAAACTAGGCTGACTATAGGGGCTTCAAAAACACCCTGGCGCAAATCGCATCATCTCTTAATTAGTATGCACTTGAAGTGCAATCATAGAAAAACATTTTGCTGCAACCTGCGGCTCCATAAGTGCCCGTAGAGCCGAGTTATGACAACTTTGCCATGGACACCTAAATCGGCCATTTTTTGAGATTTTGCCAAGGGGGGGACCAAGGGAAAATGATCAAAAAAAGTAGGCCGACTACAGAGGCTTCAAAAACACCCTGGCGCAAATCGCATCATCTCCTAATTAGAATACACTTGAAATGCCTGCTATCAACATCAAACCCCAAATGGTGGTAGCCAAAAACAATAATGTTCTTGGCCACCAAGAGATAGCAATAAACCAGATTATTTCTGTATTACCTACAATATATGTTACATAAATATCACTTTATATCATTATCATATTTTTATTAAATCCTTCATTGGAATCCAGCTATTAAATTCATCACTATATCCCTTCCACTTTATCAAAGCTTGTTTCTTCTTATGATCCCTACGAATGACCTTATCAATGCGGAATACGTCCTGTTTGGCTTTTAATAATTCAGGTTCATGGAAACTCCCTTCTATAGTCTCATCATTTAGATCCTTTATTTTGTATGTTATTGGATTAGTGTATTGAATCTTATCAACTGTGAATACTTCTTCTGTCCAATTTGGTGTATAACCCTTATCGAACACATTCCGTTTGTACTTGAATATTCGGACCTTATCACCTATTTTAAATTTTGGCTTCTGCTTTGATGTTTCCATATCACCATATAGATTAAAGTAAACAGTTCCTTCATTCTTCTTATTGGATGCTTCTGTGGGTGTCATTTTGATGCTTGAATGTTTGGTATTATTATGCTGTTTCAATATTTTAGGTAACATATCGAGATACATTGTATTACCTTGAACTGTGAACTGTTTCCACATTTTGGATTTAATCGTTCTATTCCATCTTTCAACCACTGATGACTTCTCTTCATTCTCAGTTGAGTACATATGTATCCCATTTTTCTCTAACAGGTCTTTCACATGTTTGTTGTAATATTCTTTACCTTTATCAACCCATAAATACTGTGGTTTTCTACCTTCCTTGAATATTGTTTTAAATGCTTCAGCAACAGATTCACCTTTCTTATCCTTCAATGGTACAATCCAACCATATTTGCTGAAGACATCAATAATCATAAGAAGATATTTATAACCTTTATTCCATTTACTGACCTGTTGCATTTCAACTAGATCACTTGCCCATATTTCATCAATATGATTTGTGATTACACGCCACCGAGTGAAGTTACGCTTTATGGGTGTATGTAATTCATCAGCTAATTTTTCTTGCCAGTTTTCTTCGCTATGGCATTTCGAGCTATTGTGTGTCCCCATTGTCTTTCTTTCCAAGGAATGGCATCAAGAGCCTTAACCATCTTACGATCTGCATCGTTTTTGCATTTCAATTGATCACTTTTGGATTTATTTCCACAAACTGAGTAATCAACATCATGCTGCATGCTGACAGCATCTGTTCTACCAGTTGGTTGTTGATATATCTCAAGTATCTGACCAGTATTGGGATCATACCTCAGTTGCTGTTCGAGAGGGTTACCAGGGCCTGTATATCTATGTCCAGGCATCACAAAACCCTTCTTAGGCGCAACCTTTAATATAGCCTTGTGTATATCAATAGCACCACCAGTTGGTGATATCTTTTTAGACAGATTTTATGTGAAACTGTCAAGGACTTGATCCAAATATTTGTTCGCAACATTTTTTATCTTCTTCTTTGCATAATCTGATTTGATGGCTTTTGCAACACCCTTTCGAGCAAGGTAAGCCCCAGAATTAGCCAAACCTTTCAAAGCAATCTCACTAAGAGAATGACTATCATGAATGTTAAACAAACTGCCCCCAGCTAGTGACGGCTCAATCAGTTTCCCTGTTGTTTTCTTAGTTCATCAATTTTTTTTAATAGTTCTTCTGACTTTTTGATAGACTTTGCTGTCTTTGAATCGATCTTAATGTTTTTCATGAGACTTTTGCTGGCCTTGTTGATCCCGTATTGTCTGATTTGATTTTGTCTAATACACTCAATTTCAGTTCCAAGGTGTTTACCTTTTTGAACCTTATTTATTCCACAATATGGTTTGGTTGGTGATCCTGCAATGGCCCCACCTGTTGATTGAGATTTGACGAATTTAGTCTTTGTTATCCCACATTCAGCACAAGTACATTTCATCATGGTTCGACCATTTTTGGCTTTGACATATCTTTCACTGCCTGGAAAACATTCAGTTTGTTTCTTCTGTTTAACCCAATATGATTTTACCATTATATATATAAGTTATATATTTTTAAAATAATGTTTGATGAATCTTTCATTTTTCATTGTGTCATGTATGTTGAATACTTTTAATAAATCAAAATATGAATTACCCTTATTCATTTCATTCAAAAAGTATAAACAGAAGTATCCACATGTGGTTGTTTTTATATTTGAATCTGATTATTTTGGTGAAGTAAAGTTAAATTCTTTATTTTCGCATGATTCACCAATTCTTGAAACGGAGGTACACCAAAGCTGTCAAAATAATTGATAATGTTGTCTTTCACATAAGTTGTTACCCAATGACTTCCGCTCATGTATGATGGTTCAAGATTGTAAATGAATAATGCCTGTTTGTGGTTATGTGGAACTGTTTGATCTCTTGACAAAACATCATTGATTGGGATATTTAGATATCTACACCATTTTATTAGATCATGATTGCTCATCCGGATGTCTTCATGGAATTTCGGTTTTACAGTATTGCCCCTACGAGTGGGATTGAATTGAATGGACTGTTTGGGCCTAATAGTAGACCTTTTCCCTTCTTTTTTTTTACCCATACCAGATTGCTTGTCCCATGATCCTATAAAAGGTGGCGGTCTATATAAACCCATTCTCGGAGCTCCCCTCCCTCCTTTTGGAGGAGGGATTGGAAGTCCAATCTTGGGAGCGCCCTTTCCAGTCAAAGCGTTCAATATCATAGGAATCCCAATACTGGCGAGTAAAGTACCAAGAAAACCACCCGATTGCGTTTTCGTTGGTTTTATAACAACATCTGAACCTGATATAATGGCTTCCACTATGTCTTTCTTTTGTTTTGTGGATAGAAGATGCTCGTTTGCGATGAGTTTGTCAATTTTGTTTTGTGGAATTAGGAAGCCTCCTCTCTGTACCCCTTTTCCAGATATCTTTTTGAGGACTTGGCTTGCGCCTTCACTAGCCAACCCTGCTAAAGCTGATAATCCCAAGGTTTTCGCAATGGTTGGTCCGAATGTACGTCCGAAGGCTAGAATAGAAGTCAATAAATTACCACCGACTTGTTTTCTGATATTGGTCTTAGCTAGCTTAATATCCATACCTTTATTCAACTTCCGATTCTTCTCCAATTTCATCGCTGAGACAAGAAGAGTGTTCCCACGAAGAGAGTCATTCTTGAGCCTTATGACAATGGTTTCTCTTTTATGGTAAGCAGCACTCAGATTCTTCTTCTGATTTTTTGACAGTTTTACATTTATTTCAAAAAGTTGAGTCATTTGTTGTATATAATATATGTTATATAATTTTTCGATTATATAATATATATGAAATAAGGAATATCACCGTTTATACTATGACCAATTCATTTCCAATCGGTTTGATGACGACTTCCTCTTTATACAAGACGATAGCGTGGACCTGAAAAGCAGCTGTACTATTCACACTTATCTTGTACCTGAAGATCAACTGTTTTGGATCTCTTGTGATTTTCTCTGCTTGGTACGACAAATCAAAATATAATATAAGTTGTAATTTGACAGGTTGAGCTGTGTTCCTGTGTTGAAATCATTCTTTCTCATTTCAAATTTCATCAAATCATTGAGGATCCTGACTTTTGATTCTGTATCGTATTCAGTTTCTGGGTAAAACACTCCATTACCATATTCCAATCAACATGTTGTGAGATGGCTAGCATTATCAGCCACGTTAAGCTTGAAAGTGTCGAATATGAACGGATTCGCATCCGGATTATCCGTTTTGGCTCGTTGTAGGTATACAAATACGGATTCAACATTATCAATACTAGCAGAGATCTGAAAGTAGCCACTGCTTTGTCTTTCCCCAGAAACCTGATACAATTCTCTTTTATACGTCCAATATTTTTTCGGTTAAAATGGATTTGGTAAACTCTCCAGACAAACTGTCTGTTGGTATCATTTTGGGAACCCACAAATAGAATCTGTTAATTACCACTCTACCATCTGCCACCGCAGCTAACTTGTGTATTAATTCTCTGTCATTTTGTAAATTTATTTCAAACTGTAGTTGCATTGGTACTAACAATTTATCCTCCAGTACATCAAAGAAACCATAACGATTGAGAGGTATGATTACATTAACATCACTGTCTGCTGCTGTCAATCTTCGTCTTGTCTTATACCCTAGTTCATTACCATCATCATCAGCAATAACAGTGGAGTCAACCGAGTCTAGATACCAAAAACTATCCTTGGCTACTGAGCGACTGAAATCATCACTATATTGGAGGAGATTTTTGACAAAGACGACTTTATGAAGATTACTAGTATCGTATACAATCTTACAAGCACTCTTTATCGTCATTTTATTGATTAATGAATGGGCTCCATTGATAGCTGTTGCTCTATTAGCATCGTCAATGGCAGCAGCGTAGCCACCTGTTCCATCCAATTTATTCAACTTGAATTGTACTTCAAAATAAGCATTGTACCAATCGTATATTGCAGACCTGTCATTGACCGTAAACTTATACCCATTTTTTGTTGGTGTTGTCCATTTGCTGGAGCTATAATAACATTATCCAGTTGAAATGTAACAAACTCATATGTTTGTACATATTTAGCTGATCTGAACATTATACAATTATGTTACATAATTTTTACTCCACGCCTTCTTTTCACACCTGATCCTGATATCAATCTGCTTATGATCGCATCAGTACTCTCTTCTTGCTGTCTCCGTTCAATCTGTGGGGTGACTACTTTTTGTCTTGTATTCCCTATTCTCATATTTCCAAGCTTTTTCATTATCAAATCTCCTGACTTCTCAGCTATCTTTTTTCCTGCCCTCTCACCTGCATGTGAAATACCTGATTTCAGCGCCTTCTTACCCAATGGTTTGGCAAGCTTATTTATGCCAAGTGACAAAAGTTTTCTCATTGGTTTGAAAATATTATCAACAATAATCCCCGACCTTTTATGCTTGTATACAAATTTACCGAAATTGGGATGATAAATCCTCTTGAATTCATATGGTATCATTAATATATAATATGTTATATTATTCCATCCTTTTCAGTAGTAATGAAAAAGATGTGTCCGCTACATTCAGATCAATCAATCTCCTTTTTCCGTCAGTAATATACACTCTGATGCTACTTGTATTATTACTATTGATGGGATTAAATGTGACTCTACGTGGTTCCATGGTAAAAGAGTAACTGGGTCGAAGTACACTAGTTGAGAAGGAATAAAGGATGTCTGAATCTTTACCATCCACAAGGGAATCATTAATCAAGTCACAGTGAATATTGAGTATGTCAGTGTCTTGACTAAGATTGGGCACTCTCGGTCCTACATTACTTTGGCTTTTCAATATTTCCTTATCAAACCCGATCAATTCATTAAAATTGCTTGATGTTAAATCAAGTTGGTAATTCTGGGCTAATGTTATTGTAACCCTGAATGTTGTATTATCAAATTCAAGAGTGATAGGATACTCATTATTTTCAGCACCATCTTTGACAATCTTCGTTATGTACCTAATATGTGTATTGAAGTCTGTATAATTCCAAACTCCTGCTGGGAAAGTGATTTCCTTGAACGTTGAACCGTTGTCAGAACTGTATTTGATCAATGGATTCTTATACGAGGAGTTTACATTGAACCATGTGAATGACATATTGATGATTCGATTCAGTCCCACTGTGTATTGGTAATTATTGTCCAATATGACGGGAATATCGAATTTAGTTGTAAAATCCTGAGGAGTGTTGTTTCCTTGGCCTTTGACACTGTATGATGATAATACTATCTCACGATCCATCTATATAATACGTTTACATGAATTTTACTTTGAAGTATTGATTATACAATTTATTATATTGCGGTCTATTGATTGTTGACATTCTCACCAATCCCAATTCTAATTTCTTGAGAAGCTGATTCACATCATTGAAAAACGTGACATTTCCACCTCTCTGTTTTCTTCCTCGGCCTCTGATCCCGGAACCTTTCTGCTCATTCTTTAATTCATTTATTATTAATTTATTGAAATTAATGTAATCTCCCAATATGGCTCAATCATTGTCTATCTTTTTGTTTCTTAATTGCCTTGTGGCTTCACTTATTTCCCCTTTATTGTATTTTTTTGTGACACTTGATTTTGAACCTTTTAATTTGTTCCTCTCTTTTTCCGCTTTTTTTCTTGTCATTTGAAAATAAATTAATTTATTTTTCTTGCCATTTCCGGATCATTGTACACTTCTTCAAGATCTTGATATTTTGTTAGACTTAATTCATTCAACCTTTCCATCGCCAGATCTTCATCAAGTATTTCATAATCAACTTCTTCATCATAATCATATTCGGGTGCCGGCTCTTCCGAAATGTCCTCCAATATTGGTTCATATTGTGGTGGTTCTGGTGCTAGTTGTTTCTCTTGCTGTGGTGGCACATAATCACCAAACAGATCATCAAGACCCATGTCTTCAACTTCATCCTCGATATCAACGCCGTAATTCGGAACTTCCGCTTTCCTTAGTGGTCTTTTTCTCCTTTGAGATATCGTTAAATTCAAATTACTGTCAATTAATTCATCTAATTTACTTATCACTGGTTTGAATACCTTCGAAAATGACTCTTGGCTTGTCTGCTGACCGATTTTATGTTGCGTGATTAAATCATGGACATGATTGATTTTATTCCCTGATTCAGTTTTTCTCCGTGCGAGTTCTTTCCATTTAGGTAAATTCATTTATTGTTATATTATTATGTTACATAAAAAACACACAAATCATATATGAAAAACAACGTTTAAGACCGTGTTGAACACCATGTTGAACACGGTGTTATATTAATATACCAATATAATATAATGAGAATACCAAATTATGATGCTGAAGACGATACTTTCTCAAACTTCAAACAACTATACGATTTCATGCCTAATCAATGTTTCCGGATGCTGATTTGCGGTCCAAGTGGTTCAGGGAAAACGAATACATTGATGCATATTGCCTGGTTTCAAACCGTGAGGGTCTAGGTACGAGTCTGTAAATTATGGGATTAGCAACTATGATTCACATAGTCAGAAAGAGCACACCGAGATTCACAAGATTCCTAAGTTTGGTGTTAATCAGGCTAGTTTTGACCGAGATACAGCGATTTAAAAACGTCAAAATTTACAAAGAAATGTATGGCATCCGGACGCCGTGTCGGACAGCGTCCGGATTGCCATACATTTCTTTGTAAATTTTGACATTTTCAAATGGCTGTATCTCAGTGAAAACTAGCCTGATTAACACCAAACTTGGGAATCTTGGGAATCTCGGTAAGCTCTTTCAGACTATGTGAATCAATAGTTGCTAATCCCATAATTTACAGACTCGTACCTAGACCCTCACGGTTTGAAACTAGGCAATGATCTACAATATGCTGTATTTTGATAAAGTTTATCTCTACGCAAAAAACTTAGAGCAGTCCAAGTACCAGAATCTTATGGAGAACTTCCAGCCGATAAGTGATGAAATTGGTTATAATGTTATTGAAGCAAGAAATGATGAAATTATTCCTGTTGAAGACCTTGAATCTGACTCACAAAAAATTGTTATATTCGACGATTATGTTTGTGATAAAAACCAAAAACCGCTGGTCGACTATTTTATCAGAGGGAGACACAAGAATCGTAGTGTGATTTATCTAAATCAAAGCTACTATAAGACGCCGAAAGACATAAGATTGAACTGTTCACATTTCTCTATTTACGATTTCCCAAGTGCTAATGAAAAGAGTTTAATTTGCCGTGAAAACAGTATTCCAAAAAAATCATATGAGAAAGCAACCAAAGAGCCATTTACCTTCGTATACATCGATAAGCCACGAAAATTCACAACCAAGAATTTCAATGAAAAAATATAACCTTATTGTATAATGAGTTATTCAAATGGACTTTTACCAACATCATCATCAACTATGAGTCAACAATGAGGGTTGCCTGGCCTCCCTGGCGTTGGATTCAAGTTAACAGATGATGGTAATTATGATATTGATGGAAAACGATTGACCAATGTTGGAGAACCAACTGGAGATAATGACGCTACGACAAAAGCTTATTTTGAATCTGAAAACTCTAAAAAAGCTGATAAAACTTATGTTGATTCAGAAATTTCTAAAGTAAAAGTTCATTCATCTCCAAATTATCACTTACAACAAAGTTTCACTTTTTATAAAAATTATGGTGATGAAGCAGAATTAACTAAATTAAGCATTCCAATCACCAACCATACAAATCATTTGGATTTATTCAGAAATATCTCGACAAAGTGTTCATGATGGGTTTGCTTATTCTAATGTGAAATTGACAAACAATGTTAATCTAGGTACTTATTCCATTCTTTTTGAAATTTTTGGTTATAATGGTTCCAATATCGTTACTGATGGTTATAATGATCGTCTTTTATTTTACAATGTTGAAGGTGATCCAATAATCAATGATTTCAATCATGATTGGTTTTCAAATTATGCTAAAGCGTATATAATTTTCAACAATTCTAAAAGAGATGTTGACATCACTCTTCAATTTCGTTATTATGGCTCCAGCAACTCAAATTTCAAGTTTCTCTTTTTCAGCAGATGTGTTAAAGGAGTACAAAAGACTGGTTTTGATCATACTGTTCTTAATATTCATGACGTCCAAGATAATCATAAGATTCTCTATTTTGAGAATTTGAATCTCAATGGTAATCTTATTGATGGTTTAGGTGATCCTAAATATCTCGATAGTGCCACTAATAAAAAATATGTCGACACTGAAAATATTCGACAAGATATTGCCATTGCTGATAAAGCGAGCAAGGTGTATGTGGATGGGGAAATAGGAAAGGTAAGTGTAGATACCACACCATTGTTACCAAGAGATGGTAGTAGAAGTATGACTGGTGATTTAGACATGGATGAAAATCGTATTCTCTGTGTGAAAAATTTAAATGATTACAAGGTTGATGATGCTTATGAAGTTAGAGTTAGAGATTTGGGAAGTGTTGTCAACAAAGAATATCTGAATGAAAAATTTCTTAAAGTAGACAAAGATGGTAATTATTTTAATCTAAAACAAAATACTATCAAAAACTGTGAACCTTACTATGATGGCCTTTTTGATAATAACAGTCTGGTCAGTAAAGCTTTTGTAGATGCTGAAATTAGTAAATTACCAAAGCCTGCTACTGATGTCTTAAAATTAGGCGGAAGCAAAGCTATGACCGGTGCTCTTGACATGAACAATAATGAAATTAAAAACTTGAAAGATCCGGTAAATGATCAGGACGCTGCAACTCAAAAATGGGTTGGTGGAGAGCTTAGTACACAACTTAACCTATCAATGACATATACTGATACACAATTTGCCAAAAAACTTGACCTAACAGGTGGAATAATGGCTGGTGATATAAATATGGTAAATAGTCATAAGATAATCAACTCACCAAATCCATCAAGCGATACAGATTTGGTCACTAAAAAGTATATGGAAACACATGTCAGCAATTCTCATGTCACCAGTTCCGATAGATCAAATGCTTTCAACTATGTGATGGCTAATCCATCCAATTTGATTGAGGAAGATGATATTGAATTCGGGAATTGGGTAACTTTTCAATCAAGTCCTCATTCAATTAATAAAAAGGTCATTGACACAAAACTAATATTTGATGCAGATCATGGTTATTACAGTTCAAGAGCCTCCATTAATCTCTACGCATTGCCGAATGGTAGTTATACAATGGCTTTTGAGCTTATGTGGTCCAGTGATGATGTTGATCGTGATACTTTGTCTCTTAATGGCATCAGTGCCATTGAGACTATTCATGATTTGTCAAATAAAACATTTGATAATTATTCAAGATGGATAATGCAATTCAGTAAATATACATATGTAGCACCAAATCATTTGTATGTAGACATTGTGATTAAAATGAAAACTGGAAAAACATATCCATCAAAACTACAAACATACATTGTGTGTTATGGCGTGTTTATGATGCCTTATGGAGTATTAATAATGACAAAGTCACTTTCAATGAAATGATTGACATGGGTAATCATAGCATCATTAATGTCAAAGATCCACAACAATCAGATAATAGTCATGCAGCTTCTTTTAATTTCGTTAATACTATGATTAACACTAAGATAAAAGAGTCAGAAGAAGCATCAGTCTCTTCAGTCTCTCAAGAAAATGTTTTCAAAAAAGTCATGAAAGATAATTGCTGCGGAGCGAGCGTAGCGAGCGAGCAGCAACATAAACAGGATTTAAGAAGAATATATAAAAGGGAGAATGATTCTCGAATTCATCACTTTTTACCAGAATGCATTGCGCCTTTTTACCAGAATGCATTGCGCCTTCTACCAGAATGCATTGCGCCTTTTTATCAGAATGCATTGCGCCTTCTACCAGAATGTATTGCGCCACGAACAACACGCGAGGTTGTGACACCGTTGTGCTGTCGTCCTTTTTCGCGTAGATTACAATTGATTAAGGTTCGTTATGGTTTGCTTTGATTTACCTGCTGTAAAGCGATGTGAGCGAGATCGTGCTTGGCTTTCACAACCCTTGCTGTTGTCGTTAATGCAGATTTATCTGGACGATTAATTGTCGCTTCTTAATTTAAGACCTAGTGCGTCAATTTCGTAGCGGTCTCGGCCCTTCGTCAAATTCTTAATGAAGAGAAATCGCCGAAACTTAGGCTTGTAGAATAATTAAAACAAACGAGAACCGTAGAACACGCTAATTTATATCTGCTGCGATCGATTTGTTTCTATCCAAACACGAATTTGATCTAAAACTTCAGCTTTTTCACGCATCGCAACGGACGCGTCCCCATCCGGAGTCTGTCACATTCCATTCTACAGACATGTGAGTACCAGTTCAGAATTTATAAGTCAGCTTTCTACTCTTACAATTTCCACATCTTTCGTTTATTTGGATTTGGTAAAGAGGAGGTTGATGTGTATCAATTCATGTCCAGACAGCTAAGATCACCATGTGCTTTTGTCACGATCCCGTGACGATCACCAGCTATGCGTCATATGTAATAATGTGTCCTTGTTGTTTTTTGCAGTCAATTTGGAAATCTGCGCTACGAACCACACGAGGATGTCATTACAGTCTTTTCGCGTAGATTCCAATGAAATTTTGCTCTGATTTACTTGTAAAACGATGTGCAGGAGATCATGATTGACTTTCACAAATCTTGCTTTTGCTTTTAATGCAGTACGAGAAAGTTTGTACAAATCTGGACGCCCGGGTTAATTTGGACGATTAATTGTGACAACTTATAAAAACAACTACAGAATGCAGGGCCACTTTTAAACATTCACCAACGAGCCGGCTCGTTTGGCTTGGCAGTGGAAAAATTTGTATGGCGATAACTGTTGAGTTCATATATTTGGCAGCTCGTTTGGCTCGGCAGTGCCGGGATGAAAGAACGAGGAATAATTGTATGCGCATTAAGTGGTTGGTTCATATATTTAGCGGCTCGCTTGGCTCGGCAGTGGATAAAATAACGAGGAATAATTGCATGAGCGTTAAGTGTAAAATTCGTATATTTAGCGGCTCGTTGGGCTCGAAGAGAAATCGTCGTTACTAAAACTTGCAGAATAATTAAAACAAACGGTTGCTATGATCAATTCCTTTTCATCCAAACAGTTTTAGCAGTTTCACATATCCGGCGATCGACTAGCCTGCGAACGTAGACCTATTTCCGGCTGCTACTGGTGCCACCAGCGTAGACAAGCGACAGCCAAAAATAGTTCGCAGGCTAGCGATCAACGCATTTTCGATACCGTTAACACTCTAGACTTGATGCGTACTAGTGCTGAATTTGCAAGTGAGATTTCTGCTCCTAGAATTTCCACATCTTTCGAATTTCATCTCGATTTTCTGGTAAACTTGGGGGAGGTAGGTGTGTATGTGCGTATGTGTATGTGCTTTATTGTCTCGATCCCTTGTCTTGTCACGCCTCGCCATCGATTCGTCATGATGCATTAAGTTGACAAAAAGAACAGTTTTTAAGTTACACATCACAATTTGACACTACTTTTTAAAGAAAGGTTATAATGTAAGACTTGGAACGCGCAGATAGATTGTGAATGACTACGTAAAATATGTCCTTGTCAACAGTGTGCCGCAGCATTAGATATCCTAGTTTATTCAAAGAAGATGATGATGGAATTGAATTCATTAGTGCCATTGGTTACAATCTTTTACATCTTATCAATCATCAAACATATCTTTTTCAGATTAAAAAAGATCGTCCTAAATCTTATAATGCCATATTGTCAATTGATTTACGTTATCTACCACATGGTACTTATACAATGGCCTTTGAAATGAAATTTTCCTATCAAATCGATCAAAATAATGTAAGCGTTGATGCTGCAAGTGATACTTTAACCCAAGTAAGTACAAAAACAAGAATTATAAATTTCGATTATGGTTATTATTCCAGATCAATCATTAATTTTCGAAAATCGATAGTAAATCCAGGTATAGATGATCTTGATATAGATTTACATTTACCTTTAAAAGATTCTGTATCACCAAAACCAAACAAAACACCGATTAATGTAAGTGTTTATGGTATTCGAGGAAATCAGTCTGATATACCTATCCAGATTTGGGACAGATATATTTATATTAATAATAAAAGAACTTATTTTGAAGCACCCATTGATATGAACGGTAAAGATATAACCGGTGTAAATAAAATAGTAACAGACGATTTAGATGTAAATGGTCAGATTAATATGAAAAATAAAAAGATAATAGGAGTTGGAGATGGTACTGCAAATAGTGATGCTGTCAATAAAGCACAATTAGATGCAGTGAAAACACAAGTCACACAAAATAAAACTGACATCGCAACTATTAATACAAATAATGGTTATTATTATTATACAAATGATTTAAAACATGACAACACAAATAATGTCAAATTTCCATCAATAACAAATTCTTACCCTTATTCAAATGGCACATCAGATTCATTGAGGATATCGCTCAGTGGTCAATATCATATAATATATACTGATTTTTATAAAGGAGGTGGCCTATTTAAAATTTATGATGATACAAATTCAATTAATTTATTTAATTTACGACTTGATAATCAAAAACTTTGGACACCAATAACAATAAACGCAATGATCACAATCCAAGCAGATAATGGTTTTGGTCATGCTGATATAAAATTGTATTTGCCTGATAATTCTTCGTTTGATGGAGCTGGATACAGTACATTATATAACAGATGTTTACATAATTAAATTATTATATAAACTTACCAATATATATCTATGATAAGAGAAGTAATCAAATACGTCAAGCACTGCTTTGAAGTAACCAAACAAAAATACGAAAAGGTGAATGATGTCATACTGAAGTCAGCTTTAGTATATCAATATCTATACCACAGAAATTTCGAAACATACATACCAATTCATACCATACAACGAAATCGGTCTAATTGGTCCTGGAAATGGTGCTTCACACATTTCCTCGAAAGAATATTCAACCAGTCAGATATATTACACTCACAGAGCATTCTACATGATGCTTTTGGCAGATTCTATGACCATCATCAATTAGACCGAGGGTACACATATGTTATACCCAAGAACCGAACACCAAAATGTATTAAAAGATCTCCATTATGTGGTCAGAGTTCTGGATTAATATATTGCGTATCCAAAAAAAATCGAAATATAAAAAAATATAAACAATATATATGAAAGACCTACGAAAAATCATATTCATCTGGAATCATATTTCAGATAAACTGACAAAAAAAAAAAACAGATCGAAGAATTACAATATTACTACAAAACATATCATAAAAAGTGTTGGGCTCACAAACAAGCATCGAAACACCTCAAAAAATGGAAACTATTGGGTAACTCACTGTCTATCATATTTGCATCTGGAGGTTTCGCTAGCAGTCTAGCAACTGGTGGTATTAGCTTGATTACCATAAGTACAGTAGCACTCTTGATTCATGGTTGGATGAAGCATAAAGACCTTGATCTTAAGATCCAAAATTGTACATATGCTCACCAAAGCTATCAACATTTGCTAAATGAAATAAAAGACATTATGAGAAGTGGAAATTTCAATTCATCTCATATTTACAACACGATGAAAAACATTGATGATTACGTGACAGACAACAGTGCTATTACTGACAAGTATTTGATAAAATACGATGAAAAATTCATAGATTATTTATCGACTGAATTCTATCACCTATCAATGATTGAACCTTTTCCCAACATTGTTCATAAGATTTTAATGTCCTCTTCGACTTCGTTACACTGATATCTTTGTAAGGAGGCCCGAGAATCTTGAATAATTGCTTGATAATATATTTAATACTCATCATCCGTTTGCATCCATCATCAACCTAATGCAAAACACCGTCGATCTCAACAAATAATTTGTGTATCTGCTCTCTTTGTTTATGAGTTAAACAGACATTATTCTCAAAAGATATACTACCCAACACATTCTGAAGATGGTATTTTCGATGATAAACCAATTTCCGTCGTATCTTATGCATATTATCATAGAAGTTAAAGTATTCCATGACATAATCATAACCGTGAACTAAACCACAATTCACACAAATATTCATACCATTCGCGGTTTCAACACCCTGTTCACTACAACATGACTCAACCACTTTGTGAAATTCTACCAATTGTTGATCACAAAAAGGACAAGTACACTCTTCCATATTCTTTAATTCGTTGTGAATTTGAGAATTACAATCCATCTTATATTATCAGTGAAGATAATATTTTTTAAAGTCACTACACATAACGTCACGGCACAGCTGTGCCGGTCATTATAATTCACAAGTGCCACAAACACAGTCGGTATTTGCATGAACAAGAATATTTAATGTGACCCACATAATTGATTTTTCCGACGCGTCAGAAACACAACGAGATTGGGTCGAGCTCTCAACATGTGAGGACGTGTTTCTTCTCGCTCCCGAAATTTTGATTTTATTGCGGGAATTTCTGTACATGGGAGACCTCTTTAACTATCCGAAAAGAAAAACAAGAACCAGTAACTCGGACAGCGAAACCAGTTCACCTGAAGGAAAGAGAGTCTGTGACGAACAAAATTTTGTTGACGCCTTTCGAGGCGACGCCATTACTGATAACAACCAAGAAGCCGAAGCGCTCGCGGGGTCGAGAATCATGGAAGATGTTACAAAACAACTGAAGCTCATCCTATGTAAGCTAGATAGTTTAGAAACTAAACTTGAAACAGTGATAGAGACAGTAAGCAATCTAAAGACTACGGTTAATAAGCTTGAGAATGTGGTCGATAAAGTACAAGGGGACGCCAACATACTCAGAGATGACATCAATGCGATGGATGAAGGAGTCTCCTTTCTCAACAGTGAAGTTCAGGAGTTAAGGAGCAAAGAAAGAGT
The DNA here is from genome assembly GCA_964020085.1 of Micromussa lordhowensis. Classification (NCBI taxonomy): domain Eukaryota; kingdom Metazoa; phylum Cnidaria; class Anthozoa; order Scleractinia; family Lobophylliidae; genus Micromussa; species Micromussa lordhowensis. The sequence goes on along the minus strand of OZ026600.1, from coordinate 24,306,820 downwards.
TCACTTGGAGAGAATTAAGGGCCTGGAAGACCAAATTATGTACCAAGAGCTATATAATCGACGCGAGAATCTTCGCTTTCTTGGAGTTCCAGAATCGATGGCAGACGAGGAAGATACGAAAGAAGTGATTTATCAACTCCTGGAGAGAGAGCTTAGCATTGAAGAGGTGAGGAAAATTGAGTTCCAAAGAATTCATAGGATAGGTAAGAAGTCAAACGAGATAAGACCTATCATAGCTCGTTTTCTGCGTTTCCAAGATAGAGAATATGTCTTTAAAAGAGCGAAAGAAATGAGCCGTTCGTTAGATTTCAAGGTGCTCGTGGATTTACCAAAGGAAATCAGGGATAGAAGAAAGGCGCAGTGGCCCAAGCTGAAGAAGGCTAGGGAGGAAGGCAAGACCGGATGTAAACTGATGACTGTCAATATATTTATTTAGGGCTTGGCGTAGAATACTTTAACATTACCCTGAGTTTTCACACTGAGTTCCGAAGACAGACAAATTTATACTTATATTTAAAGAACAGCTTTTCATGTGTAATTCATCCTACTACTTAAAGTGTATGTCCCCATTTACTTTGAGGTCAATTTGTTTCGCAACTCTTTTGGTTATGTATCGGGAGCAAGGAAGAATTTATTCAAATTCCTCTTTTCCTTACTTAGTCCCAATTCTCAAAGGTCGTAATTTACATATTTTGTTCTACGGCCTCTTAAAGAAGTATGTGTTTGTTTAGTTTAATGTTTATAGTTGTTGGTGTTTTCCGTTTTATTTCTTGTACATATTTTTTATTTACGCGTGTTACTTTTGGCGTTTATTTGGGATATTCTACTTGCTGTTTGCGTCTTACAAAGAGTGATAACATTAGCTTTTCTCACTTGAATCAGATAGCTTCATCTCTTGGGATATGGGGCGAAACAACATAAATTTTAACCTTTTGTCACTAAATGCTCGTGGACTTCGCACTTTTGATAGAAGGAAGGCTTTTTTCAACTGGTTGGCGAAATCCTCTGCGGATATTTGTTTCCTTCAGGAAACATATAGTACTTCAGAAGTGGAACATATTTGGAAAAAACAATGGAAAGGTGACATGTTCTTTTCGCATGGAACTGGTCATAGTAAGGGCGTTCTTATTCTTGTAAAAGACCAACTAGACTTTAAATTGCAATTGGTTAAGGTTGATTCGCAAGGTCGCTATATTTAAGGCTATAATTCAGGATTCTCCTTTTTTACTTTTAAATATCTATGCACCGAATAAATGTTCTGAGCAGTGCGATTTTTTCAAAAAAATTTCCGAGGAGCTTAAACGTTCGTTTACTCTCTCGGACTTTTCTGTAATCATTGGTGGAGATTTCAATGTGATTTTTGATCAAGAATTAGACGGGAGCGGTGGTCTTAAGAAAACAAAAGATTCTGTCAAGGTTTTAGAAGATATTTGCTTGGAGCACGATTTGTTACATATCTGGCGTGTCAGGCATCCCAAAGAGAAACGTTTTACTTGGCGTCAAAAAACTCCAGTTATTCAGAGACGCTTAGATTTCTGGTTGATAAGCGACGGTTTACAAGATGATGTAGTTTCGGTAGATATAAAACCATCTATTAAATCGGATCACTCTGCGATAACATTACTAATTAATGGCGTGGATGATAGTGAACGTGGTCCAAGTTTTTGGAAATTTAATTCTTCCTTAGTGAATGACAGTGATTATCGCTTTCTTCTTGATGAAAATATTAAAAATTGGCTTGAAGAGTTTAAAGAGATTGTTGATAGGCGGGTTCTTTGGGACTTGTTAAAATATAAAATTCGACAGCTAACTATCAAGTATAGCAAAGAAAAAGGCTCACAGTAGAAAAGCCAAGGTCAAAGATTTGGAAGAAAAATTACAGAACTGTACAAAAAATTGCGAAAATGACCCGTCGAAAGAAAATCTTGAAGAACTGGAATGTTTACAAGCAGAATACGACGATCTCTATGATTATATTACTCAGGGTGCTATTATCCGTTCCCGTGCAAATTGGTATGAAAAAGGTGAAAAAATAAGAAGTATTTCTTAAATTTAGAAAAATCAAATAAGAAAAAAAGCTGTGTACGGAAAATTGTTACAGGTGACGGAACAATTACAGCTAATCCCAAAACAATTATGAGTTTGTTAGAATTATATTACTCCAATCTCTATAGTGAGGAAAATAGCGGTCATTCGCCGGAGTTATCCTTTTTAGACGACCTAAAAGAATTTCCAACTTTGACCGAAGAATTACGAAACTTATGTGAAGGGAACATAGACTATAATGAATGTTTTAAAGTTCTTCAATCCTTTCAAAAAAACAAAACTCCTGGTAACGATGGACTAACAATTGAATTTTACTTGGCTTTCTGGCCTATGATTGGAAAACACTTAGTAGATTGCATTAATTACTCTTTCGAGTTTGGAGAACTCTCCAATTCCCAAAAACAGGCTATAATAATACTAATTGAAAAAAAAAGGGAAGGACAAAACATTAATTAAAAATTGGCGACCTATATCGCTGTTAAATTTCGATACCAAAATAATTTCTAAAGTTCTGGCAAACCGCCTGGAAAAAGTTTTACCTAATTTAATTCACCCAAATCAAAATGCATTTGTCAAAGGTAGGTCCATTTTTGATGCGGTTAGATCAATCGACGATATTGTTGATTACTCTGAACGAAATGGATGGTCGGGAATTTTGGTAGCAATCGACTTCGAGAAAGCATTCGATACATTGAATTTCAATTTCTTAATTAGAGCTCTGCAAAAATTTCATTTTGGCCCATCTTTTATTCAGTGGGTACGTGTCCTTTATAAGCAATCATCCAGCTGTGTAATGAATAATGGTTTTACGACCGGTCCTTTTTCATTAGGTAGAGGAGTCAGGCAAGGGGACCCACTCTCTCCTTACCTTTTTATATTAGCGCTTGAGACTTTAGCTATTAGAATAAGAGAGGATAGTAATATACAGGGCCTTAAAACAGGAGATGAAGTAATCAAACTCTCCCTTTTTGCAGATGATATGACCTGCATCTTAAAAGACGAAATTTTCTATTTAAATTTGTTTCGTATTCTTGAGTCTTTTGGTGAGTGTTCTGGATTAAAAGTGAACGATGAAAAAACTGAAATCTTAGCTTTAGGGAATAATTTCTTGCAAGCTTCAGACTTTCCAAAACACAACCTTTGCGAAGTTATCAAAATTTTGGGAATATATTTTGGTTATGACGTAAGACAAAGGGACAACCTTAATTTTAGGGAAACTTTAAAAAGTATAAAACAATCAGTCAATCTATGGAAATGGAGAGGCCTCTCCCTTTTAGGAAGAATACAAATAGTCAAAACTTTTGCTATCCCGAAGTTTATGTTTAGAGCATCTGTTATACCGACATCTAAGGAATTGATTAAAGAGGTGAACTCCGTTCTTTACAGCTTTATTTGGAAAGGGAAAGATAAAGTGAAGCGCCATGCACTAATTTCTGACGTTGAAATGGGTGGACTCAAGATGCTAGACATTGATTAGTGCAAAACGAATAATATGCTTAAAGAAATTTTTGGAAGATTATCAAAGTACTTGGAAAACAATTCTAGACAAGCTCCTTTCACCAGTTGGAGAACGTTTTGTTTTGCATTGTAATTTCCACACTTCTAAGTTAAAAATCAGCTTGCCGGATTATTACAAGGAATGCTTTGATGCATGGTCAGATTTAAATGGGAAAACGCCAACTTGTTATCGAGAAATTATAAATGAGCTCATTTGGAATAACCGATTTCTCTGTCACGACAAAAAATCAATGTATAGAAGGGATATAGTAAATTTAGGTTTTATAAAGATAGGAGATTTGATCACGGAAGACAATTTCTTCTTGTATGGTATTAACTCGCTTGTAAATCCAGAACAAAGATTTTTTCTCATGAGTATTGTCAATTCAATTCCTGCGGAATGGCGTTCTTTTGTGAAAGTTTCTACTGATGAGTTAGTGGTTGACCCTCTTCCAAATATCCCAACTATAAGGATGGAAGGAGATAATTTAGTACCAATTCTTGACGCCTCTTCTGAACAGATGTACCAACTTTTACTGCGGAAAAAACACATTCCACCCACTGCTAAACAGAAAATAACCAACAAATACCCAAACGCTGTAATAAATTGGCAGAAGGTCTATTCGTTAGCCTTCCAAACCACTTTAGAATCTAAGATCAGGGAATTTCAATACAAAATCCTAAATTGCATTGTTTTTACGAATGAAAAACTCAGTCGTATTGGTCTGGTAGAATCACCAAGTTGTACTTTCTGTCAAGAGGTTGCGGAATCCGTCGAGCATTTATTTTTCTCCTGTAAGATATCTTCAGATTTTTGGAAACACGTCTTGTCCTGGCTAAGAGTTAACAACGTTCTTGTTGGAACAATTGATGAATCAGATTTGATACTTGGAAAGTTTGATATTGCAAATGACTTCATTTTAATCAATCACATTCTGTTAATAGGTAAGTATTATATCTACAGTAGGAGATGTTTGAATAGCGTACCTACACTTAGAGGTTTTATAGCGAGAACAAGGCGTGTTTACAAGATCGAGCTCCATATCGCGAGGAAGAAAAAAAAACTTCTTGCGCATTTTCAAAAGTGGGAGAAGTTAATTAATGTATTAATATCATAATAACTTGATAGCCTTGACTAGAAAACCCTTAATTTTATTGAATATACTCAGTAGCATCGCAGTTGTTTGTTTGTTTGTTTTTGTTTTGTAACTTTTATAAAGTTAAAACAACTGTAATCTGTAATTGTAATTTTTTGGAATGTTTGTAAAGTTATAACACTTGAAAATCAATAAAAACTATTAAATAATAATAATAAAAAAAAGAAACACAATGAGTAGAAATCAGTTTCTTACGCGTAAGAAACGCAACGAACCAGCACGGACAAAAAAAGGTTTTCAGATTTCCGAAGTGACCTTGTAAAGCTTAGGGATTTTATTTTGGAGATTTGATACAGACTTTGGCATCTTGTGTTTTAATTATAAATTTCAGCGTAAACTTTTTGAGTAAATTTTACACAAAAAATTTATAATTAAAACACAAGAAACACAATATCATCGACTTCCTGTTTTTACAAACATGTTCAAACCTGCCAGTGGGGAATCCCTGAATATAACATCCGGTTTTCCGAGAAGTCAAACAGACCAATATCCCGGGTTGTGGTTTTGGGTCTAACTCCTATTCCCATATTTGATTTTAACAGTGGTTTATTTCTTTAGTCTATGTTTTGGTTAAAGACTTGGTTAAAGATTTGGTTATAAGTTTTGGTTTCAATTTAGGATCCTAAATTTAATCGTCAAGTATAACATTCAAATTTTGGTTAAAGGAATAATCAATGTATAATTAAATATAAGAAAAAAATCAAAGGACAAAAATATATGCGGGGACCAAAATGGAAAATGGCTCAGAACCCTCAACTCTATAACTACTCACTTCAAGTGCATACTAATTAGAAGATGATGCCATTTGCGCCAGGGTGTTTCTGAAGCCCCTATAGTCGGCCTACTTTTTTGACCATTTTCCCTTCTTCCCCCCTTGGCAAAATCTCAGAAACTGGCCGATTTAGGTGTCCTTGGCAAATTTGTCATAACTCGGCTCTACGGGCACTTATGGAGCCGCAGTTTGCAGCACAATTTTCTTCTATGATTGCACTCCAAGTGCATACTAATAAGGAGATGAGGCGATTTGCGCCAGGGTGTTTTTCAAGCGCCTATAGTCGGCTAACATTTTGCTGCAAACTGCGCCTCCATAAGTGCCCGTAGATCCGAATTATGACAAATTTGCCAAGGAGACCTAAATCGGCCATTTTCTGAGATTTTGCCAAGGGGGGACCAAAGGAAAATGCTCAAAAAAGTAGGCCGACTGTACGAGCTTCAAAAACACTCTGACGCAAATCACATCATCTCCTAATAAGTATGCACTTGAAGTGCAATCATAGAGGAACATTTTGCTGCAAACTGCGCCTCAATAAGTACCCGTAGAGCCGAGTTATGAAAAATTTGCCAAGGAGACCTAAATCGGCCATTTTCTGAAATTTTGCCAAGGAGGGACCAACGAAAAATGCTCAAAAAAGTAGCCCGACTTTACGGACTACAATAACACCCTGGCGCAAATCACATCATCTCCTAATTAGTATACCCTTGAAGCACAATCATAGACGAACATTGTGCTGCAAACTGCGCCTCCATAAGTACCCGTAGAGCCGAGTTATGACAAATTTGCCAAGGAGACCTAAATCGGCCATTTTCTGAGATTTTGCCAAGGGGGAACCAAGGGAAAATGCTCAAAAAAGTAGGCCGATTATACGGGCTTCAAAAACACCCTGGCGCAAATCGCATCATGTTCTAATTAGTATCCACTTGAAGTGCAATCATAGAGGAACATTGTGCTGCAAACTGCGCCTCCATAAGTGCCCGTAGAGCCGAGTTATGACAAATTTGCCAAGGAGACCTAAATCGGCCATTTTCTGAGATTTTGCCAAGGGGGGACCAAGGGAAAATGCTCAAAAAGTAGGCCGACGATACGTGCTTCAAAAACACCCTGGCGCAAATCGCATCATCTCCTAATTAGTATCCACTTGAAGTGCAATCGTACAGAAAGATTTTGCTGCAAAGTGCGCCTCCATAAGTGCCCGTAGAGCCGAGTTATGACAAAATTTACCAAGCAGACCTAAATCGGCTATTTTCTGAGATTTTGCCAAGGTGGGACCAAGGGAAAATGCTCAAAGAAGTAGGCCGACTATACGGGCTTCAAAACATCCCTGGCGCAAATCGCATCATCTCTTAATTAGCATGCACTTGAAGTGCAATCATAGAGGAACATTTTGCTGCAAACTGCGCCTCCATAAGTGCCCGTAGAGCCGAGTTATGACAAATTTGCCAAGGAGACCTAAATCGGCCATTTTCTGAGTTTTTGCCAAGGGGGGACCAAGGGAAAATGCTCAAAGAAGTAGGCCGACTATACCGGCTTCAAAAACACCCTGGCGCAAATCGCATCATCTCCTAATTAAACAGCACTTAAAGTGCAATCATAGAGGAACATTTTGCTTCAAACTGCACCTCCATAAGTGCCGGTAGAGCAGAGTTATGACAAATTTGCCAAGGAGACTTAAATCGGCCATTTTCTGAGATTTTGCCAAGGGGGGACCAAGTGAAAATGCTCAAAAAAGTAGGCCGCCTATACGGGCTTCAAAAATACCCTGGCGCAAAACGCATCATCTCTTAATTAGTAAGCACTTGAAGTGCAATCATAGAGGAACATTTTGCCTCAAACTGCGCCTCCATAAGTGCCCGTAGAGCCGAGTTATGACAAATTTGCCAAGGACACCTAAATCGGCCATTTTCTGAGATTTTGCCAAGGGGGGGACCAAGGGAAAATGCTCAAAAAAGTAGGCCGACTACACGGGCTTCAAGAACACCCTGGCGCAAATCGCGTCATCTTCTAATTAGTACGCACTTGAAGTGCAATCATAGAGGATCATTTTGCTGCAAACTGCACCTCCATAAGTGCCCGTAGAGCCGAGTTATGACAAATTTGCCAAGGAGACTTAAATCGGCCATTTTCTTAGATTTTGCCAAGGGGGGACCATGTGAAAATGCTCAAAAAAGTAGGCCGCCTATACGGGCTTCAAAAACACCCTGGCGCAAATCGCATCATCTTTTAATTAGTATGCACTTGAAGTGCAATCATAGAGGAACATTTTGCTTCAAACGGCGCCTCCATAAGTGCCCGTAGAGCCGAGTTATGAGAAATTTGCCAAGGAGACCTAAATCGGCCATTTTCTGAGATTTTGCCAAGGGGGGACCAAGGGAAAATGCTCAAAAAGTAGGCCGACGATACGTGCTTCAAAAACACCCTGGCGCAAATCGCATCATCTCCTAATTAGTATCCACTTGAAGTGCAATCGTACAGAAAGATTTTGCTGCAAAGTGCGCCTCCATAAGTGCCCGTAGAGGTGAGTTATGACAAAATTTACCAAGCAGACCTAAATCGGCTATTTTCTGAGATTTTGCCAAGGGGGGACCAAGGGAAAATGCTCAAAGAAGTAGGCCGACTATACGGGCTTCAAAACATCCCTGGCGCAAATCGCATCATCTCTTAATTAGCATGCACTTGAAGTGCAATCATAGAGGAACATTGTGCTGCAAACTGCGCCTCCATAAGTGCCCGTAGAGCCGAGTTATGACAAATTTGCCAAGGAGACCTAAATCGGCCATTTTCTGAGATTTTGCCAAGGGGGGACCAAGGGAAAATGCTCAAAAAGTAGGCCGACGATACGTGCTTCAAAAACACCCTGGCGCAAATCGCATCATCTCCTAATTAGTATCCACTTGAAGTGCAATCGTACAGAAAGATTTTGCTGCAAAGTGCGCCTCCATAAGTGCCCGTAGAGGTGAGTTATGACAAAATTTACCAAGCAGACCTAAATCGGCTATTTTCTGAGATTTTGCCAAGGGGGGACCAAGGGAAAATGCTCAAAGAAGTAGGCCGACTATACGGGCTTCAAAACATCCCTGGCGCAAATCGCATCATCTCTTAATTAGCATGCACTTGAAGTGCAATCATAGAGGAACATTTTGCTGCAAACTGCGCCTCCATAAGTGCCCGTAGAGCCGAGTTATGACAAATTTGCCAAGGAGACCTAAATCGGCCATTTTCTGAGTTTTTGCCAAGGGGGGACCAAGGGAAAATGCTCAAAGAAGTAGGCCGACTATACCGGCTTCAAAAACACCCTGGCGCAAATCGCATCATCTCCTAATTAAACAGCACTTAAAGTGCAATCATAGAGGAACATTTTGCTTCAATCTGCACCTCCATAAGTGCCGGTAGAGCAGAGTTATGACAAATTTGCCAAGGAGACTTAAATCGGCCATTTTCTGAGATTTTGCCAAGGGGGGACCAAGTGAAAATGCTCAAAAAAGTAGGCCGCCTATACGGGCTTCAAAAATACCCTGGCGCAAAACGCATCATCTCTTAATTAGTAAGCACTTGAAGTGCAATCATAGAGGAACATTTTGCCTCAAACTGCGCCTCCATAAGTGCCCGTAGAGCCGAGTTATGACAAATTTGCCAAGGACACCTAAATCGGCCATTTTCTGAGATTTTGCCAAGGGGGGGACCAAGGGAAAATGCTCAAAAAAGTAGGCCGACTACACGGGCTTCAAGAACACCCTGGCGCAAATCGCGTCATCTTCTAATTAGTACGCACTTGAAGTGCAATCATAGAGGATCATTTTGCTGCAAACTGCACCTCCATAAGTGCCCGTAGAGCCGAGTTATGACAAATTTGCCAAGGAGACTTAAATCGGCCATTTTCTTAGATTTTGCCAAGGGGGGACCATGTGAAAATGCTCAAAAAAGTAGGCCGCCTATACGGGCTTCAAAAACACCCTGGCGCAAATCGCATCATCTCTTAATTAGTATGCACTTGAAGTGCAATCATAGAGGAACATTTTGCTTCAAACGGCGCCTCCATAAGTGCCCGTAGAGCCGAGTTATGAGAAATTTGCCAAGGAGACCTAAATCGGCCATTTTCTGAGATTTTGCCAAGGGGGGACCAAGGGAAAATGCTCAAAAAGTAGGCCGACGATACGTGCTTCAAAAACACCCTGGCGCAAATCGCATCATCTCCTAATTAGTATCCACTTGAAGTGCAATCGTACAGAAAGATTTTGCTGCAAAGTGCGCCTCCATAAGTGCCCGTAGAGGTGAGTTATGACAAAATTTACCAAGCAGACCTAAATCGGCTATTTTCTGAGATTTTGCCAAGGGGGGACCAAGGGAAAATGCTCAAAGAAGTAGGCCGACTATACGGGCTTCAAAACATCCCTGGCGCAAATCGCATCATCTCTTAATTAGCATGCACTTGAAGTGCAATCATAGAGGAACATTTTGCTGCAAACTGCGCCTCCATAAGTGCCCGTGGAGCCGAGTTATGACAAATTTGCCAAGGAGACCTAAATCGGCAATTTTCTGAGATTTTGCCAAGGGGGGACCAAGGGAAAATGCTCAAAGAAGTAGGCCGACTATACCGGCTTCAAAAACACCCTGGCGCAAATCGCATCATCTCCTAATTAAACAGCACTTAAAGTGCAATCATAGAGGAACATTTTGCTTCAAACTGCACCTCCATAAGTGCCGGTAGAGCAGAGTTATGACAAATTTGCCAAGGAGACTTAAATCGGCCATTTTCTGAGATTTTGCCAAGGGGGGACCAAGTGAAAATGCTCAAAAAAGTAGGCCGCCTATACGGGCTTCAAAAATACCCTGGCGCAAAACGCATCATCTCTTAATTAGTAAGCACTTGAAGTGCAATCATAGAGGAACATTTTGCCTCAAACTGCGCCTCCATAAGTGCCCGTAGAGCCGAGTTATGACAAATTTGCCAAGGACACCTAAATCGGCCATTTTCTGAGATTTTGCCAAGGGGGGGACCAAGGGAAAATGCTCAAAAAAGTAGGCCGACTACACGGGCTTCAAGAACACCCTGGCGCAAATCGCGTCATCTTCTAATTAGTACGCACTTGAAGTGCAATCATAGAGGATCATTTTGCTGCAAACTGCACCTCCATAAGTGCCCGTAGAGCCGAGTTATGACAAATTTGCCAAGGAGACTTAAATCGGCCATTTTCTTAGATTTTGCCAAGGGGGGACCATGTGAAAATGCTCAAAAAAGTAGGCCGCCTATACGGGCTTCAAAAACACCCTGGCGCAAATAGCATCATCTCTTAATTACTATGCACTTGAAGTGCAATCATAGAGGAACATTTTGCTTCAAACGGCGCCTCCATAAGTGCCCGTAGAGCCGAGTTATGAGAAATTTGCCAAGGAGACCTAAATCGGCCATTTTCTGAGATTTTGCCAAGGGGGGACCAAGGAAAAATGCTCAAAAAAGTAGACCGAATATACGGGCTTCAAAAACACCCTGGCGCAAATCGCATCATCTCCTAATTACTATGCACTTGAAGTGCAATCATAGAGGATCATTTTGCTGCAAACTGCGCCTCCATAAGTGCCCGTAGAGCCGAGTTATGACAAATTTGCCAAAGAGACCTAAATCGGCTATTTTCTGAGATTTTGCCAAGGGGGCAAAAAACCCAAGGGAAAATGCTCAAAAAAGTAGGCCGAATATACGGGCCTCAAAAACACCCTGGCGCCAATTGCATCATCTTATAATTAGTATGCACGTAAAGTGCAACCATAGAGGAACATTTTGGTGCAAACTGCGCCTCCATAAGTGCCCGTAGAGCCGAGTTATGACAAATTTGCCAAGGAGACCTAAATCGGCCATTTTCTGAGATTTTGCCAAGGGGGGACCAAGTGAAAATGCTTAAAAAAGTAGGCCGGCTATACGGGCTTAAAAAACACCCTGGCGCAAATCGCATTATCTCCTAATTAGTATGCACTTGAAGTGCAATCATAGAGGAACATTTTCCTGCAAACTGCGCCTCCATAAGTGCCCGTAGAGCCGAGTTATGAGAAATTTGCCAAGGAGACCTAAATCGGCCATTTTCTGAGATTTTGCCAGGGGGGACCAAGGGAAAATGCTCAAAAAAGTAGGCCGATTATACGGGCTTCAAAAACACCCAGGCGCAAATCGCATCATATCCTAATTAGTATGCACTTGAAGTGCAATCATAGAGGAACAATTTCCTGCAAACTGCGCCTCCATAAGTGCCCGTAGAGCTGAGTTATGAGAAATTTGCCAAGGACACCTAAATCGGCCATTTTCTGACATTTTGCCAAGGGGGGACCAAGTGAAAATGCTCAAAAAAGTAGGCCGGCTATACGGGCTTCAAAAACACCCTGGCGCAAATCGCATCATCTCCTAGTTAGCATGCACTTGAAGTGCAATCATAGAGGAACATTGTGCTGCAAACTGCGCCTCCATAAGTGCCCGTAGAGCCGAGTTATGACAAATTTGCCAAGGAGACCTAAATCGGCCATTTTCTGAGATTTTGCCAAGGGGGGACCAAGGGAAAATGCTCAAAAAAGTAGGCCGACTATACGGGCTTAGAAAACACCCAGGCGCAAACCGCATCATCTCCTTACTAGCATGCACTCAAAGTGTAATCATCGAGGAACATTTTGATGCAAACTGCGCCTCCATAAGTGCCCGTAGAGGCGAGTTATGACAAATTAGCCAAGGAGACCTAAATCGGCCATTTTCTGAGATTTTGCCAAGGGGAACCAAGGGAAAATGCCCGAAAAAGTAGGCCGACTATACGGGCTTAAAAAACACCCTGGCGCAAATCGCATCATCTCCTAATTGGTATGCACTTGAAGTGCAATCATACACGAACATTTTGCTGCAAACTGCGCCTCCATAAGTGCCCGTAGAGCCGAGTTATGACAAATTTGCCAAGGAGACTTAAATCGGCCATTTTCTGAGATTTTGCCAAGGGGGGACCATGTGAAAATGCTCAAAAAAGTAGGCCGCCTATACGGGCTTCAAAAACACCCTGGCGCAAATCGCATCATCTCTTAATTAGTATGCACTTGAAGTGCAATCATAGAGGAACATTTTGCTTCAAACGGCGCCTCCATAAGTGCCCGTAGAGCCGAGTTATGAGAAATTTGCCAAGGAGACCTAAATCGGCCATTTTCTGAGATTTTGCCAAGGGGGGACCAAGGGAAAATGCTCAAAAAGTAGGCCGACGATACGTGCTTCAAAAACACCCTGGCGCAAATCGCATCATCTCCTAATTAGTATCCACTTGAAGTGCAATCGTACAGAAAGATTTTGCTGCAAAGTGCGCCTCCATAAGTGCCCGTAGAGGTGAGTTATGACAAAATTTACCAAGCAGACCTAAATCGGCTATTTTCTGAGATTTTGCCAAGGGGGGACCAAGGGAAAATGCTCAGAGAAGTAGGCCGACTATACGGGCTTCAAAACATCCCTGGCGCAAATCGCATCATCTCTTAATTAGCATGCACTTGAAGTGCAATCATAGAGGAACATTTTGCTGCAAACTGCGCCTCCATAAGTGCCCGTAGAGCCGAGTTATGACAAATTTGCCAAGGAGACCTAAATCGGCCATTTTCTGAGTTTTTGCCAAGGGGGGACCAAGGGAAAATGCTCAAAGAAGTAGGCCGACTATACCGGCTTCAAAAACACCCTGGCGCAAATCGCATCATCTCCTAATTAAACAGCACTTAAAGTGCAATCATAGAGGAACATTTTGCTTCAAACTGCACCTCCATAAGTGCCGGTAGAGCAGAGTTATGACAAATTTGCCAAGGAGACTTAAATCGGCCATTTTCTGAGATTTTGCCAAGGGGGGACCAAGTGAAAATGCTCAAAAAAGTAGGCCGCCTATACGGGCTTCAAAAATACCCTGGCGCAAAACGCATCATCTCTTAATTAGTAAGCACTTGAAGTGCAATCATAGAGGAACATTTTGCCTCAAACTGCGCCTCCATAAGTGCCCGTAGAGCCGAGTTATGACAAATTTGCCAAGGAGACCTAAATCGGCCATTTTCTGAGATTTTGCCAAGGGGGGGACCAAGGGAAAATGCTCAAAAAAGTAGGCCGACTACACGGGCTTCAAAAACACCCTGGCGCAAATCGCGTCATCTTCTAATTAGTATGCACTTGAAGTGCAATCATAGAGGATCATTTTGCTGCAAACTGCACCTCCATAAGTGCCCGTAGAGCCGAGTTATGACAAATTTGCCAAGGAGACTTAAATCGGCCATTTTCTTAGATTTTGCCAAGGGGGGACCATGTGAAAATGCTCAAAAAAGTAGGCCGCCTATACGGGCTTCAAAAACACCCTGGCGCAAATAGCATCATCTCTTAATTACTATGCACTTGAAGTGCAATCATAGAGGAACATTTTGCTTCAAACGGCGCCTCCATAAGTGCCCGTAGAGCCGAGTTATGAGAAATTTGCCAAGGAGACCTAAATCGGCCATTTTCTGAGATTTTGCCAAGGGGGGACCAAGGAAAAATGCTCAAAAAAGTAGACCGAATATACGGGCTTCAAAAACACCCTGGCGCAAATCGCATCATCTCCTAATTACTATGCACTTGAAGTGCAATCATAGAGGATCATTTTGCTGCAAACTGCGCCTCCATAAGTGCCCGTAGAGCCGAGTTATGACAAATTTGCCAAAGAGACCTAAATCGGCTATTTTCTGAGATTTTGCCAAGGGGGCAAAAAACCCAAGGGAAAATGCTCAAAAAAGTAGGCCGAATATACGGGCCTCAAAAACACCCTGGCGCCAATTGCATCATCTTATAATTAGTATGCACGTAAAGTGCAACCATAGAGGAACATTTTGGTGCAAACTGCGCCTCCATAAGTGCCCGTAGAGCCGAGTTATGAGAAATTTGCCAAGGAGACCTAAATCGGCCATTTTCTGAGATTTTGCCAAGGGGGGACCAAGTGAAAATGCTTAAAAAAGTAGGCCGGCTATACGGGCTTAAAAAACACCCTGGCGCAAATCGCATTATCTCCTAATTAGTATGCACTTGAAGTGCAATCATAGAGGAACATTTTCCTGCAAACTGCGCCTCCATAAGTGCCCGTAGAGCCGAGTTATGAGAAATTTGCCAAGGAGACCTAAATCGGCCATTTTCTGAGATTTTGCCAGGGGGGACCAAGGGAAAATGCTCAAAAAAGTAGGCCGATTATACGGGCTTCAAAAACACCCAGGCGCAAATCGCATCATATCCTAATTAGTATGCACTTGAAGTGCAATCATAGAGGAACAATTTCCTGCAAACTGCGCCTCCATAAGTGCCCGTAGAGCTGAGTTATGAGAAATTTGCCAAGGACACCTAAATCGGCCATTTTCTGACATTTTGCCAAGGGGGGACCAAGTGAAAATGCTCAAAAAAGTAGGCCGGCTATACGGGCTTCAAAAACACCCTGGCGCAAATCGCATCATCTCCTAGTTAGCATGCACTTGAAGTGCAATCATAGAGGAACATTGTGCTGCAAACTGCGCCTCCATAAGTGCCCGTAGAGCCGAGTTATGACAAATTTGCCAAGGAGACCTAAATCGGCCATTTTCTGAGATTTTGCCAAGGGGGGACCAAGGGAAAATGCTCAAAAAAGTAGGCCGACTATACGGGCTTAGAAAACACCCAGGCGCAAACCGCATCATCTCCTTACTAGCATGCACTCAAAGTGTAATCATCGAGGAACATTTTGATGCAAACTGCGCCTCCATAAGTGCCCGTAGAGGCGAGTTATGACAAATTAGCCAAGGAGACCTAAATCGGCCATTTTCTGAGATTTTGCCAAGGGGAACCAAGGGAAAATGCCCGAAAAAGTAGGCCGACTATACGGGCTTAAAAAACACCCTGGCGCAAATCGCATCATCTCCTAATTGGTATGCACTTGAAGTGCAATCATACACGAACATTTTGCTGCAAACTGCGCCTCCATAAGTGCCCGTAGAGCCGAGTTATGACAAATTTGCCAAGGAGACTTAAATCGGCCATTTTCTGAGATTTTGCCAAGGGGGGACCATGTGAAAATGCTCAAAAAAGTAGGCCGCCTATACGGGCTTCAAAAACACCCTGGCGCAAATCGCATCATCTCTTAATTAGTATGCACTTGAAGTGCAATCATAGAGGAACATTTTGCTTCAAACGGCGCCTCCATAAGTGCCCGTAGAGCCGAGTTATGAGAAATTTGCCAAGGAGACCTAAATCGGCCATTTTCTGAGATTTTGCCAAGGGGGGACCAAGGGAAAATGCTCAAAAAGTAGGCCGACGATACGTGCTTCAAAAACACCCTGGCGCAAATCGCATCATCTCCTAATTAGTATCCACTTGAAGTGCAATCGTACAGAAAGATTTTGCTGCAAAGTGCGCCTCCATAAGTGCCCGTAGAGGTGAGTTATGACAAAATTTACCAAGCAGACCTAAATCGGCTATTTTCTGAGATTTTGCCAAGGGGGGACCAAGGGAAAATGCTCAAAGAAGTAGGCCGACTATACGGGCTTCAAAACATCCCTGGCGCAAATCGCATCATCTCTTAATTAGCATGCACTTGAAGTGCAATCATAGAGGAACATTTTGCTGCAAACTGCGCCTCCATAAGTGCCCGTAGAGCCGAGTTATGACAAATTTGCCAAGGAGACCTAAATCGGCAATTTTCTGAGATTTTGCCAAGGGGGGACCAAGGGAAAATGCTCAAAGAAGTAGGCCGACTATACCGGCTTCAAAAACACCCTGGCGCAAATCGCATCATCTCCTAATTAAACAGCACTTAAAGTGCAATCATAGAGGAACATTTTGCTTCAAACTGCACCTCCATAAGTGCCGGTAGAGCAGAGTTATGACAAATTTGCCAAGGAGACTTAAATCGGCCATTTTCTGAGATTTTGCCAAGGGGGGACCAAGTGAAAATGCTCAAAAAAGTAGGCCGCCTATACGGGCTTCAAAAATACCCTGGCGCAAAACGCATCATCTCTTAATTAGTAAGCACTTGAAGTGCAATCATAGAGGAACATTTTGCCTCAAACTGCGCCTCCATAAGTGCCCGTAGAGCCGAGTTATGACAAATTTGCCAAGGAGACCTAAATCGGCCATTTTCTGAGATTTTGCCAAGGGGGGGACCAAGGGAAAATGCTCAAAAAAGTAGGCCGACTACACGGGCTTCAAAAACACCCTGGCGCAAATCGCGTCATCTTCTAATTAGTATGCACTTGAAGTGCAATCATAGAGGATCATTTTGCTGCAAACTGCACCTCCATAAGTGCCCGTAGAGCCGAGTTATGACAAATTTGCCAAGGAGACTTAAATCGGCCATTTTCTTAGATTTTGCCAAGGGGGGACCATGTGAAAATGCTCAAAAAAGTAGGCCGCCTATACGGGCTTCAAAAACACCCTGGCGCAAATAGCATCATCTCTTAATTACTATGCACTTGAAGTGCAATCATAGAGGAACATTTTGCTTCAAACGGCGCCTCCATAAGTGCCCGTAGAGCCGAGTTATGAGAAATTTGCCAAGGAGACCTAAATCGGCCATTTTCTGAGATTTTGCCAAGGGGGGACCAAGGAAAAATGCTCAAAAAAGTAGACCGAATATACGGGCTTCAAAAACACCCTGGCGCAAATCGCATCATCTCCTAATTACTATGCACTTGAAGTGCAATCATAGAGGATCATTTTGCTGCAAACTGCGCCTCCATAAGTGCCCGTAGAGCCGAGTTATGACAAATTTGCCAAAGAGACCTAAATCGGCTATTTTCTGAGATTTTGCCAAGGGGGCAAAAAACCCAAGGGAAAATGCTCAAAAAAGTAGGCCGACTATACGGGCTTCAAAAACACCCTGGCGCCAATTGCATCATCTTATAAGTAGTATGCACGTAAAGTGCAACCATAGAGGAACATTTTGGTGCAAACTGCGCCTCCATAAGTGCCCGTAGAGCCGAGTTATGAGAAATTTGCCAAGGAGACCTAAATCGGCCATTTTCTGAGATTTTGCCAAGGGGGGACCAAGTGAAAATGCTTAAAAAAGTAGGCCGGCTATACGGGCTTAAAAAACACCCTGGCGCAAATCGCATTATCTCCTAATTAGTATGCACTTGAAGTGCAATCATAGAGGAACATTTTCCTGCAAACTGCGCCTCCATAAGTGCCCGTAGAGCCGAGTTATGAGAAATTTGCCAAGGAGACCTAAATCGGCCATTTTCTGAGATTTTGCCAAGGGGGGACCAAGGGAAAATGCTCAAAAAAGTAGGCCGACTATACGGGCTTAGAAAACACCCTAACGCAAACCGCATCATCTCCTTACTAGCATGCACTCAAAGTGTAATCATCGAGGAACATTTTGATGCAAACTGCGCCTCCATAAGTGCCCGTAGAGGCGAGTTATGACAAATTAGCCAAGGAGACCTAAATCGGCCATTTTCTGAGATTTTGCCAAGGGGAACCAAGGGAAAATGCCCGAAAAAGTAGGCCGACTATACGGGCTTAGAAAACACCCTGGCGCAAATCGCATCATCTCCTAATTGGTATGCACTTGAAGTGCAATCATACACGAACATTTTGCTGCAAACTGCGCCTCCATAAGTGCCCGTGGAGCCGAGTTATGACAAATTTGCCAAGGAGACCTAAATCGGCCATTTTCTGAGATTTTGCCAAGGGGGGACCAAGGGAAAATGCTCAAAAAGGTAGGCCGACTATACGGGCTTCAAAAACACCCTGGCGCAAATCGTATCATGTCCTATATAAAACGCACTTAAAGTGCAATCATACAGGAACATTTTGCTGCAAACTGCGCCTTCATAAGTGCCCGTAGAGCCGAGTTATGACAAATTTGCCAAGGAGACCTAAATCGGCCATTTTCTAAGATTTTGCCAAGGGGGGACCAAGGGAAAATGCTCAAAAAAGTAGGCCGACTATACGGGCTTCAAAAACACCCTGGCGCAAATCGTATCATGTCCTAATTAAAACGCACTTAAAGTGCAATCATAGAGGAACATTTTGCTGCAAACTGCGCCTCCATAAGTGCCCGTAGAGCCGAGTTATGACAAATTTGCCAAGGAGACTTAAATCGGCCATTTTCTGAGGTTTTGCCAACGGGGGACCAAGGGAAAATGCTCAAAAAATTAGGCCGAATATACGGGCTTTAAAAACACCCTGGCGCAAAACGCATCATCTCCTAATTAGTATGTACTTGAAGTGCAATCATAGAGGAACATTTTCCTGCAAACTGCGCCTCCATAAGTTCCTGTAGGGCCGAGTTATGACAAATTTGCCAAGGAGACCTAAATCGGCCATTTTCTCAGATTTTGCCAAGGGGGGACCAAGGGAAAATGCTCAAAAAAGTAGGCCGACTATACGGGCTTAGAAAACACCCTGGCGCAAATCGCATCATCTCCTAATTAGTATGCACTTGAAGTGCAATCATAGAAGAACATTTTGCTGCAAACTGCGCCTCCATAAGTGCCCGTAAAGCCGAGTTATGACAAATTTGCCAAGGAGACCTAAATCGGCCATTTTCTGAGATTTTGCCAAGGGGGGACCCATTGAAAATGCTCAAAAAGGTAGGCCGACTATACGGGCTTCAAAAACACCCTGGCGCAAATCGCATCATCTCCTAATTAGTATGCACTTGAAGTGCAATCATAGAGGAACATTTTGCTGCAAACTGCGCCTCCATAAGTGCCCGTACAGCCGAGTTATGACAAATTTGCCAAGGAGACCTAAATCGGCCATTTTCTGAGATTTTGCCAATGGGGGACCAAGGGAAAATGCTTAAAAAAGTAGGCCGAATATACGGGCTTCAAAAACATTCAGGCGCATATCGCATCATCTCCTAATTAGCATGCACTTAAAGTGTAATCATCGAGGAACATTTTGATGCAAACTGCGCCTCCATAAGTGGCCGTAGAGGCGAGTTATGACAAATTTGCCAAGGAGACTTAAATCGGCCATTTTCTGAGATTTTGCCAAAGGGGGACCAAGGAAAAATGCTCAAAAAAGTAGGCCGACTATACGGGCTTAAAAAACACCCTGGCGCAAATCGCATCATCTCCTTCTTAGTATGCACTTGAAGTGCAATCATACAGGAACATTTTGCTGCAAACTGCGCCTCCATAAGTGCCCGTAGAGCCGAGTTATGACCAATTTGCCAAGGAGACCTAAATCGGCCATTTTCTGATCTTTTGCTTAGGGGGAACCAAGGGAAAATGCTCAAAAAAGTAGGCCGAATATACGGGCTTTAAAAACACCCTGGCGCAAATCGCATCATCTCCTAATTAGTATGTACTTGAAGTGCAATCATAGAGGAACATTTTCCTGCAAACTGCGCCTCCATAAGTGCCCGTAGGGCCGAGTTATGACAAATTTGCCAAGGAGACCTAAATCGGCCATTTTCTGAGATTTTGCCAAGGGGGGACCAAGGGAAAATGCTCAAAAAAAGTAGGTCGACTATACGGGCTTAGAAAACAATCTGGCGCAAATTGCATCATCTCCTAATTAGTATGCACTTGAAGTGCAATCATAGAGGAACATTTTGTTGCAAACCGCGCCTCCATAAGTGCCCGTAGAGCCGAGTTATGACAAATTTGCCAAGGAGACCTAAATCGGCCATTTTCTGAGATTTTGCCAAGGGGGGACCAAGGGAAAATGCTCAAAAAAGTAGGCCGATTATACGGGCCTTAAAAAAATCCTGGCGCAAATCGCATCATCTCCTAATTAGTATGCGCTTGAAGTGCAATCATAGAGGAACATTTTGTTGCAAACCGCGCCTCCATAAGTGCCCGTAGAGCCGAGTTATGACAAATTTGCCAAGGAGACCTAAATCGGCCATTTTCTGAGATTTTGCCAAGGGGGGACCAAGGGAAAATGCTCAAAAAGTAGGCCTAATATACGGGCTTCAAAAACACTCTGGCGCAAATCGCATCATCTCCTAATTAGTATGCACTTGAAGTGCAATCATACACGAACATTTTGCTGCAAACTGCGCCTCCATAAGTGCCTGTAGAGCCGAGTTATGACAAATTTGCCAAGGAGACCTAAATCGGCCATTTTCTGAGATTTTGCCAAGGGGGGACCAAGGGAAAATGCTCAAAAAGTAGGCCTAATATACGGGCTTCAAAAACACTCTGGCGCAAATCGCATCATCTCCTAATTAGTATGCACTTGAAGTGCAGTCATACACGAACATTTTGCTGCAAACTGCGCCTCCATAAGTGCCTGTAGAGCCGAGCTATGGCAAATTTGCCAAGGAGACCTAAATCGGCCATTTTCTGAGATTTTGCCAAGGGGGGACCCAGGGAAAATGCTCAAAAAGGTAGGCCGACTATACGGGCTTCAAAAACACCCTGGCGCAAATCGCATCATCTCCTAATTAGTATGCACTTGAAGTGCAATCATAGAGGAACATTTTTCTGCAAACTGCGCCTCCATAAGTGCCCGTAGAGCCGAGTTATGACAAATTTGCCAAGGAGATCTAAATCGGCCATTTTCTGAGATTTTGCCAAGGGGGGACCAAGGGAAAATGCTCAAAAAAGTAGGCCGATTATACGGGCTTTAAAAAAACCCTGGCGCAAATCGCATCATCTCCTAATTAGTATGCACTTGAAGTGCAATCATACAGGAACATTTTGTTGCAAACTGAGCCTCCATAAGTGCCCGTAGAGCCGAGTTATGAGAAATTTGCCAAGGAGACCTAAATCGGCCATTTTCTGAGATTTTACCAAGGGGGAACCAAGGACAAATGCTCAAAAAAGTAGGCCGATTATACGGGCTTTAAAAAAACCCTGGCGCAAATCGCATCATCTCCTAATTAGTATGCACTTTTAGTGCATACTAAGTGTAAGTGTAGAGCCGAGTTATGAGAAATTTGCCAAGGAGACATAAATCGGCCATTTTCTGAGATTTTGCCAAGGGGGGACGAAGGGAAAATGCTCAAAAAAGTAGGCCGACTATACGGGCTTAGAAAACACTCTGGCGCAAATTGCATCATCTCCTAATTAGTATGCACTTCAAGTGCAATCATAGAGGAACATTTTGCTGTAAACTGCGCCTCCATAAGTGCCTGTAGAGCCGAGTTATGACAAATTTGCCAAGGAGACCTAAATCGGCCATTTTCTGAGATTTTGCCAAGGGGGGACCAAGGGAAAATGCTCAAAAAGGTAGGCCGACTATACGGGCTTCAAAAACACCCTGGCGCAAATCGCATCATCTCCTAATTAGTATGCACTTCAAGTGCAATCATACACGAACATTTTGCTGCAAACTGCGCCTCCATAAGTGCCCGTGGAGCCGAGTTATGACAAATTTGCCAAGGAGACCTAAATCGGCCATTTTCTGAGATTTTGCCAAGGGGGGACCAAGGGAAAATGCTCAAAAAGGTAGGCCGACTATACGGGCTTCAAAAACACCCTGGCGCAAATCGCATCATCTCCTAATTAGTATGCGCTTGAAGTGCAATCATACACGAACATTTTACTGCAAACTGCGCCTCCATAAGTGCCCGTGGAGCCGAGTTATGGCAAATTTGCCAAGGAGACCTAAATCGGCCATTTTCTGAGATTTTGCCAAGGGGGGACCAAGGGAAAATGCTCAAAAAGGTAGGCCGACTATACGGGCTTCAAAAACACCCTGGCGCAAATCGCATCATCTCCTAATAAGTATGCACTTGAATTGCAATCATAGAGGAACATTTTTCTGCAAACTGCGCCTCCATAAGTGCCCGTAGAGCCGAGTTATGACAAATTTGCCAAGGAGATCTAAATCGGCCATTTTCTGAGATTTTGCCAAGGGGGGACCAAGGGAAAATGCTCAAAAAAGTAGGCCGATTATACGGGCTTTAAAAAAACCCTGGCGCAAATCGCATCATCTCCTAATTAGTATGCACTTGAAGTGCAATCATACAGGAACATTTTGTTGCAAACTGAGCCTCCATAAGTGCCCGTAGAGCCGAGTTATGAGAAATTTGCCAAGGAGACCTAAATCGGCCATTTTCTGAGATTTTACTAAGGGGGAACCAAGGACAAATGCTCAAAAAAGTAGGCCGATTATACGGGCTTTAAAAAAACCCTGGCGCAAATCGCATCATCTCCTAATTAGTATGCACTTTTAGTGCATACTAAGTGTAAGTGTAGAGCCGAGTTATGAGAAATTTGCCAAGGAGACATAAATCGGCCATTTTCTGAGATTTTGCCAAGGGGGGACCAAGGGAAAATGCTCAAAAAAGTAGGCCGACTATACGGGCTTAGAAAACACTCTGGCGCAAATTGCATCATCTCCTAATTAGTATGCACTTCAAGTGCAATCATAGAGGACCATTTTGCTGTAAACTGCGCCTCCATAAGTGCCCGTGGAGCCGAGTTATGACAAATTTGCCAAGGAGACCTAAATCGGCCATTTTCTGAGATTTTGCCAAGGGGGGACCAAGGGAAAATGCTCAAAAAGGTAGGCCGACTATACGGGCTTCAAAAACACCCTGGCGCAAATCGCATCATCTCTTAATTAGTATGCACTTGAAGTGCAATCATACACGAACATTTTGCTGCAAACTGCGCCTCCATAAGTGCCCGTGGAGCCGAGTTATGACAAATTTGCCAAGGAGACCTAAATCGGCCATTTTCTGAGATTTTGCCAAGGGGGGACCAAGGGAAAATGCTCAAAAAGGTAGGCCGACTATACGGGCTTCAAAAACACCCTGGCGCAAATCGCATCATCTCCTAATTAGTATGCACTTGAAGTGCAACCATACACAAACATTTTGCTGCAAACTGCGCCTCCATAAGTGCCCGTGGAGCCGAGTTATGACAAATTTGCCAAGGAGACCTAAATCGGCCATTTTCTGAGATTTTGCCAAGGGGGGACCAAGGGAAAATGCTCAAAAAGGTAGGCCGACTATACGGGCTTCAAAAACACCCTCGCGCAAATCGCATCATCTCCTAATTAGTATGCACTTGAAGTGCAATCATAGAGGAACATTTTGCTGCAAACTGCGCCTCTATAAGTGCCCGTAGAGCCGAGTTATGACAAATTTGCCAAGGAGACCTAAATCGGCCATTTTCTGAGATTTTGCCAATAGGGGACCAAGGGAAAATGCTCAAAAAAGTAACCGAATATACGGGCTTCAAAAACACCCAGGCGCATATCGCATCATCTCCTAATTAGCACGCACTTAAAGTATAATCATCGAGGAACATTTTGATGCAAACTGCGCCTCCATAAGTGGCCGTAGAGGCGAGTTATGGCAAATTTGCCAAGGAGAGTTAAATCGGCCATTTTCTGAGATTTTGCCAATAGGGGACCAAGGGAAAATGCTCAAAAAAGTAGGCCGAATATACGGGCTTCAAAAACACCCAGGCGCATATCGCATCATCTCCTAATTAGCACGCACTTAAAGTATAATCATCGAGGAACATTTTGCTGCAAACTGCGCCTCCATAAGTGCCCGTAGAGCCGAGTTATGACAAATTTGTCAAGGAGACCTAAATCGGCCATTTTCTGAGATTTTGCCAAGGGGGGACCCATTGAAAATGCTCAAAAAGGTAGGCCGACTATACCGGCTTCAAAAACACCCTGGCGCAAATCGCATCATCTCCTAATTAGTATGCACTTGAAGTGCAATCATCGAGGAACATTTTGGTGCAAACTGCGCCTCCATAAGTGCCTGTAGAGGCGAGTTATGACAAATTTGCCAAGGAGACCTAAATCGGCCATTTTCTGAGATTTTGCCAAGGGGGGACCAAGGGAAAATACTCAAAAAAGTAGGCCGATTATACGGGCTTTAAAAAAACCCTGGCGCAAATCGCATCATCTCCTAATTAGTATGCACTTGAAGTGCAATCATAGAGGAAGATTTTGCTGCAAACTGCGCCTCCATAAGTGCCCGTAGAGCCGAGTTATGAGAAATTTGCCAAGGAGAACTAAATCGGCCATTTTCTGAGATTTTGCCAAGGGGGGACCAAGGGAAAATGCTCAAAAAAAGTAGGCCGACTATACCGGCTTCAAAAACACCCTCGCGCAAATCGCATCATCTCCTATATAGTATGCACTTGAAGTGCAATCATACACGAACATTTTGCTTCAAACTGCGCCTCCATAAGTGCCCGTGGAGCCGAGTTATGACAAATTTGCCAAGGAGACCTAAATCGGCCATTTTCTGAGATTTTGCCAAGGGGGGACCCATTGAAAATGCTCAAAAAGGTAGGCCGACTATACGGGCTTCAAAAACACCCTGGCGCAAATCGCATCATCTCCTAATTAGTATGCACTTGAAGTGCAATCATAGAGGAACATTTTTCTGCAAACTGCGCCTCCATAAGTGCCCGTAGAGCCGAGTTATGACAAATTTGCCAAGGAGATCTAAATCGGCCATTTTCTGAGATTTTGCTAAGGGGGGACCAAGGAAAAATGCTCAAAAAAGTAGGCCGATTATACGGGCTTTAAAAAAACCGTGGCGCAAATCGCATCATCTCCTAATGAGTATGCACTTGAAGTGCAATCATAGAGGAACATTTTGCTGCAAACTGAGCCTCCATAAGTGCCCGTAGAGCCGAGTTATGAGAAATTTGCCAAGGAGACCTAAATCGGCCATTTTCTGAGATTTTGCCAAGGGGGGACCAAGTGAAAATGCTTAAAAAAGTAGGCCGGCTATACGGGCTTAAAAAACACCCTGGCGCAAATCACATTATCTCCTAATTAATATGCACTTGAAGTGCAATCATAGAGGAACATTTTCCTGCAAACTGCGCCTCCATAAGTGCCCGTAGAGCTGAGTTATGAGAAATTTGCCAAGGACACCTAAATCGGCCATTTTCTGAGATTTTGCCAGGGGGGACCAAGGGAAAATGCTCAAAAAAGTAGGCCGATTATACGGGCTTCAAAAACACCCAGGCGCAAATCGCATCATCTCCTAATTAGTATGCACTTGAAGTGCAATCATAGAGGAACATTTTCCTGCAAACTGCGCCTCCATAAGTGCCCGTAGAGCTGAGTTATGAGAAATTTGCCAAGGACACCTAAATCGGCCATTTTCTGACATTTTGCCAAGGGGGGACCAAGTGAAAATGCTCAAAAAAGTAGGCCGGCTATACGGGCTTCAAAAACACCCTGGCGCAAATCGCATCATCTCCTAGTTAGTATGCACTTGAAGTGCAATCATAGAGGAACATTGTGCTGCAAACTGCGCCTCCATAAGTGCCCGTAGAGCCGAGTTATGACAAATTTGCAAAGGAGACCTAAATCGGCCATTTTCTGAGATTTTGCCAAGAGGGGACCAAGGGAAAATGCTCAAAAAAGTAGGCCGACTATACGGGCTTAGAAAACACCCAGGCGCAAACCGCATCATCTCCTAATCAGCATGCACTCAAAGTGTAATCATCGAGGAACATTTTGATGCAAACTGCGCCTCCATAAGTGCCCGTAGAGGCAAGTTATGACAAATTAGCCAAGGAGACCTAAATCGGCCATTTTCTGAGATTTTGCCAAGGGGAACCAAGGGAAAATGCCCGAAAAAGTAGGCCGACTATACGGGCTTAAAAAACACCCTGGCGCAAATCGCATCATCTCCTAATTGGTATGCACTTGAAGTGCAATCATACACGAACATTTTGCTGCAAACTGCGCCTCCATAAGTGCCCGTGGAGCCAAGTTATGACAAATTTGCCAAGGATACCTAAATCGGCCATTTTCTGAGATTTTGCCAAGGGGGGACCAAGGGAAAATGCTCAAAAAGGTAGGCCGACTATACGGGCTTCAAAAACACCCTGGCGCAAATCGTATCCTGTCCTAATTAAAACGCACTTAAAGTGCAATCATACAGGAACATTTTGCTGCAAACTGCGCCTTCATAAGTGCCCGTAGAGCCGAGTTATGACAAATTTGCCAAGGAGACCTAAATCGGCCATTTTCTAAGATTTTGCCAAGGGGGGACCAAGGGAAAATGCTCAAAAAAGTAGGCCGACTATCCGGGCTTAAAAAACACCCTGGCGCAAATCGTATCATGTCCTAATTAAAACGCACTTAAAGTGCAATCATAGAGGAACATTTTGCTGCAAACTGCGCCTCCATAAGTGCCCGTAGAGCCGAGTTATGACAAATTTGCCAAGGAGACTTAAATCGGCCATTTTCTGAGGTTTTGCCAACGGGGGACCAAGGGAAAATGCTCAAAAAAGTAGGCCGAATATACGGGCTTTAAAAACAACCTGGCGCAAATCGCATCATCTCCTAATTAGTATGTACTTGAAGTGCAATCATAGAGGAACATTTTCCTGCAAACTGCGCCTCCATAAGTGCCTGTAGGGCCGAGTTATGACAAATTTGCCAAGGAGACCTAAATCGGCCATTTTCTCAGATTTTGCCAAGGGGGGACCAAGGGAAAATGCTCAAAAAAGTAGGCCGACTATACGGGCTTAGAAAACACCCTGGCGCAAATCGCATCATCTCCTAATTAGTATGCACTTGAAGTGCAATCATAGAAGAACATTTTGCTGCAAACTGCGCCTCCATAAGTGCCCGTAGAGCCGAGTTATGACAAATTTGCCAAGGAGACCTAAATCGGCCATTTTCTGAGATTTTGCCAAGGGGGGACCCATTGAAAATGCTCAAAAAGGTAGGCCGACTATACGGGCTTCAAAAACACCCTGGCGCAAATCGCATCATCTCCTAATTAGTATGCACTTGAAGTGCAATCATAGAGGAACATTTTGCTGCAAACTGCGCCTCCATAAGTGCCCGTACAGCCGAGTTATGACAAATTTGCCAAGGAGACCTAAATCGGCCATTTTCTGAGATTTTGCCAATGGGGGACCAAGGGAAAATGCTTAAAAAAGTAGGCCGAATATACGGGCTTCAAAAACATTCAGGCGCATATCGCATCATCTCCTAATTAGCATGCACTTAAAGTGTAATCATCGAGGAACATTTTGATGCAAACTGCGCCTCCATAAGTGGCCGTAGAGGCGAGTTATGACAAATTTGCCAAGGAGACTTAAATCGGCCATTTTCTGAGATTTTGCTAAAGGGGGACCAAGGAAAAATGCTCAAAAAAGTAGGCCGACAATACGGGCTTAAAAAACACCCTGGCGCAAATCGCATCATCTCCTTCTTAGTATGCACTTGAAGTGCAATCATACAGGAACATTTTGCTGCAAACTGCGCCTCCATAAGTGCCCGTAGAGCCGAGTTATGACCAATTTGCCAAGGAGACCTAAATCGGCCATTTTCTGATCTTTTGCTTAGGGGGAACCAAGGGAAAATGCTCAAAAAAGTAGGCCGAATATACGGGCTTTAAAAACACCCTGGCGCAAATCGCATCATCTCCTAATTAGTATGTACTTGAAGTGCAATCATAGAGGAACATTTTCCTGGAAACTGCGCCTCCATAAGTGCCCGTAGGGCCGAGTTATGACAAATTTGCCAAGGAGACCTAAATCGGCCATTTTCTGAGATTTTGCCAAGGGGGGACCAAGGGAAAATGCTCAAAAAAAGTAGGCCGACTATACGGGCTTAGAAAACAATCTGGCGCAAATTGCATCATCTCCTAATTAGTATGCACTTGAAGTGCAATCATAGAGGAACATTTTGTTGCAAACCGCGCCTCCATAAGTGCCCGTAGAGCCGAGTTATGACAAATTTGCCAAGGAGACCTAAATCGGCCATTTTCTGAGATTTTGCCAAGGGGGGACCAAGGGAAAATGCTCAAAAAAGTAGGCCGATTATACGGGCCTTAAAAAAATCCTGGCGCAAATCGCATCATCTCCTAATTAGTATGCGCTTGAAGTGCAATCATAGAGGAACATTTTGTTGCAAACCGCGCCTCCATAAGTGCCCGTAGAGCCGAGTTATGACAAATTTGCCAAGGAGACCTAAATCGGCCATTTTCTGAGATTTTGCCAAGGGGGGACCAAGGGAAAATGCTCAAAAAGTAGGCCTAATATACGGGCTTCAAAAACACTCTGGCGCAAATCGCATCATCTCCTAATTAGTATGCACTTGAAGTGCAATCATACACGAACATTTTGCTGCAAACTGCGCCTCCATAAGTGCCTGTAGAGCCGAGTTATGACAAATTTGCCAAGGAGACCTAAATCGGCCATTTTCTGAGATTTTGCCAAGGGGGGACCAAGGGAAAATGCTCAAAAAGTAGGCCTAATATACGGGCTTCAAAAACACTCTGGCGCAAATCGCATCATCTCCTAATTAGTATGCACTTGAAGTGCAGTCATACACGAACATTTTGCTGCAAACTGCGCCTCCATAAGTGCCTGTAGAGCCGAGCTATGGCAAATTTGCCAAGGAGACCTAAATCGGCCATTTTCTGAGATTTTGCCAAGGGGGGACCCAGGGAAAATGCTCAAAAAGGTAGGCCGACTATACGGGCTTCAAAAACACCCTGGCGCAAATCGCATCATCTCCTAATTAGTATGCACTTGAAGTGCAATCATAGAGGAACATTTTTCTGCAAACTGCGCCTCCATAAGTGCCCGTAGAGCCGAGTTATGACAAATTTGCCAAGGAGATCTAAATCGGCCATTTTCTGAGATTTTGCCAAGGGGGGACCAAGGGAAAATGCTCAAAAAAGTAGGCCGATTATACGGGCTTTAAAAAAACCCTGGCGCAAATCGCATCATCTCCTAATTAGTATGCACTTGAAGTGCAATCATACAGGAACATTTTGTTGCAAACTGAGCCTCCATAAGTGCCCGTAGAGCCGAGTTATGAGAAATTTGCCAAGGAGACCTAAATCGGCCATTTTCTGAGATTTTACCAAGGGGGAACCAAGGACAAATGCTCAAAAAAGTAGGCCGATTATACGGGCTTTAAAAAAACCCTGGCGCAAATCGCATCATCTCCTAATTAGTATGCACTTTTAGTGCATACTAAGTGTAAGTGTAGAGCCGAGTTATGAGAAATTTGCCAAGGAGACATAAATCGGCCATTTTCTGAGATTTTGCCAAGGGGGGACGAAGGGAAAATGCTCGAAAAAGTAGGCCGACTATACGGGCTTAGAAAACACTCTGGCGCAAATTGCATCATCTCCTAATTAGTATGCACTTCAAGTGCAATCATAGAGGAACATTTTGCTGTAAACTGCGCCTCCATAAGTGCCTGTAGAGCCGAGTTATGACAAATTTGCCAAGGAGACCTAAATCGGCCATTTTCTGAGATTTTGCCAAGGGGGGACCAAGGGAAAATGCTCAAAAAGGTAGGCCGACTATACGGGCTTCAAAAACACCCTGGCGCAAATCGCATCATCTCCTAATTAGTATGCACTTGAAGTGCAATCATACACGAACATTTTGCTGCAAACTGCGCCTCCATAAGTGCCCGTGGAGCCGAGTTATGACAAATTTGCCAAGGAGACCTAAATCGGCCATTTTCTGAGATTTTGCCAAGGGGGGACCAAGGGAAAATGCTCAAAAAGGTAGGCCGACTATACGGGCTTCAAAAACACCCTGGCGCAAATCGCATCATCTCCTAATTAGTATGCGCTTGAAGTGCAATCATACACGAACATTTTACTGCAAACTGCGCCTCCATAAGTGCCCGTGGAGCCGAGTTATGGCAAATTTGCCAAGGAGACCTAAATCGGCCATTTTCTGAGATTTTGCCAAGGGGGGACCAAGGGAAAATGCTCAAAAAGGTAGGCCGACTATACGGGCTTCAAAAACACCCTGGCGCAAATCGCATCATCTCCTAATAAGTATGCACTTGAATTGCAATCATAGAGGAACATTTTTCTGCAAACTGCGCCTCCATAAGTGCCCGTAGAGCCGAGTTATGACAAATTTGCCAAGGAGATCTAAATCGGCCATTTTCTGAGATTTTGCCAAGGGGGGACCAAGGGAAAATGCTCAAAAAAGTAGGCCGATTATACGGGCTTTAAAAAAACCCTGGCGCAAATCGCATCATCTCCTAATTAGTATGCACTTGAAGTGCAATCATACAGGAACATTTTGTTGCAAACTGAGCCTCCATAAGTGCCCGTAGAGCCGAGTTATGAGAAATTTGCCAAGGAGACCTAAATCGGCCATTTTCTGAGATTTTACTAAGGGGGAACCAAGGACAAATGCTCAAAAAAGTAGGCCGATTATACGGGCTTTAAAAAAACCCTGGCGCAAATCGCATCATCTCCTAATTAGTATGCACTTTTAGTGCATACTAAGTGTAAGTGTAGAGCCGAGTTATGAGAAATTTGCCAAGGAGACATAAATCGGCCATTTTCTGAGATTTTGCCAAGGGGGGACCAAGGGAAAATGCTCAAAAAAGTAGGCCGACTATACGGGCTTAGAAAACACTCTGGCGCAAATTGCATCATCTCCTAATTAGTATGCACTTCAAGTGCAATCATAGAGGACCATTTTGCTGTAAACTGCGCCTCCATAAGTGCCCGTGGAGCCGAGTTATGACAAATTTGCCAAGGAGACCTAAATCGGCCATTTTCTGAGATTTTGCCAATGGGGGACCAAGGGAAAATGCTCAAAAAGGTAGGCCGACTATACGGGCTTCAAAAACACCCTGGCGCAAATCGCATCATCTCTTAATTAGTATGCACTTGAAGTGCAATCATACACGAACATTTTGCTGCAAACTGCGCCTCCATAAGTGCCCGTGGAGCCGAGTTATGACAAATTTGCCAAGGAGACCTAAATCGGCCATTTTCTGAGATTTTGCCAAGGGGGGACCAAGGGAAAATGCTCAAAAAGGTAGGCCGACTATACGGGCTTCAAAAACACCCTGGCGCAAATCGCATCATCTCCTAATTAGTATGCACTTGAAGTGCAATCATACACAAACATTTTGCTGCAAACTGCGCCTCCATAAGTGCCCG
The DNA here is from genome assembly GCA_964020085.1 of Micromussa lordhowensis. Classification (NCBI taxonomy): domain Eukaryota; kingdom Metazoa; phylum Cnidaria; class Anthozoa; order Scleractinia; family Lobophylliidae; genus Micromussa; species Micromussa lordhowensis. The sequence goes on along the minus strand of OZ026600.1, from coordinate 24,275,513 downwards.
TGGAGCCGAGTTATGACAAATTTGCCAAGGAGACCTAAATCGGCCATTTTCTGAGATTTTGCCAAGGGGGGACCAAGGGAAAATGCTCAAAAAGGTAGGCCGACTATACGGGCTTCAAAAACACCCTCGCGCAAATCGCATCATCTCCTAATTAGTATGCACTTGAAGTGCAATCATAGAGGAACATTTTGCTGCAAACTGCGCCTCTATAAGTGCCCGTAGAGCCGAGTTATGACAAATTTGCCAAGGAGACCTAAATCGGCCATTTTCTGAGATTTTGCCAATAGGGGACCAAGGGAAAATGCTCAAAAAAGTAGGCCGAATATACGGGCTTTAAAAACACCCAGGCGCATATCGCATCATCTCCTAATTAGCACGCACTTAAAGTATAATCATCGAGGAACATTTTGATGCAAACTGCGCCTCCATAAGTGGCCGTAGAGGCGAGTTATGGCAAATTTGCCAAGGAGACTTAAATCGGCCATTTTCTGAGATTTTGCCAATAGGGGACCAAGGGAAAATGCTCAAAAAAGTAGGCCGAATATACGGGCTTCAAAAACACCCAGGCGCATATCGCATCATCTCCTAATTAGCACGCACTTAAAGTATAATCATCGAGGAACATTTTGCTGCAAACTGCGCCTCCATAAGTGCCCGTAGAGCCGAGTTATGACAAATTTGTCAAGGAGACCTAAATCGGCCATTTTCTGAGATTTTGCCAAGGGGGGACCCATTGAAAATGCTCAAAAAGGTAGGCCGACTATACCGGCTTCAAAAACACCCTGGCGCAAATCGCATCATCTCCTAATTAGTATGCACTTGAAGTGCAATCATCGAGGAACATTTTGGTGCAAACTGCGCCTCCATAAGTGCCTGTAGAGGCGAGTTATGACAAATTTGCCAAGGAGACCTAAATCGGCCATTTTCTGAGATTTTGCCAAGGGGGGACCAAGGGAAAATACTCAAAAAAGTAGGCCGATTATACGGGCTTTAAAAAAACCCTGGCGCAAATCGCATCATCTCCTAATTAGTATGCACTTGAAGTGCAATCATAGAGGAAGATTTTGCTGCAAACTGCGCCTCCATAAGTGCCCGTAGAGCCGAGTTATGAGAAATTTGCCAAGGAGAACTAAATCGGCCATTTTCTGAGATTTTGCCAAGGGGGGACCAAGGGAAAATGCTCAAAAAAAGTAGGCCGACTATACCGGCTTCAAAAACACCCTCGCGCAAATCGCATCATCTCCTATATAGTATGCACTTGAAGTGCAATCATACACGAACATTTTGCTTCAAACTGCGCCTCCATAAGTGCCCGTGGAGCCGAGTTATGACAAATTTGCCAAGGAGACCTAAATCGGCCATTTTCTGAGATTTTGCCAAGGGGGGACCCATTGAAAATGCTCAAAAAGGTAGGCCGACTATACGGGCTTCAAAAACACCCTGGCGCAAATCGCATCATCTCCTAATTAGTATGCACTTGAAGTGCAATCATAGAGGAACATTTTTCTGCAAACTGCGCCTCCATAAGTGCCCGTAGAGCCGAGTTATGACAAATTTGCCAAGGAGATCTAAATCGGCCATTTTCTGAGATTTTGCTAAGGGGGGACCAAGGAAAAATGCTCAAAAAAGTAGGCCGATTATACGGGCTTTAAAAAAACCGTGGCGCAAATCGCATCATCTCCTAATGAGTATGCACTTGAAGTGCAATCATAGAGGAACATTTTGCTGCAAACTGCGCCTCCATAAGTGCCCGTAGAGCCGAGTTATGAGAAATTTGCCAAGGAGACCTAAATCGGCCATTTTCTGAGATTTTGCCAAGGGGGGACCAAGTGAAAATGCTTAAAAAAGTAGGCCGGCTATACGGGCTTAAAAAACACCCTGGCGCAAATCACATTATCTCCTAATTAATATGCACTTGAAGTGCAATCATAGAGGAACATTTTCCTGCAAACTGCGCCTCCATAAGTGCCCGTAGAGCTGAGTTATGAGAAATTTGCCAAGGACACCTAAATCGGCCATTTTCTGAGATTTTGCCAGGGGGGACCAAGGGAAAATGCTCAAAAAAGTAGGCCGATTATACGGGCTTCAAAAACACCCAGGCGCAAATCGCATCATCTCCTAATTAGTATGCACTTGAAGTGCAATCATAGAGGAACATTTTCCTGCAAACTGCGCCTCCATAAGTGCCCGTAGAGCTGAGTTATGAGAAATTTGCCAAGGACACCTAAATCGGCCATTTTCTGACATTTTGCCAAGGGGGGACCAAGTGAAAATGCTCAAAAAAGTAGGCCGGCTATACGGGCTTCAAAAACACCCTGGCGCAAATCGCATCATCTCCTAGTTAGTATGCACTTGAAGTGCAATCATAGAGGAACATTGTGCTGCAAACTGCGCCTCCATAAGTGCCCGTAGAGCCGAGTTATGACAAATTTGCAAAGGAGACCTAAATCGGCCATTTTCTGAGATTTTGCCAAGAGGGGACCAAGGGAAAATGCTCAAAAAAGTAGGCCGACTATACGGGCTTAGAAAACACCCAGGCGCAAACCGCATCATCTCCTAATCAGCATGCACTCAAAGTGTAATCATCGAGGAACATTTTGATGCAAACTGCGCCTCCATAAGTGCCCGTAGAGGCAAGTTATGACAAATTAGCCAAGGAGACCTAAATCGGCCATTTTCTGAGATTTTGCCAAGGGGAACCAAGGGAAAATGCCCGAAAAAGTAGGCCGACTATACGGGCTTAAAAAACACCCTGGCGCAAATCGCATCATCTCCTAATTGGTATGCACTTGAAGTGCAATCATACACGAACATTTTGCTGCAAACTGCGCCTCCATAAGTGCCCGTGGAGCCAAGTTATGACAAATTTGCCAAGGATACCTAAATCGGCCATTTTCTGAGATTTTGCCAAGGGGGGACCAAGGGAAAATGCTCAAAAAGGTAGGCCGACTATACGGGCTTCAAAAACACCCTGGCGCAAATCGTATCCTGTCCTAATTAAAACGCACTTAAAGTGCAATCATACAGGAACATTTTGCTGCAAACTGCGCCTTCATAAGTGCCCGTAGAGCCGAGTTATGACAAATTTGCCAAGGAGACCTAAATCGGCCATTTTCTAAGATTTTGCCAAGGGGGGACCAAGGGAAAATGCTCAAAAAAGTAGGCCGACTATCCGGGCTTAAAAAACACCCTGGCGCAAATCGTATCATGTCCTAATTAAAACGCACTTAAAGTGCAATCATAGAGGAACATTTTGCTGCAAACTGCGCCTCCATAAGTGCCCGTAGAGCCGAGTTATGACAAATTTGCCAAGGAGACTTAAATCGGCCATTTTCTGAGGTTTTGCCAACGGGGGACCAAGGGAAAATGCTCAAAAAAGTAGGCCGAATATACGGGCTTTAAAAACAACCTGGCGCAAATCGCATCATCTCCTAATTAGTATGTACTTAAAGTGCAATCATAGAGGAACATTTTCCTGCAAACTGGGCCTCCATAAGTGCCTGTAGGGCCGAGTTATGACAAATTTGCCAAGGAGACCTAAATCGGCCATTTTCTGAGATTTTGCCAAGGGGGGACCAAGGGAAAATGCTCAAAAAAGTAGGCCGACTATACGGGCTTAGAAAACACCCTGGCGAAAATCGCATCATCTCCTAATTAGTATGCGCTTGAAGTGCAATCATAGAAGAACATTTTGCTGCAAACTGCACCTCCATAAGTGCCCGTAAAGCCGAGTTATGACAAATTTGCCAAGGAGACCTAAATCGGCCATTTTCTGAGATTTTGCCAAGGGGGGACCCATTGAAAATGCTCAAAAAGCTAGGCCGACTATACGGGCTTCAAAACCACCCTGGCGCAAATCGCATCATCTGCTAATTAAAATGCACTTGAAGTGCAATCATAGAGGAACATTTTGCTGCAAACTGCGCCTCCATAAGTGCCCGTACAGCCGAGTTATGACAAATTTGCCAAGGAGACCTAAATCGGCCATTTTCTGAGATTTTGCCAATGGGGGACCAAGGGAAAATGCTTAAAAAAGTAGGCCGAATATACGGGCTTCAAAAACACCCAGGCGCATATCGCATCATCTCCTAATTAGCATGCACTTAAAGTGTAATCATCGAGGAACATTTTGATGCAAACTGCGCCTCCATAAGTGGCCGTAGAGGCGAGTTATGACAAATTTGCCAAGGAGACTTAAATCGGCCATTTTCTGAGATTTTGCCAAGGGGGGACCAAGGAAAAATGCTCAAAAAAGTAGGCCGACTATACGGGCTTAAAAAACACCCTGGCGCAAATCGCATCATCTCCTAATTAGTATGTACTTGAAGTGCAATCATAGAGGAACATTTTGCTGTAAACTGCGCCTCCATAAGTGCCCGTAGAGCTGAGTTATGAGAAATTTGCCAAGGACACCTAAATCGGCCATTTTCTGACATTTTGCCAAGGGGGGACCAAGTGAAAATGCTCAAAAAAGTAGGCCGGCTATACGGGCTTCAAAAACACCCTGGCGCAAATCGCATCATCTCCTAGTTAGTATGCGCTTGAAGTGCAATCATAGAGGAACATTGTGCTGCAAACTGCGCCTCCATAAGTGCCCGTAGAGCCGAGTTATGACAAATTTGCAAAGGAGACCTAAATCGGCCATTTTCTGAGATTTTGCCAAGGGGGGACCAAGGGAAAATGCTCAAAAAAGTAGGCCGACTATACGGGCTTAGAAAACACCCAGGCGCAAACCGCATCATCTCGTAATCAGCATGCACTCAAAGTGTAATCATCGAGGAACATTTTGATGCAAACTGCGCCTCCATAAGTGCCCGTAGAGGCGAGTTATGACAAATTAGCCAAGGAGACCTAAATCGGCCATTTTCTGAGATTTTGCCAAGGGGAACCAAGGGAAAATGCCCGAAAAAGTAGGCCGACTATACGGGCTTAAAAAACACCCTGGCGCAAATCGCATCATCTCCTAATTGGTATGCACTTGAAGTGCAATCATACACGAACATTTTGCTGCAAACTGCGCCTCCATAAGTGCCCGTGGAGCCAAGTTATGACAAATTTGCCAAGGAGACCTAAATCGGCTATTTTCTGAGATTTTGCCAAGGGGGGACCAAGGGAAAATGCTCAAAAAGGTAGGCCGACTATACGGGCTTAAAAAACACCCTGGCGCAAATCGTATCATGTCCTAATTAAAACGCACTTAAAGTGCAATCATACAGGAACATTTTGCTGCAAACTGCGCCTTCATAAGTGCCCGTAGAGCCGAGTTATGACAAATTTGCCAAGGAGACCTAAATCGGCCATTTTCTAAGATTTTGCCAAGGGGGGACCAAGGGAAAATGCTCAAAAAAGTAGGCCGACTATACGGGCTTCAAAAACACCCTGGCGCAAATCGTATCATGTCCTAATTAAAACGCACTTAAAGTGCAATCATAGAGGAACATTTTGCTGCAAACTGCGCCTCCATAAGTGCCCGTAGAGCCGAGTTATGACAAATTTGCCAAGGAGACTTAAATCGGCCATTTTCTGAGGTTTTGCCAACGGGGGACCAAGGGAAAATGCTCAAAAAAGAAGGCCGAATATACGGGCTTAAAAAACACCCTGGCGCAAATCGCATCATCTCCTAATTAGTATGCACTTGAAGTGCAATCATACAGGAACATTTTGCTGCAAACTGCGCCTCCATAAGTGCCCGTAGAGCCGAGTTATGACCAATTTGCCAAGGAGACCTAAATCGGCCATTTTCTGAGCTTTTGCTTAGGGGGAACCAAGGGAAAATGCTCAAAAAAGTAGGCCGAATATACGGGCTTTAAAAACACCCTGGCGCAAATCGCATCATCTCCTAATTAGTATGTACTTAAAGTGCAATCATAGAGGAACATTTTCCTGCAAACTGCGCCTCCATAAGTGCCCGTAGAGCTGAGTTATGAGAAATTTGCCAAGGACACCTAAATCGGCCATTTTCTGACATTTTGCCAAGGGGGGACCAAGTGAAAATGCTCAAAAAAGTAGGCCGGCTATACGCGCTTCAAAAACACCCTTGCGCAAATCGCATCATCTCCTAGTTAGTATGCACTTGAAGTGCAATCATAGAAGAACATTTTGCTGCAAACTGCGCCTCCATAAGTGCCCGTAGAGCCGAGTTATGACAAATTTGCCAAGGAGACCTAAATCGGCCATTTTCTGAGATTTTGCCAAGGGGGGACCCATTGAAAATGCTCAAAAAGGTAGGCCGACTATACGGGCTTCAAAAACACCCTGGCGCAAATCGCATCATCTCCTAATTAGTATGCACTTGAAGTGCAATCATAGAGGAACATTTTGCTGCAAACTGCGCCTCCATAAGTGACCGTAGAGCCGAGTTATGACCAATTTGCCAAGGAGACCTAAATCGGCCATTTTCTGAGCTTTTGCTTAGGGGGAACCAAGGGAAAATGCTCAAAAAAGTAGGCCGAATATACGGGCTTTAAAAACACCCTGGCGCAAATCGCATCATCTCCTAATTAGTATGTACTTGAAGTGCAATCATAGAGGAACATTTTCCTGCAAACTGCGCCTCCATAAGTGCCCGTAGAGCTGAGTTATGAGAAATTTGCCAAGGACACCTAAATCGGCCATTTTCTGACATTTTGCCAAGGGGGGACCAAGTGAAAATGCTCAAAAAAGTAGGCCGACTATACGGGCTTAGAAAACACCCTGGCGCAAATCGCATCATCTCCTAATTAGTATGCACTTGAAGTGCAATCATAGAAGAACATTTTGCTGCAAACTGCGCCTCCATAAGTGCCCGTAGAGCCGAGTTATGACAAATTTGCCAAGGAGACCTAAATCGGCCATTTTCTGAGATTTTGCCAAGGGGGGACCAAGGGAAAATGCTCAAAAAAGTAGGCCGACTATACGGGCTTAGAAAACACCCAGGCGCAAACCGCATCATCTCCTAATCAGCATGCACTCAAAGTGTAATCATCGAGGAACATTTTGATGCAATCTGCGCCTCCATAAGTGCCCGCAGAGGCGAGTTATGACAAATTAGCCAAGGAGACCTAAATCGGCCATTTTCTGAGATTTTGCCAAGGGGAACCAAGGGAAAATGCCCGAAAAAGTAGGCCGACTATACGGGCTCAAAAAACACCCTGGCGCAAATCGCATCATCTCCTAATTGGTATGCACTTGAAGTGCAATCATACACGAACATTTTGCTGCAAACTGCGCCTCCATAAGTGCCCGTGGAGCCAAGTTATGACAAATTTGCCAAGGAGACCTAAATCGGCCATTTTCTGAGATTTTGCCAAGGGGGGACCAACGGAAAATGCTCAAAAAGGTAGGCCGACTATACGGGCTTCAAAAACACTCTGGCGCAAATCGTATCATGTCCTAATTAAAACGCACTTAAAGTGCAATCATACAGGAACATTTTGCTGCAAACTGCGCCTTCATAAGTGCCCGTAGAGCCGAGTTATGACAAATTTGCCAAGGAGACCTAAATCGGCCATTTTCTAAGATTTTGCCAAGGGGGGACCAAGGGAAAATGCTCAAAAAAGTAGGCCGACTATACGGGCTTCAAAAACACCCTGGCGCAAATCGTATCATGTATTAATTAAAACGCACTTAAAGTGCAATCATAGAGGAACATTTTGCTGCAAACTGCGCCTCCATAAGTGCCCGTAGAGCCGAGTTATGACAAATTTGCCAAGGAGCCCTAAATCGGCCATTTTCTGAGATTTTGCCAAGGGGGGACCAAGGGAAAATGCTCAAAAAGTAGGCCTAATATACGGGCTTCAAAAACACCCAGGCGCAAATCGCATCATCTCCTAATTAGCATGCACTTAAAGTGTAATCATCGAGGAACATTTTGGTGCAAACTGCGCCTCCATAAGTGCCCGTAGAGGCGAGTTATGACAAATTTGCCAAGGAGACCTAAATCGGCCATTTTCTGAGATTTTGCCAAGGGGGGACCAAGGGAAAATGCTCAAAAAAGTAGGCCGAATATACGGGCTTAAAAAACACCCTGGCGCAAATCGCATCATCTCCTAATTAGTATGCACTTGAAGTGCAATCATACAGGAACATTTTGCTGCAAACTGCGCCTCCATAAGTGCCCGTAGAGCCGAGTTATGACCAATTTGCCAAGGAGACCTAAATCGGCCATTTTCTGAGCTTTTGCTTAGGGGGAACCAAGGGAAAATGCTCAAAAAAGTAGGCCGAATATACGGGCTTTAAAAACACCCTGGCGCAAATCGCATCATCTCCTAATTAGTATGTACTTGAAGTGCAATCATAGAGGAACATTTTCCTGCAAACTGCGCCTCCATAAGTGCCCGTAGAGCTGAGTTATGAGAAATTTGCCAAGGACACCTAAATCGGCCATTTTCTGACATTTTGCCAAGGGGGGACCAAGTGAAAATGCTCAAAAAAGTAGGCCGGCTATACGCGCTTCAAAAACACCCTTGCGCAAATCGCATCATCTCCTAGTTAGTATGCACTTGAAGTGCAATCATAGAAGAACATTTTGCTGCAAACTGCGCCTCCATAAGTGCCCGTAGAGCCGAGTTATGACAAATTTGCCAAGGAGACCTAAATCGGCCATTTTCTGAGATTTTGCCAAGGGGGGACCCATTGAAAATGCTCAAAAAGGTAGGCCGACTATACGGGCTTCAAAAACACCCTGGCGCAAATCGCATCATCTCCTAATTAGTATGCACTTGAAGTGCAATCATAGAGGAACATTTTGCTGCAAACTGCGCCTCCATAAGTGACCGTAGAGCCGAGTTATGACCAATTTGCCAAGGAGACCTAAATCGGCCATTTTCTGAGCTTTTGCTTAGGGGGAACCAAGGGAAAATGCTCAAAAAAGTAGGCCGAATATACGGGCTTTAAAAACACCCTGGCGCAAATCGCATCATCTCCTAATTAGTATGTACTTGAAGTGCAATCATAGAGGAACATTTTCCTGCAAACTGCGCCTCCATAAGTGCCCGTAGAGCTGAGTTATGAGAAATTTGCCAAGGACACCTAAATCGGCCATTTTCTGACATTTTGCCAAGGGGGGACCAAGTGAAAATGCTCAAAAAAGTAGGCCGACTATACGGGCTTAGAAAACACCCTGGCGCAAATCGCATCATCTCCTAATTAGTATGCACTTGAAGTGCAATCATAGAAGAACATTTTGCTGCAAACTGCGCCTCCATAAGTGCCCGTAGAGCCGAGTTATGACAAATTTGCCAAGGAGACCTAAATCGGCCATTTTCTGAGATTTTGCCAAGGGGGGACCAAGGGAAAATGCTCAAAAAAGTAGGCCGACTATACGGGCTTAGAAAACACCCAGGCGCAAACCGCATCATCTCCTAATCAGCATGCACTCAAAGTGTAATCATCGAGGAACATTTTGATGCAATCTGCGCCTCCATAAGTGCCCGCAGAGGCGAGTTATGACAAATTAGCCAAGGAGACCTAAATCGGCCATTTTCTGAGATTTTGCCAAGGGGAACCAAGGGAAAATGCCCGAAAAAGTAGGCCGACTATACGGGCTTAAAAAACACCCTGGCGCAAATCGCATCATCTCCTAATTGGTATGCACTTGAAGTGCAATCATACACGAACATTTTGCTGCAAACTGCGCCTCCATAAGTGCCCGTGGAGCCAAGTTATGACAAATTTGCCAAGGAGACCTAAATCGGCCATTTTCTGAGATTTTGCCAAGGGGGGACCAACGGAAAATGCTCAAAAAGGTAGGCCGACTATACGGGCTTCAAAAACACTCTGGCGCAAATCGTATCATGTCCTAATTAAAACGCACTTAAAGTGCAATCATACAGGAACATTTTGCTGCAAACTGCGCCTTCATAAGTGCCCGTAGAGCCGAGTTATGACAAATTTGCCAAGGAGACCTAAATCGGCCATTTTCTAAGATTTTGCCAAGGGGGGACCAAGGGAAAATGCTCAAAAAAGTAGGCCGACTATACGGGCTTCAAAAACACCCTGGCGCAAATCGTATCATGTATTAATTAAAACGCACTTAAAGTGCAATCATAGAGGAACATTTTGCTGCAAACTGCGCCTCCATAAGTGCCCGTAGAGCCGAGTTATGACAAATTTGCCAAGGAGCCCTAAATCGGCCATTTTCTGAGATTTTGCCAAGGGGGGACCAAGGGAAAATGCTCAAAAAGTAGGCCTAATATACGGGCTTCAAAAACACCCAGGCGCAAATCGCATCATCTCCTAATTAGCATGCACTTAAAGTGTAATCATCGAGGAACATTTTGGTGCAAACTGCGCCTCCATAAGTGCCCGTAGAGGCGAGTTATGACAAATTTGCCAAGGAGACCTAAATCGGCCATTTTCTGAGATTTTGCCAAGGGGGGACCAAGGGAAAATGCTCAAAAAAGTAGGCCGATTATACGGGCTTTAAAAAAACCTCGGCGCAAATCGCATCATCTCCTAATTAGTATGCACTTGAAGTGCAATCATAGAGGAACATTTCGCTGCAAACTGCGCCTCCATAAGTGCCCGTAGAGCCGAGTTATGAGAAATTTGCCAAGGAGACATAAATCGGCCATTTTCTGAGATTTTGCCAAGGGGGGACCAAGGGAAAATGCTCAAAAAAGTAGGCCGATTATACGGGCCTAGAAAACACTCTGGCGCAAATCGCATCATCTCCTAATTAGTATGCACTTCAAGTGCAATCATAGAGGAACATTTTGCTGTAAACTGCGCCTCCATAAGTGCCTGTAGAGCCGAGTTATGACAAATTTGCCAAGGAGACCTAAATCGGCCATTTTCTGAGATTTTGCCACGGGGGGACCCAGGGAAAATGCTCAAAAAGGTAGGCCGACTATACGGGCTTCAAAAACACCCTGGCGCAAATCGCATCATCTCCTAATTAGTATGCACTTGAAGTGCAATCATAGAGGAACATTTTTCTGCAAACTGCGCCTCCATAAGTGCCCGTAGAGCCGAGTTATGACAAATTTGCCAAGGACATCTAAATCGGCCATTTTCTGAGATTTTGCCAAGGGGGGACCAAGGGAAAATGCTCAAAAAAGTAGGCCGATTATACGGGCTTTAAAAAAACCCTGGCGCAAATCGCATCATCTCCTAATTAGTATGCACTTGAAGTGCAATCATACAGGAACATTTTGTTGCAAACTGAGCCTCCATAAGTGCCCGTAGAGCCGAGTTATGAGAAATTTGCCAAGGAGACCTAAATCGGCCATTTTCTGAGATTTTACTAAGGGGGAACCAAGGAAAAATGCTCAAAAAAGTAGGCCGATTATACGGGCTTTAAAAAAACCCTGGCGCAAATCGCATCATCTCCTAATTACTATGCACTTGAAGTGCATACTAAGTGTAAGTGTAGAGCCGAGTTATGAGAAATTTGCCAAGGAGACATAAATCGGCCATTTTCTGAGATTTTGCCAAGGGGGGACCAAGGGAAAATGCTCAAAAAAGTAGGCCGACTATACGGGCTTAGAAAACACTCTGGCGCAAATTGCATCATCTCCTAATTAGTATGCACTTCAAGTGCAATCATAGAGGAACATTTTGCTGTAAACTGCGCCTCCATAAGTGCCTGTAGAGCCGAGTTATGACAAATTTGCCAAGGAGACCTAAATCGGCCATTTTCTGAGATTTTGCCAAGGGGGGACCAAGGGAAAATGCTCAAAAAGGTAGGCCGACTATACGGGCTTCAAAAACACCCTGGCGCAAATCGCATCATCTCCTAATTAGTATGCACTTGAAGTGCAATCATAGAGGAACATTTTGCTGCAAACTGCGCCTCCATAAGTGCCCGTAGAGCCGAGTAATGACAAATTTGCCAAGGACACCTAAATCGGCCATTTTCTGAGATTTTGCCAAGGGGGGACCCATTGAAAATGCTCAAAAAGGTAGGCCGACTATACGGGCTTCAAAAACACCCTAGCGCAAATCGCATCATCTCCTAATTAGTATGCACTTGAAGTGCAATCATAGAGGAACATTTTGCTGCAAACTGCGCCTCCATAAGTGCCCGTAGAGCCGAGTTATGACAAATTTGCCAAGAAGACCTAAATCGGCCATTTTCTGAGATTTTGCCAATGGGGGACCAAGGGAAAATGCTCAAAAAAGTAGGCCGAATATACGGGCTTTAAAAACACCCTGGCGCAAATCGCATCATCTCCTAATTAGTATGCACTTGAAGTGCAATCATACACGAACATTTTGCTGCAAACTGCGCCTCCATAAGTGCCCGTGGACCCGAGCTATGACAAATTTGCCAAGGAGACCTAAATCGGCCATTTTCTGAGATTTTGCCAAGGGGGGACCAAGGGAAAATGCTCAAAAAAGTAGGCCGACTATACGGGCTTCGAAAACACCCTGGCGAAAATCGTATCATGTCCTAATTAGTATGCACTTGAAGTGCAATCATAGAGGAACATTTTGCTGCAAACTGCGCCTCCATAAGTGCCCGTAGAGCCGAGTAATGACAAATTTGCCAAGGAGACCTAAATCGGCCATTTTCTGAGATTTTGCCAAGGGGGGACCCATTGAAAATGCTCAAAAAGGTAGGCCGACTATACGGGCTTCAAAAACACCCTGGCGCAAATCGCATCATCTCCTAATTAGTATGCACTTGAAGTGCAATCATAGAGGAACATTTTGCTGCAAACTGCGCCTCCATAAGTGCCCGTAGAGCCGAGTTATGACAAATTTGCCAAGAAGACCTAAATCGGCCATTTTCTGAGATTTTGCCAATGGGGGACCAAGGGAAAATGCTCAAAAAAGTAGGCCGAATATACGGGCTTCAAAAACACCCAGGCGCATATCGCATCATCTTCTAATTTGCATGCACTTAAAGTATAATCATCGAGGAACATTTTGATGGAAACTGCGCCTCCATAATTGGCCGTAGAGGCGAGTTATGACAAATTTGCCAAGGAGACTTAAATCGGCCATTTTCTGAGATTTTGCCAAGGGGGGACCAAGGAAAAATGCTCAAAAAAGTAGGCCGATTATACGGGCTTAAAAAACACCCTGGCGAAAATCGCATCATCTCCTAATTAGTATGCACTTGAAGTGCAATCATTGAGGAACATTTTGCTGCAAACTGCCCCTCCATAAGTGCTCGTAGAGCCGAGTTATGACAAATTTGTCAAGGAGACCTAAATCGGCCATTTTCTGAGATTTTGCCAAGGGGGGACCCATTGAAAATGCTCAAAAAGGTAGGCCGACTATACCGGCTTCAAAAACACCCTGGCGCAAATCGCATCATCTCCTAATTAGAATGCACTTGAAGTGCAATCATAGAGGAACATTTTGCTGCAAACTGCGGCTCCATAAGTGCCCGTAGAGCCGAGTTATGACAAATTTGCCAAGGAGACCTAGATCGGCCATTTTCTGAGATTTTGCCAATGGGGGACCAAGGGAAAATGCTCAAAAAGTTGGCCGAATATACGGGCTTCAAAAACACCCAGGCGCATATCGCATCATCTCCTAATTAGCACGCACTTAAAGTGTAATCATCGAGGAACATTTTGATGCAAACTGCGCCTCCATAAGTGCCCGTAGAGGCGAGTTATGACCAATTTGCCAAGGAGACCTAAATCGGCCATTTTCTGAGATTTTGCCAAGGGGGGACCAAGGGAAAATGCTCAAAAAAAGTAGGCCGACTATACGGGCTTAGAAAACAATCTGGCGCAAATCGCATCATCTCCTAATTAGTATGCACTTAAAGTGCAATCATAGAGGAACATTTTGCTGTAAACTGCGCCTCCATAAGTGCCTGTAGAGCCGAGTTATGACAAATTTGCCAAGGAGACCTAAATCGGCCATTTTCTGAGATTTTGCAAAGGGGGGACCCAGTGAAAATGCTCAAAAAGGTAGGCCGACTATACGGGCTTAAAAAACACCCTGGCGCAAATCGCATCATCTCCTAATTAGTATGCACTTGAAGTGCAATCATAGAGAAACATTTTGCTGCAAACTGCGCCTCCATAAGTGCCCGTAGAGCCAAGTTATGACAAATTTGCCAAGGAGACCTAAATCGCCATTTTCTGAGATTTTGCCAAGGGGGACCAAGGAAAAATGCTCAAAAAAGTAGGCCGACTATACGGGCTTTAAAAACACCCTGGCGCAAATCGCATCATGTCCTAATTAGTATGCACTTGAAGTGCAATCATAGAGAAATGTTTTGCTGGAAACTGCGCCTCCATAACTGCCCGTAGTGCCGAGTTATGAGAAATTTCCCAAGGAGACCTAAATCGGCCATTTTCTGAGATTTTGCCAAGGGGTGACCAAGGGAAAATGCTCAAAAAAGTAGGCCGATTATACGGGCTTTAAAAAAACCCTGGCGCAAATCGCATCATCTCCTAATTAGTATGCACTTGAAGTGCAATCATAGAGGAACATTTTGCTGCAAACTGCGCCTCGATAAGTGCCCGTAGAGCCGAGTTATGACAAATTTGCCAAGGAGACCTAAATCGGCCATTTTCTGAGATTTTGCCAAGGGGGGACCAAGGGAAATTGCTCAAAAAGTAGGCCGAATATACGGGCTTGAAAAACACCCGCGCGCAAATCACAACATCTCCTAATTAGTATGCACTTAAAGTGCAATCATCGAGGAACGTTTTGCTGCAAACTGCGCCTCCATAAGTGCCCGTAGAGGCGAGTTATGACAAATTTGCCAAGGAGACCTAAATCGGCCATTTTCTGAGATTTTGCCAAGGGGGTACCAAGGGAAAATGCTCAAAAAAGGAGGCCGATTATACGGGCTTCACAAACACCCTGGCGCAAATCGCATCATCTCCTAATTAGTATGCACTTGAAGTGCAATCATACAGGAACATTTTGCTGCAAACTGCGCCTCCATAAGTGCCCGTAGAGCCAAGTTATGACAAATTTGCCAAGGAGACCTAAATCGCCATTTTCTGAGATTTTGCCAAGGGGGGACCAAGGGAAAATGCTCAAAAAAGTAGGCCGACTATACGGGCTTTAAAAACACCCTGGCGCAAATCGCATCATCTCCTAATTAGTATGCACTTGAAGTGCAATCATAGAGGAACATTGTGCTCCAAACTGCGCCTCCATAAGTGCCCGTAGAGCCAAGTTATGACAAATTTGCCAAGGAGACCTAAATCGCCATTTTCTGAGATTTTGCCAAGGGGGGACCCAGGGAAAATGCTCAAAAAGGTAGGCCGACTATACGGGCTTCAAAAACACCCTGGCGCAAATCGGCCATTTTCTGAGATCTTGCCAAGGGGGGACCAAGGGAAAATGGTTAAAAAAAGTAGGCCGACTATACGGGCTTCACAAACACCCTGGCGCAAATCGCATCATCTCCTAATTAGTATGCACGTGAAGTGCAATCATACAGGAACATTTTGCTGCAAATTGCGCCTCCATAAGTGCCCGTAGAGCCGAGTTATGACAAATTTGCCAAGGAGACCTAAATCGGCCATTTTCTGAGATTTTGCTAAGGGGGGACCAAGGAAAAATGCTCAAAAAAGTAGGCCGATTATACGGGCTTAAAAAAAACCCTGGCGCAAATCTCATCATCTCCTAATTAGTATGCACTTGAAGTGCAATCATAGAGGAACATTTTGCTGCAAACTGCGCCTCGATAAGTGCCCGTAGAGCCGAGTTATGAGAAATTTGCCAAGGAGACCTAAATCGGCCATTTTCTGAGATTTTGCCAAGGGGGGATTAAGGGAAAATGCTCAAAAAGTAGGCCGAATATACGGGCTTCAAAAACACCCAGGCGCAAATCGCAACATCTCCTAATTAGTATGCACTTAAAGTGCAATCATCGAGGAACATTTTGCTGCAAACTGCACCTCCATAAGTGCCCGTAGAGGCGAGTTATGACAAATTTGCCAAGGAGACCTAAATCGGCCATTTTCTGAGATTTTGCCAAGGGGGTACCAAGGGAAAATGCTCAAAAAAAAAGGCCGACTATACGGGCTTTAAAAAAACCCTGGCGCAAATCGCATCATCTCCTAATTAGTATGCACTTGAAGTGCAATCATACAGGAACATTTTGCGGCAAACTGCGCCTCCATAAGTGCCCGTAGAGCCGAGTTATGAGAAATTTGCCAAGGAGACCTAAATCGGCCATTTTCTGAGATTTTGCCAAGGGGGGACCAAGGGAAAATGCTCAAAAAGTAGGCCGACTATACGGGCTTCAAAAACACCCTGGCGCAAATCGCATCATCTCCTAATTAGTATGCACTTGAAGTGCAATCATAGAGGAACATTGTGCTCCAAACTGCGCCTCCATAAGTGCCCGTAGAGCCGAGTTATGAGAAATTTGCCAAGGAGACCTAAATCGGCCATTTTCTGAGATTTTGCTAAGGGGGGACCAAGGAAAAATGCTCAAAAAAGTAGGCCGATTATACGGGCTTTAAAAAAACCCTGGCGAAAATCGCATCATCTCCTAATTAGTATGCACTTGAAGTGCAATCATAGAGGAACATTTTGCTGCAAACTGCGCCTCCATAAGTGCCCGTAGAGCCGAGTTATGAGAAATTTGCCTAGGAGACCTAAATCGGCCATTTTCTGAGATTTTGCCAAGGGGGGACCAAGGGAAAATGCTCAAAAAGTCGGCCGAATATACGGGCTTCAAAAACACCAAGGCGCAAATCGCATCATATCCTAATTAGTATGCACTTAAAGTGCAATCATCGAGGAACATTTTGCTGCAAACTGCGCCTCCATAAGTGCCCGTAGAGGCGAGTTATGACAAATTTGCCAAGGACACCTAAATCGGCCATTTTCTGACATTTTGCCAAGGGGGGACCAAGTGAAAATGCTCAAAAAAGGAGGCCGACTATACGGGCTTTAAAAACACCCTGGCGCAAATCGCATCATCTCTTAATTAGTAAGCACTTGAAGTGATATCATAGAGGAACATTTTGCTGCAAACTGCGCCTCCATAAGTGCCCGTAGACGCGAGTTATTAAAAATTTGCCAAGGAGACCTAAATCGGCCATTTTCTGAGATTTTGCCAAGGGTGGACCAAGGGACAATGCTCAAAAAGTAGGCCGAATATACGGGCTTAAAAAACACCCAGGCGCATATCGCATCATCTCCTAATTAGTATGCACTTGAAGCGCAATCATACAGGACCATTTTGCTGCAAACTGCGCCTCAATAAGTGCCCGTAGAGCCGAGTTATGACAAATTTGCCAAGGAGACCTATATCGGCAATTTTCTGAGATTTTGCCAAGGGGGGACCAAGGGAAAATGCTCAAAAAAGTAGGCCGACTATACGGGCTTTAAAAACACCCTGGCGCAAATCGCATCATCTCCTAATTAGTATGCACTTAAAGTGCAATCATAGAGGAACATTTTGCTGCAAACTGCGCCTCCATAATTGCCCGTAGAGCCGAGTTATGAGAAATTTTGCCAAGGAGACCTAAATCGGCCATTTTCTGAGATTTTGCCAAGGGGGGACCAGGGGAAAATGCTCAAAAAAGTAGGCCAACTATACGGGCTTAGAAAACACTCTGGCGCAAATCGCATCATCTCCTAATTAGTATGCTCTTGAAGTGCAATCATAGAGAGAACATTTTGCTGTAAACTGCGCCTCCATAAGTGCCTGTAGAGCCGAGTTATGACAAATTTGCCAAGGAGACCTAAATCGGCCATTTTCTGAGATTTTGCTAAGGGGGGACCAAGGAAAAATGCTCATAAAAGTAGGCCGATTATACGGGCTTTAAAAAAACCCTGGCGCAAATCGCATCATCTCCTAATTAGTATGAACTTGAAGTGCAATCATAGAGGAACATTTTCCTGCAAACTGCGCCTCCATAAGTGCCCGTAGAGCCGAGTTATGACAAATTTGCCAAGGAGACCTAAATCGGCCATTTTCTGAGATTTTGCCAAGGGGGGACCAAGGGAAAATGCTCAAAAAAGTAGGCCGACTATACGGGCTTCACAAACACTCTGGCGCAAATCGCATCATCTCCTAATTAAAATGCACTTGAAGTGCAATCATACAGGACCATTTTGCTGCAAACTGCGCCTCCATAAGTGCCCGTAGAGCCGAGGTATGAGAAATTTGCCAAGGAGACCTAAATCGGCCATTTTCTTAGATTTTGCCAAAGGGGGACCAAGGGAAAATATTCAAAAAAGTAGACCGACTATACGGGCTTAAAAAACACCCTGGCGCAAATCGTATCATGTCCTAATTAGTATGCACTTGAAGTTCAATCATACAGGAACATTTTGCTGCAAACTGCGCCTCCAAAAGTGCCCGTAGAGCCGAGTTATGACAAATTTGCCAAGGCGACCTAAATCGGCCATTTTCTGAGATTTTGCCAAGGGGGGACCAAGGGAAAATGCTCAAAAAGTAGGCCGACTATACGGGCTTCAAAAACACCCTGACGCAAATCGCATCATCTCCTAATTAGTATGCACTTAAAGTGCAATCATAGAGAAACATTTTGCTGCACACTGCGCCTCCATAAGTGCCCGTAGAGCCGAGTTATGACAAATTTGCCAAGGAGACCTAAATCGGCCATTTTCTGAAATTTAGCTAAGGGGGGACCAAGGAAAAATGGTCAAAAAAAAAGCCCGATTATACGGGCTTTAAAAAAACCCTGGCGAAAATCGCATCATCTCCTAATTAGTATGCACTTAAAGTGCAATCATAGAGGAACATTTTGCTGCAAACTGCGCCTCCATAAGTGCCCGTAGAGCCGAGTTATGAGAAATTTGCCTAGGAGACCTAAATCGGCCATTTTCTGAGATTTTGCCAAGGGGGGACCAAGGGAAAATGCTCAAAAAGTCCGCCGAATAAACGGGCTTAAAAAACACCCAGGCGCAAATCGCATCATCTCCTAATAAGTATGCACTTAAAGTGCAATCATCGAGGAACATTTTGCTACAAACTGCACCTCCATAAGTGCCCGTAGAGGCGAGTTATGACAAATTTGCCAAGGACACCTAAATCGGCCATTTTCTGACATTTTGCCAAGGGGGGACCAAGGGAAAATGCTCAAAAAAGTAGGTCGACTATACGGGCTTTAAAAACCCCCTGGCGCAAATCGCATCAACTTTTAATTAGTATGCACTTGAAGTGCAATCATAGAGGAACATTTTGCTGCAAACTGCGCCTCCATAAGTGCCCGTACAGCCGAGTTATGACAAATTTGCCAAGGAGACCTAAATCGGCCATTTTCTGAGATTTTGCCAAGGGGGGACCAAGTGAAAATGCTTAAAAAAAAAGGCCGGCTATACGGGCTTCAAAAACACCCTGGCGGAAAATCACATCATCTCCTAATTAGTATGCACTTCAAGTGCAATCATAGAGGAACATTTTGCTGCAAACTGCGCCTCCATAAGTGCCCGTAGAGCCGAGTTATGACAAATTTGCCAAGGAGACCTAAATCGGCCATTTTCTGAGATTTTGCCAAGGGGGGACCAAGGGAAAATGCTCACAAAAGTACGCCGACTATACGGGCTTAAAAACACCCTGGCGCAAATCGCATCACCTCCTAATTAGTATGAACTTGAAGTGCAATCATACAGGAACATTTTGCTGCAAACTGCGCCTCCATAAGTGCCCGTAGAGCCGAGTTATGACAAATTTGCCAAGGAGACCTAAATCGGCCATTTTCTGAGATTTGGCCAAGGGGGGACCAAGGGAAAATGCTCAAAAAGGTAGGCCGACTATACGGGCTCCAAAAACACCATGGCGCAAATCGCATCATCTCCTAATTAGTATGCACTTGAAGTGCAATCATACAGGAACATTTTGCTGCAAACTGCGCCTCCATAAGTGCCCGTAGAGGCGAGTTATGACAAATTTGCCAAGGGGGCCTAAATCGGCCATTTTCTGAGATTTTGCCAAGGGGGGACCAAGGGAAAATATTTAAAAAAGTAGACCGACTAAACGGGCTTAAAAACACCCTGGCGCAAATCGTATCATCTCCTAATTAGTATGAGCTTGAAGTTCAATCATACAGGAACATTTTGCTGCAAACTGCGCCTCCAAAAGTGCCCGTAGAGCCGAGTTATGACAAATTTGCCAAGGCGACCTAAATCGGCCATTTTCTGAGATTTTTCCAAGGGGGGACCAAGGGAAAATGCTCAAAAAGTAGGCCGACTATACGGGCTTCAAAAACACCCTGGCGCAAATCGCATCATCTCCTAATTAGTATGCACTTGAAGTGCAATCATAGAGAAACATTTTGCTGCAAACTGCGCCTCCATAAGTGCACGTAGAGCCGAGTTATGAGAAATTTGCCAAGGAGACCTAAATCGGCCATTTTCTGAGATTTTGCTAAGGGGGGACCAAGGAAAAATGCTCAAAAAAGTTGGCCGATTATACGGGCTTTACAAAAACCCTGGCGAAAATCGCATCATCTCCTAATTAGTATGTACTTGAAGTGCAATCATAGAGGAACTTTTTGCTGCAAACTGCGCCTCCATAAGTGCCCGTAGAGCCGAGTTATGAGAAATTTGCCTAGGAGACCTAAATCGGCCATTTTCTGAGATTTTGCCAAGGGGGGACCAAGGGAAAATGCTCAAAAAGTCCGCCGAATAAACGGGCTTCAAAAACACCCAGGCGCAAATCGCATCATCTCCTAATTAGTATGCACTTAAAGTGCAATCATCGAGGAACATTTTGCTGCAAACTGCGCCTCCAAAAGTGCCCGTAGAGCCGAGTTATGACAAATTTGCCAAGGACACCTAAATCGGCCTTTTTCTGACATTTTGCCAAGGGGGGACCAAGGGAAAATGCTCAAAAAGTAGGCCGACTATACGGGCTTCAAAAACACCGTGGCGCAAATCGCATCATCTCCTAATTAGTATGCTCATGAAGTGCAATCATAGAGGAACATTTTGCTGCAAACTGCGCCTCCATAAGTGCCCGTACAGCCGAGTTATGACAAATTTTCCAAGGAGATCTAAATCGGCCATTTTCTGAGATTTTGCCAAGGGGGGGCCAAGGGAAAATGCTCACAAAAGTAGGCCGATTATACGGGCTTTAAAAAAACCCTGGCGCAAATCGCATCATCTCCTATATAGCATGCACTTGAAGTGCAATCATAGAGGAACATTTTGCTGCAAACTGCACCTCCATAAGTGCCCGTAGAGCCGAGTTATGAGAAATTTGCCAAGGAGACCTAAATCGGCCATTTTCTGAGATTTTGCCAAGGGGGGACCAAGGGAAAATGCTCAAAAAAGTAGGCCAACTATACGGGCTTAGAAAACACTCTGGCGCAAATCGCATCATCTCCTAATTAGTATGCACTTGAAGTGCAATCATAGAGGAACATTTTGCTGTAAACTGCGCCTCCATAAGTGCCTGTAGAGCCGAGTTATGACAAATTTGCCAAGGAGACCTAAATCGGCCATTTTCTGAGATTTTGCTAAGGGGGGACCAAGGAAAAATGCTCAAAAAAGTAGGCCGATTATACGGGCTTCAAAAAAACCCTGGCGAAAATCGCATCATCTCCTAATTAGTATGCACTTGAAGTGCAATCATAGGGGAACATTTTGCTGCAAACTGCGCCTCCATAAGTGCCCGTAGAGCCGAGGTATGAGAAATTTGCCAAAGAGATCTAAATCGGCCATTTTCTGAGATTTTGCCAAGGGGGGACCAAGGGAAAATATTCAAAAAAGTAGACCGACTATACGGGCTTAAAAAACACCCTGGCGCAAATCGTATCATCTCCTAATTAGTATGCACTTGAAGTTCAATCATACAGAAACATTTTGCTGCAAACTGCGCCTCCAAAAGTGCCCGTAGAGCCGAGTTATGACAAATTTGCCAAGGCGACCTAAATCGGCCATTTTCTGAGATTATGCCAAGGGGGGACCAAGGGAAAATGCTCAAAAAGTAGGCCGACTATACGGGCTTCAAAAACACCCTGGCGCAAATCGCATCATCTCCTAATTAGTATGCACTTGAAGTGCAATCATAGAGAAACATTTTGCTGCAAACTGCGCCTCCATAAGTGCCCGTAGAGCCGAGTTATGACAAATTTGCCAAGGAGACCTAAATCGGCCATTTTCTGAAATTTTGCTAAGGGGGGACCAAGGAAAAATGCTCAAAAAAGTAGGCCGATTATACGGGCTTTAAAAAAACCCTGGCGAAAATCACATCATCTCCTAATTAGTATGCACTTGAAGTGCAATCATAGAGGAACATTTTGGTGCAAACTGCGCCTCCATATGTGCCCGTAGAGCCGAGTTATGAGAAATTTGCCAAGGACACCTAAATCGGCCATTTTCTGACATTTTGCCAAGGGGGGACCAAGGGAAAATGCTCAAAAAAGTAGGCCGACTATACGGGCTTCAAAAACACCCTGGCGCAAATTGCATTAACTTTTAATTAGTATGCACTTAAAGTGCAATCATAGAGGAACATTTTGCTGCAAACTGCGCCTCCATAAGTGCCCGTAGAGCCGAGTTATGACAAATTTGCCAAGGAGACCTAAATCGGCCATTTTCTGAGATTTTGCCAAGGAGGGACCAAGTGAAAATGCTTAAAAAAGTAGGCCGGCTATACGGGCTTCAAAAACACCCTGGCGGAAAATCACATCATCTCCTAATTAGTATGCACTTCAAGTGCAATCATAGAGGAACATTTTGCTGCAAACTGCGCCTCCATAAGTGCCCGTAGAGCCGAGTTATGACAAATTTGCCAAGGAGACCTAAATCGGCCATTTTCTGAGATTTTGCCAAGGGGGGACCAAGGGAAAATGCTCACAAAAGTACGCCGACTATACGGGCTTAAAAACACCCTGGCGCAAATCGCATCACCTCCTAATTAGTATGAACTTGAAGTGCAATCATACAGGAACATTTTGCTGCAAACTGCGCCTCCATAAGTGCCCGTAGAGCCGAGTTATGACAAATTTCCCAAGGAGACCTAAATCGGCCATTTTCTGAGATTTTGCCAAGCGGGGACCAAGGGAAAATGCTCAAAAAGGTAGGCCGACTATACGGGCTTCAAAAACACCATTGCGCAAATCGCATCATCTCCTAATTAGTATGCACTTGAAGTGCAATCATAGAGGAACATTTTGCTGCAAACTGCGCCTCCATAAGTGCCCGTAGAGCCGAGGTATCAGAAATTTGCCAAGGAGACCTAAATCGGCCATTTTCTGAGATTTTGCCAAGGGGGGACCAAGGGAAAATGCTCAAAAAAGTAGGCCGATTATACGGGCTTTAAAAAACCCTGGCGCAAATCGCATCATCTCCTAATTAGTATGCACTTGAAGTGCAATCATAGAGGAAAATTTTGCTTCAAACTGCGCCTCCATAAGTGCCCGTAGAGCCGAGTTATGACAAATTTGCCAAGGAGACCTAAATCGGCCATTTTCTGAGATTTTACCAAGGGGGGACCAAGGGAAAATGCTCAAAAAAGTAGGCCGACTATACGGGCTTCACAAACACCCTGGCGCAAATCGCATCATCTCCTAATTAGTATGCACTTGAAGTGCAATCATAGAGGACCATTTTGCTGCAAACTGCGCCTCCATAAGTGCCCGTAGAGCCGAGGTATGAGAAATTTGCCAAGGAGACCTAAATCGGCCATTTTCTGAGATTTTGCCAAGGGGGGACCAAGGGAAAATATTCAAAAAAGTAGACCGACTAAACGGGCTTAAAAAACACCCTGGCGCAAATCGTATCATCTCCTAATTAGTATGCGCTTGAAGTTCAATCATACAGGAACATTTTGCTGCAAACTGCGCCTCCAAAAGTGCCCGTAGAGCCGAGTTATGACAAATTTGCCAAGGCGACCTAAATCGGCCATTTTCTGAGATTTTGCCAAGGGGGGACCAAGGGAAAATGCTCAAAAAGTAGGCCGACTATACGGGCTTCAAAAACAACCTGGCGCAAATCGCATCATCTCCTAATTAGTATGCACTTGAAGTGCAATCATAGAGAAACATTTTGCTGCAAATTGCGCCTCCATAAGTGCCCGTAGAGCCGAGTTATGACAAATTTGCCAAGGAGACCTAAATCGGCCATTTTCTGAGGTTTTGCTAAGGGGGGACCAAGAAAAAATGCTCAAAAAAGTAGGCCGATTATACGGGCTTTACAAAAACCCTGGCGAAAATCGCATCATCTCCTAATTAGTATGCACTTGAAGTGCAATCATAGAGGAACATTTTGCTGCAAACTGCGCCTCCATAAGTGCCCGTAGAGCCGAGTTATGAGAAATTTGCCTAGGAGACCTAAATCGGCCATTTTCTGAGATTGTGCCAAGGGGGGACCAAGGGAAAATGCTCAAAAAGTCCGCCGAATAAACGGGCTTCAAAAACACCCAGTCGCAAATTGCATCATCTCCTAATTAGTATGCACTTAAAGTGCAATCATCGAGGAACATTTTGCTGCAAACTGCGCCTCCAAAAGTGCCCGTAGAGCCGAGTTATGAGAAATTTGCCAAGGAGACCTAAATCGGCCATTTTCTGAGATTTTGCCAAGGGGGGACCAAGGGAAAATGCTCACAAAAGTAGGCCGATTATACGGGCTTTAAAAAAACCCTGGCGCAAATCGCATCATCTCCTATATAGCATGCACTTGAAGTGCAATCATAGAGGAACATTTTGCTGCAAACTGTGCCTCCAAAAGTGCCCGTAGAGGCGAGTTATGAGAAATTTGCCAAGGAGACCTAAACCAAAAAAGTAGGCCGATTATACGGGCTTTAAAAAAACCCTGGCGCAAATCGCATCATCTCCTTATTAGTATGCACTTAAAATGCAATCATAGAGGAACATTTTGCTGCAAACTGCGCCTCCATAAGCGCCCGTAGAGCCGAGTTATGGGAAATTTGCCAAGGAGACCTAAATCGGCCATTTTCTGAGATTTTGCCAAGGGGGAACCAAGTAAAAATGCTCAAAAAAGTAGGCCGGCTATACGGGCTTCAAAAACACCCTGGCGCAAATCGCATCATCTCCTAATTAGTATGCACTTAAAGTGCAATCATAGAGGAACATTTTGCTGCAAACTGCGCCTCCATAAGTGCCCGTAGGGCCGAGTTATGACAAATTTGCCAAGGAGACCTAAATCGGCCATTTTCTGAGATTTCGCCAAGAGGGGACCAAGGGAAAATGCTTAAAAAAGTAGGCCGACTATACGGGCTTAGAAAACACCCTGGCGCAAATCGCATCATCTCCTAATTAGTATGCACTTGAAGTTCAATCATACAGGAACATTTTGCTGCAAACTGCGCCTCCAAAAGTGCCCGTAGAGCCGAGTTATGACAAATTTGCCAAGGCGACCTAAATCGGCCATTTTCTGAGATTTTGCCAAGGGGGGACCAAGGGAAAATGCTCAAAAAGTAGGCCGACTATACGGGCTTCAAAAACACCCTGGCGCAAATCGCATCATCTCCTAATTAGTATGAACTTGAAGTGCAATCATACAGGAACATTTTGCTGCAAACTGCGCCTCCATAAGTGCCCGTAGAGCCGAGTTATGACAAATTTCCCAAGGAGACCTAAATCGGCCATTTTCTGAGATTTTGCCAAGCGGGGACCAAGGGAAAATGCTCAAAAAGGTAGGCCGACTATACGGGCTTCAAAAACACCATTGCGCAAATCGCATCATCTCCTAATTAGTATGCACTTGAAGTGCAATCATAGAGGAACATTTTGCTGCAAACTGCGCCTCCATAAGTGCCCGTAGAGCCGAGGTATCAGAAATTTGCCAAGGAGACCTAAATCGGCCATTTTGTGAGATTTTGCCAAGGGGGGACCAAGGGAAAATGCTCAAAAAAGTAGGCCGATTATACGGGCTTTAAAAAACCCTGGCGCAAATCGCATCATCTCCTAATTAGTATGCACTTGAAGTGCAATCATAGAGGAAAATTTTGCTTCAAACTGCGCCTCCATAAGTGCCCGTAGAGCCGAGTTATGACAAATTTGCCAAGGAGACCTAAATCGGCCATTTTCTGAGATTTTACCAAGGGGGGACCAAGGGAAAATGCTCAAAAAAGTAGGCCGACTATACGGGCTTCACAAACACCCTGGCGCAAATCGCATCATCTCCTAATTAGTATGCACTTAAAGTGCAATCATAGAGGACCATTTTGCTGCAAACTGCGCCTCCATAAGTGCCCGTAGAGCCGAGGTATGAGAAATTTTCCAAGGAGACCTAAATCGGCCATTTTCTGAGATTTTGCCAAGGGGGGACCAAGGGAAAATATTCAAAAAAGTAGACCGACTAAACGGGCTTAAAAAACACCCTGGCGCAAATCGTATCATCTCCTAATTAGTATGCGCTTGAAGTTCAATCATACAGGAACATTTTGCTGCAAACTGCGCCTCCAAAAGTGCCCGTAGAGCCGAGTTATGACAAATTTGCCAAGGCGACCTAAATCGGCCATTTTCTGAGATTTTGGCAAGGGGGGACCAAGGGAAAATGCTCAAAAAGTAGGCCGACTATACGGGCTTCAAAAACAACCTGGCGCAAATCGCATCATCTCCTAATTAGTATGCACTTGAAGTGCAATCATAGAGAAACATTTTGCTGCAAATTGCGCCTCCATAAGTGCCCGTAGAGCCGAGTTATGACAAATTTGCCAAGGAGACCTAAATCGGCCATTTTCTGAGGTTTTGCTAAGGGGGGACCAAGAAAAAATGCTCAAAAAAGTAGGCCGATTATACGGGCTTTACAAAAACCCTGGCGAAAATCGCATCATCTCCTAATTAGTATGCACTTGAAGTGCAATCATAGAGGAACATTTTGCTGCAAACTGCGCCTCCATAAGTGCCCGTAGAGCCGAGTTATGAGAAATTTGCCTAGGAGACCTAAATCGGCCATTTTCTGAGATTGTGCCAAGGGGGGACCAAGGGAAAATGCTCAAAAAGTCCGCCGAATAAACGGGCTTCAAAAACACCCAGTCGCAAATTGCATCATCTCCTAATTAGTATGCACTTAAAGTGCAATCATCGAGGAACATTTTGCTGCAAACTGCGCCTCCAAAAGTGCCCGTAGAGCCGAGTTATGAGAAATTTGCCAAGGAGACCTAAATCGGCCATTTTCTGAGATTTTGCCAAGGGGGGACCAAGGGAAAATGCTCACAAAAGTAGGCCGATTATACGGGCTTTAAAAAAACCCTGGCGCAAATCGCATCATCTCCTATATAGCATGCACTTGAAGTGCAATCATAGAGGAACATTTTGCTGCAAACTGTGCCTCCAAAAGTGCCCGTAGAGGCGAGTTATGAGAAATTTGCCAAGGAGACCTAAACCAAAAAAGTAGGCCGATTATACGGGCTTTAAAAAAACCCTGGCGCAAATCGCATCATCTCCTTATTAGTATGCACTTAAAATGCAATCATAGAGGAACATTTTGCTGCAAACTGCGCCTCCATAAGTGCCCGTAGAGCCGAGTTATGGGAAAGTTGCCAAGGAGACCTAAATCGGCCATTTTCTGAGATTTTGCCAAGGGGGAACCAAGTAAAAATGCTCAAAAAAGTAGGCCGGCTATACGGGCTTCAAAAACACCCTGGCGCAAATCGCATCATCTCCTAATTAGTATGCACTTAAAGTGCAATCATAGAGGAACATTTTGCTGCAAACTGCGCCTCCATAAGTGCCCGTAGGGCCGAGTTATGACAAATTTGCCAAGGAGACCTAAATCGGCCATTTTCTGAGATTTCGCCAAGGGGGGACCAAGGGAAAATGCTTAAAAAAGTAGGCCGACTATACGGGCTTAGAAAACACCCTGGCGCAAATCGCATCATCTCCTAATTAGTATGCACTTGAAGTTCAATCATACAGGAACATTTTGCTGCAAACTGCGCCTCCAAAAGTGCCCGTAGAGCCGAGTTATGACAAATTTGCCAAGGCGACCTAAATCGGCCATTTTCTGAGGTTTTGCTAAGGGGGGACCAAGAAAAAATGCTCAAAAAAGTAGGCCGATTATACGGGCTTTACAAAAACCCTGGCGAAAATCGCATCATCTCCTAATTAGTATGCACTTGAAGTGCAATCATAGAGGAACATTTTGCTGCAAAGTGCGCCTCCATAAGTGCCCGTAGAGCCGAGTTATGAGAAATTTGCCTAGGAGACCTAAATCGGCCATTTTCTGAGATTTTGCCAAGGGGGGACCAAGGGAAAATGCTCAAAAAGTCCGCCGAATAAACGGGCTTCAAAAACACCCAGTCGCAAATTGCATCATCTCCTAATTAGTATGCACTTAAAGTGCAATCATCGAGGAACATTTTGCTGCAAACTGCGCCTCCAAAAGTGCCCGTAGAGCCGAGTTATGAGAAATTTGCCAAGGAGACCTAAATCGGCCATTTTCTGAGATTTTGCCAAGGGGGGACCAAGGGAAAATGCTCACAAAAGTAGGCCGATTATACGGGCTTTAAAAAAACCCTGGCGCAAATCGCATCATCTCCTAATTAGTATGCACTTGAAGTGCAATCATAGAGGAAAATTTTGCTTCAAACTGCGCCTCCATAAGTGCCCGTAGAGCCGAGTTATGACAAATTTGCCAAGGAGACCTAAATCGGCCATTTTCTGAGATTTTACCAAGGGGGGACCAAGGGAAAATGCTCAAAAAAGTAGGCCGACTATACGGGCTTCACAAACACCCTGGCGCAAATCGCATCATCTCCTAATTAGTATGCACTTGAAGTGCAATCATAGAGGACCATTTTGCTGCAAACTGCGCCTCCATAAGTGCCCGTAGAGCCGAGGTATGAGAAATTTGCCAAGGAGACCTAAATCGGCCATTTTCTGAAATTTTGCCAAGGGGGGACCAAGGGAAAATATTCAAAAAAGTAGACCGACTAAACGGGCTTAAAAAACACCCTGGCGCAAATCGTATCATCTCCTAATTAGTATGCGCTTGAAGTTCAATCATACAGGAACATTTTGCTGCAAACTGCGCCTCCAAAAGTGCCCGTAGAGCCGAGTTATGACAAATTTGCCAAGGCGACCTAAATCGGCCATTTTCTGAGATTTTGCCAAGGGGGGACCAAGGGAAAATGCTCAAAAAGTAGGCCGACTATACGGGCTTCAAAAACACCCTGGCGCAAATCGCATCATCTCCTAATTAGTATGCACTTGAAGTGCAATCATAGAGAAACATTTTGCTGCAAATTGCGCCTCCATAAGTGCCCGTAGAGCCGAGTTATGACAAATTTGCCAAGGAGACCTAAATCGGCCATTTTCTGAGGTTTTGCCAAGGGGGGACCAAGGGAAAATGCTCAAAAAGTCCGCCGAATAAACGGGCTTCAAAAACACCCAGTCGCAAATTGCATCATCTCCTAATTAGTATGCACTTAAAGTGCAATCATCGAGGAACATTTTGCTGCAAACTGCGCCTCCAAAAGTGCCCGTAGAGCCGAGTTATGAGAAATTTGCCAAGGAGACCTAAATCGGCCATTTTCTGAGATTTTGCCAAGGGGGGACCAAGGGAAAATGCTCACAAAAGTAGGCCGATTATACGGGCTTTAAAAAAACCCTGGCGCAAATCGCATCATCTCCTATATAGCATGCACTTGAAGTGCAATCATAGAGGAACATTTTGCTGCAAACTGTGCCTCCAAAAGTGCCCGTAGAGGCGAGTTATGAGAAATTTGCCAAGGAGACCTAAACCAAAAAAGTAGGCCGATTATACGGGCTTTAAAAAAACCCTGGCGCAAATCGCATCATCTCCTTATTAGTATGCACTTAAAATGCAATCATAGAGGAACATTTTGCTGCAAACTGCGCCTCCATAAGTGCCCGTAGAGCCGAGTTATGGGAAATTTGCCAAGGAGACCTAAATCGGCCATTTTCTGAGATTTTGCCAAGGGGGAACCAAGTAAAAATGCTCAAAAAAGTAGGCCGGCTATACGGGCTTCAAAAACACCCTGGCGCAAATCGCATCATCTCCTAATTAGTATGCACTTGAAGTGCAATCATAGAGGAACATTTTGCTGCAAACTGCGCCTCCATAAGTGCCCGTAGGGCCGAGTTATGACAAATTTGCCAAGGAGACCTAAATCGGCCATTTTCGGAGATTTCGCCAAGGGGGGACCAAGGGAAAATGCTTAAAAAAGTAGGCCGACTATACGGGCTTAGAAAACACCCTGGCGCAAATCGCATCATCTCCTAATTAGTATGCACTTGAAGTTCAATCATACAGGAACATTTTGCTGCAAACTGCGCCTCCAAAAGTGCCCGTAGAGCCGAGTTATGACAAATTTGCCAAGGCGACCTAAATCGGCCATTTTCTGAGATTTTGCCAAGGGGGGACCAAGGGAAAATGCTCAAAAAGTAGGCCGACTATACGGGCTTCAAAAACACCCTGGCGCAAATCGCATCATCTCCTAATTAGTATGCACTTGAAGTGCAATCATAGAGAAACATTTTGCTGCAAATTGCGCCTCCATAAGTGCCCGTAGAGCCGAGTTATGACAAATTTGCCAAGGAGACCTAAATCGGCCATTTTCTGAGGTTTTGCTAAGGGGGGACCAAGAAAAAATGCTCAAAAAAGTAGGCCGATTATACGGGCTTTACAAAAACCCTGGCGAAAATCGCATCATCTCCTAATTAGTATGCACTTGAAGTGCAATCATAGAGGAACATTTTGCTGCAAAGTGCGCCTCCATAAGTGCCCGTAGAGCCGAGTTATGAGAAATTTGCCTAGGAGACCTAAATCGGCCATTTTCTGAGATTTTGCCAAGGGGGGACCAAGGGAAAATGCTCAAAAAGTCCGCCGAATAAACGGGCTTCAAAAACACCCAGTCGCAAATTGCATCATCTCCTAATTAGTATGCACTTAAAGTGCAATCATCGAGGAACATTTTGCTGCAAACTGCGCCTCCAAAAGTGCCCGTAGAGCCGAGTTATGAGAAATTTGCCAAGGAGACCTAAATCGGCCATTTTCTGAGATTTTGCCAAGGGGGGACCAAGGAAAAATGCTCACAAAAGTAGGCCGATTATACGGGCTTTAAAAAAACCCTGGCGCAAATCGCATCATCTCCTATATAGCATGCACTTGAAGTGCAATCATAGAGGAACATTTTGCTGCAAACTGTGCCTCCAAAAGTGCCCGTAGAGGCGAGTTATGGGAAATTTGCCAAGGAGACCTAAATCGGCCATTTTCTGAGATTTTGCCAAGGGGGAACCAAGTAAAAATGCTCAAAAAAGTAGGCCGGCTATACGGGCTTCAAAAACACCCTGGCGCAAATCGCATCATCTCCTAATTAGTATGCACTTGAAGTGCAATCATAGAGGAACATTTTGCTGCAAACTGTGCCTCCATAAGTGCCCGTAGGGCCGAGTTATGACAAATTTGCCAAGGAGACCTAAATCGGCCATTTTCTGAGATTTCGCCAAGGGGGGACGAAGGGAAAATGCTTAAAAAAGTAGGCCGACTATACGGGCTTAGAAAACACCCTGGCGCAAATCGCATCATCTGCTAATTAGTATGCACTTGAAGTGCAATCATAGAGGAACATTTTGCTGCAAACTGCGCCTCCATAAGTGCCCGTACAGCCGAGTTATGACAAATATGCCAAGGAGACCTAAATCGGCTATTTTCTGAGATTTTGCCAAGGGGGAACAAGGGAAAATGCTCAAAAAAGAGGGCCGACTATACGGGCTTTAAAAACACCCTGGCGCAAATCGCATCATCTCTTAATTAGTATGCACTTGAAGTGCAATCATACAGGAACATTTTGCTGCAAACTGCGCCTCCATAAGTGCCCCTAGAGCCGAGTTATGACAAATTTGCCAAGGAGACTTAAATCGGCCATTTTCTGAGATTTTACTAAGGGGGAACCAAGGAAAAATGCTCAAAAAAGTAGGCCGATTATACGGGCTTTAAAAAAACCCTGGCGCAAGTCGCATCATCTCCTAATTAGTATGCACTTGAAGTGCAATCATAGAGGAACATTTTGCTGCAAAGTGCGCCTCCATAAGTGCCCGTAGAGCCGAGTTATGAGAAATTTGCCTAGGAGACCTAAATCGGCCATTTTCTGAGATTTTGCCAAGGGGGGACCAAGGGAAAATGCTCAAAAAGTCCGCCGAATAAACGGGCTTCAAAAACACCCAGTCGCAAATTGCATCATCTCCTAATTAGTATGCACTTAAAGTGCAATCATCGAGGAACATTTTGCTGCAAACTGCGCCTCCAAAAGTGCCCGTAGAGCCGAGTTATGAGAAATTTGCCAAGGAGACCTAAATCGGCCATTTTCTGAGATTTTGCCAAGGGGGGACCAAGGAAAAATGCTCACAAAAGTAGGCCGATTATACGGGCTTTAAAAAAACCCTGGCGCAAATCGCATCATCTCCTATATAGCATGCACTTGAAGTGCAATCATAGAGGAACATTTTGCTGCAAACTGTGCCTCCAAAAGTGCCCGTAGAGGCGAGTTATGGGAAATTTGCCAAGGAGACCTAAATCGGCCATTTTCTGAGATTTTGCCAAGAGGGAACCAAGTAAAAATGCTCAAAAAAGTAGGCCGGCTATACGGGCTTCAAAAACACCCTGGCGCAAATCGCATCATCTCCTAATTAGTATGCACTTGAAGTGCAATCATAGAGGAACATTTTGCTGCAAACTGTGCCTCCATAAGTGCCCGTAGGGCCGAGTTATGACAAATTTGCCAAGGAGACCTAAATCGGCCATTTTCTGAGATTTCGCCAAGGGGGGACGAAGGGAAAATGCTTAAAAAAGTAGGCCGACTATACGGGCTTAGAAAACACCCTGGCGCAAATCGCATCATCTGCTAATTAGTATGCACTTGAAGTGCAATCATAGAGGAACATTTTGCTGCAAACTGCGCCTCCATAAGTGCCCGTACAGCCGAGTTATGACAAATATGCCAAGGAGACCTAAATCGGCTATTTTCTGAGATTTTGCCAAGGGGGAACAAGGGAAAATGCTCAAAAAAGAGGGCCGACTATACGGGCTTTAAAAACACCCTGGCGCAAATCGCATCATCTCTTAATTAGTATGCACTTGAAGTGCAATCATACAGGAACATTTTGCTGCAAACTGCGCCTCCATAAGTGCCCCTAGAGCCGAGTTATGACAAATTTGCCAAGGAGACTTAAATCGGCCATTTTCTGAGATTTTACTAAGGGGGAACCAAGGAAAAATGCTCAAAAAAGTAGGCCGATTATACGGGCTTTAAAAAAACCCTGGCGCAAGTCGCATCATCTCCTAATTAGTATGCACTTGAAGTGCAATCATACAGGAACATTTTGCTGCAAACTGCGTCTTGATAAGTGCCCGTAGAGCCGAGTTATGAGACATTTGCCAAGGAGACCTAAATCGGCCATTTTCTGAGATTTTGCCAAGGGGGGACCAAGGGAAAATGCTCAAAAAGTAGGCCGAATATACGGGCATCAAAAACACCCAGGCGCAAATCGCATCATCTCCTAATTAGTATGCACTTAAAGTGCAATCATCGAGGAACATTTTGCTGCAAACTGCGCCTCCATAAGTGCCCGTAGAGGCGAGTTATTACAAATTTCCCAAGGAGACCTAAATCGGCCATTTTCTGAGATTTTGCCAAGGGTGGACCAAGGGAAAATGCTCAAAAAGTAGGCCGAATATACGGGCTTTAAAAACACCCTAGCGCAAATCGCATCAACTTTTAATTAGTATGCACTTGAAGTGCAATCATAGAGGAACATTTTGCTGCAAACTGCGCCTCCATAAGTGCCCGTACAGCCGAGTTATGACAAATTTGCCAAGGAGACCTAAATCGGCCATTTTCTGAGATTTTGCCAAGGGGGGACCAAGTGAAAATGCTTAAAAAAGTAGGCCGGCTATACGGGCTTCAAAAACACCCTGGCGGAAAATCACATCATCTCCTAATTAGTATGCTCTTCAAGTGCAATCATAGAGGAACATTTTGCTGCAAACTGCGCCTCCATAAGTGCCCGTAGAGCCGAGTTATGACAAATTTGCCAAGGAGACCTAAATCGGCCATTTTCTGAGATTTTGCCAAGGGGGGACCAAGGGAAAATGCTCACAAAAGTACGCCGACTATACGGGCTTAAAAACACCCTGGCGCAAATCGCATCACCTCCTAATTAGTATGAACTTGAAGTGCAATCATACAGGAACATTTTGCTGCAAACTGCGCCTCCATAAGTGCCCGTAGAGCCGAGTTATGAGAAATTTCCCAAGGAGACCTAAATCGGCCATTTTCTGAGATTTTCCCAAGGGGGGACCAAGGGAAAATGCTCAAAAAGGTAGGCCGACTATACGGGCTCCAAAAACACCATGGCGCAAATTGCATCATCTCCTAATTAGTATGCACTTGAAGTGCAATCATACAGGAACATTTTGCTGCAAACTGCGCCTCCATAAGTGCCCGTAGAGGCGAGTTACGACAAATTTGCCAAGGGGGCCTAAATCGGCCATTTTCTGAGATTTTGCCAAGGGGGGACCAAGGTAAAATGCTCAAAAAAGCAGGCCGACTATACGGGCTTCAAAAACACCCTGGCGCAAATCGCATCATCTCCTAATTAGTATGCACTTGAAGTGCAATCATAGAGGAACATTTTGCTGCAAACTGCGCCTCCATAAGTGCCCGTAGAGCCGAGGTATGAGAAATTTGCCAAGGAGACCTAAATCGGCCATTTTCTGAGATTTTGCCAAGGGGGGACCAAGGGAAAATGCTCAAAAAAGTAGGCCGATTATACGGGCTTTAAAAAACCCTGGCGCAAATTGCATCACCTCCTAATTAGTATGCACTTGAAGTGCAATCATAGAGGAACATTTTGCTGCAAATTGCGCCTCCATAAGTGCCCGTAGAGCCGAGTTATGACAAATTTCCCAAGGAGACCTAAATCGGCCATTTTCTGAGATTTTACCAAGGGGGGACCAAGGGAAAATGCTCAAAAAAGTAGGCCGAATATACGGGCTTCACAAACACCCTGGCGCAAATCGCATCATCTCCTAATTAGTATGCACTTGAAGTGCAATCATAGAGGACCATTTTGCTGCAAACTGCGCCTCCATAAGTGCCCGTAGAGCCGAGGTATGAGAAATTTGCCAAGGAGACCTAAATCGGCCATTTTCTGAGATTTTGCCAAGGGGGGACCAAGGGAAAATATTCAAAAAAGTAGGCCGACTAAACGGGCTTAAAAAACACCCTGGCGCAAATCGTATCATCTCCTAATAAGTATGCGCTTGAAGTTCAATCACACAGGAACATTTTGCTGCAAACTGCGCCTCCAAAAGTGCCCGTAGAGCCGAGTTATGACAAATTTGCCAAGGCGACCTAAATCGGCCATTTTCTGAGATTTTGCCAAGGGGGGACCAAGGGAAAATGCTCAAAAAGTAGGCCGACTATACGGGCTTCAAAAACACCCTGGCGCAAATCGCATCATCTCCTAATTAGTATGCACTTGAAGTGCAATCATAGAGAAACATTTTGCTGCAAACTGCGCCTCCATAAGTGCCCGTAGAGCCGAGTTATGAGAAATTTGCCAAGGAGACCTAAATCGGCCATTTTCTGAGATTTTGCTAAGGGGGGACCAAGGAAAAATGCTCAAAAAAGTAGGCCGATTATACGGGCTTTACAAAAACCCTGCCGAAAATCGCATCATCTCCTAATTAGTATTAACTTGAAGTGCAATCAAAGAGGAACATTTTGCTGCAAACTGCGCCTCCATAAGTGCCCGTAGAGCCGAGTTATGAGAAATTTGCCTAGGAGACCTAAATCGGCCATTTTCTGAGATTTTGCCAAGGGGGGACCAAGGGAAAATGCTCAAAAAGTCCGCCGAATAAACGGGCTTCAAAAACACCAAGGTGCAAATCGCATCATCTCCTAGTTAGTATGCACTTAAAGTGCAATCATCGAGGAACATTTTGCTGCAAACTGCGCCTCCAAAAGTGCCCGTAGAGCCGACTTATGACAAATTTGCCAAGGACACCTAAATCGGCCTTTTTCTGACATTTTGCCAAGGGGGGACCAAGGGAAAATGCTCAAAAAGTAGGCCGACTATACGGGCTTCAAAAACACCCTGGCGCAAATCGCATCATCTCTTAATTAGTATGCACTTGAAGTGCACTCATAGAGGAACATTTTGCTGCAAACTGCGCCTCCATAAGTGCCCGCAGAGCCGAGTTATGAGAAATTTGCCAAGGAGACTTAAATCGGCCATTTTCTGAGATTTTGCCAAGGGGGGACCAAGGGAAAATGCTCAAAAAAGTAGGCCGACTATACGGGCATTATAAACAACCTGGCGGAAATCGCATCATCTCCTAATTAGTATGCACTTGAAGTGCACTCATAGAGGAACATTTTGCTGCAAACTGCGCATCCATTTGTGCCCGTAGAGCCGAGTTATGACAAATTTGCCAAGGAGACCTCAATCGGCCATTTTCTGAGATTTTGCCAAGGGGGGACCAAGGGAAAATGCTCAAAAAAGTAGGCCGACTATACGGGCTTCAAAAACACCCTGGCGCAAATTGTATCATGTCCTAATTAAAACGCACTTAAAGTGCAATCATACTGGAACATTTTGCTGCAAACTGCGCCTCCATAAGTTTCCGTAGAGCCGAGTTATGAGAAATTTGCCAAGGAGACCTAAATCGGCCATTTTCTGAGATTTTGCCAAGGGGGGACCAAGGGAAAATGCTCAAAAAAGTAGGCCGATTATACGGGCTTTAAAAAAACCCTGGCGCAAATCGCATCATCTCCTAATTAGTATGCACTTAAAATGCAATCATAGAGGAACATTTTGCTGCAAACTGCGCCTCCATAAGTGCCCGTAGAGCCGAGTTATGGGAAATTTGCCAAGTAGACCTAAATCGGCCATTTTCTGAGATTTTGCCAAGGGGGAACCAAGTAAAAATGCTCAAAAAAGTAGGCCGACTATACGGGCTTCAAAAACACCCTGGCGCAAATCGCATCATGTCCTAATTAGTATGCACTTGAAGTGCAATCATACAGGAACATTTTGCTGCAAACTGCGCATCCATAAGTGCCCGTAGAGCCGAGTTATGAGAAATTTGCCAAGGAGACCTAAATCGGCCATTTTCTGAGATTTTGCCAAGGGGGGACCAAGGGAAAATGCTCCAAAAAGTAGGCCGACTATACGGGCTTTAAAAACACCCTGGCGCAAATCGCATCATCCCCTAATTAGTATGCACTTGAAGTGCAATCATAGAGGAACATTTTGCTGCAAACTGCGCCTCCATAAGTGCCCGTAGAGCCGAGTTATGGGAAATTTGCCAAGGAGACCTAAATCGGCCATTTTCTGAGATTTTGCCAAGGGGGAACCAAGTGAAAATGCTCAAAAAAGTAGGCCGGCTATACGGGCTTCAAAAACACCCTGGCGCAAATCGCATCATGTCCTAATTAGTATGCACTTGAAGTGCAATTATAGAGGAACATTTTGCTGCAAACTGGGCCTCCATAAGTGCCCGTAGAGCCGAGTTATTACAAATTTGCCAAGGAGACCTAAATCGGCCATTTTCTGAGATTTTGCCAAGGGGGAACCAAGTGAAAATGCTCAAAAAAGTAGGCCGACTATACGGGCTTAAAAAACACCCTGGCGCAAATCGCATCATCTCTTAATTAGTATGCACTTGAAGTGCAATCATAGAGGAACATTTTGCTGCAAACTGCGCCTCCATAAGTGCCCGTAGAGCTGAGTTATGAGAAATTTGCCAAGGAGACCTAAATCGGCAATTTTTTGAGATTTTGCCAAGGGGGGACCCAGGGAAAATGCTCAAAAAGGTAGGCCGAGTATACGGGCTTCAAAAACACCCTACCGCAAATCGCACCATCTCCTAATTAGTATGCACTTGAAGTGCAATCATAGAAGAACATTTTGCTGCAAACTGCGCCTCCATAAGTGCCCGTAGAGCCGAGTTATGAGAAATTTGCCAAGGAGACCTAAATCGGCCATTTTCTGAGATTTTGCCAAGGGGGGACCAAGGGAAAATGCTCAAAAAAGTAGGCCGATTATACGGGCTTTAAAAAAACCCTGGCGCAAATCGCATCATCTCCTAATTAGCACGCACTTACAGTGCAATCATCAAGGAACATTTTGCTGCAAACTGCGCCTCCATAAGTGCCCGTAGAGCCGAGTTATGACAAATTTGACAAGGAGACCTAAATCGGCCATTTTCTGAGATTTTGCCAAGGGCGCACCAAAGGAAAATGCTCAAAAAAGAAGGCTGACTATACGGGCTTCAAAAACACCCTCGCGCCAATCGTATCATGTCCTAATTAAAATGCACTTAAAGTGCAATCATAGAGGAACATTTTGCTGCAAACTGCACCTCCATAAGTGCCCGTAGAGCCGAGTTATGACAAATTTGCCAAGGAGACCTAAATCGGCCATTTTCTGAGATTTTGCCAAGGGGGGACCAAGTGAAAATGCTTAAAAAAGTAGGCCGGCTATACGGGCTTCAAAAACACCCTGGCGGAAAATCACATCATCTCCTAATTAGTATGCACTTCAAGTGCAATCATAGAGAAACATTTTGCTGCAAACTGCGCCTCCATAAGTGCCCGTAGAGCCGAGTTATGACAAATTTGCATAGGAGACCTAAATCGGCCATTTTCTGAGATTTTTCCAAGGGGGGACCAAGGGAAAATGCTCACAAAAGTACGCCGACTATACGGGCTTAAAAACACCCTGGCGCAAATCGCATCACCTCCTAATTAGTATGAACT
The DNA here is from genome assembly GCA_964020085.1 of Micromussa lordhowensis. Classification (NCBI taxonomy): domain Eukaryota; kingdom Metazoa; phylum Cnidaria; class Anthozoa; order Scleractinia; family Lobophylliidae; genus Micromussa; species Micromussa lordhowensis. The sequence goes on along the minus strand of OZ026600.1, from coordinate 24,236,923 downwards.
TGAAGTGCAATCATACAGGAACATTTTGCTGCAATCTGCGCCTCCATAAGTGCCCGTAGAGCCGAGTTATGACAAATTTGCCAAGCAGACCTAAATCGGCCATTTTCTGAGATTTTGCCAAGGGGGGACCAAGGGAAAATGCTCAAAAAAGTAGGCCGACTATACGGGCTTCAAAAACACCCTGGCGCAAATTGTATCATGTCCTAATTAAAACGCACTTAAAGTGCAATCATACTGGAAGCTTTTGCTGCAAACTGCGCCTCCATAAGTTCCCGTAGAGCCGAGTTATGACAAATTTGCCAAGGAAACCTAAATCGGCCATTTTCTGAGATTTTGCCAAGGGGGGACCAAGGGAAAATGCTCACAAAAGTAGGCCGACTATACGGGCTTTAAAAACACCCTCGCGCAAATCGCATCATCTCCTAATTAGTATGCACTTGAAGTGCAATCATAGAGGAACATTTTGTTGCAAACTGCGCCTCCATAAGTGCCCGTAGAGCCGAGTTATGGGAAATTTGCCAAGGAGACCTAAATCGGCCATTTTCTGAGATTTTGCCAAGGGGCAACCAAGTGAAAATGCTCAAACAAGTAGGCCGGCTATACGGGCTTCAAAAACACCCTGGCGCAAATCGCATCACGTCCTAATTAGTATGCACTTGAAGTGCAATCATAGAGGAACATTTTGCTGCAAACTGCGCCTCCATAAGTGCCCGTAGAGCCGAGTTATTACAAATTTGCCAAGGAGACCTAAATCGGCCATTTTCTGAGATTTTGCCAAGGGGGGACCAAGGGAAAATGCTCAAAAAAGTAGGCCGACTATACGGGCTTCAATAACACCCTAACGCAAATTGCACCATCTCCTAATTAGTATGCACTTGAAGTGCAATCATAGAGAAACATTTTGCTGCAAACTGCGCCTCCATAAGTGCCCGTAGAGCCGAGTTATGACAAATTTGCCAAGGAGACCTAAATCGGCCATTTTCTGAGATTTTACCAAGGGCGCACCAAAGGAAAATGCTCAAAAAAGAAGGCTGACTATACGGGCTTCAAAAACACCCTCGCGCAAATCGTATCATGTCCTAATTAAAATGCACTTGAAGTGCAATCATAGGGGAACATTTTGCTGCAGACTGCACCTCCATAAGTGCCCGTAGAGGCGAGTTATGACAAATTTGCCAAGGAGACCTAAATCGGCCATTTTCTGAGATTTTCCCAAGGGGGGACCAAGGGAAAATGCTCAAAAAGTAGGCCGAACATACGGGCTTCAAAAACACCCAGGCGCAAATTGCATCATCTCTTAATTAGTATGCACTTAAAGTGCAATCATCGAGGAACATTTTGATGCAAACTGCGCCTCCATAAGTGCCCGTAGAGGCGAGTTATGACAAATTTGCCAAGGAGACCTAAATCGGCCATTTTCTGAGATTTTGCCAAGGGGGGACCCAGGGAAAATGCTCCAAAAGGTAGTGCGAGTATACGGGCTTCAAAAACACCCTAACGCAAATCGCACCATCTCCTAATTAGTATGCACTTAAAGTGAAATCATAGAGTAACATTTTGCTGCAAACTGCGCCTCCATAAGTGCCCGTAGAGCAAAGTTATGAGAAATTTGCCAAGGAGACCTAAATCGGCCATTTTCTGAGATTTTGCCAAGGGGGGACCAAGGGAAAATGGTCAAAAAAGTAGGCCGATTATACGGGCTTTAAAAAAACCCTGGCGTAAATTGCATCATCTCCTAAATAGTATGCACTTGAAGTGCAATCATAGAGGAACATTTTGCTGCAAACTGCGCCTCCATAAGTGCCCGTAGAGCCGAGTTATGACAAATTTGCCAAGGAGACCTAAATCGGCCATTTTCTGAGATTTTACCAAGGGCGCACCAAAGGAAAATGCTCAAAAAAGAAGGCTGACTATACGGGCTTCAAAAACACCCTCGCGCAAATCGTATCATGTCCTAATTAAAATGCACTTGAAGTGCAATCATAGGGAAACATTTTGCTGCAAACTGCACCTCCATAAGTGCCCGTAGAGGCGAGTTATGACAAATTTGCCAAGGAGACCTAAATCGGCCATTTTCTGAGATTTTCCCAAGGGGGGACCAAGGGAAAATGCTCAAAAAGTAGGCCGAATATACGGGCTTCAAAAACACCCAGGCGCAAATCGCATCATCTCTTAATTAGTATGCACTTAAAGTGCAATCATCGAGGAACATTTTGCTGCAAACTGCGCCTCCATAAGTGCCCGTAGAGCCGAGTTATGACAAATTTGACAAGGAGACCTAAATCGGCCATTTTCTGAGATTTTGCCAAGGGCGCAGCAAGGGAAAATGCTCAAAAAAGAAGGCCGACTATACGGGCTTCAAAAACACCCTGGCGCAAATCGCATCTTTTTCTAATTAGTCTGCACTTGAAGTGCAATCATAGAGGAACATTTTGCTGCAAACGGCGCCTCCATAAGTGCCCGTAGAGCCGAGTTATGACAAATTTGCCAAGGAGACCTAAATCGGCCATTTTCTGAGATTTCGCCAAGGGGCACCAAGGGAAAATGCTCAAAAAAGTAGGCCGACTATACGGGCTTCAAAAACACCCTTGCGCAAATCGTGTCATGTCCTAATTAAAATGTACTTAAAGTGCAATCATAGAGAAATATTTTGCTGCAAACTGCACCTCCATAAGTGCCCGTAGAGCCGAGTTATGACAAATTTGCCAAGGAGACCTAAATTGGCCATTTTCTGAGATTTTGCCAAGGGGGGACCAAGGGAAAATGATCAAAACAGTAGGCCGATTCTACAGGCTTTAAAAAAACCCTGGTGCAAATTGTATCATCTCGTAAGTAGTATGCACTTGAAGTGAAATCATAGAGGAACATTTTGCTGCAAACTGCGCCTCCATAAGTGCCCGTAGAGCCGAGTTATGACAAATTTGACAAGGAGACCTAAATCGGCCATTTTCTGAGATTTTGCCAAGGGCGCACCAAGGGAAAATGCTCAAAACAGTAGGCCGATTATACAGGCTTTAAAAAAACCCTGGCGCAAATTGCATCATCTCGTAAGTAGTATGCACTTGAAGTGCAATCATACAGGAACATTTTGCTGCAAACTGCGCCTCCATAAGTGCCCGTAGAGCCGAGTTATGACAAATTTGCCAAGGTAACTTAATCGGCCATTTTCTGAGATTTTGCCAAGGGGTGACCAGGAGGAAATGCTCAAAAAAGAAGGCCGATTATACGGGCTTCAAAAACACCGTAGAGCAAATCGCATCATCCCTTAATTAGTATGCACTTAAGGTGCAATCATCGAGGAACATTTTGATGCAAACTGCGCCTCCATAAGTGCCCGTAGAGGCGAGTTATGACAAATTTGCCAAGGAGACCTAAATCGGCCATTTTCTGAGATTTTGCCAATGGCGCACCAAGGGAAAATGCTTAAAAAAGTAGGCCGATTACACGGGCTTCAAAAACACCGTGGAGCAAATTGCATCATCTCCTAATTAGTATGCACTTGAAGTGCAATCATAGAGGAACATTGTGCTGCAAACTGCGCCTCCATAAGTGCCCGTAGAGCCGAGTTATGACAAATTTGCCAAGGAGACCTAAATCGGCTATTTTCTGAGATTTTGCCAAGGGGGCACCAAGGGAAAATGCTCAAAAAAGTAGGCCGACTATACGGGCTTCAAAAACACCCTGGCGCAAATTGCATCATCTCCTAGTTTGTATACACTTTAAGTGCAATCATAGAGGAACATTTTGCTGCAAACTGCGCCTCCATAAATGACCGTAGAGCGGAGTTATCACAAATTTGCCAAGGAGACCTAAATCGGCCATTTTCTGAGATTTTGCCAAGGCGGGACCAAGGGAAAATGCTTAAAAAAGTAGGCCGGCTATACCGGCTTCAAAAAAACCCTGGCGCAAATCGCATCATCTCCTAATTAGTATGCACTTGAAGTGCAATCATAGAGGAACATTTTGCTGCAAACTGCGCCTCCATAAGTGTCCGTAGAGCCGAGTTATGACAAATTTGCCAAGGAGACCTAAATCGGCCATTTTCTGAGATTTTTCCAAGAGGGGACCAAGTGAAAATGCTCAAAAAAGTAGGCCGGCTATACGGGCTTGAAAAACACCCTGGCGCAAATCGCATCATCTCCTAATTAGTATGCACTTGAAGTGCAATCATACAGGAACATTTTGCTGCAAACTGCGCCTCCATCAGTGCCCGTAGGGACGAGTTATGACAAATTTGCCAAGGAGACCTAAATCGGCCATTTTCTGAGATTTTGCCAAAGGGAGACCAAGGGAAAATGCTCAAAAAGTAGGCCGATTATACGGGCTTCATAAACACCCTGGCGCAAATCGCATCATCTCCTAATTAGTATGAACTTAAAGTGCAATCATGGAGGAACATTTTGTTGCAAACTGCGCCTCCATAAGTGCCCGTAGAGCCGAGGTATGACGAATTTGCCAAGGAGACCTAAAGCGGCCATTTACTGAGATTTTGCCAAGGGGGGACCAGGGGAAAATGCTAAAAAAAGTAGGCCGACTATACGGGCTTAAAAAACACCCTGGCGCAAATCGCATCATCTCCACATTAGTATGCTCTCGAAGTGCAATCATAGAGGAACATTTTGCTGCAAACTGTGCCTCCATAAGTGCCAGTAGAGCCGAGTTATGACCAATTTGCCAAGGAGACCTAAATCGGCCTTTTTCTGAGATTTTTACCAAGGGAAAATGTTAAAAAATAGTAGGCCGACTATACCGGCTTCAAAAACACCCTGGCCCAAATCGCATCATCTCCTAATTAGTATGCTCTTGAAGTGCAATCATAGACGAACATTTTGCTGCAAACTGCGCCTCAATAAGTGCCCGTAGAGCCGAGTTATGACAAATTTACCAAGGAGACCTAAATCGCCCATTTTCTGAGATTTTGCCAAGGGGGGACCAAGGGAAAATGCTCAAAAAGTAGGCCGATTATACGGGCTTCAAAAACATTCTGGCGCAAATCGCATCATCTCCTAATTAGTATGCACTTAAAGAGCAATCATCGAGGAACATTTTGCTGCAAACTGCGCCTCCATAAGTGCCCGTAGAGCCGAGTTATGACAAATTTGCCAAGGAGACCTAAATCGGCCATTTTCTGAGATTTTGCCAAGGGGGGACCAAGGGAAAATGCTCAAAAAAAAAGGCCGACTATACGGGATAAAAAAACACCCTGGCGCAAATCGCATCATCTCCTAATTAGTATGCACTTGAAGTTCAATCATACAGGAACATTTTGCTGCAAACTGCGCCTCCATAAGTGCCCGTAGAGCCGAGTTATGACAAATTTGCCAAGGAGACCTAAATCGGCCATTTTCTGAGATTTTGCCAAGGGGGGACCAAGGGAAAATGCTCAAAAAAGTAGGCCGACTATACGGGCTTCAAAAGCACCCTGGCGCAAATCGCATCATCTCCTATTTAGTATGCACTTGAAGTGCAATCATAGAGAAACATTTTGCTGCAAACTGCGCCTCCATAAGTGCCTGTAGAGCCGAGTTATGACAAATTTGCCAAGCGGACCTAAATCGGCCATTTTCTGAGATTTTGCCAAAAGGGGACCAAGGGAAAATGCTCAAAAAAGTAGCCCGACTACACGGGCTTCAAAAACACCCTGGCGCAAATCGCATCATCTCCTAATTAGTATGCACTTGAAGTGCAATCATAGAGAAACATTTTGCTGCAAACTGCGCCTCCATAAGTGCCCGTAGAGCCGAGTTATGACAAATTTGCCAAGGAGACCTAAATCGGCCATTTTCTGAGATTTTGCCAAGGGGGGACCAAGTCAAAATGCTCAAAAAAGTAGGCCGACTATACGGGATTGAAAAACACCCTGGCGCAAATCGCATCATCTCCTAATTAGTATGCACTTGAAGTTCAATCATACAGGAACATTTTGCTGCAAACTGCGCCTCCATAAGTGCCCGTAGAGCCGAGTTATGACAAATTTGCCAAGGAGACCTAAATCGGCCATTTTCTGAGATTTTGCCAAGGGGGGACCAGGGGAAAATGCTCAAAAAAGTAGGCCGACTATACGGGCTTCAAAAACACCCTGGCGCAAATTGCATCATCTCCTAATTAGTATGCACTTGAAGTGCAATCATAGAGGAACATTTTGCTGCAAACTGCGCCTCCATAAGTGCCCGTAGAGCCGAGTTATGACAAATTTGCCAAGGACACCTAAATCGGCCATTTTCTGAGATTTTGCCAAAAGGGGACCAAGGGAAAATGCTCAAAGAACAAGGCCGACTATACGGGCTTCAAAAACACCCTGGCGCAAATCGCATCATCTCCTAATTAGTATGCACTTGAAGTGCAATCATAGAGAAACATTTTGCTGCAAACTGCGCCTCCATAAGTGCCGGTAGAGCCGAGTTATGACAAATTTGCCAAGGAGACCTAAATCGGCCATTTTCTGAGATTTTGTCAAGGGGGGGCCAAGGGAAAATGCTCAAAAAAGTAGGCCGACTATACGGGCTTCAAAAACACCCTGGCGCAAATCGCATTATCTCCTAATTAGTATGCACTTGAAGTGCAATCATAGAGAAACATTTTGCTGCAAACTGCGCCTCCATAAGTGCCCGTAGAGCCGAGTTATGACCAATTTACCAAGGAGACCTAAATCGGCAATTTTCAGAGATTTTGCCAAGGGGGGACCAAGGGAAAATGCTCAAAAAAGTAGGCCGATTATACGGGCTTCAAAAAGACCCTGGCGCAAATCGCATCATCTCCTTATCAGCATGCACTTGAAGTGCAATCATAGAGGAACATTTTGCTGCAAACTGCGCCTCCATAAGTGCCCGTAGAGCCGAGATATGACAAATTTGCCAAGGAGACCTAAATCGGCCATTTTCTGAGATTTTGCAAAGGGAGGACCAAGAGAAAATGCTCAAAAAAGTAGGCTGAATATACAGGCTTCAAAAACACCTTGGCGCAAATCGCATCATCTCGTAATTAGTAACCTCTTGAAGTGCAATCATAGAGAAACATTTTGCTGCAAACTGCGCCTCCATAAGTGCCCGTAGAGCCGAGTTATGACAAATTTGCCAAGGAGACCTAAATCGGCCATTTTCTGAGATTTTGCCAAGGGGGGACCAAAGGAAAATGCTCAAAAAAAAAGGCCGACTATACGGGCTTTAATAACACCCTGGCGCAAATCGCATCATCTCCTAATTAGTATGGACTTGAAGTGCAATCATAGAGGAACATTTTGCTGCAAACTGCGCCTCCATAAGTGCCCGTAGAGCCGAGTAATGACAAATTTGCCAAGGAGACCTAAATCGGCCATTTTCTGCGATTTTGCCAGGGGGGGACCAAGAGAAAATACTCAAAAAAAATGGCCGATTATATGGGCTTGAAAAACACCCTGGCGCAAATCGCATCATCTCCTAATTAGTATGCGCTTGAAGTGCAATCATAGAGGAACATTTTGCTGCAAACTGCGCCTCCATAAGTGCCCGTAAAGCCAAACTATGACAAATTTGCCAAGGAGACCTAAATCGGCCATTTTCTGAGATTTTGCCAAGGGGGTACCAAGGGAAAATGCTCAAAAAAGTAGGCCGAATATACGGGCTTCAAAAACACCCTGGCGCAAATCGTATCATCTCTTAATTAAAATGCACTTAAAGTGCAATCATAGAGGAACATTTTCCTGCAACCTGCACCTCCATAAGTGCCCGTAGAGCCGAGTTATGACAAATTTGCCAAGGAGACCTAAATCGGCCATTTTCTGAGATTTTGCCAAGGGGGGACCAAGTGAAAATGCTCAAAAAAGTAGGCCGACTGTACGGGATTAAAAAACAACCTGGCGCAAATCGCATCATCTCTTAAATAGTATGCACTTGAAGTTCAATCATACAGGAACATTTTGCTGCAAACTGCGCCTCCATAAGTGCCCGTAGAGCGGAGTTATGACAAATTTGCCAAGGAGACCTAAATGGGCCATTTTCTGAGATTTTGCCAAGGGGGGACCAGGGGAAAATGCTCAAAAAAGTAGGCCGCCTATACCGGCTTCAAAAACACCCTGGCGCAAATCGTATCATCTCTTAATTAAAATGCACTTAAAGTGCAATCATAGAGGAACATTTTGCTGCAAACTGCGCCTCCATAAGTGCCCGTAGAGTCGAGTTATGACAAATTTACCAAGGAGACCTAAATCGGCCTTTTTCCGAGATTTTGCCAAGGGGGGACCAAGGGAAAATGCTCAAAAAAGTAGGCCGACTATACGGGCTTCAAAAACACCCTGGCGCAAATCGCATCATCTTCTAATTATCATGCACTTGAAGTGCTATCATAGAGAAACATTTTGCTGCAAACTGCGCCTCCATAAGTGCCCGTAGAACCGAGTTATGACAAATTTTCCAAGGAGACCTAAATCGGCCATTTTCTAAAATTTTGCCAAAGGGGGACCAAGGGAAAATGCTCAAAAAAGTAGGCTGACTATACGGGCTTCAAAAACACCGTGGCGCAAATCGCATCATCTCCTAATTAGCATGCACTTGAAGTGCAATCATAGAGAAACATTTTGCTGCAAACTGCGCCTCCATAAGTGCCGGTAGAGCCGAGTTATGACAAATTTGCCAAGGAGACCTAAATCGGCCATTTTCTGAGATTTTGCCAAGGGGGGGCCAAGGGAAAATGCTCAAAAAAGTAGGCCGGTTTTACGGGCTTCAATAACACCCTGGCGCAAATCGCATCATCTCCTAATTAGTATGCACTTGAAGTGCAATCATAGAGGAACATTTTGCTGCAAACTGCGCCTCCATAAGTGCCCGTAGAGCCGAGTAATGACAAATTTGCCAAGGAGACCTAAATCGGCCATTTTCTGCGATTTTGCCAAGGGGGGACCAAGAGAAAATACTCAAAAAAGTAGGCCGATTATATGGGCTTGAAAAACACCCTGGCGCAAATGGCATCATCTCCTAATTAGTATGCGCTTGAAGTGCAATCATAGAGGAACATTTTGCTGCAAACTGCGCCTCCATAAGTGCCCGTAAAGCCAAACTATGACAAATTTGCCAAGGAGACCTAAATCGGCCATTTTCTGAGATTTTGCCAAGGGGGGACCAAGGGAAAATGCTCAAAAAAGTAGGCCGAATATACGGGCTTCAAAAACACCCTGGCGCAAATCGTATCATCTCTTAATTAAAATGCACTTAAAGTGCAATCATAGAGGAACATTTTCCTGCAAACTGCACCTCCATAAGTGCCCGTAGAGCCGAGTTATGACAAATTTGCCAAGGAGACCTAAATCGGCCATTTTCTGAGATTTTGCCAAGGGGGGACCAAGTGAAAATGCTCAAAAAAGTAGGCCGACTATACGGGATTAAAAAACAACCTGGCGCAAATCGCATCATCTTTTAAATAGTATGCACTTGAAGTTCAATCATACAGGAACATTTTGCTGCAAACTGCGCCTCCATAAGTGCCCGTAGAGCCGAGTTATGACAAATTTGCCAAGGAGACCTAAATCGGCCATTTTCTGAGATTTTGCCAAGGGGGGACCAAGGGAAAATGCTCAAAAAAGTAGGCCGCCTATACCGGCTTCAAGAACCCCCCTGGCGCAAATCGTATCATCTCTTAATTAAAATGCACTTAAAGTGCAATCATAGAGGAACATTTTGCTGCAAACTGCGCCTCCATAAGTGCCCGTAGAGCCGAGTTATGACAAATTTGCCAAGGAGACCTAAATCGGCCATTTTCTGAGATTTTGCCAAGGGGGGGCCAAGGAAAAATGCTCAAAAAAGTAGGCCGACTATACGGGCTTCAAAAACACCCTGGCGCAAATCGCATCATCTCCTAATTAGTATGCACTTGAAGTGCAATCATAGAGAAACATTTTGCTGCAAACTGCGCCTCCATAAGTGCCCGTAGAGCCGAGTTATGACAAATTTGCCAAGGAGACCTAAATCGGCCATTTTCTGAGATTTTGCCAAAAGGGGACCAAGGGAAAATGCTCAAAGAACAAGGCCGACTATACGGGCTTCAAAAAAACCCTGGCGCAAACCGCATCATCTCCTAATTAGTATGCACTTGAAGTGCAATCATAGAGGAACATTTTGCTGCAAACTGCGCCTCCATAAGTGCCCGTAGAGCTGAGTTATGACAAATTTGCCAAGGAGACCTAAATCGGCCATTTTCTGAGATTTTGCCAAGGGGGGACCAAGGGAAAATGCTCAAAAAAGTAGGCCGACTATACGGGCTTCAAAAACACCCTGGCGCAAATCGCATCATCTCTTAATTAGTATGCACTTGAAGTGCAATCATAGAGAAACATTTTGCTGCAAACTGCGCCTCCATAAGTGCCGGTAGAGCCGAGTTATGACAAATTTGCCAAGGAGACCTAAATCGGCCATTTTCTGAGATTTTGCCAAGGGGGGGCCAAGGGAAAATGCTCAAAAAAGTAGGCCGACTATACGGGCTTCAAAAACACCCTGGCGCAAATCGCATCATCTCCTAATTAGTATGCACTTGAAGTGCAATCATAGAGAAACATTTTGCTGCAAACTGCGCCTCCATAAGTGCCCGTAGAGCCGAGTTATGACCAATTTGCCAAGGAGACCTAAATGGGCCATTTTCTGAGATTTTGCCAAGGGGGGACCAGGGGAAAATGCTCAAAAAAGTAGGCCGCCTATACCGGCTTCAAAAACACCCTGGCGCCAATCGCATCATCTCCTAATTAGCATGCACTTGAAGTGCAATCATAGAGAAACATTTTGCTGCAAACTGCGCCTCCATAAGTGCCGGTAGAGCCGAGTTATGACAAATTTGCCAAGGAGACCTAAATCGGCCATTTTCTGAGATTTTGCCAAGGGGGGGCCAAGGGAAAATGCTCAAAAAAGTAGGCCGGTTATACGGGCTTCAATAACACCCTGGCGCAAATCGCATCATCTCCTAATTAGTATGCACTTGAAGTGCAATCATAGAGGAACATTTTGCTGCAAACTGCGCCTCCATAAGTGCCCGTAGAGCCGAGTAATGACAAATTTGCCAAGGAGACCTAAATCGGCCATTTTCTGCGATTTTGCCAAGGGGGGACCAAGAGAAAATACTCAAAAAAGTAGGCCGATTATATGGGCTTGAAAAACACCCTGGCGCAAATCGCATCATCTCCTAATTAGTATGCGCTTGAAGTACAATCATAGAGGAACATTTTGCTGCAAACTGCGCCTCCATAAGTGCACGTACAGCCAAACTATGACAAATTTGCCAAGGAGACCTAAATCGGCCATTTTCTGAGATTTTGCCAAGGGGGGACCAAGGGAAATTGCTCAAAAAAGTAGGCCGAATATACGGGCTTCAAAAACACCCTGGCGCAAATCGTATCATCTCTTAATTAAAATGCACTTAAAGTGCAATCATAGAGGAACATTTTCCTGCAAACTGCACCTCCATAAGTGCCCGTAGAGCCGAGTTATGACAAATTTGCCAAGGAGACCTAAATCGGCCATTTTCTGAGATTTTGCCAAGGGGGGACCAAGTGAAAATGCTCAAAAAAGTAGGCCGACTATACGGGATTAAAAAACAACCTGGCGCAAATCGCATCATCTCTTAAATAGTATGCACTTGAAGTTCAATCATACAGGAACATTTTGCTGCAAACTGCGCCTCCATAAGTGCCCGTAGAGCCGAGTTATGACAAATTTGCCAAGGAGACCTAAATGGGCCATTTTCTGAGATTTTGCCAAGGGGGGACCAAGGGAAAATGCTAAAAAAAGTAGGCCGCCTATACCGGCTTCAAAAACACCCTGGCGCAAATCGTATCATCTCTTAGTTAAAATGCACTTAAAGTGCAATCATAGAGGAACATTTTGCTGCAAACTGCGCCTCCATAAGTGCCCGTAGAGCCGAGTTATGACAAATTTACCAAGGAGACCTAAATCGGCCTTTTTCCGAGATTTTGCCAAGGGGGGACCAAGGGAAAATGCTCAAAAAAGTAGGCCGACTATACGGGCTTCAAAAACACCCTGGCGCAAATCGCATCATCTTCTAATTTTCATGCACTTAAAGTGCAATCATAGAGGAACATTTTGCTGCAAACTGCGCCTCCATAAGTGCCCGTAGAGCCAAGTTATGACAAATTTGCCAAGGAGACCTAAATCGGCCATTTTCTGAGATTTTGCCAAGGGGGGACCAAGGGAAAATGCTCAAAAAAGTTGGCCGACTATACGTGCTTCAAAAACACCCTGGCGCAAATCGCATCATCTCCTAATTAGCATGCACTTGAAGTGCAATCATAGAGAAACATTTTGCTGCAAACTGCGCCTCCATAAGTGCCGGTAGAGCCGAGTTATGACAAATTTGCCAAGGAGACCTAAATCGGCCATTTTCTGAGATTTTGCCAAGGGGGGGCCAAGGGAAAATGCTCAAAAAAGTAGGCCGAGTATACGGGCTTCAAAAACACCCTGGCGCAAATCGCATTATCTCCTAATTAGTATGCACTTAAAGTGCAATCATAGAGAAACATTTTGCTGCAAACTGCGCCTCCATAAGTGCCCGTAGAGCCAAGTTATGACAAATTTGCCAAGGAGACCTAAATCGGCCATTTTCTGAGATTTTGCCAAGGGGGGACCAAGGGAAAATGCTCAAAAAAGTAGGCCGATTATACGTGCTTCAAAACCACCCTGGCGCAAATCGCATCATCTCCTAATTAGCATGCACTTGAAGTGCAATCATAGAGAAACATTTTGCTGCAAACTGCGCCTCCATAAGTGCCGGTAGAGCCGAGTTATGACAAATTTGCCAAGGAGACCTAAATCGGCCATTTTCTGAGATTTTGCCAAGGGGGGGCCAAGGGAAAATGCTCAAAAAAGTAGGCCGACTATACGGGCTTCAAAAACACCCTGGCGCAAATCGCATCATCTCCTAATTAGTATGCACTTGAAGTGCAATCATAGAGAAACATTTTGCTGCAAACTGCGCCTCCATAAGTGCCCGTAGAGCCGAGTTATGACAAATTTGCCAAGGAGACCTAAATCGGCCATTTTCTGAGATTTTGCCAAAAGGGGACCAAGGGAAAATGCTCAAAGAACAAGGCCGACTATACGGGCTTCAAAAAAACCCTGGCGCAAACCGCATCATCTCTTAATTAGTATCCACTTGAAGTGCAATCATAGAGGAACATTTTGCTGCAAACTGCACCTCCATAAGTGCCCGTAGAGCCGAGTTATGACAAATTTGCCAAGGAGACCTAAATCGGCCATTTTCTGAGATTTTGCCAAGGGGGGACCAAGGGAAAATGCTCAAAAAAGTAGGCCGACTATACGGGCTTCCAAAACACCCTGGCGCAAATCGCATCATCTCCTAATTAGTATGCACTTGAAGTGCAATCATAGAGAAACATTTTGCTGCAAACTGCGCCTCCATAAGTGCCGGTAGAGCCGAGTTATGACAAATTTGCCAAGGAGACCTAAATCGGCCATTTTCTGAGATTTTGCCAAGGGGGGGCAAAGGGAAAATGCTCAAAAAAGTAGGCCGACTATACGGGCTTCAAAAACACCCTGGCGCAAATCGCATCATCTCCTAATTAGTATGCACTTAAAGTGCAATCATAGAGAAACATTTTGCTGCAAACTGCGCCTCCATAAGTGCCCGTAGAGCCGAGTTATGACAAATTTGCCAAGGAGACCTAAATCGGCCATTTTCTGAGATTTTGCCAAGGGGGGACCAAGGGAAAATGCTAAAAAAAAAAGGCCGACTATACGGGCTTCAATAACACCCTGGCGCAAATCGCATCATCTCCTAATTAGTATGCGCTTGAAGTGCAATCATAGAGGAACATTTTGCTGCAAACTGCGCCTCCATAAGTGCCCGTAGAGCCGAGTTATGACAAATTTGCCAAGGAGACCTAAATCGGCCATTTTCTGAGATTTTGCCAAGGGGGGACCAAGGGAAAATGCTCAAAAAAGTAGGCCGACTATACGGGCTTCAAAAACACCCTGGCGCAAATCGCATCATCTCCTAATTAGTATGCACTTGAAGTGCAATCATAGAGGAACATTTTGCTGCAAACTGCGCCTCCATAAGTGCCGGTAGAGCCGAGTTATGACAAATTTGCCAAGGAGACCTAAATCGGCCATTTTCTGCGATTTTGCCAAGGGGGGACCAAGAGAAAATACTCAAAAAAGTAGGCCGATTATATGGGCTTGAAAAACACCCTGGCGCAAATCGCATCATCTCCTAATTAGTATGCACTTGAAGTGCAATCATAGAGGAACATTTTGCTGCAAACTGCGCCTCCATAAGTGCCCGTAAAGCCAAACTATGACAAATTTGCCAAGGAGACCTAAATGGGCCATTTTCTGAGATTTTGCCAAGGGGGGACCAAGGGAAAATGCTCAAAAAAGTAGGCCGAATATACGGGCTTCAAAAACACCCTGGCGCAAATCGTATCATCTCTTAATTAAAATGCACTTAAAGTGCAATCATAGAGGAACATTTTCCTGCAAACTGCACCTCCATAAGTGCCCGTAAAGCCGAGTTATGACAAATTTGCCAAGGAGACCTAAATCGGCCATTTTCTGAGATTTTGCCAAGGGGGGACCAAGTGAAAATGCTCAAAAAAGTAGGCCGACTATACGGGATTAAAAAACACCCTGGCGCAAATCGCATCATCTCTTAATTAGTATGCACTTGAAGTTCAATCATACAGGAACATTTTGCTGCAAACTGCGCCTCCATAAGTGCCCGTAGAGCCGAGTTATGACAAATTTGCCAAGGAGACCTAAATGGGCCATTTTCTGAGATTTTGCCAAGGGGGGACCAAGGGAAAATGCTCAAAAAAGTAGGCCGCCTATACCGGCTTCAAAAACACCCTGGCGCAAATCGTATCATCTTTTAATTAAAATGCACTTAAAGTGCAATCATAGAGGAACATTTTGCTGCAAACTGCGCCTCCATAAGTGCCCGTAGAGCCGAGTTATGACAAATTTACCAAGGAGACCTAAATCGGCCTTTTTCCGAGATTTTGCCAAGGGGGGACCAAGGGAAAATGCTCAAAAAAGTAGGCCGACTATACGGGCTTCAAAAACACCCTGGCGCAAATCGCATCATCTTCTAATTATCATGCACTTGAAGTGCAATCATAGAGGAACATTTGGCTGCAAACTGCGCCTCCATAAGTGCCCGTAGAGCCGAGTTATGACAAATTTGCCAAGGAGACCTAAATCGGCCATTTTCTGAGATTTTGCCAAGGGGGGACCAAGGGAAAATGCTCAAAAAAGTAGGCCGACTATACGTGCTTCAAAAACACCCTGGCGCAAATCGCATCATCTCCTAATTAGCATGCACTTGAAGTGCAATCATAGAGAAACATTTTGCTGCAAACTGCGCCTCCATAAGTGCCGGTAGAGCCGAGTTATGACAAATTTGCCAAGGAGACCTAAATCGGCCATTTTCTGAGATTTTGCCAAGGGGGGGCCAGGGGAAAATGCTCAAAAAAGTAGGCCGACTATACGGGCTTGAAAAACACCCTGGCGCAAATCGCATCATCTCCTAATTAGTATGCACTTGAAGTGCAATCATAGAGAAACATTTTGCTGCAAACTGCGCCTCCATAAGTGCCCGTAGAGCCGAGTTATGACAAATTTGCCAAGTAGACCTAAATCGGCCATTTTCTGAGATTTTGCCAAAAGGGGACCAAAAGAAAATGCTCAAAGAACAAGGCCGACAATACGGGCTTCAAAAAAACCCTGGCGCAAACCGCATCATCTCTTAATTAGTATGCACTTGAAGTGCAATCATAGAGGAACATTTTGCTGCAAACTGCGCCTCCATAAGTGCCCGTAGAGCCGAGTTATGACCAATTTACCAAGGAGACCTACATCGGCAATTTTCTGAGATTTTGCCAAGGGGGGACCAAGGGAAAATGCTCAAAAAAGTAGGCCGACTATACGGGCTTCAAAAAGACCCTGCCCCAAAAGCATCATCTCCTTATCAGCATGCACTTGAAGTGCAATCATAGAGGAACATTTTGCTGCAAACTGCGTCTCCATAAGTGCCCGTAGAGCCGAGATATGACAAATTTGCCAAGGAGACCTAAATCGGCCATTTTCTGAGATTTTGCCAAGGGAGGACCAAGGGAAAATGCTCAAAAAAGTAGGCTGAATATACAGGCTTCAAAAACACCTTGGCGCAAATCGCATCATCTCGTAATTAGTAACCACTTGAAGTGCAATCATAGAGAAACATTTTGCTGCAAACTGCGCCTCCATAAGTGCCCGTAGAGCTGAGTTATGACAAATTTGCCAAGGAGACCTAAATCGGCCATTTTCTGAGATTTTGCCAAGGGGGGGCCAAGGGAAAATGCTCAAAAAAGTAGGCCGACTATACGGGCTTCAAAAACACCCTGGCGCAAATCGCATCATCTCCTAATTAGTATCCACTTGAAGTGCAATCATAGAAAAACAGTTTGCTGCAAACTGCGCCTCCATAAGTGCCCGTAGAGCCGAGTTATGACAAATTTGCCAAGGAGACCTAAATCGGCCATTTTCTGAGATTTTGCCAAGGGGGGACCAAGAGAAAATACTCAAAAAAGTAGGCCAATTATATGGGCTTCAAAAACACCCTGGCGGAAATCGCATCATCTCCTAATTAGTATGCGCTTGAAGTGCAATGATAGAGGAACATTTTGCTGCAAACTGCGCCTCCATAAGTGCCCGTAAAGCCAAACTATGACAAATTTGCCAAGGAGACCTAAATCGGCCATTTTCTGAGATTTTGCCAAGGGGGGACCAAGGGAAAATGCTCAAAAAAGTAGGCCGACTATACGGGCTTCAAAAACACCCTGGCGCAAATCGCATCATCTCCTAATTAGCATGCACTTGAAGTGCAATCATAGAGGAACATTTCGCTTCAAACTGCGCCTCCATAAATGCCCGTAGAGCCGAGTTATGACAAATTTACCTAGGAGACCTAAATCGGCCTTTTTCCGAGATTTTGCCAAGGGGGGACCAAGGGAAAATGCTCAAAAAAGTAGGCCGACTATACGGGCTTCAAAAACACCCTGGCGCAAATCGCATCATCTCCTAATTAGCATGCACTTGAAGTGCAATCATAGAGGAACATTTTGCTTCAAACTGCGCCTCCATAAGTGCCCGTAGAGCCGAGTTATGACAAATTTGCCAAGGAGACCTAAATCGGCCATTTTCTGAGATTTTGCCAAGGGGGGACCATGGGAAAATGCTCAAAAAAGTAGGCCGACTATACGGGCTTCAAAAACACCCTGGCGGAAATCGCATCATCTCCTAATTAGTATGCACTTGAAGTGCAATCATACAGGAACATTTTGCTTCAAACTGCGCCTCCATAAGTGCCGGTAGAGCCGAGTTATGACAAATTTGCCAAGGAGACCTAAATCGGCCATTTTCTGAGATTTTGCCAAGGGGGGGCCAAGGGAAAATGCTCAAAAAAGTAGGCCGAATATACGGGCTTCAAATGCACCCTGGCGCAAATCGCATCATCTCCTAATTAGTATGCACTTAAAGTGCAATCATAGAGGAACATTTTGCTTCAAACTGCGCCTCCATAAGTGCCCGTAGAACCGAGTTATGACAAATTTGCCAAGGAGACCTAAATCGGCCATTTTCTGAGATTTTGCCAAGGGGGGACCAAGGGAAAATGCTCAAAAAAGTAGGCCGACTATACGTGCTTCAAAAACACCCTGGCGCAAATCGCATCATCTCCTAATTAGTATGCTCTTGAAGTGCAATCATAGAGAAACATTTTGCTGCAAACTGCGCCTCCATAAGTGCCGGTAAAGCCGAGTTATGACAAATTTGCCAAGGAGACCTAAATCGGCCATTTTCTGAGATTTTGCCAAGGGGGGGCCAAGGGAAAATGCTCAAAAAAGTAGGCCGACTATACGGGCTTGAAAAACACCCTGGCGCAAATCGCATCATCTCTTAATTAGTATGCACTTGAAGTGCAATCATAGAGAAACATTTTGCTGCAAACTGCGCCTCCATAAGTGCCCGTAGAGCCGAGTTATGACAAATTTGCCAAGGAGACCTAAATCGGCCATTTTCTGAGATTTTGCCAAAAGGGGACCAAGGGAAAATGCTCAAAGAACAAGGCCGACTATACGGGCTTCAAAAAAACCCTGGCGCAAACCGCATCATCTCTTAATTAGTATGCACTTGAAGTGCAATCATAGAGGAACATTTTGCTGCAAACTGCGCCTCCATAAGTGCCCGTAGAGCCGAGTTATGACAAATTTGCCAAGGAGACCTAAATCGGCCATTTTCTGAGATTTGGCCAAGGGGGGACCAAGGGAAAATGCTCAAAAAAGTAGGCCGACTATACGGGCTTCAAAAACACCCTGGCGCAAATCGCATCATCTCCTAATTAGTATCCGCTTGAAGTGCAATCATAGAGGAACATTTTGCTGCAAACTGCGCCTCCATAAGTGGCCGTAGAGCCGAGTTATGACAAATTTGCTAAGGAGACCTTAATCGGCAATTTTCAGAGATTTTGCCAAGGGGGGCCCAAGGGAAAATGCTCAAAAAAGTAGGCCGAATATACCGGCTTCAAAAACACCTTGCGCAACTCACATCATCTCGTAATTTGTATGCACTTGAAGACCAATCATAGGGGAACATTTTGCTACAAACTGCGCCTACATAAGTGGCTGTAGAGCCGAGTTATGACAAATTTGCCAAGGAGACCTAAATCGGCCATTTTCTGAGATTTTGCCAAGGGGGGACCAAGGGAAAATGCTTAAAAAAGTAGGCCAGCTATACGGGCATAAAAAACACCCTGGGGCAAATCGCATCATCTCCTAATCAGTATGCGCTTGAAGTGCAATCATAGAGGAACATTTTGCTGCAAACTGCGCCTCCATAAGTGCCCGTAGAGCCGAGTTATGACAAATTTGCCAAGGAGACCTAAATCGGCCATTTTCTGAGATTTTGCCAAGGAGGGACCAAGGGAAAATGCTCAAAAAAGTAGGCCGACTATACGGGCTTCAAAAACACCCTGGCGCAAATCGCATCATCTCCTAATTAGCATGCACTTGAAGTGCAATCATACAGGAACATTTTGCTTCAAACTGCGCCTCCATAAGTGCCCGTAGAGCCGAGTTATGACAAATTTACCAAGGAGACCTAAATCGGCCATTTTCTGAGATTTTGTCAAGGGGGGACCAAGGGAAAATGGCCAAAAAAGTGGACCGACTATACGGGCTTCAAAAAGGCCCTGGCGCAAATCGTATCATCCCTTATTTAAAATGCACTTAATGTGCAATCATAGAGGAACATTTTGCTGCAAACTGCGCCTCCATAAGTGCCCGTAGAGCCGAGTTATGACAAATTTACCAAGGAGACCTAAAGCGGCCATTTTCTGAGATTTTGCCAAGGGGGGACCAAGTGAAAATGCCCAAAAACGTAGACTGACTATACGGGCTTCAAAAACACCCTGGCGCAAACTGCATCATCTCCTAATTAGTATGCAATTGAAGTGCAATCATAGAGGAACATTTTGCTGCAAACTGCGCCTCCATAAGTGCCCGTAGAGCCGAGTTATGACAAATTTGCTAAGGAGACCTTAATCGGCAATTTTCTGAGATTTTGCCAAGGGGGGCCCAAGGGAAAATGCTCAAAAAAGTAGGCCGAATATACCGGCTTCAAAAACACCTTGCGCAACTCACATCATCTCGTAATTTGTATGCACTTGAAGACCAATCATAGGGGAACATTTTGCTGCAAACTGCGCCTCCATAAGTGGCCGTAGAGCCGAGTTATGACAAATTTGCCAAGGAGACCTAAATCGGCCATTTTCTGAGATTTTGCCAAGGGGGGACCAAGGGAAAATGCTTAAAAAAGTAGGCCAGCTATACGGGCTTCAAAAACACCCTGGCGCAAATCGCATCATCTCCTAATCAGTATGCACTTGAAGTGCAATCATAGAGGAACATTTTGCTGCAAACTGCGCCTCCATAAGTGCCCGTAGAGCCGAGTTATGACAAATTTGCCAAGGAGACCTAAATCGGCCATTTTCTGAGATTTTGCCAAGGAGGGACCAAGGGAAAATGCTCAAAAAAGTAGGCCGACTATACGGGCTTCAAAAACACCCTGGCGCAAATCGCATCATCTCCTAATTAGTATGCACTTGAAGTGCAATCATACAGGAACATTTTGCTGCAAACTGCGCCTCCATAAGTGCCCGTAGAGCCGAGTTATGACAAATTTACCAAGGAGACCTAAATCGGCCATTTTCTGAGATTTTGTCAAGGGGGGACCAAGGGAAAATGCCCAAAAAAGTGGACCGACTATACGGGCTTCAAAAAGGCCCTGGCGCAAATCGTATCATCCCTTAATTAAAATGCACTTAATGTGCAATCATAGAGGAACATTTTGCTGCAAACTGCGCCTCCATAAGTGCCCGTAGAGCCGAGTTATGACAAATTTACCAAGGAGACCTAAAGCGGCCATTTTCTGAGATTTTGCCAAGGGGGGACCAAGTGAAAATGCCCAAAAACGTAGACTGACTATTCGGGCTTCAAAAACACCCTGGCGCAAACTGCATCATCTCTTAATTAGTATGCACTTGAAGTGCAATCATAGAGGAACATTTTGCTGCAAACTGCGCCTCCATAAGTGGCCGTAGAGCCGAGTTATGACAAATTTGCCAAGGAGACCTAAATCGGCCATTTTCTGAGATTTTGCCAAGGGGGGACCAAGGGCAAATGCTCAAAGAAGTAGGCCGACTATACGGGCTTCAAAAACACCCTGGCGCAAATCGCATCATCTCGTAATTAGTATGCACTTGAAGTGCAATCATACAGGAACATTTTGCTGCAAACTGCGCCTCCATAAGTGCCCGTAGAGCCAAGTTATGACAAATTTGCCAAGGAGACTTAAATCGGCCATTTTCGGAGATTTTGCCAAGGGGGGACCAAGGGAAAATACTCAAAAAAGTACGCCGACTATACGGGCTTCAAAAACACCCTGGCGCAAATCGCATCATCTCCTAATTAGTATGCACTTGAAGTGCAATCATAGAGGAACATTTTGCTGCAAACTGCGCCTCCATTAGTGCCCCTAGAGCCAAGTTATGACAAATTTACCAAGGAGACCTAAAGCGGCCGTTTTCTGAGATTTTGCCAAGGGGGGACCAAGGGAAAACACCCCAAAAAGTAGACCAACTATACGGGCTTCAAAAACACACTGGCGCAAATTGCATTATCTCCTAATTAGTATGCACTTAAAGTGCAATCATAGAGGAACATTTTGCTGCAAACTGCGCCTCCATAAGTGCGCGTAGAGCCGAGTTATGACAAATTTGCCAAGGAGACCTAAATCGGCCATTTTCGGACATTTTGCCAAGGGGGGACCAAGGAAAGATGCTTAAAAAAGTAGGCCACCTATACGGGCTTCAAAAACACCCTGGCGCAAATCGCATAATCTCCATATTTGTATGCACTTGAAGTGCAATCATAGAGGAACATTTTGCTGCAAACTGCGCCTCCATTAGTGCCCCTAGAGCCAAGTTATGACAAATTTACCAAGGAGACCTAAAGCGGCCATTTTCTGAGATTTTCCAAGGGGGCACCAAGGGAAAACACCCAAAAAAGTAGACCAACTATACGGGCTTCAAAAACACCCTAGCGCAAATTGCATCATCCCCTAATTAGTATGCACTTGAAGTGCAATCATAGAGGAACATTTTGCTGCAAACTGCGCCTCCATAAGTGCCCCTAGAGCCGAGTTATGACAAATTTGCCAAGGAGAACTAAATCGGCCATTTTCTGAAACTTTGCCAAGGGGGGACCAAGGGAAAATGCTCAAAAAAGTAGGCCGACTATACGGGCTTCAAAAACACCCTGGCGCAAATCGCATCATCTCCTAATTAGTATGCCCTTAAAGTGCAATCATAGAGGAACATTTTGCTGCAACTTGCGCCTCCATAAGTGCCCGTAGAGCCGAGTTATGACAAATTTGCCAAGGAGACCTAAATCGGCCATTTTCTGAGATTTTGCAAAGGGGGGACCAATAGAAAATACTCAAAAAAGTAGGCCGACTATACGGGCTTCAAAAACACCCTAGCGCAAATCGCATCATCTCGTAATTACTATGCGCTTGAAGTGCAATCATAGAGGAACATTTTGCTTCAAACTGCGCCTCCATAAGTGCCCCTAGAGCCAAGTTATGACTAATTTGCCAAGGAGACCTAAATCGGCCATTTTCGGAGATTTTGCCAAGGGGGGACCAAGGGAAAATGCTCAAAAACGTACGCCACCTATACGGGCTTCAGAAACACCCTGGCGCAAATCGCATAATCTCCTGATTAGTATGCACTTGAAGCGCAATCATAGAGGAACATTTTGCTGCAAACTGCGCCTCCATAAGTGCCCGTAGAGCAGAGTTATGACAAATTTGCCAAGGAGACCTAAATCAGCCATTTTCTGAGATTTTGCCAAAGGAGGACCAAGGGAAAATGCTCAAAAAAGTAGGCCGCCTATACCGGCTTCAAAAACACCCTGGCGCAAATCGTATCATCTTTTAATTAAAATGCACTTAAAGTGCAATCATAGAGGAACATTTTGCTGCAAACTGCGCCTCCATAAGTGCCCGTAGAGCCGAGTTATGACAAATTTACCAAGGAGACCTAAATCGGCCTTTTTCCGAGATTTTGCCAAGGGGGGACCAAGGGAAAATGCTCAAAAAAGTAGGCCGACTATACGGGCTTCAAAAACACCCTGGCGCAAATCGCATCATCTTCTAATTATCATGCACTTGAAGTGCAATCATAGAGGAACATTTGGCTGCAAACTGCGCCTCCATAAGTGCCCGTAGAGCCGAGTTATGACAAATTTGCCAAGGAGACCTAAATCGGCCATTTTCTGAGATTTTGCCAAGGGGGGACCAAGGGAAAATGCTCAAAAAAGTAGGCCGACTATACGTGCTTCAAAAACACCCTGGCGCAAATCGCATCATCTCCTAATTAGCATGCACTTGAAGTGCAATCATAGAGAAACATTTTGCTGCAAACTGCGCCTCCATAAGTGCCGGTAGAGCCGAGTTATGACAAATTTGCCAAGGAGACCTAAATCGGCCATTTTCTGAGATTTTGCCAAGGGGGGGCCAGGGGAAAATGCTCAAAAAAGTAGGCCGACTATACGGGCTTGAAAAACACCCTGGCGCAAATCGCATCATCTCCTAATTAGTATGCACTTGAAGTGCAATCATAGAGAAACATTTTGCTGCAAACTGCGCCTCCATAAGTGCCCGTAGAGCCGAGTTATGACAAATTTGCCAAGTAGACCTAAATCGGCCATTTTCTGAGATTTTGCCAAAAGGGGACCAAAAGAAAATGCTCAAAGAACAAGGCCGACAATACGGGCTTCAAAAAAACCCTGGCGCAAACCGCATCATCTCTTAATTAGTATGCACTTGAAGTGCAATCATAGAGGAACATTTTGCTGCAAACTGCGCCTCCATAAGTGCCCGTAGAGCCGAGTTATGACCAATTTACCAAGGAGACCTACATCGGCAATTTTCTGAGATTTTGCCAAGGGGGGACCAAGGGAAAATGCTCAAAAAAGTAGGCCGACTATACGGGCTTCAAAAAGACCCTGCCCCAAAAGCATCATCTCCTTATCAGCATGCACTTGAAGTGCAATCATAGAGGAACATTTTGCTGCAAACTGCGTCTCCATAAGTGCCCGTAGAGCCGAGATATGACAAATTTGCCAAGGAGACCTAAATCGGCCATTTTCTGAGATTTTGCCAAGGGAGGACCAAGGGAAAATGCTCAAAAAAGTAGGCTGAATATACAGGCTTCAAAAACACCTTGGCGCAAATCGCATCATCTCGTAATTAGTAACCACTTGAAGTGCAATCATAGAGAAACATTTTGCTGCAAACTGCGCCTCCATAAGTGCCCGTAGAGCTGAGTTATGACAAATTTGCCAAGGAGACCTAAATCGGCCATTTTCTGAGATTTTGCCAAGGGGGGGCCAAGGGAAAATGCTCAAAAAAGTAGGCCGACTATACGGGCTTCAAAAACACCCTGGCGCAAATCGCATCATCTCCTAATTAGTATCCACTTGAAGTGCAATCATAGAAAAACAGTTTGCTGCAAACTGCGCCTCCATAAGTGCCCGTAGAGCCGAGTTATGACAAATTTGCCAAGGAGACCTAAATCGGCCATTTTCTGAGATTTTGCCAAGGGGGGACCAAGAGAAAATACTCAAAAAAGTAGGCCAATTATATGGGCTTCAAAAACACCCTGGCGGAAATCGCATCATCTCCTAATTAGTATGCGCTTGAAGTGCAATGATAGAGGAACATTTTGCTGCAAACTGCGCCTCCATAAGTGCCCGTAAAGCCAAACTATGACAAATTTGCCAAGGAGACCTAAATCGGCCATTTTCTGAGATTTTGCCAAGGGGGGACCAAGGGAAAATGCTCAAAAAAGTAGGCCGACTATACGGGCTTCAAAAACACCCTGGCGCAAATCGCATCATCTCCTAATTAGCATGCACTTGAAGTGCAATCATAGAGGAACATTTCGCTTCAAACTGCGCCTCCATAAATGCCCGTAGAGCCGAGTTATGACAAATTTACCTAGGAGACCTAAATCGGCCTTTTTCCGAGATTTTGCCAAGGGGGGACCAAGGGAAAATGCTCAAAAAAGTAGGCCGACTATACGGGCTTCAAAAACACCCTGGCGCAAATCGCATCATCTCCTAATTAGCATGCACTTGAAGTGCAATCATAGAGGAACATTTTGCTTCAAACTGCGCCTCCATAAGTGCCCGTAGAGCCGAGTTATGACAAATTTGCCAAGGAGACCTAAATCGGCCATTTTCTGAGATTTTGCCAAGGGGGGACCATGGGAAAATGCTCAAAAAAGTAGGCCGACTATACGGGCTTCAAAAACACCCTGGCGGAAATCGCATCATCTCCTAATTAGTATGCACTTGAAGTGCAATCATACAGGAACATTTTGCTTCAAACTGCGCCTCCATAAGTGCCGGTAGAGCCGAGTTATGACAAATTTGCCAAGGAGACCTAAATCGGCCATTTTCTGAGATTTTGCCAAGGGGGGGCCAAGGGAAAATGCTCAAAAAAGTAGGCCGAATATACGGGCTTCAAATGCACCCTGGCGCAAATCGCATCATCTCCTAATTAGTATGCACTTAAAGTGCAATCATAGAGGAACATTTTGCTTCAAACTGCGCCTCCATAAGTGCCCGTAGAACCGAGTTATGACAAATTTGCCAAGGAGACCTAAATCGGCCATTTTCTGAGATTTTGCCAAGGGGGGACCAAGGGAAAATGCTCAAAAAAGTAGGCCGACTATACGTGCTTCAAAAACACCCTGGCGCAAATCGCATCATCTCCTAATTAGTATGCTCTTGAAGTGCAATCATAGAGAAACATTTTGCTGCAAACTGCGCCTCCATAAGTGCCGGTAAAGCCGAGTTATGACAAATTTGCCAAGGAGACCTAAATCGGCCATTTTCTGAGATTTTGCCAAGGGGGGGCCAAGGGAAAATGCTCAAAAAAGTAGGCCGACTATACGGGCTTGAAAAACACCCTGGCGCAAATCGCATCATCTCTTAATTAGTATGCACTTGAAGTGCAATCATAGAGAAACATTTTGCTGCAAACTGCGCCTCCATAAGTGCCCGTAGAGCCGAGTTATGACAAATTTGCCAAGGAGACCTAAATCGGCCATTTTCTGAGATTTTGCCAAAAGGGGACCAAGGGAAAATGCTCAAAGAACAAGGCCGACTATACGGGCTTCAAAAAAACCCTGGCGCAAACCGCATCATCTCTTAATTAGTATGCACTTGAAGTGCAATCATAGAGGAACATTTTGCTGCAAACTGCGCCTCCATAAGTGCCCGTAGAGCCGAGTTATGACAAATTTGCCAAGGAGACCTAAATCGGCCATTTTCTGAGATTTGGCCAAGGGGGGACCAAGGGAAAATGCTCAAAAAAGTAGGCCGACTATACGGGCTTCAAAAACACCCTGGCGCAAATCGCATCATCTCCTAATTAGTATCCGCTTGAAGTGCAATCATAGAGGAACATTTTGCTGCAAACTGCGCCTCCATAAGTGGCCGTAGAGCCGAGTTATGACAAATTTGCTAAGGAGACCTTAATCGGCAATTTTCTGAGATTTTGCCAAGGGGGGCCCAAGGGAAAATGCTCAAAAAAGTAGGCCGAATATACCGGCTTCAAAAACACCTTGCGCAACTCACATCATCTCGTAATTTGTATGCACTTGAAGACCAATCATAGGGGAACATTTTGCTACAAACTGCGCCTACATAAGTGGCTGTAGAGCCGAGTTATGACAAATTTGCCAAGGAGACCTAAATCGGCCATTTTCTGAGATTTTGCCAAGGGGGGACCAAGGGAAAATGCTTAAAAAAGTAGGCCAGCTATACGGGCATAAAAAACACCCTGGGGCAAATCGCATCATCTCCTAATCAGTATGCGCTTGAAGTGCAATCATAGAGGAACATTTTGCTGCAAACTGCGCCTCCATAAGTGCCCGTAGAGCCGAGTTATGACAAATTTGCCAAGGAGACCTAAATCGGCCATTTTCTGAGATTTTGCCAAGGAGGGACCAAGGGAAAATGCT
This sequence comes from Micromussa lordhowensis, assembly GCA_964020085.1. Lineage (NCBI taxonomy): Eukaryota > Metazoa > Cnidaria > Anthozoa > Scleractinia > Lobophylliidae > Micromussa > Micromussa lordhowensis. The sequence goes on along the minus strand of OZ026600.1, from coordinate 24,210,301 downwards.
CAAAAAAGTAGGCCGACTATACGGGCTTCAAAAACACCCTGGCGCAAATCGCATCATCTCCTAATTAGCATGCACTTGAAGTGCAATCATACAGGAACATTTTGCTTCAAACTGCGCCTCCATAAGTGCCCGTAGAGCCGAGTTATGACAAATTTACCAAGGAGACCTAAATCGGCCATTTTCTGAGATTTTGTCAAGGGGGGACCAAGGGAAAATGGCCAAAAAAGTGGACCGACTATACGGGCTTCAAAAAGGCCCTGGCGCAAATCGTATCATCCCTTATTTAAAATGCACTTAATGTGCAATCATAGAGGAACATTTTGCTGCAAACTGCGCCTCCATAAGTGCCCGTAGAGCCGAGTTATGACAAATTTACCAAGGAGACCTAAAGCGGCCATTTTCTGAGATTTTGCCAAGGGGGGACCAAGTGAAAATGCCCAAAAACGTAGACTGACTATACGGGCTTCAAAAACACCCTGGCGCAAACTGCATCATCTCCTAATTAGTATGCAATTGAAGTGCAATCATAGAGGAACATTTTGCTGCAAACTGCGCCTCCATAAGTGCCCGTAGAGCCGAGTTATGACAAATTTGCTAAGGAGACCTTAATCGGCAATTTTCTGAGATTTTGCCAAGGGGGGCCCAAGGGAAAATGCTCAAAAAAGTAGGCCGAATATACCGGCTTCAAAAACACCTTGCGCAACTCACATCATCTCGTAATTTGTATGCACTTGAAGACCAATCATAGGGGAACATTTTGCTGCAAACTGCGCCTCCATAAGTGGCCGTAGAGCCGAGTTATGACAAATTTGCCAAGGAGACCTAAATCGGCCATTTTCTGAGATTTTGCCAAGGGGGGACCAAGGGAAAATGCTTAAAAAAGTAGGCCAGCTATACGGGCTTCAAAAACACCCTGGCGCAAATCGCATCATCTCCTAATCAGTATGCACTTGAAGTGCAATCATAGAGGAACATTTTGCTGCAAACTGCGCCTCCATAAGTGCCCGTAGAGCCGAGTTATGACAAATTTGCCAAGGAGACCTAAATCGGCCATTTTCTGAGATTTTGCCAAGGAGGGACCAAGGGAAAATGCTCAAAAAAGTAGGCCGACTATACGGGCTTCAAAAACACCCTGGCGCAAATCGCATCATCTCCTAATTAGTATGCACTTGAAGTGCAATCATACAGGAACATTTTGCTGCAAACTGCGCCTCCATAAGTGCCCGTAGAGCCGAGTTATGACAAATTTACCAAGGAGACCTAAATCGGCCATTTTCTGAGATTTTGTCAAGGGGGGACCAAGGGAAAATGCCCAAAAAAGTGGACCGACTATACGGGCTTCAAAAAGGCCCTGGCGCAAATCGTATCATCCCTTAATTAAAATGCACTTAATGTGCAATCATAGAGGAACATTTTGCTGCAAACTGCGCCTCCATAAGTGCCCGTAGAGCCGAGTTATGACAAATTTACCAAGGAGACCTAAAGCGGCCATTTTCTGAGATTTTGCCAAGGGGGGACCAAGTGAAAATGCCCAAAAACGTAGACTGACTATTCGGGCTTCAAAAACACCCTGGCGCAAACTGCATCATCTCTTAATTAGTATGCACTTAAAGTGCAATCATAGAGGAACATTTTGCTGCAAACTGCGCCTCCATAAGTGGCCGTAGAGCCGAGTTATGACAAATTTGCCAAGGAGACCTAAATCGGCCATTTTCTGAGATTTTGCCAAGGGGGGACCAAGGGCAAATGCTCAAAGAAGTAGGCCGACTATACGGGCTTCAAAAACACCCTGGCGCAAATCGCATCATCTCGTAATTAGTATGCACTTGAAGTGCAATCATACAGGAACATTTTGCTGCAAACTGCGCCTCCATAAGTGCCCGTAGAGCCAAGTTATGACAAATTTGCCAAGGAGACTTAAATCGGCCATTTTCGGAGATTTTGCCAAGGGGGGACCAAGGGAAAATACTCAAAAAAGTACGCCGACTATACGGGCTTCAAAAACACCCTGGCGCAAATCGCATCATCTCCTAATTAGTATGCACTTGAAGTGCAATCATAGAGGAACATTTTGCTGCAAACTGCGCCTCCATTAGTGCCCCTAGAGCCAAGTTATGACAAATTTACCAAGGAGACCTAAAGCGGCCGTTTTCTGAGATTTTGCCAAGGGGGGACCAAGGGAAAACACCCCAAAAAGTAGACCAACTATACGGGCTTCAAAAACACACTGGCGCAAATTGCATTATCTCCTAATTAGTATGCACTTAAAGTGCAATCATAGAGGAACATTTTGCTGCAAACTGCGCCTCCATAAGTGCGCGTAGAGCCGAGTTATGACAAATTTGCCAAGGAGACCTAAATCGGCCATTTTCGGACATTTTGCCAAGGGGGGACCAAGGAAAGATGCTTAAAAAAGTAGGCCACCTATACGGGCTTCAAAAACACCCTGGCGCAAATCGCATAATCTCCATATTTGTATGCACTTGAAGTGCAATCATAGAGGAACATTTTGCTGCAAACTGCGCCTCCATTAGTGCCCCTAGAGCCAAGTTATGACAAATTTACCAAGGAGACCTAAAGCGGCCATTTTCTGAGATTTTCCAAGGGGGCACCAAGGGAAAACACCCAAAAAAGTAGACCAACTATACGGGCTTCAAAAACACCCTAGCGCAAATTGCATCATCCCCTAATTAGTATGCACTTGAAGTGCAATCATAGAGGAACATTTTGCTGCAAACTGCGCCTCCATAAGTGCCCCTAGAGCCGAGTTATGACAAATTTGCCAAGGAGAACTAAATCGGCCATTTTCTGAAACTTTGCCAAGGGGGGACCAAGGGAAAATGCTCAAAAAAGTAGGCCGACTATACGGGCTTCAAAAACACCCTGGCGCAAATCGCATCATCTCCTAATTAGTATGCCCTTAAAGTGCAATCATAGAGGAACATTTTGCTGCAACTTGCGCCTCCATAAGTGCCCGTAGAGCCGAGTTATGACAAATTTGCCAAGGAGACCTAAATCGGCCATTTTCTGAGATTTTGCAAAGGGGGGACCAATAGAAAATACTCAAAAAAGTAGGCCGACTATACGGGCTTCAAAAACACCCTAGCGCAAATCGCATCATCTCGTAATTACTATGCGCTTGAAGTGCAATCATAGAGGAACATTTTGCTTCAAACTGCGCCTCCATAAGTGCCCCTAGAGCCAAGTTATGACTAATTTGCCAAGGAGACCTAAATCGGCCATTTTCGGAGATTTTGCCAAGGGGGGACCAAGGGAAAATGCTCAAAAACGTACGCCACCTATACGGGCTTCAGAAACACCCTGGCGCAAATCGCATAATCTCCTGATTAGTATGCACTTGAAGCGCAATCATAGAGGAACATTTTGCTGCAAACTGCGCCTCCATAAGTGCCCGTAGAGCAGAGTTATGACAAATTTGCCAAGGAGACCTAAATCAGCCATTTTCTGAGATTTTGCCAAAGGAGGACCAAGGGAAAATGCTCAAAAAAGTAGGCCACCTATACGGGCTTCAAAAACACCCTGGCGCAAATCGCATAATCTCTTAATTAGTATGCACTTGAAGTGCAATCATAGAGGAACATTTTGCTGCAAACTGCGCCTCCATAAGTGCCCGTAGAGCCGAGTTATGACAAATTTACCAAGGAGACCTAAATCGGAATTTTTCTGAGATTTTGCCAAGGGGGAACAAGGGAAAATGCTCAAAAAAGTAGGCCGACTATACGGGCTTCAAAAACACCCTGGCGCAAAATCGCATCATCTCCTTTTTTCTATGCACTTAAAGTGCAATCATAGAGGAACATTTTGCTGCAAACTGCGCCTCCATAAGTGCCCGTAGAGCCGATTGATGACAAATTTACCAAGGAGACCTAAAGCGGCCATTTTCTGAGATTTTGCCAAGGGGGGACCAAGGGAAAATGCCCAAAAAAGTATACCGACTATACGGGCTTCAAAAACTCCCTGGCGCAAATCGCATCATCTGCTAATTAGTATGCACTTGAAGTGCAATCATAGAGGAACATGTTGCTGCAAACTGCGCCTCCATAAGTGCCCGAGAGCCGAGTTATGACAAATTTGCCAAGGAGACCTAAATCGGCCATTTTCTGAGATTTTGCCAAGGGGGGACCAAGGGAAAATGCCCAAAAAAGTAGACCGACTATACGGGCTTCAAAATCACCCTGGCGCAAATCGCATGATCTCCTAATTAGTATGCACTTGAAGCGCAATCATAGAGGAACATGTTGCTGCAAACTGCGACTCCATAAGTTGCCTTAGAGCCGAGTTATGACAAATTTGCCAAGGAGACCTAAATCGGCCATTTTCTGAGATTTTGCCAAGGGGGGACCAAGGAAAAACGCTCAAAAAAGTAGGCCACCTATACGGGCTTCAAAAACACCCTGACGCAAATCGCATAATCTCCTAATTAGTATGCACTTGAAGTGCAATCATAGAGGAACATTTTGCTGCAAACTGCGCCTCCATAAGTGCCCGTAGAGCCGAGTTATGACAAATTTGCCAAAGAGACCTAAATGGGTTATTTTCTGAGATTTTGCCAAGGGGGGACCAAGGGAAAATGCTCAAAGAAGTAGGCCGACTATACGGGCTTCAAAAACACCCTGGCGCAAATCGCATCATCTCGTAATTAGTATGCACTTGAAGTGCAATCATAGAGAAACATTTTGCTGCAAACTGCGCCTCCATAAGTGCCCGTAGAGCCAAGTTATGACAAATTTGCCAAGGAGACTTAAATCGGCCATTTTCGGAGATTTTGCCAAGGGGGGACCAAGGGAAAATACTCAAAAAAGTAGGCCGACTATACGGGCTTCAAAAACACCCTGGCGCAAATCGCGTCATCTCCTAACTAGTATGCGCTTGAAGTGCAATCATAGAGGAACATTTTGCTGCAAACTGCGCCTCCATAAGTGCCCGTAGAGCCAAGTTATGACAAATTTGCCAAGGAGACTTAAATCGGCCATTTTCGGAGATTTTGCCAAGGGGGACCAAGGGAAAATGCTCAAGAAAAGTAGGCCACCTATACTGGCTTCAAAAACACCCTGGCGCAAATCGCATCATCTCCTAATTAGTATGCACTTGAAGTGCAATCATAGAGGAACATTTTGCTGCAAACTGCGCATCCATAAGTGCCCGTAGAGCCGAGTAATGACAAATTTGCCAAGGAGACCTAAATCGGCCATTTTCTGAGATTTTGCCAAGGGGGGACCAAGGGAAAATGCTCAAAAAAGTAGGCCGACTATACGGGCTTCAAAAACACCCTGGCGCAAATCGTATCATCTCCTAATTAGTATCCTCGTAAAGTGCAATCATAGAGGAACATTTTGCTGCAAACTGCGCCTCCATAAGTGGCCGTAGAGCCGAGTTATGACAAATTTGCCAAGGAGACCTAAATCGGCCATTTTCGGAGATTTTGCCAAGGGGGGACCAAGGGAAAATGCTCAAAAAAGTAGGCCGCCTATACCGGCTTCAAAAACACCCTGGCGCAAATCGCATCATCTCCTAATTAGCATGCACTTGAAGTGCAATCATAGAGAAACATTTTGCTGCAAACTGCGCCTCCATAAGTGCCGGTAGAGCCGAGTTATGACAAATTTGCCAAGGAGAACTAAATCGGCCATTTTCTGAGATTTTGCCAAGGGGGGGCCAAGGGAAAATGCTCAAAAAAGTAGGCCGGTTATACGGGCTTCAATAACACCCTGGCGCAAATCGCATCATCTCCTAATTAGTATGCACTTGAAGTGCAATCATAGAGGAACATTTTGCTGCAAACTGCGCCTCCATAAGTGCCCGTAGAGCCGAGTAATGACAAATTTGCCAAGGAGACCTAAATCGGCCATTTTCTGCGATTTTGCCAAGGGGGGACCAAGAGAAAATACTCAAAAAAGTAGGCCGATTATATGGGCTTGAAAAACACCCTGGCGCAAATCGCATCATCTCCTAATTAGTATGCGCTTGAAGTGCAATCATAGAGGAACATTTTGCTGCAAACTGCGCCTCCATAAGTGCCCGTAAAGCCAAACTATGACAAATTTGCCAAGGAGACCTAAATCGGCCATTTTCTGAGATTTTGCCAAGGGGGGACCAAGGGAAAATGCTCAAAAAAGTAGGCCGAATATACGGGCTTCAAAAACACCCTGGCGCAAATCGTATCATCTCTTAATTAAAATGCACTTAAAGTGCAATCATAGAGGAACATTTTCCTGCAAACTGCACCTCCATAAGTGCCCGTAGAGCCGAGTTATGACAAATTTGCCAAGAAGACCTAAATCGGCCATTTTCTGAGATTTTGCCAAGGGGGGACCAAGTGAAAATGCTCAAAAAAGTAGGCCGACTATACGGGATTAAAAAACAACCTGGCGCAAATCGCATCATCTCTTAAATAGTATGCACTTGAAGTTCAATCATACAGGAACATTTTGCTGCAAACTGCGCCTCCATAAGTGCCCGTAGAGCCGAGTTATGACAAATTTGCCAAGGAGACCTAAATGGGCCATTTTCTGAGATTTTGCCAAGGGGGGACCAAGGGAAAATGCTCAAAAAAGTAGGCCGCCTATACCGGCTTCAAAAACCCCCCTGGCGCAAATCGTATCATCTCTTAATTAAAATGCACTTAAAGTGCAATAATAGAGGAACATTTTGCTGCAAACTGCGCCTCCATAAGTGCCCGTAGAGTCGAATTATGACAAATTTACCAAGGAGACCTAAATCGGCCTTTTTCCGAGATTTTGCCAAGGGGGGACCAAGGGAAAATCCTCAAAAAAGTAGGCCGACTATACGGGCTTCAAAAACACCCTGGCGCAAATCGCATCATCTTCTAATTATCATGAACTTGAAGTGCTATCATAGAGGAAAATTTTGCTGCAAACTGCGCCTCCATAAGTGCCCGTAGAGCCGAGTTATGACAAATTTTCCAAGGAGACCTAAATCGGCCATTTTCTGAGATTTTGCCAAAGGGGGACCAAGGGAAAATGCTCAAAAAAGTAGGCCGACTATACGGTTTTCAAAAACACCCTGGCGCAAATCGCATCATCTCCTAATTAGCATGCACTTGAAGTGCAATCATAGAGAAACATTTTGCTGCAAACTGCGCCTCCATAAGTGCCGGTAGAGCCGAGTTATGACAAATTTGCCAAGGAGACCTAAATCGGCCATTTTCTGAGATTTTGCCAAGGGGGAGCCAAGGGAAAATGCTCAAAAAAGTAGGCCGACTATACGGGCTTCAATAACACCCTGGCGCAAATCGCATCATCTCTTAATTAGTATGCACTTGAAGTGCAATCATAGAGGAACATTTTGCTGCAAACTGCGCCTCCATAAGTGCCCGTAGAGCCGAGTTATGACAAATTTGCCAAGGAGACCTAAATCGGCCATTTTCTGAGATTTTGCCAAAAGGGGACCAAGGGAAAATGCTCAAAGAACAAGGCCGACTATACGGGCTTCAATAACACCCTGGCGCAAATCGCATCATCTCCTAATTAGTATGCACTTGAAGTGCAATCATAGAGGAACATTTTGCTGCAAACTGCGCCTCCATAAGTGCCCGTAGAGCCGAGTAATGACAAATTTGCCAAGGAGACCTAAATCGGCCATTTTCTGAGATTTTGCCAAGGGGGGACCAAGGGAAAATGCTCAAAAAAGTACGCCGACTATACGGGCTTCAAAAAGACCCTGGCGCAAATCGCATCATCTCTTTATCAGCATGCACTTGAAGTGCAATCATAGAGGAACATTTTGCTGCAAACTGCGCCTCCATAAGTGCCCGTAAAGCCAAACTATGACAAATTTGCCAAGGAGACCTAAATCGGCCATTTTCTGAGATTTTGCCAAGGGGGGACCAAGGGAAAATGCTCAAAAAAGTAGGCCGAATATACGGGCTTCAAAAACACCCTGGCGCAAATCGTATCATCTCTTAATTAAAATGCACTTAAAGTGCAATCATAGAGGAACATTTTCCTGCAAACTGCACCTCCATAAGTGCCCGTAGAGCCGAGTTATGACAAATTTGCCAAGAAGACCTAAATCGGCCATTTTCTGAGATTTTGCCAAGGGGGGACCAAGTGAAAATGCTCAAAAAAGTAGGCCGACTATACGGGATTAAAAAACAACCTGGCGCAAATCGCATCATCTCTTAAATAGTATGCACTTGAAGTTCAATCATACAGGAACATTTTGCTGCAAACTGCGCCTCCATAAGTGCCCGTAGAGCCGAGTTATGACAAATTTGCCAAGGAGACCTAAATGGGCCATTTTCTGAGATTTTGCCAAGGGGGGACCAAGGGAAAATGCTCAAAAAAGTAGGCCGCCTATACCGGCTTCAAAAACCCCCCTGGCGCAAATCGTATCATCTCTTAATTAAAATGCACTTAAAGTGCAATCATAGAGGAACATTTTGCTGCAAACTGCGCCTCCATAAGTGCCCGTAGAGTCGAATTATGACAAATTTACCAAGGAGACCTAAATCGGCCTTTTTCCGAGATTTTGCCAAGGGGGGACCAAGGGAAAATGCTGAAAAAAGTAGGCCGATTATACGGGCTTCAAAAACACCCTGGCGCAAATCGCATCATCTTCTAATTATCATGCACTTGAAGTGCTATCATAGAGGAACATTTTGCTGCAAACTGCGCCTCCATAAGTGCCCGTAGAGCCGAGTTATGACAAATTTTCCAAGGAGACCTAAATCGGCCATTTTCTGAGATTTTGCCAAGGGGGAGCCAAGGGAAAATGCTCAAAAAAGTAGGCCGACTATACGGGCTTCAATAACACCCTGGCGCAAATCGCATCATCTCCTAATTAGTATGCACTTGAAGTGCAATCATAGAGGAACATTTCGCTGCAAACTGCGCCTCCATAAGTGCCCGTAGAGCCGAGTAATGACAAATTTGCCAAGGAGACTTAAATCGGCCATTTTCTGCGATTTTGCCAAGGGGGGACCAAGAGAAAATACTCAAAAAAGTAGGCCGATTATATGGGCTTGAAAAACACCCTGGCGCAAATCGCATCATCTCCTAATTAGTATGCGCTTGAAGTGCAATCATAGAGGAACATTTTGCTGCAAACTGCGCCTCCATAAGTGCCCGTAAAGCCAAACTATGACAAATTTGCCAAGGAGACCTAAATCGGCCATTTTCTGAGATTTTGCCAAGGGGGACCAAGGGAAAATGCTCAAAAAAGTAGGCCGACTATACGGGCTTCAAAAAGACCCTGGCGCAAATCGCATCATCTCTTTATCAGCATGCACTTGAAGTGCAATCATAGAGGAACATTTTGCTGCAAACTGCGCCTCCATAAGTGCCCGTAGAGCCGAGATATGACAAATTTGCCACGGAGACCTAAATCGGCCATTTTCTGAGATTTTGCCAAGGGGGGACCAAGAGAAAATACTTAAAAAAAAGGCCGACTATACGGGCTTCAATAACACCCTGGCGCAAATCGCATCATCTCCTAATTAGTATGCACTTGAAGTGCAATCATAGAGGAACATTTTGCTGCAAACTGCGCCTCCATAAGTGCCCGTAGAGCCGAACTATGATAAATTTGCCAAGGAGACCTAAATCGGCCATTTTCTGAGATTTTGCAAAGGGAGGACCAAGGGAAAATGCTCAAAAAAGTAGGCTGAATATACAGGCTTCAAAAACACCTTGGCGCAAATGGCATCATCTCGTAATTAGTAATCACTTGAAGTGGTATCATAGAGAAACATTTTGCTGCAAACTGCGCCTCCATAAGTGCCCGTAGAGCCGAGTTATGACAAATTTGCCAAGGAGACCTAAATCGGCCATTTTCTGAGATTTTGCCAAGGGGGGACCAAGGGAAAATGCTCAAAAAAAAAGGCCGACTATACGGGCTTCAATAACACCCTGGCGCAAATCGCATCATCTCCTAATTAGTATGCACTTGAAGTGCAATCATAGAGGAACATTTTGCTGCAAACTGCGCCTCCATAAGTGCCCGTAGAGCCGAGTAATGACAAATTTGCCAAGGAGACCTAAATCGGCCATTTTCTGCGATTTTGCCAAGAGGGGACCAAGAGAAAATACTCAAAAAAGTAGGCCGATTATATGGGCTTGAAAAACACCCTGGCGCAAATCGCATCATCTTCTAAATAGTATGCGCTTGAAGTGCAATCATAGAGGAACATTTTGCTGCAAACTGCGCCTCCATAAGTGCCCGTAAAGCCAAACTATGACAAATTTGCCAAGGAGACCTAAATGGGCCATTTTCTGAGATTTTGCCAAGGGGGAACCAAGGGAAAATGCTCAAAAAAGTAGGCCGAATATACGGGCTTCAAAAACTCCCTGGCGCAAATCGTATCATCTCTTAATTAAAATGCACTTAAAGTGCAATCATAGAGGAACATTTTGCTGCAAACTGCGCCTCCATAAGTGCCCGTAGAGCCGAGTTATGACAAATTTACCAAGGAGACCTAAATCGGCCTTTTTCCGAGATTTTGCCAAGGGGGGACCAAGGGAAAATGCTCAAAAAAGTAGGCCGACTATACGGGCTTCAAAAACACCCTGGCGCAAATCGCATCATCTTCTAATTATCATGCACTTGAAGTGCAATCATAGAGGAATATTTTGCTGCAAACTGCGCCTCCATAAGTGCCCGTAGAGCCGAGTTATGACAAATTTGCCAAGGAGACCTAAATCGGCCATTTTCTGAGATTTTGCCAAGGGGGGACCAAGGGAAAATGCTCAAAAAAGTAGGCCGACTATACGTGCTTCAAAAACACCCTGGCGCAAATCGCATCATCTCCTAATTAGCATGCACTTGAAGTGCAATCATAGAGAAACATTTTGCTGCAAACTGCGCCTCCATAAGTGCCGGTAGAGCCGAGTTATGACAAATTTGCCAAGGAGACCTAAATCGGCCATTTTCTGAGATTTTGCCAAGGGGGGGCCAAGGGAAAATGCTCAAAAAAGTAGGCCGACTATACGGGCTTCAAAAACACCCTGGCGCAAATCGCATCATCTCCTAATTAGTATGCACTTGAAGTGCAATCATAGAGAAACATTTTGCTGCAAACTGCGCCTCTATAAGTGCCCGTAGAGCCGAGTTATGACAAATTTGCCAAGGAGACCTAAATCGGCCATTTTCTGAGATTTTGCCAAGGGGGGACCAAGTGAAAATGCTCAAAAAAGTAGGCCGACTATACGGGATTAAAAAACACCCTGGCGCAAATCGCATCATCTCGAAATTAGTATGCACTTGAAGTGCAATCATAGAGGAACATTTTGCTGCAAACTGCGCCTCCATAAGTGCCCGTAGAGCCGAGTTATGACAAATTTACCAAGGAGACCTAAATCGGCCTTTTTCCGAGATTTTGCCAAGGGGGGACCAAGGAAAAATGCTCAAAAAAGTAGGCCGACTATACGTGCTTCAAAAACACCCTGGCGCAAATCGCATCATCTCCTAATTAGCATGCACTTGAAGTGCAATCATAGAGGAACATTTTGCTGCAAACTGCGCCTCCATAAGTGCCCGTAGAGCCGAACTATGATAAATTTGCCAAGGAGACCTAAATCGGCCATTTTCTGAGATTTTGCAAAGGGAGGACCAAGGGAAAATGCTCAAAAAAGTAGGCTGAATATACAGGCTTCAAAAACACCTTGGCGCAAATGGCATCATCTCGTAATTAGTAATCACTTGAAGTGGTATCATAGAGAAACATTTTGCTGCAAACTGCGCCTCCATAAGTGCCCGTAGAGCCGAGTTATGACAAATTTGCCAAGGAGACCTAAATCGGCCATTTTCTGAGATTTTGCCAAGGGGGGACCAAGGGAAAATGCTCAAAAAAAAAGGCCGACTATACGGGCTTCAATAACACCCTGGCGCAAATCGCATCATCTCCTAATTAGTATGCACTTGAAGTGCAATCATAGAGGAACATTTTGCTGCAAACTGCGCCTCCATAAGTGCCCGTAGAGCCGAGTAATGACAAATTTGCCAAGGAGACCTAAATCGGCCATTTTCTGCGATTTTGCCAAGAGGGGACCAAGAGAAAATACTCAAAAAAGTAGGCCGATTATATGGGCTTGAAAAACACCCTGGCGCAAATCGCATCATCTTCTAATTAGTATGCGCTTGAAGTGCAATCATAGAGGAACATTTTGCTGCAAAGTGCGCCTCCATAAGTGCCCGTAAAGCCAAACTATGACAAATTTGCCAAGGAGACCTAAATGGGCCATTTTCTGAGATTTTGCCAAGGGGGAACCAAGGGAAAATGCTCAAAAAAGTAGGCCGAATATACGGGCTTCAAAAACTCCCTGGCGCAAATCGTATCATCTCTTAATTAAAATGCACTTAAAGTGCAATCATAGAGGAACATTTTGCTGCAAACTGCGCCTCCATAAGTGCCCGTAGAGCCGAGTTATGACAAATTTACCAAGGAGACCTAAATCGGCCTTTTTCCGAGATTTTGCCAAGGGGGGACCAAGGGAAAATGCTCAAAAAAGTAGGCCGACTATACGAGCTTCAAAAACACCCTGGCGCAAATCGCATCATCTTCTAATTATCATGCACTTGAAGTGCAATCATAGAGGAATATTTTGCTGCAAACTGCGCCTCCATAAGTGCCCGTAGAGCCGAGTTATGACAAATTTGCCAAGGAGACCTAAATCGGCCATTTTCTGAGATTTTGCCAAGGGGGGACCAAGGGAAAATGCTCAAAAAAGTAGGCCGACTATACGTGCTTCAAAAACACCCTGGCGCAAATCGCATCATCTCTTAATTAGCATGCACTTGAAGTGCAATCATAGAGAAACATTTTGCTGCAAACTGCGCCTCCATAAGTGCCGGTAGAGCCGAGTTATGACAAATTTGCCAAGGAGACCTAAATCGGCCATTTTCTGAGATTTTGCCAAGGGGGGGCCAAGGGAAAATGCTCAAAAAAGTAGGCCGACTATACGGGCTTCAAAAACACCCTGGCGCAAATCGCATCATCTCCTAATTAGTATGTACTTGAAGTGCAATCATAGAGAAACATTTTGCTGCAAACTGCGCCTCTATAAGTGCCCGTAGAGCCGAGTTATGACAAATTTGCCAAGGAGACCTAAATCGGCCATTTTCTGAGATTTTGCCAAGGGGGGACCAAGTGAAAATGCTCAAAAAAGTAGGCCGACTATACGGGATTAAAAAACACCCTGGCGCAAATCGCATCATCTCGTAATTAGTATGCACTTGAAGTGCAATCATAGAGGAACATTTTGCTGCAAACTGCGCCTCCATAAGTGCCCGTAGAGCCGAGTTATGACAAATTTACCAAGGAGACCTAAATCGGCCTTTTTCCGAGATTTTGCCAAGGGGGGACCAAGGGAAAATGCTCAAAAAAGTAGGCCGAATATACGGGCTTCCAAAACACCCTGGCGCAAATCGCATCATCTCCTAATTAGCATGCACTTGAAGTGCAATCATAGAGGAACATTTTGCTTCAAACTGCGCCTCCATAAGTGCCCGTAGAGCCGAGTTATGACAAATTTGCCAAGGAGACCTAAATCGGCCATTTTCTGAGATTTTGCCAAGGGGGGGCCAAGGGAAAATGCTCAAAAAAGTAGGCCGAATATACGGGCTTCAAATACACCCTGGCGCAAATCGCATCATCTCCTAATTAGTATGCACTTGAAGTGCAATCATAGAGGAACATTTTCCTTCAAACTGCGCCTCCATAAGTGCCCGTAGAGCCGAGTTATGACAAATTTGCCAAGGAGACCTAAATCGGCCATTTTCTGAGATTTTGCCAAGGGGGGACCAAGGGAAAATGCTCAAAAAAGTAGGCCGACTATACGTGCTTAAAAAACACCCTGGCGCAAATCGCATCATCTCCTAATTAGCATGCACTTGAAGTGCAATCATAGAGGAACATTTTGCTTCAAACTGCGCCTCCATAAGTGCCCGTAGAGCCGAGTTATGACAAATTTGCCAAGGAGACCTAAATCGGCCATTTTCTGAGATTTTGCCAAGGGGGGACCAAGGGAAAATGCTCAAAAAAGTAGGCCGACTATACGGGCTTCAAAAACACCCTGGCGGAAATCGCATTATCTCCTAATTAGTATGCACTTGAAGTGCAATCATAGAGAAACATTTTGCTGCAAACTGCGCCTCCATAAGTGCCGGTAGAGCCGAGTTATGACAAATTTGCCAAGGAGACCTAAATCGGCCATTTTCTGAGATTTTGCCAAGGGGGGGCCAAGGGAAAATGCTCAAAAAAGTAGGCCGAATATACGGGCTTCAAATACACCCTGGCGCAAATCGCATCATCTCCTAATTAGTATGCACTTGAAGTGCAATCATAGAGGAACATTTTGCTGCAAACTGCGCCTCCATAAGTGCCCGTAGAGCCGAGTAATGACAAATTTGCCAAGGAGACCTAAATCGGCCATTTTCTGAGATTTTGCCAAGGGAGGACCAAGGGAAAATGCTCAAAAAAGTAGGCCGACTATACGTGCTTCAAAAACACCCTGGCGCAAATCGCATCATCTCCTAATTAGCATGCACTTGAAGTGCAATCATAGAGGAACATTTTGCTGCAAACTGCGCCTCCATAAGTGCCGGTAGAGCCGAGTTATGACAAATTCGCCAAGGAGACCTAAATCGGCCATTTTCTGAGATTTAGCCAAGGGGGGGCCAAGGGAAAATGCTCAAAAAAGTAGGCCGAATATACGGGCTTCAAATACACCCTGGCGCAAATCGCATCATCTCCTAATTAGTATGCACTTGAAGTGCAATTATAGAGGAACATTTTGCTTCAAACTGCGCCTCCATAAGTGCCCGTAGAGCCGAGTTATGACAAATTTGCCAAGGAGACCTAAATCGGCCATTTTCTGAGATTTTGCCAAGGGGGGACCAAGGGAAAATGCTCAAAAAAGTAGGCCGACTATACGTGCTTCAAAAACACCCTGGCGCAAATCGCATCATCTCCTAATTAGGATGCACTTGAAGTGCAATCATAGAGAAACATTTTGCTGCAAACTGCGCCTCCATAAGTGCCCGTAGAGCCGAGTTATGACAAATTTGCCAAGGAGACCTAAATCGGCCATTTTCTGAGATTTTGCCAAGGGGGGGCCAAGGGAAAATGCTCAAAAAAGTAGGCCGACTATACGGGCTTCAAAAACACCCTGGCGCAAATCGCATTATCTCCTAATTAGTATGCACTTGAAGTGCAATCGTAGAGAAACATTTTGCTGCAAACTGCGCCTCCATAAGTGCCCCTAGAGCCGAGTTATGACAAATTTGCCAAGGAGACCTAAATCGGCCATTTTCTGAGATTTTGCCAAAAGGGGACCAAGGGAAAATGCTCAAAGAACAAGGCCGACTATACGGGCTTCAAAAAAACCCTGGCACAAACCGCTTCATCTCTTAATTAGTATGCACTTGAAGTGCAATCATAGAGGAACATTTTGCTGCAAACTGCGCCTCCATAAGTGCCCGTAGAGCCGAGTTATGACAAATTTGCCAAGGAGACCTAAATCGGCCATTTTCTGAGATTTTGCCAAGGGGGGACCAAGGGAAAATGCTCAAAAAAGTAGGCCGACTATACGGGCTTCAAAAACACCCTGGCGCAAATCGCATCATCTCCTAATTAGTATGCACTTGAAGTGCAATCATAGAGAAACATTTTGCTGCAAACTGCGCCTCCATAAGTGCCCGTAGAGCCGAGTTATGACAAATTTGCCAAGGAGACCTAAATCGGCCATTTTCTGAGATTTTGCCAAGGGGGGGCCAAGGGAAAATGCTCAAAAAAGTAGGCCGACTATACGGGCTTCAAAAACACCCTGGCGCAAATCGCATCATCTCCTAATTAGTATGCACTTGAAGTGCAATCATAGAGAAACATTTTGCTGCAAACTGCGCCTCCATAAGTGCCCGTAGAGCCGAGTTATGACCAATTTACCAAGGACACCTACATCGGCAATTTTCTGAGATTTTGCCAAGGGGGGACCAAGGGAAAATGCTCAAAAAAGTAGGCCGACTATACGGGCTTCAAAAAGACCCTGCCCCAAAAGCATCATCTCCTTATCAGCATGCACTTGAAGTGCAATCATAGAGGAACATTTTCCTGCAAACTGCGCCTCCATAAGTGCCCGTAGAGCCGAGATATGACAAATTTGCCAAGGAGACCTAAATCGGCCATTTTCTGAGATTTTGCCAAGGGAGGACCAAGGGAAAATGCTCAAAAAAGTAGGTTGAATATACAGGCTTCAAAAACACCTTGGCGCAAATCGCATCATCTCGTAATTAGTAACCACTTGAAGTGCAATCATAGAGAAACATTTTGCTGCAAACTGCGCCTCCATAAGTGCCCGTAGAGCTGAGTTATGACAAATTTGCCAAGGAGACCTAAATCGGCCATTTTCTGAGATTTTGCCAAGGGGGGGCCAAGGGAAAATGCTCAAAAAAGTAGGCCGACTATACGGGCTTCAAAAACACCCTGGCGCAAATCGCATCATCTCCTAATTAGTATGCACTTGAAGTGCAATCATAGAGAAACAGTTTGCTGCAAACTGCGCCTCCATAAGTGCCCGTAGAGCCGAGTTATGACAAATTTGCCAAGGAGACCTAAATCGGCCATTTTCTGAGATTTTGCCAAGGGGGGACCAAGTAAAAATGCTCAAAAAAGTAGGCCGACTATATGGGATTAAAAAACACCCTGGCGCAAATCGCATCATCTCGTAATTAGTATGCACTTGAAGTGCAATCATAGAGGAACATTTTGCTGCAAACTGCGCCTCCATAAGTGCCCGTAGAGCCGAGTTATGACAAATTTACCAAGGAGACCTAAATCGGCCTTTTTCCGAGATTTTGCCAAGGGGGGACCAAGGGAAAATGCTCAAAAAAGTAGGCCGAATATACGGGCTTCAAAAACAACCTGGCGCAAATCGCATCATCTCCTAATTAGTATGCACTTGAAGTTCAATCATAGAGAAACATTTTGCTGCAAACTGCGCCTCCATAAGTGCTCGTAGAGCCGAGTTATGACAAATTTGCCAAGGAGACCTAAAACGGCCATTTTCTGAGATTTTGCCAAGGGGGGACCAAGGGAAAATGCTCAAAAAAGTAGGCCGACTATACGGGCTTCAAAAACACCCTGGCGCAAATCGCATCATCTCCTAATTAGTATGCACTTGAAGTGCAGTCATAGAGAAACATTTTGCTGCAAACTGCGCCTCCATAAGTGCCGGTAGAGCCGAGTTATGACAAATTTGCCAAGGAGACCTAAATCGGCCATTTTCTGAGATTTTGCCAAGGGGGGGCCAAGGGAAAATGCTCAAAAAAGTAGGCCGAATATACGGGCTTCAAATACACCCTGGCGCAAATCGCATCATCTCCTAATTAGTATGCACTTGAAGTGCAATCATAGAGGAACATTTTGCTTCAAACTGCGCCTCCATAAGTGCCCGTAGAGCCGAGTTATGACAAATTTGCCAAGGAGACCTAAATCGGCCATTTTCTGAGATTTTGCCAAGGGGGGACCAAGGGAAAATGCTTAAAAAAGTAGGCCGACTATACGGGCTTGAAAAACACCCTGGCGGAAATCGCATCATCTTCTAATTAGTATGCACTTGAAGTGCAATCATAGAGAAACATTTTGCTGCAAACTGCGCCTCCATAAGTGCCCGTAGAGCCGAGATATGACAAATTTGCCAAGGAGACCTAAATCGGCCATTTTGCCAAGGGGGGACCAAGAGAAAATACTCAAAAAAAAGGCCGACTATACGGGCTTCAATAACACCCTGGCGCAAATCGCATCATCTCCTAATTAGTATGCATTTGAAGTGCAATCATAGAGGAACATTTTGCTGCAAACTGCGCCTCCATAAGTGCCCGTAGAGCCGAAGTATGACAAATTTGCCAAGGAGATCTAAATCGGCCATTTTCTGAGATTTTGCCAACGGAGGACCAAGGGAAAATGCTCAAAAAAGTAGGCTGAATATACAGGCTTCAAAAACACCTTGGCGCAAATCGCATCATCTCGTAATTAGTAACCACTTGAAGTGCAATCATAGAGAAACATTTTGCTGCAAACTGCGCCTCCATAAGTGCCCGTAGAGCCGAGTTATGACAAATTTGCCAAGGAGACCTAAATCGGCCATTTTCTGAGATTTTGCCAAGGGGGGACCAAGGGAAAATGCTCAAAAAAAAAGGCCGACTATACGGGCTCAATAACACCCTGGCGCAAATCGCATCATCTCCTAATTAGTATGCACTTGAACTGCAATCATAGAGGAACATTTTGCTGCAAACTGCGCCTCCATAAGTGCCCGTAGAGCCGAGTTATGACAAATTTGCCAAGGAGACCTAAATCGGCCATTTTCTGAGATTTTGCCAAGGGGGGACCAAGGGAAAATGTTAAAAAAAAAGGCCGACTATACGGGCTCAATTACACCCTGGCGCAAATCGCATCATCTCCTAATTAGTATGCACTTGAAGTGCAATCATAGAGGAACATTTTGCTGCAAACTGCGCCTCCATAAGTGCCCGTAAAGCCAAACTATGACAAATTTGCCAAGGGGACCTAAGATTTTGCCAAGGGGGGACCAAGGGAAAATGCTCAATAAAGTAGGCTAAATATACAGGCTTCAAAAACACCTTGGCGCAAATCGCATCATCTCCTAATTAGTATCCTCTTGAAGTGCAATCATAGAGAAACATTTTGCTGCAAACTGTGCCTGCATAAGTGCCCGTAGAGCCGAGTTATGACAAATTTGCCAAGGAGACCTAAATCGGCCATTTTCTGAAATTTTGCCAAGGGGGGGCCAAGGGAAAATGCTCAAAAAAGTAGGCCGACTATACGGGCTTGAAAAACACCCTGGCGCAAATCGCATCATCTCCTAATTAGTATGCACTTGAAGTCCAATCATAGAGAAACATTTTGCTGCAAACTGCGCCTCCATAAGTGCTCGTAGAGCCGAGTTATGACAAATTTGCCAAGGAGACCTAAATCGGCCATTTTCTCAGATTTTGCCAAGGGGGGGCCAAGGGAAAATGCTCAAAAAAGTAGGCCGACTATACGGGCTTGAAAAACACCCTGGCGCAAATCGCATCATCTCCTAATTAGTATGCACTTGAAGTGCAATCATAGAGAAACATTTTGCTGCAAACTGCGCCTCCATAAGTGCCCGTAGAGCCGAGTTATGACAAATTTGCCAAGGAGACCTAAATCGGCCATTTTCTGAGATTTTGCCAAGGGGGGACCAACTGAAAATGCTCAAGAAAGTAGGCCGACTATACCGGATTAAAAAACACCCTGGCGCAAATCGCATCATCTCTTAATTAGTATGCACTTGAAGTTCAATCATACAGGAACATTTTGCTGCAAACTGCGCCTCCATAAGTGCCCGTAGAGCCAAGTTATGACAAATTTGCCAAGGAGACCTAAATCGGCCATTTTCTGAGATTTTGCCAAGGGGGGACCAAGGGAAAATGCTCAAAAAAGTAGGCCGACTATACGGGCTTCAAAAACACCCTGGCGCAAATCGCATCATCTCCTAATTAGTATGCACTTGAAGTGCAATCATAGAGAAACATTTTGCTGCAAACGGCGCCTCCATAAGTGCCCGTAGAGCCGAGTTATGACAAATTTGCCAAGGAGACCTAAATCGGCCATTTTCTGAAATTTTGCCAAAAGGGGACCAAGGAAAAATGCTCAAAAAAGTAGGCCGACTATACGGGCTTCAAAAACACCCCGGCGCAAATCGCATCATCTCCTAATTAGTATGCACTTGAAGTGCAATCATAGAGAAACATTTTGCTGCAAGCTGCGCCTCCATAAGTGCCCGTAGAGCCGAGTTATGACAAATTTGCCAAGGAGACCTAAATCGGCCATTTTCTGAGATTTTGCCAAGGGGGGACCAAGGGAAAATGCTCAAAAAAGTAGGCCGACTATACGGGCTTCAAAAACACCCTGGCGCAAATCGCATCATCTCCTAATTAGTATGCACTTGAAGTGCAATCATAGAGAAACATTTTGCTGCAAACTGCGCCTCCATAAGTGCCCGTAGAGCCGAGTTATGACAAATTTGCCAAGGAGACCTAAATCGGCCATTTTCTGAAATTTTGCCAAAAGGGGACCAAGGAAAAATGCTCAAAAAAGTAGGCCGACTATACGGGCTTCAAAAACATCCTGGCGCAAATCGCATCATCTCCTAATTAGTATGCACTTGAAGTGCAATCATAGAGAAACATTTTGCTGCAAACTGCGCCTCCATAAGTGCCCGTAGAGCCGAGTTATGACAAATTTGCCAAGGAGACCTAAATCGGCCATTTTCTGAGATTTTGCCAAGGGGGGACCAAGTAAAAATGCTCAAAAAAGTAGGCCGACTATACCGGATTAAAAAACACCCTGGCGCAAATCGCATCATCTCCTAATTAGTATGCAATTAAAGTTCAATCATACAGGAACATTTTGCTGCAAACTGCGCCTCCATAAGTGCCGGTAAAGCCGAGTTATGACAAATTTGCCAAGGAGACCTAAATCGGCCATTTTCTGAGATTTTGCCAAGGGGGGACCAATGGAAAATGCTCAAAAAAGAAGGCCGACTATACGGGCTTCAAAAACACCCTGGCGCAAATCGCATCATCTCCTATTTAGTATGCACTTGAAGTGCAATCATAGAGAAACATTTTGCTGCAAACTGCGCCTCCATAAGTGCCCGTAGAGCCGAGTTATGACAAATTTGCCAAGGAGACCTAAATCGGCCATTTTCTGAGATTTTGCCAAAAGGGGACCAAGGGAAAATGCTCAAAAAAGTAGGCCGACTATACGGGCTTCAAAAACACCCTGGCGCAAATCGCATCATCTCCTAACTAGTATGCACTTGAAGTGCAATCATAGAGAAACATTTTGCTGCAAACTGCGCCTCCATAAGTGCCCGTAGAGCCGAGTTATGACAAATTTGCCAAGGAGACCTAAATCGGCCATTTTCTGAGATTTTGCCAAGGGGGGACCAAGTGAAAATGCTCAATAAAGTAGGCCGACCATGCGGGATTAAAAAACACCCTGGCGCAAATCGCATCATCTCCTAATTAGTATGCACTTGAAGTTCAATCATACAGGAACATTTTGCTGCAAACTGCGCCCCCATAAGTGCCCGTAGAGCCGAGTTATGACAAATTTGCCAAGGAGACGTAAATCGGCCATTTTCTGAGATTTTGCCAAGGGGGGACCAAGGGAAAATGCTCAAAAAAGTAGGCCGACTATACGGGCTTCAAAAACACCCTGGCGCAAATCGCATCATCTCCTAATTAGTATGCGCTTGAAGTGCAATCATAGAGAAACATTTTGCTGCAAACTGCGCCTCCATCAGTGCCCGTAGAGCCGAGTTATGACAAATTTGCCAAGGAGACCTAAATCGGCCATTTTCTGAGATTTTTGCTAAAAGGGGACCAAGGGAAAATGCTCAAAAAAGTAGGCCGACTATACGGGCTTCAAAAACACCCTGGCGCAAATCGCATCATCTCCTAATTAGTATGCACTTGAAGTGCAATCATAGAGAAACATTTTGCTGCAAACTGCGCCTCCATAAGTGCCCGTAGAGCCGAGTTATGACAAATTTGCCAAGGAGACCTAAATCGGCCATTTTCTGAGATTTTGCCAAGGGGGGACCCAGTGAAAATGCTCAAAAAAGTAGGCCGACTATACGGGATTAAAAAACACCCTGGCGCAAATCGCATCATCTCCTAATTAGTATGCACTTGAAGTGCAATCATAGAGAAACATTTTGCTGCAAACTGCGCCTCCATAAGTGCCGGTAGAGCCGAGTTATGACAAATTTGCCAAGGAGACCTAAATCGGCCATTTTCTGAGATTTTGCCAAGGGGGGACCAAGTGAAAATGCTCAAAAAAGTAGGCCGACTATACCGGATTAAAATACACCCTGGCGCAAATCGCATCATCTCCTAATTAGTATGCACTTGAAGTTCAATCATACAGGAACATTTTGCTGCAAACTGCGCCTCCATAAGTGCCGGTAAAGCCGAGTTATGACAAATTTGCCAAGGAGACCTAAATCGGCCATTTTCTGAGATTTTGCCAAGGGGAGACCAAGGGAAAATGCTCAAAAAAGTAGGCCGACTATACGGGCTTCAAAAACACCCTGGCGCAAATCGCATCATCTCCTAATTAGTATGCACTTGAAGTGCAATCATAGAGAAACATTTTGCTGCAAACTGCGCCTCCATAAGTGCCCGTAGAGCCGAGTTATGACAAATTTGCCAAGGAGACCTAAATCGGCCATTTTCTGAGATTTTGCCAAAAGGGGACCAAGGGAAAATGCTCAAAAAAGTAGGCCGACTATACGGGCTTGAAAAACACCCTGGCGCAAATCGCATCATCTCCTAATTAGTATGCACTTGAAGTGCGATCATAGAGAAACATTTTGCTGCAAACTGCGCCTCCATAAGTGCCTGTAGAGCCGAGTTATGACAAATTTGCCAAGGAGACCTAAATCGGCCATTTTCTGAGATTTTGCCAATGGGGGGACCAAGTGAAAATGCTCAAGAAAGTAGGCCGACTATACCGGATTAAAAAACACCCTGGCGCAAATCGCATCATCTCTTAATTAGTATGCACTTGAAGTTCAATCATACAGGAACATTTTGCTGCAAACTGCGCCTCCATAAGTGCCCGTAGAGCCGAGTTATGACAAATTTGCCAAGGAGACCTAAATCGGCCATTTTCTGAGATTTTGCCAAGGGGGGACCAAGGGAAAATGCTCAAAAAAGTAGGCCGAATATACGGGCTTCAAAAACACCCTGGCGCAAATCGCATCATCTCCTTACTAGTATGCACTTGAAGTGCAATCATAGAGAAACATTTTGCTGCAAACTGCGCCTCCATAAGTGCCCGTAGAGCCGAGTTATGACAAATTTGCCAAGGAGACCTAAATCGGCCATTTTCTGAGATTTTGCCAAAAGGGGACCAAGGGAAAATGCTCAAAAAAGTAGGCCGACTATACGGGCTTCAAAAACATCCTGGCGCAAATCGCATCATCTCCTAATTAGTATGCACTTGAAGTGCAATCATAGAGAAACATTTTGCTGCAAACTGCGCCTCCATAAGTGCCCGTAGAGCCGAGTTATGACAAATTTGCCAAGGAGACCTAAATCGGCCATTTTCTGAGATTTTGCCAAGGGGGGACCAAGGGAAAATGCTCAAAAAAAAAGGCCGACTATACGGGATAAAAAAACACCCTGGCGCAAATCGCATCATCTCCTAATTAGTATGCACTTGAAGTGCAATCATAGAGAAACATTTTGCTGCAAACTGCGCCTCCATAAGTGCCCGTAGAGCCGAGTTATGACAAATTTGCCAAGGAGACCTAAATCGGCCATTTTCTGAGATTTTGCCAAAAGGGGACCAAGGGAAAATGCTCAAAAAAGTAGGCCGACTATACGGGCTTGAAAAACACCCTGGCGCAAATCGCATCATCTCCTAATTAGTATGCACTTGAAGTGCGATCATAGAGAAACATTTTGCTGCAAACTGCGCCTCCATAAGTGCCCGTAGAGCCGAGTTATGACAAATTTGCCAAGGAGACCTAAATCGGCCATTTTCTGAGATTTTGCCAATGGGGGGACCAAGTGAAAATGCTCAAGAAAGTAGGCCGACTATACCGGATTAAAAAACACCCTGGCGCAAATCGCATCATCTCTTAATTAGTATGCACTTGAAGTTCAATCATACAGGAACATTTTGCTGCAAACTGCGCCTCCATAAGTGCCCGTAGAGCCGAGTTATGACAAATTTGCCAAGGAGACCTAAATCGGCCATTTTCTGAGATTTTGCCAAGGGGGGACCAAGGGAAAATGCTCAAAAAAGTAGGCCGAATATACGGGCTTCAAAAACACCCTGGCGCAAATCGCATCATCTCCTTACTAGTATGCACTCTAAGTGCAATCATAGAGAAACATTTTGCTGCAAACTGCGCCTCCATAAGTGCCCGTAGAGCCGAGTTATGACAAATTTGCCAAGGAGACCTAAATCGGCCATTTTCTGAGATTTTGCCAAAAGGGGACCAAGGGAAAATGCTCAAAAAAGTAGGCCGACTATACGGGCTTCAAAAACATCCTGGCGCAAATCGCATCATCTCCTAATTAGTATGCACTTGAAGTGCAATCATAGAGAAACATTTTGCTGCAAACTGCGCCTCCATAAGTGCCGGTAGAGCCGAGTTATGACAAATTTGCCAAGGAGACCTAAATCGGCCATTTTCTGAGATTTTGCCAAGGGGGGACCAAGTGAAAATGCTCAAAAAAGTAGGCCGACTATACCGGATTAAAATACACCCTGGCGCAAATCGCATCATCTCCTAATTAGTATGCACTTGAAGTTTAATCATACAGGAACATTTTGCTGCAAACTGCGCCTCCATAAGTGCCGGTAAAGCCGAGTTATGACAAATTTGCCAAGGAGACCTAAATCGGCCATTTTCTGAGATTTTGCCAAGGGGAGACCAAGGGAAAATGCTCAAAAAAGTAGGCCGACTATACGGGCTTCAAAAACACCCTGGCGCAAATCTCATCATCTCCTAATTAGTATGCACTTGAAGTGCAATCATAGAGAAACATTTTGCTGCAAACTGCGCCTCCATAAGTGCCCGTAGAGCCGAGTTATGACAAATTTGCCAAGGAGACCTAAATCGGCCATTTTCTGAGATTTTGCCAAAAGGGGACCAAGGGAAAATGCTCAAAAAAGTAGGCCGACTATACGGGCTTCAAAAACATCCTGGCGCAAATCGCATCATCTCCTAATTAGTATGCACTTGAAGTGCAATCATAGAGAAACATTTTGCTGCAAACTGCGCCTCCATAAGTGCCGGTAGAGCCGAGTTATGACAAATTTGCCAAGGAGACCTAAATCGGCCATTTTCTGAGATTTTGCCAAGGGGGGACCAAGTGAAAATGCTCAAAAAAGTAGGCCGACTATACCGGATTAAAATACACCCTGGCGCAAATCGCATCATCTCCTAATTAGTATGCACTTGAAGTTCAATCATACAGGAACATTTTGCTGCAAACTGCGCCTCCATAAGTGCCGGTAAAGCCGAGTTATGACAAATTTGCCAAGGAGACCTAAATCGGCCATTTTCTGAGATTTTGCCAAGGGGAGACCAAGGGAAAATGCTCAAAAAAGTAGGCCGACTATACGGGCTTCAAAAACACCCTGGCGAAAATCTCATCATCTCCTAATTAGTATGCACTTGAAGTGCAATCATAGAGAAACATTTTGCTGCAAACTGCGCCTCCATAAGTGCCCGTAGAGCCGAGTTATGACAAATTTGCCAAGGAGACCTAAATCGGCCATTTTCTGAGATTTTGCCAAAAGGGGACCAAGGGAAAATGCTCAAAAAAGTAGGCCGACTATACGGGCTTCAAAAACACCCTGGCGCAAATCGCATCATCTCATAATTAGTATGCACTTGAAGTGCAATCATAGAGAAACATTTTGCTGCAAACTGCGCCTCCATAAGTGCCCGTAGAGCCGAGTTATGACAAATTTGCCAAGGAGACCTAAATCGGTCATTTTCTGAGATTTTGCCAAAGGGGGACTAAGTGAAAATGCTCAAAAAAGTAGGCCGACTATACGGCATTCAAAAACACCCTGGCGCAAATCGCATCATCTCCTAATTAGTATGCACTTGAAGTTCAATCATACAGGAACATTTTGCTGCAAACTGCGCCTCCATAAGTGCCCGTAGAGCCGAGTTATGACAAATTTGCCAAGGAGACCTAAATCGGCCATTTTCTGAGATTTTGCCAATGGGGGACCAAGGGAAAATGCTCAAAAAAGTAGGCCGACTATACGGGCTTCAAAAACACCCTGGCGCAAATCGCATCATCTCCTAATTAGTATGCACTTGAAGTGCAATCATAGAGAAACATTTTGCTGCAAACTGCGCCTCCATAAGTGCCCGTAGAGCCGAGTTATGACAAATTTGCCAAGGAGACCTAAATCGGCCATTTTCTGAGATTTTGCCAAAAGGGGACCAAGGGAAAATGCTCAAAAAAGTAGGCCGACTATACGGGCTTCAAAAACACCCTGGCGCAAATCGCATCATCTCCTAATTAGTATGCACTTGAAGTGCAATCATAGAGAAACATTTTGCTGCAAACTGCGCCTCCATAAGTGCCCGTAGAGCCGAGTTATGACAAATTTGCCAAGGAGACCTAAATCGGCCATTTTCTGAGATTTTGCCAAAAGGGGACCAATGCAAAATGCTCAAAAAAGCAGGCCGACTATACGGGCTTCAAAAACATCCTGGCGCAAATCGCATCATCTCCTCATTAGTATGCACTTGAAGTGCAATCATAGAGAAACATTTTGCTGCAAACTGCGCCTCCATAAGTGCCCGTAGAGCCGAGTTATGACAAATTTGCCAAGGAGACCTAAATCGGCCATTTTCTGAGATTTTGCCAAGGGGGGACCAAGTGAAAATGCTCAAAAAAGTAGGCCGACTATACCGGATTAAAAAACACCCTGGCGCAAATCGCATCATCTCCTAATTAGTATGCACTTAAAGTGCAATCATACAGGAACATTTTGCTGCAAACTGCGCCTCCATAAGTGCCAGTAAAGCCGAGTTATGACAAATTTGCCAAGGAGACCTAAATCGGCCATTTTCTGAGATTTTGCCAAGGGGAGACCAAGGGAAAATGCTCAAAAAAGTAGGCCGACTATACGGGCTTCAAAAACACCCTGGCGCAAATCGCATCATCTCCCAATTAGTATGCACTTGAAGTGCAATCATAGAGAAACATTTTGCTGCAAACTGCGCCTCCATAAGTGCCCGTAGAGCCAAGTTATGACAAATTTGCCAAAGAGACCTAAATCGGCCATTTTCTGAGATTTTGCCAAAAAGGGGACCAAGGGAAAATGCTCAAAAAAGTAGGCCGACTATACGGGCTTCAAAAACACCCTGGCGAAAATCGCATCATCTCCTAATTAGTATGCACTTCAAGTACAATCATAGAGGAACATTTTGCTGCAAACTGCGCCTCCATAAGTGCCCGTAGAGCCGAGTTATGACAAATTTGCCAAGGAGACCTTAATCGGCCATTTTCTGAGATTTTGCCAAGGGGCGACCAAGTGAAAATGCTCAAAAAAGTAGGCTGACTATACGGGATTAAAAAACACCCTGGCTCAAATCGCATCATCTCCTAATTAGTATGCACTTGAAGTTCAATCATACAGGAACATTTTGCTGCAAACTGCGCCTCCATAAGTGCCCGTAGAGCCGAGTTATGACAAATTTGCCAAAGAGACCTAAATCGGCCATTTTCTGAGATTTTGCCAAAAGGGGACCAAGGGAAAATGCTCAAAAAAGTAGGCCGACTATACGGGCTTCAAAAACACCCTGGCGAAAATCGCATCATCTCCTAATTAGTATGCACTTCAAGTGCAATCATAGAGAAACATTTTGCTGCAAACTGCGCCTCCATAAGTGCCCGTAGAGCCGAGTTATGACAAATTTGCCAAGGAGACCTAAATCGGCCATTTTCTGAGATTTTGCCAAGGGGGGACCAAGTGAAAATGCTCAAAAAAGTAGGCCGACTATACGGGATTAAAAAACACCCTGGCGCAAATCGCATCATCTCCTAATTAGTATGCACTTGAAGTTCAATCATACAGGAACATTTTGCTGCAAACTGCGCCTCCATAAGTGCCCGTAGAGCCGAGTTATGACAAATTTGCCAAGGAGACCTAAATCGGCCATTTTCTGAGATTTTGCCAAGGGGGGACCAAGGGAAAATGCTCAAAAAAGTAGGCCGACTATACGGGCTTCAAAAACACCCTGGCGCAAATTGCATCATCTCCTAATTAGTATGCACTTGAAATGCAATCATAGAGAAACATTTTGCTGCAAACTGCGCCTCCATAAGTGCCCGTAGAGCCGAGTTATGACAAATTTGCCAAGGAGACCTAAATCGGCCATTTTCTGAGATTTTGCAAAAACGGGACCAAGGGAAAATGCTCAAAGAACAAGGCCGACTATACGGGCTTCAAAAACACCCTGGCGCAAATTGCATCATCTCCTAATTAGTATGCACTTGAAGTGCAATCATAGAGAAACATTTTGCTGCAAACTGCGCCTCCATAAGTGCCCGTAGAGCCGAGTTATGACAAATTTGCCAAGGAGACCTAAATCGGCCATTTTCTGAGATTTTGCCAAAAGGGGACCAAGGGAAAATGCTCAAAAAAGTAGGCCGACTATACGGGCTTCAAAAACACCCTGGCGCAAATCGCATCATCTCCTAATTAGTATGCACTTGAAGTGCAATCATAGAGAAACATTTTGCTGCAAACTGCGCCTCCATAAGTGCCCGTAGAGCCGAGTTATGACAAATTTGCCAAGGAGACCTAAATCGGCCATTTTCTGAGATTTTGCCAAAAGGGGACCAAGGCAAAATGCTCAAAAAAGTAGGCCGACTATACGGGCTTCAAAAACATCCTGGCGCAAATCGCATCATCTCCTCATTAGTATGCACTTGAAGTGCAATCATAGAGAAACATTTTGCTGCAAACTGCGCCTCCATAAGTGCCCGTAGAGCCGAGTTATGACAAATTTGCCAAGGAGACCTAAATCGGCCATTTTCTGAGATTTTGCCAAGGGGGGACCAAGTGAAAATGCTCAAAAAAGTAGGCCGACTATACCGGATTAAAAAACACCCTGGCGCAAATCGCATCATCTCCTAATTAGTATGCACTTAAAGTGCAATCATACAGGAACATTTTGCTGCAAACTGCGCCTCCATAAGTGCCAGTAAAGCCGAGTTATGACAAATTTGCCAAGGAGACCTAAATTGGCCATTTTCTGAGATTTTGCCAAGGGGAGACCAAGGGAAAATGCTCAAAAAAGTAGGCCGACTATACGGGCTTCAAAAACACCCTGGCGCAAATCGCATCATCTCCCAATTAGTATGCACTTGAAGTGCAATCATAGAGAAACATTTTGCTGCAAACTGCGCCTCCATAAGTGCCCGTAGAGCCGAGTTATGACAAATTTGCCAAAGAGACCTAAATCGGCCATTTTCTGAGATTTTGCCAAAAGGGGACCAAGGGAAAATGCTCAAAAAAGTAGGCCGACTATCCGGGCTTCAAAAACACCCTGGCGAAAATCGCATCATCTCCTAATTAGTATGCACTTCAAGTACAATCATAGAGGAACATTTTGCTGCAAACTGCGCCTCCATAAGTGCCCGTAGAGCCGAGTTATGACAAATTTGCCAAGGAGACCTAAATCGGCCATTTTCTGAGATTTTGCCAAGGGGCGACCAAGTGAAAATGCTCAAAAAAGTAGGCTGACTATACGGGATTAAAAAACACCCTGGCTCAAATCGCATCATCTCCTAATTAGTATGCACTTGAAGTTCAATTATACAGGAACATTTTGCTGCAAACTGCGCCTCCATAAGTGCCCGTAGAGCCGAGTTATGACAAATTTGCCAAAGAGACCTAAATCGGCCATTTTCTGAGATTTTGCCAAAAGGGGACCAAGGGAAAATGCTCAAAAAAGTAGGCCGACTATACGGGATTAAAAAACACCCTGGCGCAAATCGCATCATCTCCTAATTAGTATGCACTTGAAGTTCAATCATACAGGAACATTTTGCTGCAAACTGCGCCTCCATAAGTGCCCGTAGAGCCGAGTTATGACAAATTTGCCAAGGAGACCTAAATCGGCCATTTTCTGAGATTTTGCCAAGGGGGGACCAAGGGAAAATGCTCAAAAAAGTAGGCCGACTATACGGGCTTCAAAAACACCCTGGCGCAAATTGCATCATCTCCTAATTAGTATGCACTTGAAATGCAATCATAGAGAAACATTTTGCTGCAAACTGCGCCTCCATAAGTGCCCGTAGAGCCGAGTTATGACAAATTTGCCAAGGAGACCTAAATCGGCCATTTTCTGAGATTTTGCAAAAACGGGACCAAGGGAAAATGCTCAAAGAACAAGGCCGACTATACGGGCTTCAAAAACACCCTGGCGCAAATTGCATCATCTCCTAATTAGTATGCACTTGAAGTGCAATCATAGAGAAACATTTTGCTGCAAACTGCGCCTCCATAAGTGCCCGTAGAGCCGAGTTATGACAAATTTGCCAAGGAGACCTAAATCGGCCATTTTCTGAGATTTTGCCAAGGGGGGACCAAGTGAAAATGCTCAAAAAAGTAGGCCGACTATACGGGAATAAAAAACACCCTGGCGCAAATCGCATCATCTCCTAATTAGTATGGACTTGGAGTTCAATCATACAGGAACATTTTGCTGCAAACTGCGCCTCCATAAGTGCCCGTAGAGCCGAGTTATGACAAATTTGCCAAGGAGACCTAAATCGGCCATTTTCTGAGATTTTGCCAAGGGGGGACCAAGGGAAAATGCTCAAAAAAGTAGGCCGACTATACGGGCTTCAAAAACACCCTGGCGCAAATCGCATCATCTCCTAATTAAAATCCACTTCAAGTGCAATCATAGAGAAACATTTTGCTGCAAACTGCGCCTCCATAAGTGCCCGTAGAGCCGAGTTATGACAAATTTGCCAAGGAGACCTAAATCGGCCATTTTCTGAGATTTTGCCAAAAGGGTACAAGGGAAAATGCTCAAAGAACAAGGCCGACTATACGGGCTTCAAAAACACCCTGGCGCAAATCACATCATCTCCTAATTAGTATGCACTTGAAGTGCAATCATAGAGGACCATTTTGCTGCAAGCTGCGCCTCCATAAGTGCCCGTAGAGCCGAGTTATGACAAATTTGCCAAGGAGACCTAAATCGGCCATTTTCTGAGATTTTGCCAAGGGGGGGCCAAGGGAAAATGCTCAAAAAAGTAGGCCGACTATACGGGCTTCAAAAACACCCTGGCGCAAATCGCATCATCTCCTAATTAGTATGCACTTGAAGTGCAATCATTGAGAAACATTTTGCTGCAAACTGCGCCTCCATAAGTGCCCGTAAAGCCGAGTTATGACAAATTTACCAAGGAGACCTAAATCGGCAATTTTCTGAGATTTTGCCAAGGGGGGACCAAGGGAAAATGCTCAAAAAAGTAGGCCGACTATACGGGCTTCAAAAAGACCCTAGCGCAAATTGCATCATCTCCTTATCAGCATGCACTTGAAGTGCAATCATAGAGGAACATTTTGCTGCAAATTGCGCCTCCATAAGTGCCCGTAGAGCCGAGATATGACAAATTTGCCAAGGAGACCTAAATCGGCCATTTTCTGAGATTTTGCCAAGGGAGGACCAAGAGAAAATACTCAAAAAAAAGGCCGACTATACGGGCTTCAAAAACACCCTGGCGCAAATCGCATCATCTCCTAATTAGTATGCACTTGAAGTGCAATCATAGAGGAACATTTTGCTGCAAACTGCGCCTCTATAAGTGCCCGTAGAGCCGAAGTATGACAAATTTACCAAGGAGACCTAAATCGGCCATTTTCTGAGATTTTGCCAAGGGAGGACCAAGGTAAAATGCTCAAAAAAGTAGGCTGAATATACAGGCTTCAAAAACACCTTGGCGCAAATCGCATCATCTCGTAATTAGTAACCACTTGAAGTGCAATCATAGAGAAACATTTTGCTGCAAACTGCGCCTCCATAAGTGCCCGTAGAGCCGAGTTATGACACATTTGCCAAGGAGACCTAAATCGGCCATTTTCTGAGATTTTGCCAAGGGGGGACCAAGGGAAAATGCTCAAAAAAAAAGGCCGACTATACGGGCTTCAATAACACCCTGGCGCAAATCGCATCATCTCCTAATTAGTATTCACTTGAAGTGCAATCATAGAGGAACATTTTCCTGCAAACTGCGCCTCCATAAGTGCCCGTAGAGCCGAGTTATGACAAATTTTCCAAGGAGACCTAAATCGGCCATTTTCTGAGATTTTGCCAAGGGGGGACCAAGAGAAAATATTCAAAAAAGTAGGCCGATTATATGGGCTTGAAAAACACGCTGGCGCAAATCCCATCATCTCCTAATTAGTATGCGCTTGAAGTGCAATCATAGAGGAACATTTTGCTGCAAACTGCGCCTCCATAAGTGGCTGTAGAGCCAAGTTATGAGAAATTTTCCAAGGAGGCCTAAATCGGCCTTTTTCTGAGATTTTGCCAAGAGGGGACCAAGGGAAAATGCTCAAAAAAGTAGGCCGACTATAGGGCTTCAAAAACACTTTGGCGCAAATCGCATCATCTGCTAATTAGTATGCACTTGAAGTGCAGTCATAGAGGAACATTTTGCTGCAAACTGCGCCTCCATAAGTGCCCGTAGAGCCGAGTTATGACAAATTTACCAAGGAGACGTAAATCGGCCATTTTCTGAGATTTTGCCAAGGTGGAAAAGAGAGAAAATACTCAAAAAAATAGGCCTACTATACGGGCTTCAAAAGCACCCTGGCGCAAATCGCATCATCTCCTAATTAGTATGCACTTGAAGTGCAATCATAGAGAAACATTTTGCTGCAAACTGCGCCTCCATAAGTGCCCGTAGAGCCGAGTTATGACAAATTTGCCAAGGAGACCTAAATCGGCCATTTTCTGAGATTTTGCCAAGGGGGGACCAAGTGAAAATGCTCAAGAAAGTAGGCCGACTATACCGGATTAAAAAACACCCTGGCGCAAATCCCATCATCTCTTAATTAGTATGCACTTGAAGTTCAATCATACAGAAACATTTTGCTGCAAACTGCGCCTCCATAAGTGCCCGTAGAGCCGAGTTATGACAAATTTGCCAAGGAGACCTAAATCGGCCATTTTCTGAGATTTTGCCAAGGGGGGACCAAGGGAAAATGCTCAAAAAAGTAGGCCGACTATACGGGCTACAAAAACACCCTGGCGCAAATCGCATCATCTCCTAATTAGTATGCACTTGAAGTGCAATCATAGAGAAACATTTTGCTGCAAACTGCGCCTCCATAAGTGCCCGTAGAGCCGAGTTATGACAAATTTGCCAAGGAGACCTAAATCGGCCATTTTCTGAGATTTTGCCAAAAGGGGACCAAGGGAAAATGCTCAAAAAAGTAGGCCGATTATACGGGCTTCAAAAACATCCTGGCGCAAATCGCATCATCTCCTAATTAGTATGCACTTGAAGTGCAATCATAGAGAAACATTTTGCTGCAAACTGCGCCTCCATAAGTGCCCGTAGAGCCGAGTTATGACAAATTTGCCAAGGAGACCTAAATCGGCCATTTTCTGAGATTTTGCCAAAAGGGGACCAAGGGAAAATGCTCAAAAAAGTAGGCCGACTATACGGGCTTCAAAAACATCCTGGCGCAAATCGCATCATCTCCTAATTAGTATGCACTTGAAGTGCAATCATAGAGAAACATTTTGCTGCAAACTGCGCCTCCATAAGTGCCCGTAGAGCCGAGTTATGACAAATTTGCCAAGGAGACCTAAATCGGCCATTTTCTGAGATTTTGCCAAGGGGGGACCAAGTAAAAATGCTCAAAAAAGTAGGCCGACTATACCGGATTAAAAAACACCCTGGCGCAAATCGCATCATCTCCTAATTAGTATGCACTTGAAGTTCAATCATACAGGAACATTTTGCTGCAAACTGCGCCTCCATAAGTGCCGGTAAAGCCGAGTTATGACAAATTTGCGAAGGAGACCTAAATCGGCCATTTTCTGAGATTTTGCCAAGGGGAGACCAAGGGAAAATGCTCAAAAAAGTAGGCCGACTATACGGGATTAAAAAACACCCTGGCGCAAATCCCATCATCTCCTAATTAGTATGCACTTGAAGTGCAATCATAGAGAAACATTTTGCTGCAAACTGCGCCTCCATAAGTGCCCGTAGAGCCGGGTTATGACAAATTTGCCAAGGAGACCTAAATCGGCCATTTTCTGAGATTTTGCCAAAAGGGGACCAAGGGAAAATGCTCAAAAAAGTAGGCCGACTATACGGGCTTCAAAAACACCCTGGCGCAAATCGCATCATCTCCTAATTAGTATGCACTTAAAGTGCAATCATAGAGAAACATTTTGCTGCAAACTGCGCCTCCATAAGTGCCCGTAGAGCCGAGTTATGACAAATTTGCCAAGGAGACCTAAATCGGCCATTTTCTGAGATTTTGCCAAGGGGGGACCAAGTGAAAATGCTCAAAAAAGTAGGCCGACTATACGGGATTAAAAAACACCCTGGCGCAAATTGCATCATCTCCTAATTAGTATGCACTTGAAGTTCAATCATACAGGAACATTTTGCTGCAAACTGCGCCTCCATAAGTGCCCGTAGAGCCGAGTTATGACAAATTTGCCAAGGAGACCTAAATCGGCCATTTTCTGAGATTTTGCCAAGGGGGGACCAAGGGAAAATGCTCAAAAAAGTAGGCCGACTATACGGGCTTCAAAAACACCCTGGCGCAAATCGCATCATCTCCTAATTAGTATGCACTTGAAGTGCAATCATAGAGGACCATTTTGCTGCAAACCTCGCCTCCATAAGTGCCCGTAGAGCCGAGTTATGACAAATTTGCCAAGGAGACCTAAATCGGCCATTTTCTGAGATTTTGCCAAAAGGGGACCAAGGGAAAATGCTCAAAAAAGTAGGCCGACTATACGAGCTTCAAAAACACCCTGGCGCAAATCGCATCATCTCCTAATTAGTATGCACTTGAAGTGCAATCATAGAGAACCATTTTGCTGCAAACTGCGCCTCCATAAGTGCCCGTAGAGCCGAGTTATGACAAATTTGCCAAGGAGACCTAAATCGGCCATTTTCTGAGATTTTGCCAAGGGGGGACCAAGTGAAAATGCTCAAAAAAGTAGGCCGACTATACGGGATTAAAAAACACCCTGGCGCAAATCGCATCATCTCCTAATTAGTATGCACTTGAAGTTCAATCATACAGGAACATTTTGCTGCAAACTGCGCCTCCATAAGTGCCCGTAGAGCCGAGTTATGACAAATTTGCCAAGGAGACCTAAATCGGCCATTTTCTGAGATTTTGCCAAGGGGGGACCAAGGGAAAATGCTCAAAAAAGTAGGCCGACTATACGGGCTTCAAAAACACCCTGGCGCAAATCGCATCATCTCCTAATTAGTATGCACTTGAAGTGCAATCATAGAGAACCATTTTGCTGCAAACTGCGCCTCCATAAGTGCCCGTAGAGCCGAGTTATGACAAATTTGCCAAGGAGACCTAAATCGGCCATTTTCTGAGATTTTGCCAAAAGGGGACCAAGGGAAAATGCTCAAAAAAGTAGGCCGACTATACGGGTTTCAAAAACACCCTGGCGCAAATCGCATCATCTCCTAATTAGTATGCACTTGAAGTGCAATCATAGAGAAACATTTTGCTGCAAACTGCGCCTCCATAAGTGCCCGTAGAGCCGAGTTATGACAAATTTGCCAAGGAGACCTAAATCGGCCATTTTCTGAGATTTTGCCAAGGGAGGACCAAGTGAAAATGCTCAAAAAAGTAGGCCGACTATACGGGATTAAAAAACACCCTGGCGCAAATCGCATCATCTCCTAATTAGTATGCACTTGAAGTTCAATCATACAGGAACATTTTGCTGCAAACTGCGCCTCCATAAGTGCCCGTAGAGCCGAGTTATGACAAATTTGCCAAGGAGACCTAAATCGGCCATTTTCTGAGATTTTGCCAAGGGGGGACCAAGGGAAAATGCTCAAAAATGTAGCCCGACTATACGGGCTTCAAAAACACCCTGGCGCAAATCGCATCATCTCCTAATTAGTATGCACTTGAAGTGCAATCATAGAGAAACATTTTGCTGCAAACTGCGCCTCCATAAGTGCCCGTAGAGCCGAGTTATGACAAATTTGCCAAGGAGACCTAAATCGGCCATTTTCTGAGATTTTGCCAAAAGGGGACCAAGGGAAAATGCTCAAAGAACAAGGCCGACTATACGGGCTTCAAAAACACCCTGGCGCAAATTGCATCATCTCCTAATTAGTATGCACTTGAAGTGCAATCATAGAGGACCATTTTGCTGCAAACTGCGCCTCCATAAGTGCCCGTAGAGCCGAGTTATGACAAATTTGCCAAGGAGACCTAAATCGGCCATTTTCTGAGATTTTGCCAAGGGGGGGCCAAGGGAAAATGCTCAAAAAAGTAGGCCGACTATACGGGCTTCAAAAACACCCTGGCGCAAATCGCATCATCTCCTAATTAGTATGCACTTGAAGTTCAATCATAGAGAAACATTGTGCTGCAAACTGCGCCTCCATAAGTGCCCGTAAAGCCGAGTTATGACAAATTTACCAAGGAGACCTAAATCGGCCATTTTCTGAGATTTTGCCAAGGGCGGACCAAGGGAAAATGCTCAAAAAAGTAGGCCGACTATACGGGCTTCAAAAAGACCCTGGCGCAAATCGCATCATC
This sequence comes from Micromussa lordhowensis, assembly GCA_964020085.1. Classification (NCBI taxonomy): domain Eukaryota; kingdom Metazoa; phylum Cnidaria; class Anthozoa; order Scleractinia; family Lobophylliidae; genus Micromussa; species Micromussa lordhowensis. The sequence goes on along the minus strand of OZ026600.1, from coordinate 24,173,922 downwards.
TCCTAATTAGTATGCACTTGAAGTGCAATCATAGAGAAACATTTTGCTGCAAACTGCGCCTCCATAAGTGCCCGTAGAGCCGAGTTATGACAAATTTGCCAAGGAGACCTAAATCGGCCATTTTCTGAGATTTTGCCAAAAGGGGACCAAGGGAAAATGCTCAAAGAACAAGGCCGACTATACGGGCTTCAAAAACACCCTGGCGCAAATTGCATCATCTCCTAATTAGTATGCACTTGAAGTGCAATCATAGAGGACCATTTTGCTGCAAACTGCGCCTCCATAAGTGCCCGTAGAGCCGAGTTATGACAAATTTGCCAAGGAGACCTAAATCGGCCATTTTCTGAGATTTTGCCAAGGGGGGACCAAGGGAAAATGCTCAAAAAAGTAGGCCGACTATACGGGCTTCAAAAACACCCTGGCGCAAATCGCATCATCTCCTAATTAAAATCCACTTCAAGTGCAATCATAGAGAAACATTTTGCTGCAAACTGCGCCTCCATAAGTGCCCGTAGAGCCGAGTTATGACAAATTTGCCAAGGAGACCTAAATCGGCCATTTTCTGAGATTTTGCCAAAAGGGTACAAGGGAAAATGCTCAAAGAACAAGGCCGACTATACGGGCTTCAAAAACACCCTGGCGCAAATCACATCATCTCCTAATTAGTATGCACTTGAAGTGCAATCATAGAGGACCATTTTGCTGCAAGCTGCGCCTCCATAAGTGCCCGTAGAGCCGAGTTATGACAAATTTGCCAAGGAGACCTAAATCGGCCATTTTCTGAGATTTTGCCAAGGGGGGACCAAGGGAAAATGCTCAAAAAAGTAGGCCGACTATACGGGCTTCAAAAACACCCTGGCGCAAATCGCATCATCTCCTAATTAAAATCCACTTCAAGTGCAATCATAGAGAAACATTTTGCTGCAAACTGCGCCTCCATAAGTGCCCGTAGAGCCGAGTTATGACAAATTTGCCAAGGAGACCTAAATCGGCCATTTTCTGAGATTTTGCCAAAAGGGTACAAGGGAAAATGCTCAAAGAACAAGGCCGACTATACGGGCTTCAAAAACACCCTGGCGCAAATCACATCATCTCCTAATTAGTATGCACTTGAAGTGCAATCATAGAGGACCATTTTGCTGCAAGCTGCGCCTCCATAAGTGCCCGTAGAGCCGAGTTATGACAAATTTGCCAAGGAGACCTAAATCGGCCATTTTCTGAGATTTTGCCAAGGGGGGGCCAAGGGAAAATGCTCAAAAAAGTAGGCCGATTATACGGGCTTCAAAAACACCCTGGCGCAAATCGCATCATCTCCTAATTAGTATGCACTTGAAGTGCAATCATTGAGAAACATTTTGCTGCAAACTGCGCCTCCATAAGTGCCCGTAAAGCCGAGTTATGACAAATTTACCAAGGAGACCTAAATCGGCAATTTTCTGAGATTTTGCCAAGGGGGGACCAAGGGAAAATGCTCAAAAAAGTAGGCCGACTATACGGGCTTCAAAAAGACCCTAGCGCAAATTGCATCATCTCCTTATCAGCATGCACTTGAAGTGCAATCATAGAGGAACATTTTGCTGCAAATTGCGCCTCCATAAGTGCCCGTAGAGCCGAGATATGACAAATTTGCCAAGGAGACCTAAATCGGCCATTTTCTGAGATTTTGCCAAGGGAGGACCAAGAGAAAATACTCAAAAAAAAGGCCGACTATACGGGCTTCAAAAACACCCTGGCGCAAATCGCATCATCTCCTAATTAGTATGCACTTGAAGTGCAATCATAGAGGAACATTTTGCTGCAAACTGCGCCTCTATAAGTGCCCGTAGAGCCGAAGTATGACAAATTTACCAAGGAGACCTAAATCGGCCATTTTCTGAGATTTTGCCAAGGGAGGACCAAGGTAAAATGCTCAAAAAAGTAGGCTGAATATACAGGCTTCAAAAACACCTTGGCGCAAATCGCATCATCTCGTAATTAGTAACCACTTGAAGTGCAATCATAGAGAAACATTTTGCTGCAAACTGCGCCTCCATAAGTGCCCGTAGAGCCGAGTTATGACACATTTGCCAAGGAGACCTAAATCGGCCATTTTCTGAGATTTTGCCAAGGGGGGACCAAGGGAAAATGCTCAAAAAAAAAGGCCGACTATACGGGCTTCAATAACACCCTGGCGCAAATCGCATCATCTCCTAATTAGTATTCACTTGAAGCGCAATCATAGAGGAACATTTTCCTGCAAACTGCGCCTCCATAAGTGCCCGTAGAGCCGAGTTATGACAAATTTTCCAAGGAGACCTAAATCGGCCATTTTCTGAGATTTTGCCAAGGGGGGACCAAGAGAAAATATTCAAAAAAGTAGGCCGATTATATGGGCTTGAAAAACACGCTGGCGCAAATCCCATCATCTCCTAATTAGTATGCGCTTGAAGTGCAATCATAGAGGAACATTTTGCTGCAAACTGCGCCTCCATAAGTGGCTGTAGAGCCAAGTTATGAGAAATTTTCCAAGGAGGCCTAAATCGGCCTTTTTCTGAGATTTTGCCAAGAGGGGACCAAGGGAAAATGCTCAAAAAAGTAGGCCGACTATAGGGCTTCAAAAACACTTTGGCGCAAATCGCATCATCTGCTAATTAGTATGCACTTGAAGTGCAGTCATAGAGGAACATTTTGCTGCAAACTGCGCCTCCATAAGTGCCCGTAGAGCCGAGTTATGACAAATTTACCAAGGAGACGTAAATCGGCCATTTTCTGAGATTTTGCCAAGGTGGAAAAGAGAGAAAATACTCAAAAAAATAGGCCTACTATACGGGCTTCAAAAGCACCCTGGCGCAAATCGCATCATCTCCTAATTAGTATGCACTTGAAGTGCAATCATAGAGAAACATTTTGCTGCAAACTGCGCCTCCATAAGTGCCCGTAGAGCCGAGTTATGACAAATTTGCCAAGGAGACCTAAATCGGCCATTTTCTGAGATTTTGCCAAGGGGGGACCAAGTGAAAATGCTCAAGAAAGTAGGCCGACTATACCGGATTAAAAAACACCCTGGCGCAAATCCCATCATCTCTTAATTAGTATGCACTTGAAGTTCAATCATACAGAAACATTTTGCTGCAAACTGCGCCTCCATAAGTGCCCGTAGAGCCGAGTTATGACAAATTTGCCAAGGAGACCTAAATCGGCCATTTTCTGAGATTTTGCCAAGGGGGGACCAAGGGAAAATGCTCAAAAAAGTAGGCCGACTATACGGGCTTCAAAAACACCCTGGCGCAAATCGCATCATCTCCTAATTAGTATGCACTTGAAGTGCAATCATAGAGAAACATTTTGCTGCAAACTGCGCCTCCATAAGTGCCCGTAGAGCCGAGTTATGACAAATTTGCCAAGGAGACCTAAATCGGCCATTTTCTGAGATTTTGCCAAAAGGGGACCAAGGGAAAATGCTCAAAAAAGTAGGCCGATTATACGGGCTTCAAAAACATCCTGGCGCAAATCGCATCATCTCCTAATTAGTATGCACTTGAAGTGCAATCATAGAGAAACATTTTGCTGCAAACTGCGCCTCCATAAGTGCCCGTAGAGCCGAGTTATGACAAATTTGCCAAGGAGACCTAAATCGGCCATTTTCTGAGATTTTGCCAAAAGGGGACCAAGGGAAAATGCTCAAAAAAGTAGGCCGACTATACGGGCTTCAAAAACATCCTGGCGCAAATCGCATCATCTCCTAATTAGTATGCACTTGAAGTGCAATCATAGAGAAACATTTTGCTGCAAACTGCGCCTCCATAAGTGCCCGTAGAGCCGAGTTATGACAAATTTGCCAAGGAGACCTAAATCGGCCATTTTCTGAGATTTTGCCAAGGGGGGACCAAGTGAAAATGCTCAAAAAAGTAGGCCGACTATACCGGATTAAAAAACACCCTGGCGCAAATCGCATCATCTCCTAATTAGTATGCACTTGAAGTTCAATCATACAGGAACATTTTGCTGCAAACTGCGCCTCCATAAGTGCCGGTAAAGCCGAGTTATGACAAATTTGCGAAGGAGACCTAAATCGGCCATTTTCTGAGATTTTGCCAAGGGGAGACCAAGGGAAAATGCTCAAAAAAGTAGGCCGACTATACGGGATTAAAAAACACCCTGGCGCAAATCCCATCATCTCCTAATTAGTATGCACTTGAAGTGCAATCATAGAGAAACATTTTGCTGCAAACTGCGCCTCCATAAGTGCCCGTAGAGCCGAGTTATGACAAATTTGCCAAGGAGACCTAAATCGGCCATTTTCTGAGATTTTGCCAAGGGGGGACCAAGGGAAAATGCTCAAAAAAGTAGGCCGACTATACGGGCTTCAAAAACACCCTGGCGCAAATCGCATCATCTCCTAATTAGTATGCACTTGAAGTGCAATCATAGAGGACCATTTTGCTGCAAACCTCGCCTCCATAAGTGCCCGTAGAGCCGAGTTATGACAAATTTGCCAAGGAGACCTAAATCGGCCATTTTCTGAGATTTTGCCAAAAGGGGACCAAGGGAAAATGCTCAAAAAAGTAGGCCGACTATACGAGCTTCAAAAACACCCTGGCGCAAATCGCATCATCTCCTAATTAGTATGCACTTGAAGTGCAATCATAGAGAACCATTTTGCTGCAAACTGCGCCTCCATAAGTGCCCGTAGAGCCGAGTTATGACAAATTTGCCAAGGAGACCTAAATCGGCCATTTTCTGAGATTTTGCCAAGGGGGGACCAAGTGAAAATGCTCAAAAAAGTAGGCCGACTATACGGGATTAAAAAACACCCTGGCGCAAATCGCATCATCTCCTAATTAGTATGCACTTGAAGTTCAATCATACAGGAACATTTTGCTGCAAACTGCGCCTCCATAAGTGCCCGTAGAGCCGAGTTATGACAAATTTGCCAAGGAGACCTAAATCGGCCATTTTCTGAGATTTTGCCAAGGGGGGACCAAGGGAAAATGCTCAAAAAAGTAGGCCGACTATACGGGCTTCAAAAACACCCTGGCGCAAATCGCATCATCTCCTAATTAGTATGCACTTGAAGTGCAATCATAGAGAACCATTTTGCTGCAAACTGCGCCTCCATAAGTGCCCGTAGAGCCGAGTTATGACAAATTTGCCAAGGAGACCTAAATCGGCCATTTTCTGAGATTTTGCCAAAAGGGGACCAAGGGAAAATGCTCAAAAAAGTAGGCCGACTATACGGGTTTCAAAAACACCCTGGCGCAAATCGCATCATCTCCTAATTAGTATGCACTTGAAGTGCAATCATAGAGAAACATTTTGCTGCAAACTGCGCCTCCATAAGTGCCCGTAGAGCCGAGTTATGACAAATTTGCCAAGGAGACCTAAATCGGCCATTTTCTGAGATTTTGCCAAGGGAGGACCAAGTGAAAATGCTCAAAAAAGTAGGCCGACTATACGGGATTAAAAAACACCCTGGCGCAAATCGCATCATCTCCTAATTAGTATGCACTTGAAGTTCAATCATACAGGAACATTTTGCTGCAAACTGCGCCTCCATAAGTGCCCGTAGAGCCGAGTTATGACAAATTTGCCAAGGAGACCTAAATCGGCCATTTTCTGAGATTTTGCCAAGGGGGGACCAAGGGAAAATGCTCAAAAATGTAGGCCGACTATACGGGCTTCAAAAACACCCTGGCGCAAATCGCATCATCTCCTAATTAGTATGCACTTGAAGTGCAATCATAGAGAAACATTTTGCTGCAAACTGCGCCTCCATAAGTGCCCGTAGAGCCGAGTTATGACAAATTTGCCAAGGAGACCTAAATCGGCCATTTTCTGAGATTTTGCCAAAAGGGGACCAAGGGAAAATGCTCAAAGAACAAGGCCGACTATACGGGCTTCAAAAACACCCTGGCGCAAATTGCATCATCTCCTAATTAGTATGCACTTGAAGTGCAATCATAGAGGACCATTTTGCTGCAAACTGCGCCTCCATAAGTGCCCGTAGAGCCGAGTTATGACAAATTTGCCAAGGAGACCTAAATCGGCCATTTTCTGAGATTTTGCCAAGGGGGGGCCAAGGGAAAATGCTCAAAAAAGTAGGCCGACTATACGGGCTTCAAAAACACCCTGGCGCAAATCGCATCATCTCCTAATTAGTATGCACTTGAAGTTCAATCATAGAGAAACATTGTGCTGCAAACTGCGCCTCCATAAGTGCCCGTAAAGCCGAGTTATGACAAATTTACCAAGGAGACCTAAATCGGCCATTTTCTGAGATTTTGCCAAGGGCGGACCAAGGGAAAATGCTCAAAAAAGTAGGCCGACTATACGGGCTTCAAAAAGACCCTGGCGCAAATCGCATCATCTCCTAATTAGTATGCACTTGAAGTGCAATCATAGAGAAACATTTTGCTGCAAACTGCGCCTCCATAAGTGCCCGTAGAGCCGAGTTATGACAAATTTGCCAAGGAGACCTAAATCGGCCATTTTCTGAGATTTTGCCAAAAGGGGACCAAGGGAAAATGCTCAAAGAACAAGGCCGACTATACGGGCTTCAAAAACACCCTGGCGCAAATTGCATCATCTCCTAATTAGTATGCACTTGAAGTGCAATCATAGAGGACCATTTTGCTGCAAACTGCGCCTCCATAAGTGCCCGTAGAGCCGAGTTATGACAAATTTGCCAAGGAGACCTAAATCGGCCATTTTCTGAGATTTTGCCAAGGGGGGGCCAAGGGAAAATGCTCAAAAAAGTAGGCCGACTATACGGGCTTCAAAAACACCCTGGCGCAAATCGCATCATCTCCTAATTAGTATGCACTTGAAGTGCAATCATAGAGAAACATTTTGCTGCAAACTGCGCCTCCATAAGTGCACGTAAAGGCGAGTTATGACAAATTTACCAAGGAGACCTAAATCGGCAATTTTCTGAGATTTTGCCAAGGGCGGACCAAGGGAAAATGCTCAAAAAAGTAGGCCGACTATACGGGCTTCAAAAAGACCCTGGCGCAAATTGCATCATCTCCTTATCAGCATGTACTTGAAGTGCAATCATAGAGGAACATTTTGCTGCAAACTGCGCCTCCATAAGTGCCCGTAGAGCCGAGATATGACAAATTTGCCAAGGAGACCTAAATCGGCCATTTTCTGAGATTTTGCCAAGGGGGGACCAAGAGAAAATACTCAAAAAAAAGGCCGACTATACGGGCTTCAAAAACACCCTGGCGCAAATCGCATCATCTCCTAATTAGTATGCACTTGAAGTGCAATCATAGAGGAACATTTTGCTGCAAACTGCGCCTCTATAAGTGCCCGTAGAGCCGAAGTATGACAAATTTGCCAAGGAGACCTAAATCGGCCATTTTCTGAGATTTTGCCAAGGGAGGACCAAGGTAAAATGCTCAAAAAAGTAGGCTGAATGTACAGGCTTCAAAAACACCTTGGCGCAAATCGCATCATCTCGTAATTAGTAACCCCTTGAAGTGCAATCATAGAGAAACATTTTGCTGCAAACTGCGCCTCCATAAGTGCCCGTAGAGCCGAGTTATGACACATTTGCCAAGGAGACCTAAATCGGCCATTTTCTGAGATTTTGCCAAGGGGGGACCAAGGGAAAATGCTCAAAAAAAAAGGCCGACTATACGGGCTTCAATAACACCCTGGCGCAAATCGCATCATCTCCTAATTAGTATGCACTTGAAGTGCAATCATAGAGGAACATTTTGCTGCAAACTGCGCCTCCATAAGTGCCCGTAGAGCCGAGTTATGACAAATTTTCCAAGGAGACCTAAATCGGCCATTTTCTGAGATTTTGCCCAGGGGGGACCAAGAGAAAATACTCAAAAAAGTAGGCCGATTATATGGGCTTGAAAAACACCCTGGCGCAAATCGCATCATCTCCTAATTAGTATGCGCTTGAAGTGCAATCATAGAGGAACATTTTGCTGCAAACTGCGCCTCCATAAGTGCCCGTAAAGCCCAACTATGACAAATTTGCCAAGGAGACCTAAATCGGCCATTTTCTGAGATTTTGCCAAGGGGGGACCAAGGGAAAATGCTCAAAAAAGTAGGCTGAATATACAGGCTTCAAAAACACCTTCGCGCAAATCGCATCATCTCCTAATTAGTATCCACTTGAAGTGCAATCATAGAGAAACATTTTACTGCAAACTGCGCCTCCATAAGTGGCTGTAGAGCCAAGTTATGAGAAATTTTCCAAGGAAGCCTAAATCGGCCTTTTTCTGAGATTTTGCCAAGAGGGGACCAAGGGAAAATGCTCAAAAAAGTAGGCCGACTATAGGGCTTCAAAAACACCCTGGCGCAAATCGCATCATCTGCTAATTAGTATGCACTTGAAGTGCAGTCATAGAGGAACATTTTGCTGCAAACTGCGCCTCCATAAGTGCCCGTAGAGCCGAGTTATGACAAATTTACCAAGGAGACCTAAATCGGCCATTTTCTGAAATTTTGCCAAGGGGGGACCAAGGGAAAATGCTCAAAAAACTAGGCCGACTATACGGGCTTCAAAAACACCCTGGCGCAAATCGCATCATCTCCTAATTAGTATGCACTTGAAGTGCGATCATAGAGGAACATTTTGCTGCAAACTGCGCCTCCATAAGTGCCCGTAGAGCCGAGTTATGACAAATTTACCAAGGAGACGTAAATCGGCCATTTTCTGAGATTTTGCCAAGGTGGGAAAGAGAGAAAATACTCAAAAAAATAGGCCTACTATACGGGCTTCAAAAGCACCCTGGCGCAAATCGCATCATCTCGTAATTAGTATGCACTTAAGGTGCAATCATAGAGGAACATTTTGCTGCAAACTGCGCCTCCATAAGTGCCCGTAGAGCCGAGTTATGACAAATTTACCGAGGAGACCTAAATCGGCCATTTTCTGAAATTTTGCAAAGGGGGGACCAAGGGAAAATGCTCAAAAAACTAGGCCGAATATACGGGCTTCAAAAACGCCCTGGCGGAAATCGTATCATCTCTTATTAGTAAACATTTGAAGTGCAATCATAGAGGAACATTTTGCTGCAAACTGCGCCTCAATAAGTGCCCGTAGAGCCGAGTTATGACAAATTTACCAAGTAGACCTAAATCGGCCATTTTCTGAAATTTTGCAAAAAGGGGGCCAAGGGAAAATGCTCAAAAAAGTAGGCCGACTATACGGGCTTTAAAAACACCCAGGCGCAAATCGTATCATCTCCTAATAAGTATGCACTTAAAGTGCAATCATAGAGGAACATTTTGCTGCAAACTGCGCCTCCGTAAGTCCCCGTAGAGCCGAGTTATGACAAATTTGCCAAGGAGACCTAAATCGGCCATTTTCTGAGATTTTGCCAAGGTGGGAACAAGAGAAAATACTCAAAAAAATAGGCCTACTATACGGGCTTCAAAAACACCCTGGCGCAAATCGCATCATCTCCTTATTAGTATGCACTTGAAGTGCAATCATAGAGGAACATTTTGCTGCAAACTGCGCCTCCATAAGTGCCCGTAGAGCCGAACAATAACAAATTTGCCAAGGAGACCTAAATCGGCCATTTTCTGAGATTCTGCCAAGGGGGGACCCAGGGAAAATGCTTAAAAAAGTAGGCCCACTATACGGGCTTAAAAAACATTCTGGCGCAAATCGCATCATCTCCAAATTTAAATGCTCTTGAAGTGCAATCATAGAGGAACATTTTGCTGCAAACTGCGCCTCCATAAGTGCTCGTAGAGCCGAGTTAAGACAAATTTGCCAAGGAGACCTAAATCGGCCTTTTTCTGAGATTTTGCCAAGGGAAAATGTTAAAAAATAGTAGGCCGACTATAAGGGCTTCAAAAACACCCTGGCGCAAATCGTATCATCTCTAAATTTGTATGATTTTGAAGTGAAATCATAGAGGAACATTTTGCTGCAAACTTCGCCTCCATAAGTGCCCGTAGAGTCGAGTTATGACAAATTTTCCAAGGAGACCTAAATCGGCCTTTTTCTGAGATTTTGTTAATGGAAAATGTTAAAAAATAGTAGGCCGACTATACGGGCTTCAAAAACACCCTGGCGCAAATCGCATCATCTTTTTATTAGTATTCACTTGAAGTGCAATCATAGAGGAACATTTTGCTGCACACTGGGCCTCCATGAGTGCCCGTAGAGCCGAACAATGACAAATTTGCCAAGCAGACCTAAATCGGCCATTTTCTGAGATTTTGCCAAGGAAAGACCAAGGGAAAATGCTCAAAAAAGTAGGCCAAATATACGGGCTTCAAAAACACCCTGGTGCAAATCTCATCATCTCCTAATTAGTATGCACTTAAAGTGAAATCATAGAGGAACATTTTGCTGCAAACTGCGCCTCCATAAGTGGCCGTAGAGCCGAGTTATGACAAATTTGCCAAGGGGACCTAAATCGGCCATTTTCTGAGATTTTGCCAAGGGGGGACCAAGGGAAAATGCTCAAAAAAGTAGGCCGACTATACGGGCTTCAAAAACACCGTGGCGCAAATCGCATCATCTCCTAATTAAAATCCACTTCAAGTGCAATCATAGAGGAACATTTTGCTGCAAACTGCGCCTCCATAAGTTCCCGTAGAGCCGAGTTATGACAAATTTACCAAGGAGACCTAAATCGGCCTTTTTCTAAGATTTTGCCAAGGGCGGACCAAGGAAAAATGCTCAATAAACTAGGCCGACTACATGGGCTTTAAAAACACCCTGGCGCAAATTGCGTCATCTCCTAATTAGCATCCACTTGAAGTGCAATCATAGAGGAACATTTTGCTGCAAACTGCGCCTCCATAAGTGGCCGTAAAGCCGAGTTATGACAAATTTGCCAAGGAGACCTAAATCGGCCATTTTCTGAGATTTTGCCAAGGGGCGACCAAGAAAAAATGCTCAAAAAAGTAGGCCGACTATACGGGCTTCAAAAACACCCTGGCGCAAATCGCATCATCTCCTATTTAAAATCCACTTCAAGTGCAATCATAGAGGAACATTTTGCTGCAGACTGCGCCTCCATAAGTGCCCGTAGAGCCGAGTTATGACAAATTTGCCAAGGAGACCTAAATCGGCCTTTTTCTGAGATTTTGCCAAGGGGGGACCAAGGGAAAATGCTGAAAAAACTAGGCCGACTATAGGGCTTCAAAAACACCCTGGCGCAAATCGCATCATCTCCTAATTAGTATGCACTTGAAGTGCAACCATAGAGGAACATTTTGCTGCAAACTGCGCCTCCATAAGTGCCCGTAGAGCTGAGTTATGACAAATTTACCAAGAGACCTAAATCGGCCATTTTCTGAGATTTTGCCAAGGGGGGGCCAAGGGAAAATGCTCAAAAAAGTAGGCCGACTATACGGGCTTCAAAAACACCCTGGCGCAAATCGCATCATCTCCTTATAAGTATGCACTTAAAGTGCAATCATAGAGGAACATTTTGCTGCAAACTGCGCCTCGATAAGTGCCCGTAGAGCCGAGTTATGACAAATTTTCCAAGGAGATCTATATCGGCCATTTTCTGAGATTTTGCCAAGGTGGGACCAAGAGAAAATACTCAAAAAAGTAGGCCTACTATACGGGCTTCAAAAACACTCTTGCGCAAATCGCATCATCTCGTAAATAGCATGCACTTGAAGTGCAATCATAGAGGAAAATTTTGCTGCAAACTGCGCCTCCATAAGTGGACGTAGAGCCCAGTTATGACAAATTTTCCAAGGAGACCTAAATCGGCCATTTTCTGAGATTTTTCCAAGGGGGGACCAAGGGAAAATGCTCAAAACAGTAGGCCGACTATACGGGCTTCAAAAACACCCTGGCGCAAATCGCATCATCTCATAATTAGTATGCACTTGAAGTGCAATCATAGAGGAACATTTTGCTGCAAACTGCGCCTCCATAAGTGGCCGTAGAGCCGAGTTATGACAAATTTGCCAAGTAGACTTAAATCGGCCACTTTGTGAGACTTTGCCAAGGGGGGACCAAGGGAAAATGCTCAAAAAAATAGGCCACATATACCGGCTTCAAAAACACCCTGGCGCAAATCGCATCATCTCTAAATTAGTATGCTCTTGAAGTGCAATCATAGAGAAACATTTTGCTGCAAACTGCGCCTCCATAAGTGCTCGTAGAGCCGAGTTAAGACAAATTTGCCAAGGAGACCTAAATCGGCCTTTTTCTGAGATTTTGCCAAGGGAAAATGTTAAAAAATAGTAGGCCGACTATACGGGCTTCAAAAACACCCTGGCGCAAATCGCATCATCTCAAAATTTGTATGCTCTTGAAGTGAAATCATAGAGGAACATTTTGCTGCAAACTGCGCCTCCATAAGTGCCCGTAGAGTCGAGTTATGACAAATTTTCCAAGGAGACCTAAATCGGCCTTTTTCTGAGATTTTGCCAAGGGAAAATGTTAAAAAATAGTAGGCCGACTATAAGGGCTTAAAAAACACCCTGGCGAAAATCGCATCATCTTTTTATTAGTATGCACTTGAAGTGCAATCATAGAGGAACATTTTCCTGCAAACTGCGCCTCCAGAAGTGCCCTTAGAGCCGAACAATGACAAATTTGCCAAGAGGACCTAAATCGGCCATTTTCTGAGATTCTGCCAAGGGGGGACCAAGGGAAAATGCTTAAAAAAGTAGGCCGACTATACGGGCTTAAAAAACACCCTGGCGCAAATCGCATCATCTCCAAATTAGTATTCTCTTGAAGTGCAATCATAGAGGAACATTTTGCTGCAAACTGCGCCTCCATAAGTGCTCGTAGAGCCGAGTTAAGACAAATTTGCCAAGGAGAGCTAAATCGGCCTTTTTCTGAGATTTTGCCAAGGGAAAATGTTAAAAAATAGTAGGCCGACTATAGGGCTTCAAAAACACCCTGGCGCAAATCGCATCATCTCCTAATTAGTATTCACTTGAAGTGCAATCATAGAGGAACATTTTGCTGCACACTGCGCCTCCATAAGTGCCCGTAGAGCCGAACAATGACAAATTTGCCAAGCAGACCTAAATCGGCCATTTTCTGAGATTTTGCCAAGGGGAGACCAAGGGAAAATGCTCAAAAAAGTAGGCCAAATATACGGGCTTCAAAAACACCCTGGCGCAAATCACATCATCTCCTAATTAGCATGCACTTAAAGTGGAATCATAGAGGAACATTTTGCTGCAAACTGCGCCTCCATAAGTGGCCGTAGAGCCGAGTTATGACAAATTTGCCAAGGAGACCTAAATCGGCCATTTTCTGAGATTTTGCCAAGGGGGGACCAAGGGAAAATGCTCAAAAAAGTAGGCCGACTATACGGGCTTCAAAAACACCCTGGCGCAGATTGCATCATCTCCTAATTAAAATCCAATTCAAGTGCAATCATAGAGGAACATTTTGCTGCAAACTGCGCCTCCATAAGTTCCCGTAGAGCCGAGTTATGACAAATTTACCAAGGAGACCTAAATCGGCCTTTTTCTGAGATTTTGCCAAGGGGGGACCAAGGGAAAATGCTCAAAAAACTAGGCCGACTATACAGGCTTCAAAAACACCCTGGCGCAAATCGCATCATCTCCTAATTAGTATGCACTTGAAGTGCAACCATAGAGGAACATTTTGCTGCAAACTGCGCCTCCATAAGTGCCCGTAGAGCCGAGTTATGACAAATTTACCAAGAGACCTAAATCGGCCATTTTCTGAGATTTTGCCAAGGGGGGGCCAAGGGAAAATGCTCGAAAAAGTTGGCCGACTATACGGGCTTCAAAAACACCCTGGCGCAAATCGCATCATCTCCTAATAAGTATGCACTTAAAGTGCAATCATAGAGGAACATTTTGCTGCAAACTACGCCTCCATAAGTGCCCGTAGAGCCGAGTTATGACAAATTTGCCAAGTAGATCTAAATCGGCCATTTTCTGAGATTTTGCCAAGGTGGGACCAAGAGAAAATACTCAAAAAAGTAGGCCTACTATACGGGCTTCAAAAACACCCTGGCGCAAATCGCATCATCTCCTAATTAGTATGCACTTGAAGTGCAATCATAGAGGAACATTTTGCTGCAAACTGCGCCTCCATAAGTGCCCGTAGAGCCGAGTTATGACAAATTTGCCAAGGAGACCTAAATCGGCCATTTTCTGAGATTTTGCCAAGGGGGGCTCCAAGGGAAAATGCTCAAAAAAGTAGGCCGACAAATCGCATCATCTCCTAATTAAAATCCACTTCAAGTGCAATCATAGAGAAACATTTTGCTGCAGACTGCGCCTCCATAAGTGCCCGTAGAGCCGAGTTATGACAAATTTGCCAAGGAGAACTAAATCGGCCTTTTTCTGAGATTTTGCCAAGGGAAAATGTTAAAAAATAGTAGGCCGACTATACGGGCTTTAAAAACACCCTGGCGCAAATCGAATCATCTCCAAATTTGTATGCTCTTGAAGTGAAATCATAGAGGAACATTTTGCTGCAAACTGCGCCTCCATAAGTGCCCGTAGAGTCGAGTTATGACAAATTTGCCAAGGAGACCTAAATCGGCCTTTTTCTGAGATTTTGCCAAGGGACAATTTTTAAAAATAGTAGGCCGCCTATACGGGCTTCAAAAACACCCTGGCGCAAATCGCATCATCTTTTTATTAGTATGCACTTACAGTGCAATCATAGAGGAACATTTTGCTGCAAACTGCGCCTCCATAAGTGCCCGTAGAGCCGAACAATGACAACTTTGCCAAGGAGACCTAAATCGGCCATTTTCTGAGATTCTGCCAAGGGGGGACCAAGGGAAAATGCTTAAAAAAGTAGGCCGACTATACGGGCTTCAAAAACACCCTGGCGCAAATCGCATCATCTCCAAATTTGTATGTTCTTGAAGTGCAATCATAGAGGAACATTTTGCTGCAAACTGCGCCTCCATAAGTGCTCGTAGAGCCGAGTTAAGACAAATTTGCCAAGGAGACCTAAATCGGCCTTTTTCTGAGATTTTGCCAAGGGAAAATGTTAAAAAATAGTAGGCCGACTATACGGGCTTCAAAAACACCCTGGCGCAAATCGCATCATCTCTTAATTAGTATTCACTTGAAGTGCAATCATAGAGCAACATTTTGCTGCACACTGCGCCTCCATAAGTGCCCGTAGAGCCGAACAATGACAAATTTGCCAAGCAGACCTAAATCGGCCATTTTCTGAGATTTTGCCAAGGGGACACCAAGGGAAAATGCTCAAAAAAGTAGGCCAAATATAAGGGCTTCAAAAACAACCTGGCGCAAATCACATCATCTCCTAATTAAAATCCACTTCAAGTGCAATCATAGAGGAACATTTTGCTGCAAACTGCGCCTCCATAAGTGGCCGTAGAGCCGAGTTATGACAAATTTGCCAAGGAGACCTAAATCGGCCATTTTCTGAGATTTTGCCAAGGGGGGACCAAGGGAAAATGCTCAAAAAAGTAGCCCGACTATACGGGCTTCAAAAACACCCTGGCGCAAATCGCATCATCTCCTAATTAAAATCCACTTCAAGTGCAATCATAGAGAAACATTTTGCTGCAAACTGCGCCTCCATAAGTTCCCGTAGAGCCGAGTTATGACAAATTTACCAAGAGACTTAAATCGGCCATTTTCTGAGATTTTGCCAAGGGGGGGCCAACGGAAAATGCTCAAAAAAGTTGGCCGACTATACGGGCTTCAAAAACACCCTGGCGCAAATCGCATCATCTCGTAATTAGTATGCACTTAAAGTGGAATCATAGAGGAACATTTTGCTGCAAACTGCGCCTCCATAAGTGGACGAAGAGCCCAGTTATGACAAATTTGCCAAGGAGACCTAAATCGGCCAATTTCTGAGATTTTGCTAAGGTGGGACCAAGGGAAAATGCTTAAAAAAGTAGGCCGACTATACGGGCTTCAAAAACACCCTGGCGCAAATCGCATCATCTCCTAATTTGTATGCACTTGAAGTGCAATCATAGAGGAACATTTTGCTGCAAACTGCGCCTCCATAAGTGGACGTAGAGCCCAGTTATGACAAATTTGCCAAGGAGACCTAAATCGGCCATTTTCTGAGATTTTGCCTAGGGGGGAACAAGGGAAAATGCTCCAAATAGTAGGCCGACTATACGGGCTTCAAAAACACCCTGGCGCAAATCGCATCATCTCCTAATTAGTATGCACTTGAAGTGCAATCATAGAGCAACATTTTGCTGCACACTGCGCCTCCATAAGTGCCCGTAGAGCCGAACAATGACAAATTTGCCAAGCAGACCTAAATCGGCCATTTTCTGAGATTTTGCCAAGGGGAGACCAAGGGAAAATGCTCAAAAAAGTAGGCCAAATATACGGGCTTCAAAAACACCCTGGCGCAAATCACATCATCTCCTAATTAGTATGCACTTAAAGTGGAATCATAGAGGAACATTTTGCTGCAAACTGCGCCTCCATAAGTGGCCGTAGAGCCGAGTTATGACAAATTTGCCAAGGAGACCTAAATCGGCCATTTTCTGAGATTTTGCCAAGGGGGGACCAAGGGAAAATGCTCAAAAAGTAGGCCGACTATACGGGCTTCAAAAACACCCTGGCGCAAATCGCATCATCTCCTATATAAAATCCACTTCAAGTGCAATCATAGAGAAACATTTTGCTGCAAACTGCGCCTCCATAAGTTCCCGTAGAGCCGAGTTATGACAAATTTACCAAGGAGACCTAAATCGGCCTTTTTCTGAGATGTTGCCAAGGGGGGACCCAGGGAAAATGCTCAAAAAAGTAGGCCGACTACGGGCTTCAAAAACACCCTGGCGCAAATCGCGTCATCTTTTAATTAGTATCCACTTAAAGTGCAATCATAGAGGAACATTTTGCTGCAAACTGCGCCTCCATAAGTGGCCGTAGAGCCGAGTTATGACAAATTTGCCAAGGAGACCTAAATCGGCCATTTTCTCAGATTTTGCCAAGGGGGGACCAAGGGAAAATGCTCAAAAAAGTAGGCCGACAAATCGCATCATCTTCTAATTATAATCCACTTCAAGTGCAATCATAGAGGAACATTTTGCTGCAGACTGCGCCTCCATAAGTGCCCGCAGAGCCGAGTTATGACAAATTTGCCAAGGAAACCTAAATCGGCCATTTTCTGAGATTTTGCCAAGGGGGGCTCCAAGGGAAAATGCTCAAAAAAGTAGGCCGACAAATCGCATCATCTCCTAATTAAAATCCACTTCAAGTGCAATCATAGATCAACATTTTGCTGCAAACTGCGCCTCCATAAGTGCCCGTAGAGCCGAGTTATGACAAATTTACCAAGAGACCTAAATCGGCCATTTTCTGAGATTTTGCCAAGGGGGGTCAACGGAAAATGCTCAAAAAAGTAGGCCGACTATACGGGCTTCAAAAACACCCTGGCGCAAATCGCATCATCTCGTAATTAGTATGCACTTAAAGTGCAATCATAGAGAAACATTTTGCTGCAAACTGCGCCTCCATAAGTGGACGTAGAGCCCCGTTATGACAAATTTGCCAAGCAGACCTAAATCGGCCATTTTCTGAGATTTTGCCTAGGGGGGAACAAGGGAAAATGCTCCAAATAGTAGGCCGACTATACGGGCTTCAAAAACACCCTGGCGCAAATCGCATCATCTCCTAATTAGTATGCACTTAAAGTGCAATCATAGAGCAACATTTTGCTGCACACTGCGTTTCCATAAGTGCCCGTAGAGCCGAACAATGACAAATTTGCCAAACAGACCTAAATCGGCCATTTTCTGAGATTTTGCCAAGGGGACACCAAGGGAAAATGCTCAAAAAAGTAGGCCAAATATAAGGGCTTCAAAAACAACCTGGCCCAAATCACATCATCTCCTAATTAAAATCCACTTCAAGTGCAATCATAGAGGAACATTTTGCTGCAAACTGCGCCTCCATAAGTGGCCGTAGAGCCGAGTTATGACAAATTTGCCAAGGAGACCTAAATCGGCCATTTTCTGAGATTTTGCCAAGGGGGGACCAAGGGAAAATGCTCAAAAAAGTAGCCCGACTATACGGGCTTCAAAAACACCCTGGCGAAAATCGCATCATCTCCTAATTAAAATCCACTTCAAGTGCAATCATAGAAAAACATTTTGCTGCAAACTGCGCCTCCATAAGTGGACGAAGAGCCCAGTTATGACAAATTTGCCAAGGAGACCTAAATCGGCCATTTTCTGAGATTTTGCTAAGGTGGGACCAAGGGAAAATGCTTAAAAAAGTAGGCCGACTATACGGGCTTCAAAAACACCCTGGCGCAAATCGCATCATCTCCTAATTTGTATGCACTTGAAGTGCAATCATAGAGGAACATTTTGCTGCAAACTGCGCCTCCATAAGTGGACGTAGAGCCCAGTTATGACAAATTTGCCAAGGAGACCTAAATCGGCCATTTTCTGAGATTTTGCCTAGGGGGGAACAAGGGAAAATGCTCCAAATAGTAGGCCGACTATACGGGCTTCAAAAACACCCTGGCGCAAATCGCATCATCTCCTAATTAGTATGCACTTGAAGTGCAATCATAGAGCAACATTTTGCTGCACACTGCGCCTCCATAAGTGCCCGTAGAGCCGAACAATGACAAATTTGCCAAGCAGAGCTAAATCGGCCATTTTCTGAGATTTTGCCAAGGGGAGACCAAGGGAAAATGCTCAAAAAAGTAGGCCAAATATACGGGCTTCAAAAACACCCTGGCGCAAATCGCATCATCTCCTAATTAGTATGCACTTAAAGTGGAATCATAGAGGAACATTTTGCTGCAAACTGCGCCTCCATAAGTGGCCGTAGAGCCGAGTTATGACAAATTTGCCAAGGAGACCTAAATCGGCCATTTTCTGAGATTTTGCCAAGGGGGGACCAAGGGAAAATGCTTAAAAAAGTAGGCCGACTATACGGGCTTCAAAAACACCCTGGCGCAAATCGCATCATCTCCTAATTAGTATGCACTTGAAGTGCAATCATAGAGGAACATTTTTCTTCAAACTGCGCCTCCATAAGTGGACGTAGAGCCCAGTTATGACAAATTTGCCAAGGAGACCTAAATCGGCCATTTTCTGAGATTTTGCCAAGGGGGGACCAAGGGAAAATGCTCCAAATAGTAGGCCGACTATACGGGCTTCAAAAACACCCTGGCGCAAATCGCATCATCTCCTAAATACTATGCACTTGAAGTGCAATCATAGAGGAACATTTTGCTGCAAACTGCGCCTCCATAAGTGCACGTAGAGCCGAGTTATGACAAATTTGCGGAGTTGACTTAAATCGGCCATTTTCTGAGATTTTGCCAAGGGAAAATGCTCAAAAAAGTAGGCCACATATACGGGCTTCAAAAGCACCCTGGCGCAAATCGCATCATCTCCTAATTAGTATGAACTTGAAGTGCAATCATAGAGGAACATTTTGCTGCAAACTGCGCCTCCATAAGTGGCCGTAGAGCCGAGTTATGAAAAATTTGCTAAGGAGACCTAAATCGGCCATTTTCTGAGGTTTTGCCAAGGGGGGACCAAGGGAAAATGCTCAAAAAAGTAGGCCGAATATACCGGCTTCAAAAACACCCTGGCGCAAATCACATCATCTTGTAATTAGTATGCACTTGAAGAGCAATCATAGAGGAACATTTTGCTGCAAACTGCGCCTCCATAAGTGGCCGTAGAGCCGAGTTATGACAAATTTGCCAAGGAGACCTAAATTGGCCATTTTCTGAGATTTTGCCAGGGAAGGACCAAGGGAAAATGCTCAAAAAAGTAGGCCACCTAGACGGGCTTCAAAAACACCCTGGCGCAAGTCAAATCATCTCCTAATTAGTATGCACTTGAAGTGCAATCATAGAGGAACATTTTGCTGCAAACTGCGCCTCCATAAGTGCCCATAGAGCCGAGTTATGACAAATTTGCCAAGGAGACCTAAATCGGCCATTTTCTGAGATTTTGCCAAGGGGGGACCAAGGGAAAATGCTCAAAGAAGTAGGCCGACTATACGGGCTTCAAAAACACCCTGGCGCAAATCGCATCATCTCCTAATTAGTATGCACTTGAAGTGCAATCATAAAGGAACATTTTGCTGCAAACTGCGCCTCCATAAGTGCCCGTAGAGCCGAGTTATGACAAATTTTACAAGGAGACCTAAATCGGCCTTTTTCTGAGATTTTGCCAAGGGGGGACCAAGGGAAAATGCTCAAAAAACTAGGCCGATTATACGGGCTTAAAAAACACCCTGGCGCAAATTGCATCATCTCCTAATTAGTATGCACTTGAAGTGCAATCATAGAGGTACATTTTGCTGCAAACTGCGCCTCCATAAGTGCCCGTAGACCCTAGTTATGACAAATTTGGGAAGTAGACTTAAATCGGCCATTTTCTGAGATTTTGCCAAGGGGGGACTAAGGGAAAATGCTCAAAAAAGTAGGCCACATTTACGGACTTCAAAAACACCCTGGCGCAAATCGCATCATCTTGTTATTAGTATGCACTTGAAGTGCAATCATAGAGGAACATTTTGGTGCAAACTGCGCCTCCATAAGTGGCCGTAGAGCCGAGTTATGACAAATTTGCTAAGGAGACCTAAATCGGCCATTTTCTGAGATTTTGCCAAGGGGGGACCAAGGGAAAATGCTCAAAAAAGTAGGCCGAATATACCGGCTTCAAAAACACCCTGGCGCAAATCACATTATCTCGTAATTTGAATGCACTTGAAGACCAATCACAGAGGAACATTTTGCTGCAAACTGCGCCTCCATAAGTGGCCGTAGAGCCGAGTTATGACAAATTTGCCAAGGAGACCTAAATCGGCCATTTTCTGAGATTTTGCCAAGGGGGCACCAAGGGAAAATGCTTAAAAAAGTAGGCCACCTATACGGGCTTCAAAAACACCCTGGCGCAAATCGCATCATCTCCTAATCAAGATGCACTTAAAGTGCAATCATAGAGGAACATTTTGCTGCAAACTGCGCCTCCATAAGTGCCCGTAGAGCCGAGTTATGACAAATTTGCCAAGGAGACCTAAATCGGCCTTTTTCTGAGATTTTGCCAAGGGGGAACAAGGGAAAATGCTAAAAAAAGTAGACCGACTATAGGGCTTCAAAAACACCCTGGCGCAAAATCGCATCATCTCCTTTTTAGTATGCACTTGAAGTGCAATCATAGAGACACATTTTGCTGCAAACTGCGCCACCATAAGTGCCCGTAGAGCCGAGTTATGACAAATTTACCAAGGAGACCTAAATCGGCCATTTTCTGAGATTTTGTCAAGGGGGGACCAAGGGAAAATGCCCAAAAAAGTGGACCGACTATACGGGCTTCAAAAACACCCTAGCGCAAATCGTATCATCCCTTAATTAAAATGCACTTAATGTGCAATCATAGAGGAACATTTTGCTGCAAACTGCGCCTCCATAAGTGCCCGTAGAGCCGAGTTATGACAAATTTACGAAGGAGACCTAAAGCGGCCATTTTCTGAGATTTTGCCAAGGGGGGACCAAGTGAAAATGCCCAAAAACGTAGACCAACTATACGGGCTTCAAAAACACCCTGGCAAAAATTGCATCATCTTCTAATTAGTATGCACTTGAAGTGCAATCATAGAGGAACATTTTGCTCCAAACTGCGCCTCCATAAGTGGCCGTAGAGCCGAGTTATGACAAATTTGCTAAGGAGACCTAAATCGGCCATTTTCTGAGATTTTGCCAAGGGGGGACCAAGGGAAAATGCTCAAAAAAGTAGGCCGAATATACCGGCTTCAAAAACACCCTGGCGCACATCACATCATCTCGTATTTCGTATGCACTTGAAGACCAATCATAGAGGAACATTTTGCTGCAAACTGCGCCTCCATAAGTGGCCGTAGAGCCGAGTTATGACAAATTTGCCAAGGAGACCTAAATCGGCCATTTTCTGAGATTTTGCCAAGGGGGGACCAAGGGCAAATGCTCAAAGAAGTAGGCCGACTATACGGGCTTCAAAAACACCCTGGCGCAAATCGCATCATCTCGTAATTAGTATGCACTTGAAGTGCAATCATAGAGGAACATTTTGCTGCAAACTGCGCCTCCATAAGTGGCCGTAGAGCCGAGTTATGACAAATTTGCTAAGGAGACCTTAATCGGCAATTTTCTGAGATTTTGCCAAGGGGGGCCCAAGGGAAAATGCTCAAAAAAGTAGGCCGAATATACCGGCTTCAAAAACACCTTGCGCAACTCACATCATCTCGTAATTTGTATGCACTTGAAGACCAATCATAGGGGAACATTTTGCTGCAAACTGCGCCTCCATAAGTGGCCGTAGAGCCGAGTTATGACAAATTTGCCAAGGAGACCTAAATCGGCCATTTTCTGAGATTTTGCCAAGGGGGGACCAAGGGAAAATGCTTAAAAAAGTAGGCCAGCTATACGGGCTTCAAAAACACCCTGGCGCAAATCGCATCATCTCCTAATCAGTATGCACTTGAAGTGCAATCATAGAGGAACATTTTGCTGCAAACTGCGCCTCCATAAGTGCCCGTAGAGCCGAGTTATGACAAATTTGCCAAGGAGACCTAAATCGGCCATTTTCTGAGATTTTGCCAAGGGGGGACCAAGGGAAAATGCTCAAAGAAGTAGGCCGACTATACGGGCTTCAAAAACACCCTGGCGCAAATCGCATCATCTCCTAATTAGTATGCACTTGAAGTGCAATCATAAAGGAACATTTTGCTGCAAACTGCGCCTCCATAAGTGCCCGTAGAGCCGAGTTATGACAAATTTTACAAGGAGACCTAAATCGGCCTTTTTCTGAGATTTTGCCAAGGGGGGACCAAGGGAAAATGCTCAAAAAACTAGGCCGATTATACGGGCTTCAAAAACACCCTGGCGCAAATTGCATCATCTCCTAATTAGTATGCACTTGAAGCGCAATCATAGAGGAACATTTTGCTGCAAACTGCGCCTCCATAAGTGGCCGTAGAGCCGAGTTATGACAAATTTGCCAAGGAGACCTAAATCGGCCATTTTCGGACATTTTGCCAAGGGGGGACCAAGGGAAAATGCTTAAAAAAGTAGGCCAGCTATACGGGCTTAAAAAACACCCTGGCGCAAATCGCATAATCTCCATATTTGTATGCACTTGAAGTGCAATCATAGAGGAACATTTTGCTGCAAACTGCGCCTCCATTAGTGCCCCTAGAGCCAAGTTATGACAAATTTACCAAGGAGACCTAAAGCGGCCATTTTCTGAGATTTTCCAAAAGGGGACCAAGGGAAAACACCCAAAAAAGTAGACCAACTATACGGGCTTCAAAAACACCCTAGCGCAAATTGCATCATCCCCTAATTAGTATGCCCTTGAAGTGCAATCATAGAGGAACATTTTGCTGCAAACTGCGCCTCCATAAGTGCCCCTAGAGCCGAGTTATGACAAATTTGCCAAGGAGAACTAAATCGGCCATTTTCTGAAACTTTGCCAAGGGGGGACCAAGGGAAAATGCTCAAAAAAGTAGGCCGACTATACGGGCTTCAAAAACACCCTGGCGAAAATCGCATCATCTCCTAATTAGTATGCCCTTAAAGTGCAATCATAGAGGAACATTTTGCTGCAACTTGCGCCTCCATAAGTGCCCGTAGAGCCGAGTTATGACAAATTTGCCAAGGAGACCTAAATCGGCCATTTTCTGAGATTTTGCAAAGAGGGGACCAATAGAAAATACTCAAAAAAGTAGGCCGACTATACGGGCTTCAAAAACACCCTAGCGCAAATCGCATCATCTCGTAATTACTATGCGCTTGAAGTGCAATCATAGAGGAACATTTTGCTGCAAACTGCGCCTCCATAAGTGCCCCTAGAGCCAAGTTATGACTAATTTGCCAAGGAGACCTAAATCGGCCATTTTCGGAGATTTTGCCAAGGGGGGACCAAGGGAAAATGCTCAAAAACGTAGGCCACCTATACGGGCTTCAGAAACACCCTGGCGCAAATCGCATAATCTCCTAATTAGTATGCACTTGAAGCGCAATCATAGAGGAACATTTTGCTGCAAACTGCGCCTCCATAAGTGGCCGTAGAGCAGAGTTATGACAAATTTACCAAGGAGACCTAAAGCGGCCATTTTCTGAGATTTTGCCAAGGGGGGACCAAGTGAACATGCCCGAAAACGTAGACTGACTATACGGGCTTCAAAAACACCCTGGCGCAAACTGCATCATCTCCTAATTAGTATGCACTTGAAGTGCAATCATAGAGGAACATTTTGCTGCAAACTGCGCCTCCATAAGTGCCCGTAGAGCCGAGTTATGACAAATTTGCCAAGTAGACATAAATCGGCCATTTTCTGAGATTTTGCCAAGTGGGGACCAAGGGAAAATGCTCAAAAAAGTAGGCCGAATATACCGGCTTCAAAAACACCCTGGCGCAAATCACATCATCTCGTATTTAGTATGCACTTGAAGAGCAATCATAGAGGAACATTTTGCTGCAAACTGCGCCTCCATAAGTGGCCGTAGAGCCGAGTTATGACAAATTTGCCAAGGAGACCTAAATCGGCCATTTTCTGAGATTTTGCCAAGGGGGGACCAAGGGCAAATGCTCAAAGAAGTAGGCCGACTATACGGGCTTCAAAAACACCCTGGCGCAAATCGCATCATCTCGTAATTAGTATGCACTTGCAGTGCAATCATAGAGGAACATTTTGCTGCAAACTGCGCCTCCATAAGTGCCCGTAGAGCCAAGTTATGACAAATTTGCCAAGGAGACTTAAATCGGCCATTTTCGGAGATTTTGCCAAGGGGGGACCAAGGGAAAATACTCAAAAAAGTACGCCGACTATACGGGCTTCAAAAACACCCTGGCGCAAATCGCATCATCTCCTAATTAGTATGCACTTGAAGTGCAATCATAGAGGAACATTTTGCTGCAAACTGCGCCTCCATTAGTGCCCCTAGAGCCAAGTTATGACAAATTTACCAAGAAGACCTAAAGCGGCCATTTTCTGAGATTTTGCCAAGGGGGGACCAAGGGAAAACACCCCAAAAAGTAGACCAACTATACGGGCTTCAAAAACACACTGGCGCAAATTGCATTGTCTCTTAATTAGTATGCACTTAAAGTGCAATCATAGAGGAACATTTTGCTGCAAACTGCGCCTCCATAAGTGCACGTAGAGCCGAGTTATGACAAATTTGCCAAGGAGACCTAAATCGGCCATTTTCGGACATTTTGCCAAGGGGGGACCAAGGGAAAATGCTTAAAAAAGTAGGCCACCTATACGGGCTTCAAAAACACCCTCGCGCAAATCGCATAATCTCCATATTTGTATGCACTTGAAGTGCAATCATAGAGGAACATTTTGCTGCAAACTGCGCCTCCATTAGTGCCCCTAGAGCCAAGTTATGACAAATTTACCAAGGAGACCTAAAGCGGCCATTTTCTGAGATTTTCCAAGGGGGGACCAAGGGAAAACACCCAAAAAAATAGACCAACTATACGGGCTTCAAAAACACCCTAGCGCAAATTGCATCATCCCCTAATTAGTATGCACTTGAAGTGCAATCATAGAGGAACATTTTGCTGCAAACTGCGCCTCCATAAGTGCCCCTAGAGCCGAGTTATGACAAATTTGCCAAGGAGAACTAAATCGGCCATTTTCTGAAACTTTGCCAAGGGGGGACCAAGGGAAAATGCTCAAAAAAGTAGGCCGACTATACGGGCTTTAAAAACACCCTGGCGCAAATGGCATCATCTCCTAATTAGTATGCCCTTAAAGTGCAATCATAGAGGAACATTTTGCTGCAACTTGCGCCTCCATAAGTGCCCGTAGAGCCGAGTTATGACAAATTTGCCAAGGAGACCTAAATAGGCCATTTTCTGAGATTTTGCCAAGGGGGGACCAAGGGAAAATGCCCAAAAAAGTAGACCGACTATACGGGCTTCAAAAACACCCTGGCGCAAATCGCATGATCTCCTAATTAGTATGCACTTAAAGCGCAATCATAGAGGAACATGTTGCTGCAAAGTGCGACTCCATAAGTTGCCTTAGAGCCGAGTTATGACAAATTTGCCAAGGAGACCTAAATCGGCCATTTTCTGAGATTTTGCAAAGGGGGGACCAATAGAAAATACTCAAAAAAGTAGGCCGACTATACGGGCTTCAAAAACACCCTAGCGCAAATCGCATCATCTCGTAATTACTATGCGCTTGAAGTGCAATCATAGAGGAACATTTTGCTGCAAACTGCGCCTCCATAAGTGCCCCTAGAGCCAAGTTATGACTAATTTGCCAAGGAGACCTAAATCGGCCATTTTCGGAGATTTTGCCAAGGGGGGACCAAGGGAAAATGCTCAAAAACGTAGGCCACCTATACGGGCTTCAGAAAAACCCTGGCGCAAATCGCATAATCTCCTAATTAGTATGCACTTGAAGCGCAATCATAGAGGAACATTTTGCTGCAAACTGCGCCTCCATAAGTGGCCGTAGAGCAGAGTTATGACAAATTTGCCAAGGAGACCTAAATCAGCCATTTTCTGAGATTTTGCCGAAGGAGGACCAAGGGAAAATGCTCAAAAAAGTAGGCCACCTATACGGGCTTCAAAAACACCCTGGCGCAAATCGCATCATCTCCTAATTAGTATGCACTTGAAGTGCAATCATAGAGGAACATTTTGCTGCAAACTGCGCCTCCATAAGTGCCCGTAGAGCCGAGTTACGACAAATTTACCAAGGAGACCTAAATCGGAATTTTTCTGAGATTTTGCCAAGGGGGAACAAGGGAAAATGCTCAAAAAAGTAGGCCGACTATACGGGCTTCAAAAACACCCTGGCGCAAAATCGCATCATCTCCTTTTTCATATGCACTTGAAGTGCAATCATAGAGGAACATTTTGCTGCAAACTGCGCCTGCATAAGTGCCCGTAGAGCCGAGTGATGACAAATTTACCAAGGAGACCTAAAGCGGCCATTTTCTGAGATTTTGCCAAGGGGGGACCAAGGGAAAATGCCCAAAAAAGTATACCGACTATACGGGCTTCAAAAACTCCCTGGCGCAAATCGCATCATCTGCTAATTAGTATGCACTTGAAGTGCAATCATAGAGGAACATGTTGCTGCAAACTGCGCCTCCATAAGTGCCCGAGAGCCGAGTTATGACAAATTTGCCAAGGAGACCTAAATCGGCCATTTTCTGAGATTTTGCCAAGGGGGGACCAAGGGAAAATGCCCAAAAAAGTAGACCGACTATACGGGCTTCAAAAACACCCTGGCGCAAATCGCATCATCTCCTAATTAGTATGCACTTGAAGTGCAATCATAGAGGAACATTTTGCTGCAAACTGCGCCTCCATAAGTGCGCGTAGAGCCAAGTTATGACAAATTTGCCAAGCAGACTTAATTGGGCCATTTTCGGAGATTTTGCCAAGGGGGGACCAAGGGAAAATGCTCAAAAAAAGTAGGCCACCTATACGGGCTTCAAAAACACCCTGGCGCAAATCGCATCATCTCCTAATTAGTATGCACTTGAAGTGCAATCATAGAGGAACATTTTGCTGCAAACTGCGCCTCCATAAGTGCCCGTAGAGCCGAGTTATGACAAATTTGCCAAGGAGACCTAAATCGGCCATTTTCTGAGATTTTGCCAAGGGGGGACCAAGGGAAAATGCTCAAAAAAGTAGGCCGACTATACGGGCTTCAAAAACACCCTGGCGCAAATCGCATCATCTCCTAATTAGTATGCACTTAAAGTGCAATCATAGAGGAACATTTTGCTGCAAACTGCGCCTCCATAAGTGCGCGTAGAGCCGAGTTATGATAAATTTGCCAAGGAGACCTAAATCGGCCATTTTTGGACATTTTGCCAAGGGGGGAACAAGGGAAAATGCTTAAAAAAGTAGGCCACCTATACGGGCTTCAAAAACACCCTGGCGCAAATCGCATAATCTCCTAATTTGTATGCACTTGAAGTGCAATCATAGAGGAACATTTTGCTGCAAACTGCGCCTTCATAAGTGCCCGCAGAGCCGAGTTATGACAAATTTTCCAAGGAGACCTAAAGCGGCCATTTTCTGAGATTTTGCCAAGGGGGGACCAAGGGAAAATGCTCAAGGAAGTAGGCCGAATATACGGGCTTCAAAAACACCCTGGCGCAAATCGCATCATCTCCTAATTACTGTGCGCTTGAAGTGCAATCATAGAGGAACATTTTGCTGCAAACTGCGCTCCCATTAGTGCCCCTAGAGCCAAGTTATGACAAATTTACCAAGGAGACCTAAAGCGGCCATTTTCTGAGATTTTGCCAAGGGGGGACCAAGGGAAAACACCCAAAAAAGTAGACCAGCTATACGGGCTTCAAAAACACCCTGGCGCAAATTGCATCATCCCCTAATTCGTATGCACTTGAAGTGCAATCATAGAGGAACATTTTGCTGCAAACTGCGTCTCCATAAGTGCCCGTAGAGCCGAGTTATGACAAATTTGCCAAGGAGAACTAAATCGGCCATTTTCTGAGACTTTGCCAAGGGCGGACCAAGGGAAAATGCTCAAAAAAGTAGGCCGACTATACGGGCTTCAAAAACACCCTGGCGCAAATCGCATCATCTCCTAATTAGTATGCCCTTAAAGTGGAATCATAGAGAAAAATTTTGCTGCAACTTGCGCCTCCATAAGTGCCCGTAGAGCCGAGTTATGACAAATTTGCCAAGGAGACCTAAATCGGCCATTTTCGGAGATTTTGCCAAGGGGGGACCAAGGGAAAATGCTCAAAAAAGTAGGCCGAATATACGGGCTTCAAAAACACCCTGGCGCAAATCGCATCATCTCCTAATTAGTATGCGCTTAAAGTGCAATCATAGAGGAACATTTTGCTGCAAACTGCGCCTCCATAAGTGCCCGTAGAGCCAAGTTATGACAAATTTACCAAGGAGACTTAAATCGGCCATTTTCGGAGATTTTGCCAAGGGGGACCAAGGCAAAATGCTCAAAAAAAGTAGGCCACTTATACTGGCTTCAAAAACACCCTGGCGCAAATCGCATCATCTCCTAATTAGTATGCACTTGAAGTGCAATCATAGAGGAACATTTTGCTGCAAACTGCGCCTCCATAAGTGTCCGTAGAGCCGAGTTATGACAAATTTGCCAAGGAGACCTAAATCGGCCATTTTCTGAGATTTTCCAAGGGGGGACCAAGGGAAAATGCACAAAAAAGTAGGCCGACTATACGGGCTTCAAAAACACCCTGGCGCAAATCGTATCATCTCCGAATTAGTTTGCACGTAAAGTGCAATCATAGAGGAACATTTTGCTGCAAACTGCGCCTCCATAAGTGGCCGTAGAGCCGAGTTATGAGAAATTTGCCAAGGAGACCTAAATCGGCCATTTTCTGAGATTTTGCCAAGGGGGGACCAAGGGAAAATGCTCAAAAAAGTAGGCCGAATATACCGGCTTCAAAAACACCCTGGCGCAAATCACATCATCTCGTATTTAGTATGCACTTGAAGAGCAATCATAGAGGAACATTTTGCTGCAAACTGCGCCTCCATAAGTGGCCGTAGAGCCGAGTTATGACAAATTTGCCAAGGAGACCTAAATCGGCCATTTTCTGAGATTTTGCCAAGGGGGGACAAAGGGCAAATGCTCAAAGAAGTAGGCCGACTATACGGGCTTCAAAAACACCCTGGTGCGAATCGCATCATCTCGTAATTAGTATGCACTTGAAGTGCAATCATAGAGGAACATTTTGCTGCAAACTGCGCCTCCATAAGTGCCCGTAGAGCCGAGTTTTGACAAATTTACCAAGGAGACCTAAATCGGCCATTTTCTGAGATTTTGCCAAGGGGGGACCAAGGGAAAATGCTCAAAAAAGTAGGCCACATATACGGGCTTCAAAAACACCCTGGCGCGAATCGCATCATCTCGTAATTAGTATGCACTTGAAGTGCAATCATAGAGGAACATTTTGCTGCAAACTGCGCCTCCATAAGTGGCCGTAGAGCCGAGTTATGACAAATTTGCCAAGGAGACCTAAATCGGCCATTTTCTGAGATTTTGCCAAGGGGGGACAAAGGGCAAATGCTCAAAGAAGTAGGCCGACTATACGGGCTTCAAAAACACCCTGGTGCGAATCGCATCATCTCGTAATTAGTATGCACTTGAAGTGCAATCATAGAGGAACATTTTGCTGCAAACTGCGCCTCCATAAGTGCCCGTAGAGCCGAGTTTTGACAAATTTACCAAGGAGACCTAAATCGGCCATTTTCGGAGATTTTGCCAAGGGGGGACCAAGGGAAAATGCTCAAAAGACTAGGCCACATATACGGGCTTCAAAAACACCCTGGCGCGAATCGCATCATCTCGTAATTAGTATGCACTTGAAGTGCAATCATAGAGGAATATTTTGCTGCAAACTGCGCCTCCATAAGTGCCCGTAGAGCCGAGTTTTGACAAATTTACCAAGGAGACCTAAATCGGCCATTTTCTGAGATTTTGCCAAGGGGGGACCAAGGGAAAATGCTCAAAAAAGTAGGCCACATATACGGGCTTCAAAAACACCCTGGCGCAAATCGCATAATCTCCTAATTAGTATGCGCTTGAAGTGCAATCATAGAGGAACATTTTGCTGCAAACTGCGCCTCCATAAGTGCCCGTAGAGCCAAGTTATGACAAATTTGCCAAGGAGACTTAAATCGGCCATTTTCGGAGATTTTGCCAAGGGGGGACCAAGGGAAAATACTCAAAAAAGTAGGCCGACTATACGGGCTTCAAAAACACCCTGGCGCAAATCGCGTCATCTCCTAACTAGTATGCGCTTGAAGTGCAATCATAGAGAAACATTTTGCTGCAAACTGTGCCTCCATAAGTGCCCGTAGAGCCGAGTTATGACAAATTTGCCAAGGAGACCTAAATCGGCCATTTTCTGAGATTTTGCCAAGGGGGGACCAAGGGAAAATGCTCAAAAAAGTAGGCCGACTATACGGGCTTCAAAAACTCCCTGGCGCAAAATTGCATCATCTCCTAATTAGCATGCACTTAAAGTGCAATCATAGAGGAACATTTTGCTTCAAACTGCGCCTCCATAAGTGCGCGTAGAGCCGAGTTATGACAAATTTGCCAAGGAGACCTAAATCGGCCATTTTCGGACATTTTGCCAAGGGGGGAACAAGGGAAAATGCTTAAAAAAGTAGGCCACCTATACGGGCTTCAAAAACACCCTGGCGCAAATCGCATAATCTCCTAATTTGTATGCACTTGAAGTGCAAACATAGAGGAACATTTTGCTGCAAACTGCGCCTCCATAAGTGCCCGCAGAGCCGAGTTATGACAAATTTGCCAAGGAGACATAAATCGGCCATTTTCTGAGATTTTGCCCAGCGGGGACCAAGGGAAAATTCTCAAGGAAGTAGGCCGACTATACGGGCTT
The DNA here is from genome assembly GCA_964020085.1 of Micromussa lordhowensis. NCBI lineage: Eukaryota > Metazoa > Cnidaria > Anthozoa > Scleractinia > Lobophylliidae > Micromussa > Micromussa lordhowensis. Next base: position 24,142,610 of record OZ026600.1, on the reverse strand, counting down.
CAAAAACACCCTGGCGCAAATCGCATCATCTCCTTATTAGTATGCACTTGAAGTGCAATCATAGAGGAACATTTTGCTGCAAACTGCGCCTCCATAAGTGCCCGTAGAGCCGAGTTATGACAAATTTGCCAAGGAGAACTAAATCGGCCATTTTCTGAGACTTTGCCAAGGGGGGACCAAGGGAAAATGCTCAAAAAAGTAGGCCGACTATACGGGCTTCAAAAACACCCTAGCGCAAATCGCATCATCTCGTAATTACTATCGCCTTGAAGTGCAATCATAGAGGAACATTTTGCTGCAAACTGCGCCTCCATAAGTGCCCGTAGAGCCGAGTTATGACAAATTTGCCAAGGAGACCTAAATCGGCCATTTTCTGAGATTTTGCCAAGAGGGGACCAAGAGACAATACTCAAAAAAGTAGGCCGACTATACGGGCTTCAAAAAAACCCTAGCGCAAATCGCATCATCTCGTAATTACTATGCGCTTGAAGTGCAATCATAGAGGAACATTTTGCTGCAAACTGCGTCTCCATAAGTGCCCCTAGAGCCAAGTTATGACTTATTTGCCAAGGAGACCTAAATCGGCCATTTTCGGAGATCTTGCCAAGGGGGGACCAAGGGAAAATGCTCAAAAAAGTAGGCCACCTATACGGGCTTCAAAAACACCCTGGCGCAAATCGCATAATCTCCTAATTAGTATGCACTTGAAGCGCAATCATAGAGGAACATTTTGCTGCAAACTGCGCCTCCATAAGTGGCCGTAGAGCAGAGTTATGACAAATTTGCCAAGAAGACCTAAATCAGCCATTTTCTGAGATTTTGCCAAGGGGGGACCAAGGGAAAATGCTCAAAAAAGTAGGCCACTTATACGGGCTTCAAAAACACCCTGGCGCAAATCGCATCATCTCCTAATTAGTATGCACTTGAAGTGCAATCATAGAGGAACATTTTGCTGCAAACTGCGCCTCCATAAGTGCCCGTAGAGCCGAGTTATGACAAATTTGCCAAGGAGACCTAAATCGGCCATTTTCTGAGATTTTGCCAAGGGGGGACCAAGGGAAAATGCCCAAAAAAGTAGACCGACTATACGGGCTTCAAAAACAACCTGGCGCAAATCGCATAATCTCTTAATTTGTATGCACTTGAAGTGCAATCATAGAGGAACATTTTGCTACAAACTGCGCCTCCATAAGTGCCCGTAGAGCCGAGTTATGACAAATTTGCCAAGGAGACCTAAATGGGCCATTTTCTGAGATTTTGCCAAGGGGGACCAAGGGAAAATGCTCAAAGAAGTAGGCCGAATATACGGGCTTCAAAAACACCCTGGCGCAAATCGCATTATCTCCTAATTAGTATGCACTTGAAGCGCAATCATAGAGGAACATGTTGCTGCAAACTGCGACTCCATAAGTGGCCTTAGAGCCGAGTTATGACAAATTTGCCAAGGAGACCTAAATCGGCCATTTTCTGAGATTTTGCCAAGGTGGGACCAAGGGAAAATGCTCAAAAAAGTAGGCCACATATACGGGCTTCAAAAACACCCTGGCGCGAATCGCATCATCTCGTAATTAGTATGCACTTGAAGTGCAATCATAGAGGAACATTTTGCTGCAAACTGCGCCTCCATAAGTGCCCGTAGAGCCGAGTTTTGACAAATTTACCAAGGAGACCTAAATCGCCCATTTTCTGAGATTTTGCCAAGGGGGGACCAAGGGAAAATGCTCAAAAAAGTAGGCCACATATACGGGCTTCAAAAACACCCTGGCGCAAATCGCATCATCTCCTAATTAGTATCCGCTTGAAGTGCAATCATAGAGGAACATTTTGCTGCAAACTGCGCCTCCATAAGTGCCCGTAGAGCCAAGTTATGACAAATTTGCCAAGGAGACTTAAATCGGCCATTTTCGGAGATTTTGCCAAGGGGGGACCAAGGGAAAATACTCAAAAAAGTAGGCCGACTATACGGGCTTCAAAAACACCCTGGCGCCAATCGCGTCATCTCCTAACTAGTATGCGCTTGAAGTGCAATCATAGAGAAACATTTTGCTGCAAACTGTGCCTCCATAAGTGCCCGTAGAGCCGAGTTATGACAAATTTACCAAGGAGACCTAAATCGGAATTTTTCTGAGATTTTGCCAAGGGGGAACAAGGGAAAATGCTCAAAAAAGTAGGCCGACTATACGGGCTTCAAAAACACCCTGGCGCAAAATCGCATCATCTCCTTTTTCATATGCACTTGAAGTGCAATCATAGAGGAACATTTTGCTGCAAACTGCGCCTCCATAAGTGCCCGTAGAGCCGAGTGATGACAAATTTACCAAGGAGACCTAAAGCGGCCATTTTCTGAGATTTTGCCCAAAAAAGTATACCGACTATACGGGCTTCAAAAACTCCCTGGCGCAAATCGCATCATCTGCTAATTAGTATGCACTTGAAGTGCAATCATAGAGGAACATGTTGCTGCAAACTGCGCCTCCATAAGTGCCCGAGAGCCGAGTTATGACAAATTTGCCAAGGACACCTAAATCGGCCATTTTCTGAGATTTTGCCAAGGGGGGACCAAGGGAAAATGCCCAAAAAAGTAGACCGACTATACGGGCTTCAAAAACACCCTGGCGCAAATCCCATGATCTCCTAATTAGTATGCACTTGAAGCGCAATCATAGAGGAACATGTTGCTGCAAACTGCGACTCCATAAGTTGCATTAGAGCCGAGTTATGACAAATTTGCCAAGGAGACCTAAATCGGCCATTTTCTGAGATTTTGCCAAGGGGGGACCAAGGGAAAATGCTCAAAGAAGCTGGCCGAATATACGGGCTTCAAAAACACCCTGGCGCAAATCGCATCATCTCGTAATTAGTATGCACTTGAAGTGCAATCATAGAGAAACATTTTGCTGCAAACTGCGCCTCCATAAGTGCCCGTGGAGCCGAGTTATGACAAATTTGCCAAAGAGACCTAAATGGGTTATTTTCTGAGATTTTGCCAAGGGCGGATCAAGGGAAAATGCTCAAAGAAGCAGGCCGAATATATGGGCTTCAAAAACACCCTGGCGCAAATCGCATCATCTCGTAATTAGTATGCACTTGAAGTGCAATCATAGAGAAACATTTTGCTGCAAACTGCGCCTCCATAAGTGCCCGTAGAGCCAAGTTATGACAAATTTGCCTAGGAGACTTAAATCGGCCATTTTCGGAGATTTTTCCAAGGGGGGACCAACGGAAAATACTCAAAAAAGTAGGCCGACTATACGGGCTTCAAAAACACCCTGGCGCAAATCGCGTCATCTCCTAACTAGTATGCGCTTGAAGTGCAATCATAGAGGAACATTTTGCTGCAAACTGCGCCTCCATAAGTGCCCGTAGAGCCAAGTTATGACAAATTTGCCAAGGAGACTTAAATCGGCCATTTTCGGATATTTTGCCAAGGGGGACCAAGGGAAAATGCTCAAAAAAAGTAGGCCACCTATACTGGCTTCAAAAACACCCTGGCACAAATCGCATCATCTCCTAATTAGTATGCACTTGAAGTGCAATCATAGAGGAACATTTTGCTGCAAACTGCGCATCCATAAGTGCCCGTAGAGCCGAGTTATGACAAATTTGCCAAGGAGACCTAAATCGGCCATTTTCTGAGATTTTGCCAAGGGGGGACCAAGGGAAAATGCTCAAAAAAGTAGGCCGACTATACGGGCTTCAAAAACACCCTGGCGCAAATCGTATCATCTCCTAATTAGTATGCTCGTAAAGTGCAATCATAGAGGAACATTTTGCTGCAAACTGCGCATCCATAAGTGCCCGTAGAGCCAAGTTATGACAAATTTGCCTAGGAGACTTAAATCGGCCATTTTCGGAGATTTTTCCAAGGGGGGACCAAGGGAAAATACTCAAAAAAGTAGGCCGACTATACGGGCTTCAAAAACACCCTGGCGCAAATCGCGTCATCTCCTAACTAGTATGCGCTTGAAGTGCAATCATAGAGGAACATTTTGCTGCAAACTGCGCCTCCATAAGTGCCCGTAGAGCCAAGTTATGACAAATTTGCCAAGGAGACTTAAATCGGCCATTTTCGGATATTTTGCCAAGGGGGACCAAGGGAAAATGCTCAAAAAAAGTAGGCCACCTATACTGGCTTCAAAAACACCCTGGCGCAAATCGCATCATCTCCTAATTAGTATGCACTTGAAGTGCAATCATAGAGGAACATTTTGCTGCAAACTGCGCATCCATAAGTGCCCGTAGAGCCGAGTTATGACAAATTTGCCAAGGAGACCTAAATCGGCCATTTTCTGAGATTTTGCCAAGGGGGCACCAAGGGAAAATGCTCAAAAAAGTAGGCCGACTATACGGGCTTCAAAAACACCCTGGCGCAAATCGTATCATCTCCTAATTAGTATGCTCGTAAAGTGCAATCATAGAGGAACATTTTGCTGCAAACTGCGCATCCATAAGTGCCCGTAGAGCCGAGTTATGACAAATTTGCCTAGGAGACTTAAATCGGCCATTTTCGGAGATTTTGCCAAGGGGGGACCAAGGGAAAATACTCAACAAAGTAGGCCGACTATACGGGCTTCAAAAACACCCTGGCGCAAATCGCGTCATCTCCTAACTAGTATGCGCTTGAAGTGCAATCATAGAGGAACATTTTGCTGCAAACTGCGCCTCCATAAGTGCCCGTAGAGCCAAGTTATGACAAATTTGCCAAGGAGACTTAAATCGGCCATTTTCGGATATTTTGCCAAGGGGGACCAAGGGAAAATGCTCAAAAAAAGTAGGCCACCTATACTGGCTTCAAAAACACCCTGGCGCAAATCGCATCATCTCCTAATTAGTATGCACTTGAAGTGCAATCATAGAGGAACATTTTGCTGCAAACTGCGCATCCATAAGTGCCCGTAGAGCCGAGTTATGACAAATTTGCCAAGGAGACCTAAATCGGCCATTTTCTGAGATTTTGCCAAGGGGGCACCAAGGGAAAATGCTCAAAAAAGTAGGCCGACTATACGGGCTTCAAAAACACCCTGGCGCAAATCGTATCATCTCCTAATTAGTATGCTCGTAAAGTGCAATCATAGAGGAACATTTTGCTGCAAACTGCGCATCCATAAGTGCCCGTAGAGCCGAGTTATGACAAATTTGCCTAGGAGACTTAAATCGGCCATTTTCGGAGATTTTGCCAAGGGGGGACCAAGGGAAAATACTCAACAAAGTAGGCCGACTATACGGGCTTCAAAAACACCCTGGCGCAAATCGCGTCATCTCCTAACTAGTATGCGCTTGAAGTGCAATCATAGAGGAACATTTTGCTGCAAACTGCGCCTCCATAAGTGCCCGTAGAGCCAAGTTATGACAAATTTGCCAAGGAGACTTAAATCGGCCATTTTCGGATATTTTGCCAAGGGGGACCAAGGGAAAATGCTCAAAAAAAGTAGGCCACCTATACTGGCTTCAAAAACACCCTGGCGCAAATTGCATCATCTCCTAATTAGTATGCACTTGAAGTGCAATCATAGAGGAACATTTTGCTGCAAACTGCGCATCCATAAGTGCCCGTAGAGCCGAGTTATGACAAATTTGCCAAGGAGACCTAAATCGGCCATTTTCTGAGATTTTGCCAAGGGGGGACCAAGGGAAAATGCTCAAAAAAGTAGGCCGACTATACGGGCTTCAAAAACACCCTGGCGCAAATCGTATCATCTCCTAATTAGTATGCTCGTAAAGTGCAATCATAGAGGAACATTTTGCTGCAAACTGCGCCTCCATAAGTGCCCGTAGAGCCAAGTTATGACAAATTTGCCAAGGATACTTAAATCGGCCATTTTCTGAGATTTTGCCAAAGGGGGACCAAGGAAAAATGCTCAAAAAAGTAGGCCGACTATACGGGCTTCAAAAACACCCTGGCGCAAATCGCATCATCTCTTAATTAGTATGCACTTAAAGTGCAATCATAGAGGAACATTTTGCTGCAAACTGCGCCTCCATAAGTGCGCGTAGAGCCGAGTTATGATAAATTTGCCAAGGAGACCTAAATCGGCCATTTTTGGACATTTTGCCAAGGGGGGAACAAGGGAAAATGCTTAAAAAAGTAGGCCACCTATACGGGCTTCAAAAACACCCTGGCGCAAATCGCATAATCTCCTAATTTGTATGCACTTGAAGTGCAATCATAGAGGAACATTTTGCTGCAAACTGCGCCTCCATAAGTGCCCGCAGAGCCGAGTTATGACAAATTTGCCAAGGAGACCTAAAGCGGCCATTTTCTGAGATTTTGCCAAGGGGGGACCAAGGGAAAATGCTCAAGGAAGTAGGCCGACTATACGGGCTTCAAAAACACCCTGGCGCAAATCGCATCATCTCCTAATTACTGTGCGCTTGAAGTGCAATCATAGAGGAACATTTTGCTGCAAACTGCGCTCCCATTAGTGCCCCTAGAGCCAAGTTATGACAAATTTACCAAGGAGACCTAAAGCGGCCATTTTCTGAGATTTTGCCAAGGGGGGACCAAGGGAAAACACCCAAAAAAGTAGACCAGCTATACGGGCTTCAAAAACACCCTGGCGCAAATTGCATCATCCCCTAATTAGTATGCACTTGAAGTGCAATCATAGAGGAACATTTTGCTGCAAACTGCGCCTCCATAAGTGCCCGTAGAGCCGAGTTATGACAAATTTGCCAAGGAGAACTAAATCGGCCATTTTCTGAGACTTTGCCAACGGGGGACCAAGGGAAAATGCTCAAAAAAGTAGGCCGACTATACGGGCTTCAAAAACACCCTGGCGCAAATCGCATCATCTCCTAATTAGTATGCCCTTAAAGTGGAATCATAGAGGAAAATTTTGCTGCAACTTGCGCCTCCATAAGTGCCCGTAGAGCCGAGTTATGACAAATTTGCCAAGGAGACCTAAATCGGCCATTTTCGGAGATTTTGCCAAGGGGGGACCAAGGAAAAATGCTCAAAAAAGTAGGCCGAATATACGGGCTTCAAAAACACCCTGGCGCAAATCGCATCATCTCCTAATTAGTATGCGCTTAAAGTGCAATCATAGAGGAACATTTTGCTGCAAACTGCGCCTCCATAAGTGCCCGTAGAGCCAAGTTATGACAAATTTACCAAGGAGACTTAAATCGGCCATTTTCGGAGATTTTGCCAAGGGGGACCAAGGGAAAATGCTCAAAAAAAGTAGGCCACTTATACTGGCTTCAAAAACACCCTGGCGCAAATCGCATCATCTCCTAATTAGTATGCACTTGAAGTGCAATCATAGAGGAACATTTTGCTGCAAACTGCGCCTCCATAAGTGTCCGTAGAGCCGAGTTATGACAAATTTGCCAAGGAGACCTAAATCGGCCATTTTCTGAGATTTTGCCAAGGGGGGACCAAGGGAAAATGCTCAAAAAAGTAGGCCACATATACGGGCTTCAAAAACACCCTGGCGCAAATCGCATCATCTCCTAATTAGTATGCACTTGAAGTGCAATCATAGAGGAACATTTTGCTGAAAACTGCGCCTCCATAAGTGCCCGTAGAGCCGAGTTTTGACAAATTTACCAAGGAGACCTAAATCGGCCATTTTCTGAGATTTTGCCAAGGGGGGACCAAGGGAAAATGCTCAAAAAAGTAGGCCACATATACGGGCTTCAAAAACACCCTGGCGCAAATCGCATCATCTCCTAATTAGTATGCGCTTGAAGTGCAATCATAGAGGAACATTTTGCTGCAAACTGCGCCTCCATAAGTGCCCGTAGAGGCAAGTTATGACAAATTTGCCAAGGAGACTTAAATCGGCCATTTTCGGAGATTTTGCCAAGGGGGGACCAAGGGAAAATACTCAAAAAAGTAGGCCGACATTACGGGCTTCAAAAACACCCTGGCGCCAATCGCGTCATCTCCTAACTAGTATGCGCTTGAAGTGCAATCATAGAGAAACAGTTTGCTGCAAACTGTGCCTCCATAAGTGCCCGTAGAGCCGAGTTATGACAAATTTGCCAAGGAGACCTAAATCGGCCATTTTCTGAGATTTTGCCAAGGGGGGACCAAGGGAAAATGCTCAAAAAAGTAGGCCGACTATACGGGCTTCAAAAACACCCTGGCGCAAATTGTATCATCTCCTAATTAGTTTGCACGTAAAGTGCAATCATAGAGGAACATTTTGCTGCAAACTGCGCCTCCATAAGTGGCCGTAGAGCCGAGTTATGACAAATTTGCCAAGGAGACCTAAATCGGCCATTTTCTGAGATTTTGCCAAGGGGGGAACAAGGGAAAATGCTTACAAAAAGCAGGCCACCTATACGGGCTTCAAAAACACCCTGGCGCAAATCGCATAATCTCCTAATTTGTATGCACTTGAAGTGCAAACATAGAGGAACATTTTGCTGCAAACTGCGCCTCCATAAGTGCCCGCAGAGCCGAGTTATGACAAATTTGCCAAGGAGACATAAATCGGCCATTTTCTGAGATTTTGCCAAGGGGGGACCAAGGGAAAACACCCAAAAAAGTAGACCAACTATACGGGCTTCAAAAACACCCTGGCGCAAATTGCATCATCCCCTAATTAGTATGCACTTGAAGTGCAATCATAGAGGAACATTTTGCTGCAAACTGCGCCTCCATAAGTGCCCGTAGAGCCGAGTTATGACAAATTTGCCAAGGAGAACTAAATCGGCCATTTTCTGAGACTTTGCCAAGGGGGGACCAAGGGAAAATGCTCAAAAAAGTAGGCCGACTATACGGGCTTCAAAAACACCCTAGCGCAAATCGCATCATCTCGTAATTACTATGCGCTTGAAGTGCAATCATAGAGGAACATTTTGCTGCAAACTGCGCCTCCATAAGTGGTGCCCGTAGAGCCGAGTTATGACAAATTTGCCAAGGAGACCTAAATCGGCCATTTTCTGAGATTTTGCCAAGAGGGGACCAAGAGAAAATACTCAAAAAAGTAGGCCGACTATACGGGCTTCAAAAACACCCTAGCGCAAATCGCATCATCTCGTAATTACTATGCGCTTGAAGTGCAATCATAGAGGAACATTTTGCTGCAAACTGCGCCTCCATAAGTGCCCCTAGAGCAAAGTTATGACTTATTTGCCAAGGAGACCTAAATCGGCCATTTTCGGAGATCTTGCTAAGTGGGGACCAAGGGAAAATGCTCAAAAAAGTAGGCCACCTATACGGGCTTCAAAAACACCCTGGCGCAAATCGCATAATCTCCTAATTAGTATGCACTTGAAGCGCAATCATAGAGGAACATTGTGCTGCAAACTGCGCCTCCATAAGTGGCCGTAGAGCAGAGTTATGACAAATTTGCCAAGGAGACCTAAATCAGCCATTTTCTGAGATTTTGCCAAGGGGGGACCAAGGGAAAATGCTCAAAAAAGTAGGCCACTTATACGGGCTTCAAAAACACCCTGGCGCAAATCGCATCATCTCCTAATTAGTATGCACTTGAAGTGCAATCATAGAGGAACATTTTGCTGCAAACTGCGCCTCCATAAGTGCCCGTAGAGCCGAGTTATGACAAATTTGCCAAGGAGACCTAAATCGGCCATTTTCTGAGATTTTGCCAAGGGGGGACCAAGGGAAAATGCCCAAAAAAGTAGACCGACTATACGGGCTTCAAAAACAACCTGGCGCAAATCGCATAATCTCTTAATTTGTATGCACTTGAAGTGCAATCATAGAGGAACATTTTGCTACAAACTGCGCCTCCATAAGTGCCCGTAGAGCCGAGTTATGACAAATTTGCCAAGGAGACCTAAATGGGCCATTTTCTGAGATTTTGCCAAGGGGGACCAAGGGAAAATGCTCAAAGAAGTAGACCGAATATACGGGCTTCAAAAACACCCTGGCGCAAATCGCATTATCTCCTAATTAGTATGCACTTGAAGCGCAATCATAGAGGAACATGTTGCTGCAAACTGCGACTCCATAAGTGGCCTTAGAGCCGAGTTATGACAAATTTGCCAAGGAGACCTAAATCGGCCATTTTCTGAGATTTTGCCAAGGTGGGACCAAGGGAAAATGCTCAAAAAAGTAGGCCACATATACGGGCTTCAAAAACACCCTGGCGCGAATCGCATCATCTCGTAATTAGCATGCACTTGAAGTGCAATCAAAGAGGAACATTTTGCTGCAAACTGCGCCTCCATAAGTGCCCGTAGAGCCAAGTTATGACAAATTTGCCAAGGAGACTTAAATCGGACATTTTCGGAGATTTTGCCAAGGGGGGACCAAGGGAAAATACTCAAAAAAGTAGGCCGACTATACGGGCTTAAAAAACACCCTGGCGCCAATCGCGTCATCTCCTAACTAGTATGCGCTTGAAGTGCAATCATAGAGAAACATTTTGCTGCAAACTGTGCCTCCATAAGTGCCCGTAGAGCCGAGTTATGACAAATTTGCCAAGGAGACCTAAATCGGCCATTTTCTGAGATTTTGCCAAGGGGGGACCAAGGCAAAATGCTCAAAAAAGTAGGCCAAATATACCGGCTTCAAAAACACCCTGGCGCAAATCACATCATCTCGTATTTAGTATGCACTTGAAGAGCAATCATAGAGGAACATTTTGCTGCAAACTGCGCCTCCATAAGTGCCCGTAGAGCCGAGTTATGACAAATTTGCCAAGGAGACCTAAATCGGCCATTTTCTGAGATTTTGCCAAGGGGGGACAAAGGGCAAATGCTCAAAGAAGTAGGCCGACTATACGGGCTTCAAAAACACCCTGGCGCGAATCGCATCATCTCGTAATTAGTATGCACTTGAAGTGCAATCATAGAGGAACATTTTGCTGCAAACTGCGCCTCCATAAGTGCCCGTAGAGCCGAGTTTTGACAAATTTACCAAGGAGACCTAAATCGGCCATTTTCTGAGATTTTGCCAAGGGGGGACCAAGGGAAAATGCTCAAAAAAGTAGGCCACATATACGGGCTTCAAAAACACCCTGGCACAAATCGCATCATCTCCTAATTAGTATGCTCTTGAAGTGCAATCATAGAGGAACATTTTGCTGCAAACTGCGCCTCCATAAGTGCCCGTAGAGCCAAGTTATGACAAATTTGCCAAGGAGACTTAAATCGGCCATTTTCGGAGATTTTGCCAAGGGGGGACCAAGGGAAAATACTCAAAAAAGTAGGCCAACTATACGGGCTTAAAAAACACCCTGGCGCAAATCGCGTCATCTCCTAACTAGTATGCGCTTGAAGTGCAATCATAGAGAAACATTTTGCTGCAAACTGTGCCTCCATAAGTGCCCGTAGAGCCGAGTTATGACAAATTTGCCAAGGAGACCTAAATCGGCCATTTTCTGAGATTTTGCCAAGGGGGGACCAAGGGAAAATGCTCAAAAAAGTAGGCCGACTATATGGGCTTCAAAAACTCCCTGGCGCAAAATTGCATCATCTCCTAATTAGCATGCACTTAAAGTGCAATCTTAGAGGAACATTTTGCTACACACTGCGCCTCCATAAGTGCGCGTAGAGCCGAGTTATGACAAATTTGCCAAGGAGACCTAAATCGGCCATTTTCGGACATTTTGCCAAGGGGGGAACAAGGGAAAATGCTTAAAAAAGTAGGCCACCTATACGGGCTTCAAAAACACCCTGGAGCAAATCGCATAATCTCCTAATTTGTATGCACTTGAAGTGCAAACATAGAGGAACATTTTGCTGCAAACTGCGCCTCCATAAGTGCCCGCAGAGCCGAGTTATGACAAATTTGCCAAGGAGACCTAAATCGGCCATTTTCTGAGATTTTGCCAAGCGGGGACCAAGGGAAAATTCTCAAGGAAGTAGGCCGACTATACGGGCTTCAAAAACACCCTGGCGCAAATCGCATCATCTCCTTATTACTATGCGCTTGAAGTGCAATTATAGAGGAACATTTTGCTGCAAACTGCGCCTCCAATAGTGCCCCTAGAGCCAAGTTATGACAAATTTACCAAGGAGACCTAAAGCGGCCATTTTCTGAGATTTTGCCAAGGGGGGACCAAGGGAAAACACCCAAAAAAGTAGACCAACTATACGGGCTTCAAAAACACCCTGGCGCAAATTGCATCATCCCCTAATTAGTATGCACTTGAAGTGCAATCATAGAGGAACATTTTGCTGCAAACTGCGCCTCCATAAGTGCCGTAGAGCCGAGTTATGACAAATTTGCCAAGGAGAACTAAATCGGCCATTTTCTGAGATTTTGCCAAGGGGGGACCAAGGGAAAATGCTCAAAAAAGTAGGCCGACTATACGGGCTTCAAAAACACCCTAGCGCAAATCGCATCATCTCGTAATTACTACGCGCTTGAAGTGCAATCATAGAGGAACATTTTGCTGCAAACTGCGCCTCCATAAGTGCCCGTAGAGCCGAGTTATGACAAATTTGCCAAGGAGACCTAAATCGGCCATTTTCTGAGATTTTGCCAAGAGGGGACCAAGAGAAAATACTCAAAAAAGTAGGCCACCTATACGGGCTTCAAAAACACCCTGGCGCAAATCGCATAATCTCCTAATTAGTATGCACTTGAAGCGCAATCATAGAGGAACATTTTGCTGCAAACTGCGCCTCCATAAGTGGCCGTAGAGCAGAGTTATGACAAATTTGCCAAGGAGACCTAAATCGGCCATTTTCTGAGATTTTGCCAAGGTGGGACCAAGGGAAAATGCTCAAAAAAGTAGGCCACATATACGGGCTTCAAAAACACCCTGGCGCAAATCGCATAATCTCCTAATTAGTATGCACTTAAAGTGCAATCATAGGGGAACATTTTGCTGCAAACTGCGCCTCCATAAGTGCCCGTAGAGCCGAGTTATGACAAATTTGCCAAGGAGACTTAAATCGGCCATTTTCGGAAATTTTGCCAAGGGGGGACCAAGGGAAAATACTCAAAAAAGTAGGCCAACTATACGGGCTTCAAAAACACCCTGGCGCCAATCGCGTCATCTCCTAACTAGTATGCGCTTGAAGTGCAATCATAGAGAAACATTTTGCTGCAAACTGTGCCTCCATAAGTGCCCGTAGAGCCGAGTTATGACAAATTTGCCAAGGAGACCTAAATCGGCCATTTTCTGCGATTTTGCCAAGGGGGGACCAAGGGAAAATGCTCAAAAAAGTAGGCCGACTATACGGGCTTCAAAAACACCCTGGCGCAAATCGTATCATCTCCTAATTAGTTTGCACGTAAAGTGCAATCATAGAGGAACATTTTGCTGCAAACTGCGCCTCCATAAGTGGCCGTAGAGCCGAGTTATGACAAATTTGCCAAGGAGACCTAAATCGGCCATTTTCTGAGATTTTGCCAAGGGGGGACCAAGGGAAAATGCTCAAAAAAGTAGGCCAAATATACCGGCTTCAAAAACACCCTGGCGCAAATCACATCATCTCGTATTTAGTATGCACTGGAAGAGCAATCATAGAGCAACATTTTGCTGCAAACTGCGCCTCCATAAGTGGCCGTAGAGCCGAGTTATGACAAATTTGCCAAGGAGACCTAAATCGGCCATTTTCTGAGATTTTGCCAAGGGGGGACAAAGGGCAAATGCTCAAAGAAGTAGGCCGACTATACGGGCTTCAAAAACACCCTGGCGCGAATCGCATCATCTCGTAATTAGTATGCACTTGAAGTGCAATCATAGAGGAACATTTTGCTGCAAACTGCGCCTCCATAAGTGCCCGTAGAGCCGAGTTTTGACAAATTTACCAAAGAGACCTAAATCGGCCATTTTCTGAGATTTTGCCAAGGGGGGACCAAGGGAAAATGCTCAAAAAAGTAGGCCACATATACGGGCTTCAAAAACACCCTGGCGCAAATCGCATCATCTCCTAATTAGTATGCGCTTGAAGTGCAATCATAGAGGAACATTTTGCTGCAAACTGCGCCTCCATAAGTGCCCGTAGAGCCAAGTTATGACAAATTTGCCAAGGAGACTTAAATCGGCCATTTTCGGAGATTTTGCCAAGGGGGGACCAAGGGAAAATACTCAAAAAAGTAGGCCAACTATACGGGCTTCAAAAACACCCTGGCGCAAATCGCGTCATCTCCTAACTAGTATGCGCTTGAAGTGCAATCATAGAGAAACATTTTGCTGCAAACTGTGCCTCCATAAGTGCCCGTAGAGCCGAGTTATGACCAATTTGCCAAGGAGACCTAAATCGGCAATTTTCTGAGATTTTGCCAAGGGGGGACCAAGGGAAAATGCTCAAAAAAGTAGGCCGACTATACGGGCTTCAAAAACTCCCTGGCGCAAAATTGCATCATCTCCTAATTAGCATGCACTTAAAGTGCAATCATAGTGGAACATTTTGCTACAAACTGCGCCTCCATAAGTGCGCGTAGAGCCGAGTTATGACAAATTTGCCAAGGAGACCTAAATCGGCCATTTTCTAAGATTTTGCCAAAGGGGGACCAAGGGAAAATGCTCAAAAAAGTAGGCCACCTATACGGGCCTCAAAAACACCCTGGCGCAAATCGCATCATCTCCTAATTAGTATGCACTTGAAGTGCAATCATAAAAGGAACATTTTGCTGCAAACTGCGCCTCCATAAGTGCCCGTAGAGCCGAGTTATGACAAATTTACCAAGGAGACCTAAATCGGCCTTTTTCTGAGATTTTGCCAAAGGGGGACCAAGGGAAAATGCTCAAAGAATTAGGCCGACTATACGGGCTTCAGAAACACCCTGGCGCAAATCGCATCATCTTCTAATTAGTATGCACTTGAAGTGTAATCATAGAGGAACATTTTGCTGCAAACTGCGCCTCCATAAGTGCCCGTAGACCCGAGTTATGACAAATTTACCAAGGAGACCTAAATCGGCCTTTTTCTGAGATTTTGCCAAGGGGGGACCAAGGGAAAATGCTCAAAAAAGAAGGCCGACTATACGGGTATCAAAAACACCCTGGCGCAAGTCGCATCATCTGCTAATTAGTATGCACTTGAAGTGCAATTTTAGAGCAACATTTTGCTGCAAACCGCGCCTCCATAAGTGAACATAGAGCCGAGTTATGACAAGTTTGCCAAAGAGACCTAAATCGGCCATTTTCGGAGATTTTGCCAAGGGGGGACCAAGGGAAAATGCTCAAAAAAGTAGGCCACCTATACGGGCGTCAAAAACACCCTGGCGCAAAATCGCATTATCTCCTAATTAGTATGCACTTGAAGTGCAATCATAGAGGAACATTTTGCTGCAAACTGCGCCTCCATAAGTGCCCGTAGAGCCGAGTTATGACAAATTTGCCAAGGAGACCTTAATCGGCCATTTTCTGAGATTTTGCCAAGGGGGGACCAAGGGAAAATGCTCAAAAAAGAAGGCCGACTATACGGGCTTCAAAAACACCCTGGCGCAAATCGCATCATCTCCTAATTAGTATGCACTTGAAGTGTAATCATAGAGGAACATTTGGCTGCAAACTGCGCCTCCATAAGTGCCCGTAGAGCCGAGTTATGACAAATTTACCAAGGAGACCTAAATCGGCCTTTTTCTGAGATTTTGCCAAGGGGGGACCAAGGGAAAATGCTCAAAGAAGTAGGCCGACTATACGGGCTTCAAAAACACCCTGGCGCAAATCGCATCATCTCCTAATTAGTATGCACTTGAAGTGCAATCATAAAAGGAACATTTTGCTGCAAACTGCGCCTCCATAAGTGCCCCTAGAGCCGAGTTATGACAAATTTACCAAGGAGACCTAAATCGGCCTTTTTCTGAGATTTTGCCAAGGGGGAACCAAGGGAAAATGCTCAAAAAAGTAGGCCATCTATTCGGGCTTCAAAAACACCCTGGCGCAAAATCGCATTATCTCCTAATTAGTATGCACTTGGAGTGCAATCATAGAGGAACATTTTGCTGCAAACTGCGCCTCCATAAGTGCCCGTAGAGCCGAGTTATGACAAATTTGCCAAGGAGACCTAAATCGGCCATTTTCTGAGATTTTGCCAAGGGGGGACCAAGGGAAAATGCTCAAAAAAGAAGGCCCATTATACGGGCTTCAAAAACACCCTGGCGCAAATCGCATCATCTCCTAATTAAAATGCACTTGAAGTGCAATCATAGAGGAAAATTTTGCTGCAAACTGCGCCTCCATAAGTGCCCGTAGAGCCGAGTTATGACAAATTTGCCAAGGAGACCTAAATCGGCCATTTTCTAAGATTTTGCCAAAGGGGGACCAAGGGAAAATGCTCAAAAAAGTAGGCCACCTATACGGGCCTCAAAAACACCCTGGCGCAAATCAAATCATCTCCTATTTAGTATGCACTTGAAGTGCAATCATAGAGGAACATTTTGCTGCAAACTGCGCCTCCATAAGTGCCCGTAGAGCCGAGTTATGACAAATTTACCAAGGAGACCTAAATCGGCCATTTTCTGAGATTTTGCCAAGGGGGGACCAAGGGAAAATGCTCAAAAAAGTAGGCCGACTATACGGGCTTCAAAAACACCCTGGCGCAAATCGCATCATCTTTAAATTACTATGCAATTAAAGTGCAATCATAGAGGAACATTTTGCTGCAAACTGCGCCTCCATAACTGCCCGTAGAGCCGAGTTATGACAAATTTGCCAAGGAGACTTAAATCGGCCATTTTCGGAGATTTTGCCAAGGGGGGACCAAGGGAAAATGCTCAAAAAAGTAGGCCACCTATACGGGCTTCAAAAACACCCTGGCGCAAATCGCATAATCTCCTAATTAGTATGCACTTGAAGTGCAATCATAGAGGAACATTTTGCTGCACACTGCGCCCCCATAAGTGGCCGTAGAGCCGAGTTATGACAAATTTGCCAAGGAGACCTAAATCGGCCATTTTCTGAGATTTTGCCAAGGGGGGACCAAGGGAAAATGCTCAAAAAAGAAGGCCGACTATACGGGCTTCAAAAACACCCTGGCGCAAATCGCATCATCTCCTAATTAGTATGCACTTGAAGTGCAATTTGAGAGGAACATAAACGGAACATTTTGCTGCAAACTGCGCCTCCATAAGTGCCCGTAGAGCCGAGTTATGACAAATTTACCAAGGAGACCTAAATCGGCCTTTTTCTGAGATTTTGCCAAGGGGGGACCAAGGGAAAATGCTCAAAGAAGTAGGCCGACTATACGGGCTTCAAAAACACCCTGGCGCAAATCGCATCATCTCCTAATTAGTATGCACTTGAAGTGTAATCATAGAGGAACATTTTGCTGCAAACTGCGCCTCCATAAGTGCCCGTAGAGCCGAGTTATGACAAATTTACCAAGGAGACCTAAATCGGCCTTTTTCTGAGATTTTGCCAAGGGGGGACCAAGGGAAAATGCTCAAAAAAGTAGGCCACCTATACGGGCTTCAAAAACACCCTGGCGCAATTCGCATCATCTTCTAATTTGTATGCACTTGAAGTGCAATCATAGAGGAACATTTTGCTGCAAAGTACGCCTCCATAAGTGCCCGTAGAGCCGAGTTATGACAAATTTGCCAAGAAGACCTAAATCGGCCATTTTCTAAGATTTTGCCAAAGGGGGACCAAGGGAAAATGCTCAAAAAAGTAGGCCACCTATACGGGCCTCAAAAACACCCTGGCGCAAATCGCATCATCTCCTAATTAGTATGCACTTGAAGTGCAATCATAAAAGGAACATTTTGCTGCAAACTGCGCCTCCATAAGTTCCCGTAGAGCCGAGTTATGACAAATTTACCAAAGAGACCTAAATCGGCCATTTTCTGAGATTTTGCCAAGGGGGGACCAAGAGAAAATGCTCAAAAAAGTAGGCCACCTATACGGGCTTCAAAAACACCCTGGCGCAAAATCGCATTATCTCCAAATTAGTATGCACTTGAAGTGCAATCATAGAGGAACATTTTGCTACAAACTGCGCCTCCATAAGTGCCCGTAGAGCCGAGTTATGACAAATTTACCAAGGAGACCTAAATCGGCCATTTTCTAAGATTTTGCCAAAGGGGGACCAAGGGAAAATGCTCAAAAAAGTAGGCCACCTATACGGGCCTCAAAAACACCCTGGCGCAAATCAAATCATCTCCTATTTAGTATGCACTTGAAGTGCAATCATAGAGGAACATTTTGCTGCAAACTGCGCCTCCATAAGTGCCCGTAGAGCCGAGGTATGACAAATTTACCAAGGAGACCTAAATCGGCCATTTTCTGAGATTTTGCCAAGGGGGGACCAAGGGAAAATGCTCAAAAAAGTAGGCCGACTATACGGGCTTCAAAAACACCCTGGCGCAAATCGCATCATCTCCAAATTACTATGCAATTAAAGTGCAATCATAGAGGAACATTTTGCTGCAAACTGCGCCTCCATAAGTGCCCGTAGAGCCGAGTTATGACAAATTTGCCAAGGAGACTTAAATCGGCCATTTTCGGAGATTTTGCCAAGGGGGGACCAAGGGAAAACGCTCAAAAAAGTAGGCCACCTATACGGGCTTCAAAAACACCCTGGCGCAAATCGCATAATCTTCTAATTAGTATGCACTTGAAGTGCAATCATAGAGGAACATTTTGCTGCAAACTGCGCCCCCATAAGTGGCCGTAGAGCCGAGTTATGACAAATTTGCCAAGGAGACCTAAATCGGCCATTTTCTGAGATTTTGCCAAGGGGGGACCAAGGGAAAATGCTCAAAAAAGAAGGCCGACTATACGGGCTTCAAAAACACCCTGGCGCAAATCGCATCATCTACTAATTAGTATGCACTTGAAGTGCAATTTTAGAGGAACATAAAAGGAACATTTTGCTGCAAACTGCGCCTCCATAAGTGCCCGTAGAGCCGAGTTATGACAAATTTACCAAGGAGACCTAAATCGGCCTTTTTCTGAGATTTTGCCAAGGGGCGACCAAGGGAAAATCCTCAAAGAAGTAGGCCGACTATACGGGCTTCAAAAACACCCTGGCGCAAATCGCATCATCTCCTAATTAGTATGCACTTGAAGTGTAATCATAGAGAAACATCTTGCTGCAAACTGCGCCTCCATAAGTGCCCGTAGAGCCGAGTTATGACAAATTTACCAAGGAGACCTAAATCGGCCTTTTTCTGAGATTTTGCCAAGGGGGGACCAAGGGAAAATGCTCAAAAAGTAGGCCACCTATACGGGCTTCAAAAACACCCTGGCGCAAATCGCATCATCTTCTAATTTGTATGCACTTGAAGTGCAATCATAGAGGAACATTTTGCTGCAAAGTGCGCCTCCATAAGTGCCCGTAGAGCCGAGTTATGACAAATTTTCCAAGGAGACCTAAATCGGCCATTTTCTAAGATTTTGCCAAAGGGGGACCAAGGGAAAATGCTCAAAAAAGTAGGCCACCTATACGGGCCTCAAAAACACCCTGGCGCAAATCGCATCATCTCCTAGTTAGTATGCACTTGAAGTGCAATCATAAAACGAACATTTTGCTGCAAACTGCGCCTCCATAAGTGCCCGTAGACCCGAGTTATGACAAATTTACCAAGGAGACCTAAATCGGCCTTTTTCTGAGATTTTGCCAAGGGGGGACCAGGGGAAAAAGCTCAAAAAAGAAGGCCGACTATACGGGTATCAAAAACACCCTGGCGCAAATCGCATCATCTCCTAATTAGTATGCACTTGAAGTTCAATTTTAGAGGAACATTTTGCTGTAAACCGCGCCTCCATAAGTGAACATAGAGCCGAGTTATGACAAGTTTGCCAAAGAGACCTAAACCGGCCATTTTCTGAGATTTTGCCAAGCGGGGACCAAGGGAAAATGCTCAAAAAAGTAGGCCACCTATACGGGCTTCAAAAACATCCTGGCGCAAAATCGCATTATCTCCTAATTAGTATACACTTAAAGTGCAATCATAGTGGAACATTTTGCTGCAAACTGCGCCTCCATAAGTGCCCCTAGAGCCGAGTTATGACAAATTTGCCAAGGAGACCTAAATCGGCCATTTTCTGAGATTTTGCCAAGGGGGGACCAAGGGAAAATGCTCAAAAAAGAAGGCCAACTATACGGGCTTCAAAAACACCCTGGCGCAAATCGCATCATCTCCTAATTAGTATGCACTTGAAGTGCAATCATAGAGGAACATTTTGCTGCAAACTGCGCCTCCATAAGTTCCCGTAGAGCCGAGTTATGACAAATTTGCCAAGGAGACCTAAATCGGCCATTTTCTAAGATTTTGCCAAAGGGGGACCAAGGGAAAATGCTCAAAAAAGTAGGCCGACTATACGGGCTTCAAAAACACCCTGGCGCAAATCGCATCATCTCCAAATTACTATGCAATTAAAGTGCAATCATAGAGGAACATTTTGCTGCAAACTGCGCCCCCATAAGTGGCCGTAGAGCCGAGTTATGACAAATTTGCCAAGGAGACCTAAATCGGCCATTTTCTGAGATTTTCCCAAGGGGGGACCAAGGGAAAATGCTCAAAAAAGAAGGCCGACTATACGGGCTTCAAAAACACCCTGGCGCAAATCGCATCATCTCCTAATTAGTATGCACTTGAAGTGCAATTTTAGAGGAACATAAAAGGAACATTTTGCTGCAAACTGCGCCTCCATAAGTGCCCGTAGAGCCGAGTTATGACAAATTTACCAAGGAGACCTAAATCGGCCTTTTTCTGAGATTTTGCCAAGGGGGGACCAAGGGAAAATGCTCAAAGAAGTAGGCCGACTATACGGGCTTCAAAAACACCCTGGCGCAAATCGCATCATCTCCTAATTAGTATGCACTTGAAGTGTAATCATAGAGGAACATTTTGCTGCAAACTGCGCCTCCATAAGTGCCCGTAGAGCCGAGTTATGACAAATTTACCAAGCAGACCTAAATCGGCCTTTTTCTGAGATTTTGCCAAGGGGGGACCAAGGGAAAATGCTCAAAAAAGTAGGCCACTTATACGGGCTTCAAAAACACCCTGGCGCAAATCGCATCATCTTCTAATTTGAATGCACTTGAAGTGCAATCATAGAGGAACATTTTGCTGCAAACTGCGCCTCCATAAGTGCCCGTAGAGCCGAGCTATGACAAATTTGCCAAGGAGACCTAAATCGGCCATTTTCTAAGATTTTGCCAAAGGGGGACCAAGGGAAAATGCTCAAAAAAGTAGGCCACCCATACGGGCCTCAAAAACACCCTGGCGCAGATCGCATCATCTCCTAATTAGTATGCACTTGAAGTGCAATCATAAAAGGAACATTTTGCTGCAAACTGCGCCTCCATAAGTGCCCGTAGAGCCGAGTTATGACAAATTTGCCAAGGAGACCTAAATCGGCCTTTTTCTGAGATTTTGCCAAGGGGGGACCAAGGGAAAATGCTCAAAGAAGTAGGCCGACTATACGGGCTTCAAAAACACCCTGGCGCAAATCGCATCATCTCCTAATTAGTATGCACTTCAAGTGTAATCATAGAGGAACATTTTGCTGCAAACTGCGCCTCCATAAGTGCCCGTAGACCCGAGTTATGACAAATTTACCAAGGAGACCTAAATCGGCCTTTTTCTGAGATTTTGCCAAGGGGGGACCAAGGGAAAATGCTCAAAAAAGTAGGCCGACTATACGGGCTTAAAAAACACCCTGGCGCAAATCGCATCATCTTCTAATTTGTATGCACTTGAAGTGGAATCATAGAGGAAAATTTTGCTGCAAACTGCGCCTCCATAAGTTTCCGTAGAGCCGAGTTATGACAAATTTACCAAGGAGACCTAAATCGGCAATTTTCTGAGATTTTGCCAAGGGGGCACCAAGGGAAAATGCTCAAAAAAATAGGCAGACTATACGGGCTTCAAAAACCCCCTGGCGCAAATCGCATCATCTCCTCATTAGTATGCCCTTGAAGTGCAATCATAGAGGAATATTTTGCTGCAAACTGCGCCTCCATAAGTGCCCGTAGAGCCGAGTTATGCCAAATTTGCCAAGGAGACCTAAATCGGCCTTTTTCTGAGATTTTGCCAAGGGAAAATGTTAAAAAATAGTAGGCCGACTATACAGGCTTCGAAAACTCCCTGGCGCAAATCGCATCATCTCCTAATTAGTATGCACTTGAAGTGCAATCACAGAGGAACATTTTGCTGCAAACTGCGCCTCCATAAGTGCCCGTAGAGTTGAACAATGACAAATTTGGCAAAGAGACCTAAATTGGCCATTTTCTGAGATTTTGCCAAGGGGGGACCAAGGGAAAATGCTCAAAGAAGTAGGCCGACTAAACGGGCTTCAAAAACACAATGGCGCAAATCGCATCATCTCCTAATTAGTATGCGCTTCAAGTGTAATCATAGAGGAACATTTTGCTGCAAACTGCGCCTCCATAAGTGCCCGTAGACCCGAGTTATGACAAATTTACCAAGGAGACCTAAATCGGCCTTTTTCTGAGATTTTGCCAAGAGGGGACCAAGGGAAAATGCTCAAAAAAATAGGCCGACTATACGGGCTTCAAAAACACCCTGGCGCAAATCGCATCATCTTCTAATTTGCATGCACTTGAAGTGCAATCATAGAGGAAAATTTTGCTGCAAACTGCTCCTCCATAAGTTCCCGTAGAGCCGAGTTATGACAAATTTACCAAGGAGACCTAAATCGGCAATTTTCTGAGATTTTGCCAAGGGGGCACCAAGGGAAAATGCTCAAAAAAGTAGGCCGAGTATACGGGCTTCAAAAACACCCTGGCGCAAATCGCATCATCTCCTCATGAGAATGTACTTGAAGTGCAATCATAGAGGAACACTTTGCTGCAAACTGCGCCTCCATAAGTGCCCGTAGAGCCGAGTTATGCCAAATTTGCCAAGGCGACCTAAATCGGCCTTTTTCTGAGATTTTGCCAAGGGAAAATGTTAAAAAATAGTAGGCCGACTATACAGGCTTCGAAAACACCCTGGCGCAAATCGCATCATCTCCTATTTAGTATGCACTTGAAGTGCAATCATAGAGGAACATTTTGCTGCAAACTGCGCCTCCATAAGTGCCCGTAGAGCCGAACAATGACAAATTTGCCAAGGAGACCTAAATTGGCCATTTTCTGAGATTTTGCCAAGGGGGGACCAAGGGAAAATGCTTAAAAAAGTAGGCCGAATATACGGGCTTCGAAAACACCCTGGCGCAAATCACATCATCTCTTAATTAGTATGCACTTGAAGTGCAATCACAGAGGAACATTTTGCTGCAAACTGCGCCTCCATAAGTGGCCGTAGGGCCGAGTTATGAAAAATTTGCCAAGGAGACCTAAATCGGCCATTTTTGTAAGATTTTGCCAAAGGGGGACCAAGGGAAAATGCTTAAAAAAGTAGGCCACCTATACGGGCCTCAAAAACACCCTGGCGCAAATCAAATCATCTCCTAATTAGTATGCACTTGAAGTGCAATCATAGAGGAACATTTTGCTGCAAACTGCGCTTCCATAAGTGCCCGTAGAGCCGAAAAATGACAAATTTGCCAAGGAGACCTAAATCGGCCTTTTTCTGAGATTTTGCCAAGGGAAAATATTTAAAAATAGTAGGCCGACTATACAGACTTCGAAAACACCCTGGCGCAAATCGCATCATCTCTTAATTAGTATGCACTTGAAGAGCAATCATAGAGGAACATTTTGCTGCAAACTGCGCCTCCATAAGTGGCCGTAGAGCCGAACAATGACAAATTTGCCAAGAAAACCTAAATCGGCCATTTTCTGAGATTTTGCCAAGGGCGGACCAAGGGAAAATACCCAAAAAAGTAGGCCGAATATACGAGCTTCGAAAACACCCTGGCGCAAATAACATCATCTCTTAATTAGTATGCACCTGAAGAGCAATCATAGAGGAACATTTTGCTGCAAACTGCACCTCCATAAGTGGCCGTAGAGCGGAGTTATGACAAATTTGCCAAGGAGACCTAAATCGGCCATTTTCTGAGATTTTGCCAAGGGGGGACCAAGGGAAAATGCTCAAAGAAGTAGGCCGACTATACGGGCTTCAAAAACACCCTGGCGCAAATCGCATCATCTTCTAATTAGTATGCACTTGAAGTGCAATCATAGAGGAACATTTTGCTGCAAACTGCACCTCCATAAGTACCCGTAGAGCCGAGTTATGCCAAATTTGCCAAGGAGACCTAAATCGGCCTTTTTCTGAGATTTTGCCAATGGAAAATGTTTAAAAATAGTAGGCCGACTATACAGGCTTCGAAAACACCCTGGCGCAAATTGCATCATCTCTTAATTAGTATGCACTTGAAGAGCAATCATAGAGGAACATTTTGCTGCAAACTGCGCCTCCATAAGTGGCCGTAAAGCCGAACAATGACAAATTTGCCAAGAAAACCTAAATCGGCCATTTTCTGAGATTTTGCCAAGCGGGGACCAAGGGAAAATGCTCAAAAAAGTAGGCCGAATATACGGGCTTCGAAAACACCCTGGCGCAAATCACATCATCTCCTAATTAGTATGCACTTGAAGAACAATCATAGAGGAACATTGTGCTGCAAACTGCGCCTCCATAAGTGGCCGCAGAGCCGAGTTATGACAAATTTGCCAAGGAGACCTAAATCGGCCATATTCTAAGATTTTGCCAAGGGGGGACCAAGGGAAAATGCTCAAAAAAGTAGCCCACCTATACGGGCTTCAAAAACACCCTGGCGCAAAATCGCATTATCTCCTAATTAGTATGCACTTGAAGTGCAATCATAGAGGAACATTTTGCTGCAAACTGCGCCTCCATAAGTGCCCGTAGAGCCGAGTGATGACAAATTTGCCAAGGAGACCTAAATCGGCCATTTTCTGAGATTTTGCCAAAGGGGGACCAAGGGAAAATGCTCAAAAAAGTAAGCCACCTATACGGGCCTCAAAAACACCCTGGCGCAAATCAAATCATCTCCTAATTAGTATGCACTTGAAGTGCAATCATAAAAGGAACATTTTGCTGCAAACTGCGCCTCCATAAGTGCCCGTAGAGCCGAGTTATGACAAATTTACCAAGGAGACTTAAATCGGCCTTTTTCTGAGATTTTGCCAAGGGGGGACCAAGGGAAAATGCTCAAAGAAGTAAGCCGACTATACGGGCTTCAAAAACACCCTGGCGCAAATCGCATCATCTCCTAATTAGTATGCACTTGAAGTGTAATCATAGAGGAACATGTTGCTGCAAACTGCGCCTCAATAAGTGCCCGTAGAGCCGAGTTATGACAAATTTACCAAGGAGACCTAAATCGGCCTTTTTCTGAGATTTTTCCAAGGGGGGACCAAGGGAAAATGCTCAAAAAAGTAGGCCGGTTATACGGGCTTCAAAAACACCCTGGCGCAAATCGCATCATCTTCTAATTTGTATGCACTTAAAGTGCAATCATAGAGGAAAATTTTGCTGCAAACTGCGCCTCCATAAGTTTCCGTAGAGCTGAGTTATGACAAATTTACCAACGAGACCTAAATCGGCAATTTTCTGAGATTTTGACAAGGGGGCACCAAGGGAAAATGCTCAAAAAAATAGGCCGACTATACGGGCTTCAAAAACCCCCTGGCGCAAATCGCATCATCTCCTAATTACTATGCACTTGAAGTGCAATCATAGAGGAATATTTTGCTGCAAACTGCGCCTCCATAAGTGCCCGTAGAGCCGAGTTATGCCAAATTTGCCAAGGAGACCTAAATCGGCCTTTTTCTGAGATTTTGCCAAGGGAAAATGTTAAAAAATAGTAGGCCGACTATACAGGCTTCGAAAACTCCCTGGCGCAAATCGCATCATCTCCTAATTAGTATGCACTTGAAGTGCAATCATAGAGGAACATTTTGCTGCAAACTGCGCCTCCATACGTGCCCGTAGAGTTGAACAATGACAAATTTGGCAAGGAGACCTAAATTGGCCATTTTCTGAGATTTTGCCAAGGGGTGACCAAGGAAAAATGCTCAAAAAAGTAGGCCACTTATACGGGCTTCGAAAACACCCTGGTTCAAATCGCATCATCTCCTAATTTGTATGCACTTCAAGTGCAATCATAGAGGAAAATTTTGCTGCAAGCTGCGCCTCCATAAGTTCCCGTAGAGCCGAGTTATGACAAATTTACCAAGGAGACCTAAATCGGCAATTTTCTGAGATTTTGCCAAGGGGGCACCAAGGGAAAATGCTCAAAATAGTAGGCCGAGTATACGGGCTTCAAAAACACCCTAGCGCAAATTACATCATCTCTTAATTAGTATGCACTTGAAGAGCAGTCATAGAGGAACATTTTGCTGCAAACGGCGCCTCCATAAGTGGCCGTAGGGCCGAGTTATGACAAATTTGCCAAGGAGACCTAAATCGGCCATTTTCTAAGACTTTGCCAAAGGGGGACCAAGGGAAAATGCTCAAAAAAGTAGGCCACCTATACGGGCCTCAAAAACACCCTGGCGCAAATCAAATCATCCCCTAATTAGTATGCACTTAAAGTGCAATCATAGAGGAACATTTTGCTGCAAACTGCGCCTCCATAAGTGCCCGTAGAGCCGAGTTATGCCAAATTTGCCAAGGAGACCTAAATCTGCCTTTTTCTGAGATTTTGCCAAGGGAAAATGGTAAAAAATAGTAGGCCGACTATACAGGCTTCGAAAATACCCTGGCGCAAATCGTATCATCTCCTAATTACTATGCACTTGAAGAGCAATCCTAGAGGAACATTTTGCTGCAAACTGCGCCTCCATAAGTGCCCGTAGAGCCGAAAAATGACAAATTTGCCAAGGAGACCTAAATCGGCCATTTTCCAAAATTTTGCCAAGGGGGGACCAAGGGAAAATGCTCAAAAGAGTAGGCCGACTATACGGGCTTCATAAACACCCTGGCTCAAATCGCATAATCTCCTATTTAGTATGCACTTGAGGTGCAAGCATAGAGGAACATTTTGCTGCAAACTGCGCCTCCATAAGTGGCCGTAGAGCCGCGTTATGACAAATTTGCCAAGGAGACCTAAATCGGCCATTTTCTGAAATTTTGCCAAGGGGGGACCAAGGGAAAATGCTCAAAAAAGAAAGCCACCTATACGGGCTTCAAAAACACCCTGGCGCAAATTGAATCATCTCCTAATTAGCATGCACTTGAAGTGCAATCATAGAGGAACATTTTGCTGCAAACTGCGCCTCCATAAGTCCCCGTAGAGCCGAGTTATGACAAATTTACCAAGGAGACCTAAATCGGCCTTTTTCTGAGATTTTGCCAAGGGGGGACCAAGGGAAAATGCTCAAAAAAGTAGGCCGACTATAGGGCTTCAAAAACACCCTGGCACAAAATTGCATCATCTCCTATTTAGTATGCACTTGAAGTGCAATGATAGAGGAACATTTTGCTGCAAACTGCGCCTCCATAAGTGCCCGTAGAGCCGAGTTATGACAAATTTGCCAAAGAGACCTAAATCGGCCATTTTCTGAGATTTTGCCAAGGGGGGACCAAGGGAAAATGCTCAAAAAAGTAGGCCGACTATAGGGCTTCAAAAACACCCTGGCGCAAATCGCATCATCTCCTAATTAGTATGCAATTAAAGTGCAATCATAGAGGAACATTTTGCTGCAAACTGCGCCTCCATAAGTGCCCGTAGAGCCGAGTTATGAGAAATTTGCCAAGGAGACCTAAATCGGCCATTTTCTAAGATTTTGCCAAGGGGGGACCAAGAGAAAATACTCAAAAAAGTAGGCCGACTATACGGGCTTCAAAAACACCCTGGCGCAAATGGCATCATCTCCTAATTAGTATGCACTTGAAGTGTAATCATAGAGGAACATGTTGCTGCAAACTGCGCCTCCATAAGTGCCCGTAGAGCCGAGTTATGACAAATTTGCCAAGGAGACCTAAATCGGCCATTTTCTGAGATTTTGCCAAGGGGCGACCAAGGGAAAATGCTCAAAAAAGTAGGCCGACTATACGGGCTTCAAAAACACCCTGGCGAAAATCGCATCATCTCCAAATTAGTATGCACTTGAAGTGCAATCATAGAGGAACATTTTGCTGCAAACTGCGCCTCCATAAGTGCCCGTAGAGCCGAACAATGACAAATTTGCAAAGGAGACCTAAATCGGCCATTTTCTGAGATTTTGCCAAGGGGGGACCAAGGGAAAATGCTTAAAAAAGTAGGCCGACTATAGGGCTTCAAAAACACCCTAGCGCTAATCACATCATCTCCTAATTAGTATGCGTTTGAAGTGCAATCATAGAGGAACATTTTGCTGCAAACTGCGCCTCCATAAGTGCCCCTAGAGCAAAGTTATGACAAATTTGGCAAGGAGTCTTAAATCGGCCATTTTCGCTGATTTTGCCAAGGGGGGACCAAGGGAAAATGCTCAAAAACGTAGGCCACATATACGGGCTTCAAAAACACCCTGGCGCAATTCGCATAATCTCCTAATTAGTATGCACTTGAAGTGCAATCATAGAGGAACATTTTGCTGCAAACTGCGCCTCCATAAGTGCCCGTAGAGCCGAGTTTTGACAAATTTGCCAAGGAGACCTAAATCGGCCATTTTCTGAGATTTTGCCAAGGGGGGACCGAGGGAAAATGCTCAAAAAAATAGGCCGACTATACGGGCTTCAAAAACACCCTGGCGCAAATCGCATCATCTCCTAATTAGCATGCACTTGAAGTGCAATCATAGAGGAACATTTTGCTGCAAACTGCGCCTCCATAGGTGGCCGTAGAGCCGAGGTATGACAAATTTACCAAGGAGACCTAAATCGGCCATTTTCTGAGATTTTGCCAAGGGGGGACCAAAGGAAAATGCTCAAAACAGTAGGCCACCTATACGGGCTACAAAAACACCCTGGCGCAAATCGCATCATCTCCTAATTAGTATGCACTTAAAGTGCAATTATAGAGGAACATTTTGCTGCAAACTGCGCTTCCATAAGTGTCCGTAGAGCCGAGTTATGCCAAATTTGCCAAGGAGACCTAAATCGGCCTTTTTCTGAGATTTTGCCAAGAGAAAATGTTAAAAAATAGTAGGCCGACTATACAGGTTTCGAAAAAACCCTGGCACAAATCGCATCATCTCCTAATTAGTATGCACTTGAAGTGCAATCATAGAGGAACATTTTGCTGCAAACTGCGCCTCCATAAGTGCCCGTAGAGCCGAACAATGACAAATTTGCCAAGGAGACCTAAATCGGCCATTTTCTAAGATTTTGCCAAGGGGGGACCAAGGGAAAATGCTCAAAAAAGTAGGCCGACTATACGGGCTTCAAAAACACCCTGGCGCAAATTGCATCATCTCCTAATTAGTTTGCAATTAAAGTGCAATCATAGAGGAACATTTTGCTGCAAACTGCGCCTCCATAAGTGCCCGTAGAGCCGAGTTATGAGAAATTTGCCAAGGAGACCTACATTGGCCATTTTCTGAGATTTTGCCAAGGGGGGACCAAGAGAAAATATTCCAAAAAGTAGGCCGACTATACGGGCTTCAGAAACACCCTAGCGCAAATCGCATCATCTCCTAATTAGTATGCGCTTGAAGTGCAATCATAGAGAAACATTTTGCTGCAAACTGCGCCTCCATAAGTGCCCGTAGAGCCGAGTTATGACAAATTTACCAAGGAGACCTAAATCGGCCTTTTTCTGAGATTTTGCCAAGGGGGGACCAAGGGAAAATGCTCAAAAAAGTAGATGGACTATAGGGCTTCAAAAACAGCCTGGCGCAAATGGCATCATCTCCTATTTAGTATGCACTTGAAGTGCAATAGTAGAGGAACATTTTGCTGCAAACTGCGCCTCCATAAGTGCCCGTAGAGACGAGTTATGACAAATTTACCAAGGAGACCTAAAGCGGCCATTTTTCTGAGATTTTGCCAAGGGGGGACCAAGGGAAAATGCCAAAAAAAGTAGACCGTTTATACGGGCTTCAAAAACACCCTGTCGCAAATTGCATCATCTCCTAATTAGTATGCACTTGAAGTGCAATCATAGAGGAACATTTTGCTGCAAACTGCGCCTCCATAAGTGCCCGTAGAGCCGAGTTATGACAAATTTACCAAGGAGACCTAAATCAGCCTTCTTCTGAGATTTTGCCAAGGGGGGACCAAGGGAAAATGCTCAAAAAAGTGGGCCGACTATAGGGCTTCAAAAACACCCTGGCGCAAATCGCATTATCCCCTAATTAGCACGCACTTGAAGTGCAATCATAGAGGAACATTTTGCTGCAAACTGCGCCTCCATAAGTGGCCGTAGAGCCGAACAATGACAAATTTGCCAAGGAGACGTAAATCGGCCATTTTCTGAGATTTTGCCAAGGGGCGACCAAGGGAAAATGCTCAAAAAAGTAGGCCGACTATACGGGCTTCAAAAACACCCTGGCTAAAATCGCATCATCTCCTAATTAGTATGCACTTGAAGTGCAATCATAGAGGAACATTTTGCTGCAAACTGCGCCTCCATAAGTGCCCGTAGAGCCGAACAATGACAAATTTGCCAAGGAGACTTAAATCGGCCATTATCTGAGATTTTGCCAAGGGGGGACTAAGGGAAAATGCTCAAAAAAGTAGGCCGAATATACGGCCTTCAAAAAAACCCTGGCGCAAATCACATCATCTTTTAAATAGTATGCACTTGAAGAGCAATCATAGAGGAACATTTTGCTGCAAACTGCGCCTCCATAAGTG
The DNA here is from genome assembly GCA_964020085.1 of Micromussa lordhowensis. Classification (NCBI taxonomy): domain Eukaryota; kingdom Metazoa; phylum Cnidaria; class Anthozoa; order Scleractinia; family Lobophylliidae; genus Micromussa; species Micromussa lordhowensis. The sequence goes on along the minus strand of OZ026600.1, from coordinate 24,112,120 downwards.
GCCGTAGAGCCGAGTTATGACAAATTTGCCAAGGAGACCTAAATCGGCCATTTTCTAAGATTTTGCCAAGGGGGGACCAAGGGAAAATGCTCAAAACAGTAGGCCACCTATACGGGCTTCAAAAACACCCTAACTTAAATCGCATAATCTCCTAATTAGTATGCACCTGAAGTGCAATCATAGAGGAACATTTTGCTGCAATTTGCGCCTCCATAAGTCCCCGTAGAGCCGAGTTATGACAAATTTACCAAGGAGACCTAAATCGGCCATTTTCTGAGATTTTGCCAAGGGGGGACCAAGGGAAAATGCCCAAAAAAGTAGACCGACTATACGGGCTTCAAAACAACCCTGTCGCAAATTGCATCATCTCCTAATTAGTATGCACTTGAAGTGCAATCATAAGGGAACATTTTGCCGCAAACTGCGCGTCCATAAGTGCCCGTAGAGCCAAGTTATGACAAATTTGCCAAGGAGACCAAAATCGGCCATTTTCTGAGATTTTGCCAAGGGGGGACCAAGGGAAAATAATCAAAAAAGTAGGCCGACTATAAGGGCTTCAAAAACACCCTGGCGCAAATTGCATCATCTTTTAATTAGTATGCTCTTGAAGTGCAATCATAGAGGAACATTTTGCTGCAAACTGCGCCTCCATAAGTGCCGGTAGAGCCGAGTTATGTCAAATTTACCAAGGAGACCTAAATCAGCCTTTTTCTGAGATTTTGCCAAGGGGGGACCAAGGAAAAATGCTCAAAAAAGTGGGCCGACTATAGGGCTTCAAAAACACCCTGGCGCAAATCGCATTATCCCCTAATTAGCACGCACTTGAAGTGCAATCATAGAGGAACATTTTGCTGCAAACTGCGCCTCCATAAGTGGCCGTAGAGCCGAACAATGACAAATTTGCCAAGGAGACGTAAATCGGCCATTTTCTGAGATTTTGCCAAGGGGCGACCAAGGGAAAATGCTCAAAAAAGTAGGCCGACTATACGGGCTTCAAAAACACCCTGGCGGAAATCGCATCATCTCCTAATTAGTATGCACTTGAAGTGCAATCATAGAGGAACATTTTGCTGCAAACTGCGCCTCCATAAGTGCCCGTAGAGCCGAACAATGACAAATTTGCCAAGGAGACTTAAATCGGCCATTTTCTGAGATTTTGCCAAGGGGGGACTAAGGGAAAATGCTCAAAAAAGTAGGCCGAATATACGGCCTTCAAAAACACCCTGGCGCAAATCACATCATCTTTTAAATAGTATGCACTTGAAGAGCAATCATAGAGGAACATTTTGCTGCAAACTGCGCCTCCATAAGTGGCCGTAGAGCCGAGTTATGACAAATTTGCCAAGGAGACCTAAATCGGCCATTTTCTGAGATTTTGCCAAGGGGGTACCAAGGGAAAATGCTCAAAAAAGTAGGCGGACTATAGGGCTTCAAAAATACCCTGGCGCAAATCGCATCATCTCCTATTTAGTATGCACTGGAAGTGCAATCATAGAGGAACATTTTGCTGCAAACTGCGCCTCCATAAGTGCCCGTAGAGACGAGTTATGACAAATTTACCAAGGAGACCTAAAGCGGCCATTTTCTGAGATTTTGCCAAGGGGGGACCAAGAGAAAATGCTAAAAAACGTAGACCGACTATACGGGCTTCAAAAACACCCTGGCGCAAATTGCATCATCTCCTAATTAGTAAGCACTTGAAGTGCAATCATAGGGGAACATTTTGCTGCAAACTGCGCCTCCATAAGTGCCCGTAGACCCGAGTTATGACAAATTTACCAAGGAGACCTAAATCGGCCTTTTTCTGAGATTTTGCCAAGGGGGGACCAAGGGAAAATGCTCAAAAAAGTAGGCCGACTATAGTGCTTCAAAAACACCCTCGCGCAAATCACATCATCTCCTAATTAGTATGCCCTTGAAGTGCAATCATAGAGGAACATTTTGCTGCAAACTGCGCCTCCATAAGTGTCCGTAGAGCCGAGTTATGCCAAATTTGCCAAGGAGACCTAAATCGGCCTTTTTCTGAGATTTTGCCAAGGGAAAATGTTAAAAAATAGTTGGCCGACTATACAGGCTTCGAAAACACCCTGGCGCAAATCGCATCATCTCCTAATTAGTATGCACTTGAAGTGCAATCATCGAGGAACATTTTGCTGCAAACTGCGCCACCATAAGTGCCCGTAGAGCCGAACAATGACGAATTTGCCAAGGAGACCAAAATCGGCCATTTTCTGAGATTTTGCCAAGGGGGGACCGAGGGAAAATGCTCTAAAAAGTAGTCCGAATATACGGGCCTTAAAAAACACCCTGGCGCAAATCACATTATCTTTTAAATAGTATGCACTTGAAGAGCAATCATAGAGGAACATTTTGCTGCAAACTGCGCCTCCATAAGTGGCCGTAGAGCCGAGTTATGACAAATTTGCCAAGGAGACCTAAATCGGCCATTTTCTGAGATTTTCCCAAGGGGGGACCAAGGGAAAATGCTCAAAACAGTAGGCCACATATACGGGCTTCAAAAACACCCTGGCTTAAATCGCATAATCTCCTAATTAGTATGCACTTGAAGTGCAATCATAGAGGAACATTTTGCTGCAATTTGCGCCTCCATAAGTCCCCGTAGAGCCGAGTTATGACAAATTTACCAAGGAGACCTAAATCGGCCATTTTCTGAGATTTTGCCAAGGGGGTCCAAGGGAAAATGCTCAAAAGAAGTAGGCCGACTTTACGGGCTTCAAAAACACCCTGGCGCAAATCGCATCATCTCCTCATTAGTATGCACTTGAAGTGCAATCATAGAGGAACATTTTGCTGCAAACTGCGCCTCCATAAGTGCCCGTAGAGCCGAGTTATGACAAATTTGCCAAGGAGACCTAAATCGGCCTTTTTCTGAGATTTTGCCAAGGGGGGACCAAGGGAAAATGCTCAAAAAAGTAGGCCGACTATAGGGCTTCAAAAACACCCTCGCGCAAATCACATCATCTCCTAATTAGTATGCACTTGAAGTGCAATCATAGAGGAACATTTTGCTGCAAACTGCGCCTCCATAAGTGTCCGTAGAGCCGAGTTATGCCAAATTTGCCAAGGAGACCTAAATCGGCCTTTTTCTGAGATTTTGCCAAGGGAAAATGTTAAAAAATAGTTGGCCGACTATACAGGCTTCGAAAACACCCTGGCGCAAATAGCATCATCTCCTAATTAGTATGCACTTGAAGTGCAATCATAGAGGAACATTTTGCTGCAAACTGCGCCTCCATAAGTGCCCGTAGAGCCGAACAATGACGAATTTGCCAAGGAGACCAAAATCGGCCATTTTCTGAGATTTTGCCAAGGGGGGACCGAGGGAAAATGCTCAAAAAAGTAGGCCGAATATACGGAATTCGAAAACACCCTGGCGCAAATCACATCATCTCTTAATTAGTATACACTTAAACAGCAATCATAGAGGAACATTTTGCTGCAAACTGCGCCTCCATAAGTGCCCGTAGAGCCGAGTTATGACAAATTTGCCAAGGAGACCTAAATAGGCCTTTTTCTGAGATTTTGTTAAGGGGGGACAAAGGGAAAATGCTCAAAAAAGTAGGCGGACTATAGGGCTTCAAAAACACCCTGGCGCAAATCGCATCATCTCCTATTTAGTATGCACTGGAAGTGCAATCATAGAGGAATATTTTGCTGCAAACTGCGCCTCCATAAGTGCCCGTAGAGACGAGTTATGACAAATTTACCAAGGAGACCTAAAGCGCCCATTTTCTGAGATTTTGCTTAGGGGGGACCAAGAGGAAATGCCCAAAAAAGTAGACCGACTATACGGGCTTCAAAAACACCCTGGCGCAAATTGCATCATCTCCTAATTAGTATGCACTTGAAGTGCAATCATAGAGGAACATTTTGCCGCAAACTGCGCCTCCATAAGTGCCCGTAGAGCCGAGTTATGACAAATTTGCCAAGGAGACCTAAATCGGCCATTTTCTGAGATTTTGCCAAGGGGGGACCAAGGGAAAATGCTCAAAAAAGTAGGGCGACTATACGGGCTTCAAAAACACCCTGGCGCAAACCGCATCATCTCTTAATTAGTATGCACTTAAAGTGCAATCATAGAGGAACATTTTGCTGCAAACTGCGCCTCCATAAGTGCCCGTAGAGCCGAGTTATGACAAATTTGCCAAGGAGACCTAAATCGGCCATTTTCTGAGATTTTGCCAAGGGGGGACCAAGAGAAAATAATCAAAAAAGTAGGCCGACTATACGGGCTTTAAAAACACCCTGGCGCAAATTGCATCATCTCCTAATTTGCACGCACTTGAAGTGCAATCATAGAGGAACATTTTGCTGCAAACTGCGCCTCCATAAGTGCCAGTAGAGCCGAACAATGACAAATTTGCCAAGAAGACGTAAATCGGCCATTTTCTGAGATTTTGCCAAGGGGCGACCAAGGGAAAATGCTTAAAAAAGTAGGCCGACTATACGGGCTTCAAAAACACCCTGGCGAAAATCGCATCATCTCCAAATTAGTATGCACTTCAAGTGCAATCATAGAGGAACATTTTGCTGCAAACTGCGCCTCCATAAGTGCCCGTAGAGCCGAACAATGACAAATTTACCAAGGAGACCTAAATCGGCCATTTTCTGAGATTTTGCCAAGGGGGGACCAAGGGAAAATGCTCAAAAAAGTAGGCCGAATATACGGGCTTAAAAAACACCCTGGCGCAGATCACATCATCTTTTAAATAGTATGCACTTGAAGAGCAATCATAGAGGAACATTTTGCTGCAAACTGCGCCTCCATAAGTGCCCGTAGAGCTGAGTTATGACAAATTTGCCAAGGAGACCTAAATCGGCCATTTTCTGAGATTTTGCCAAGGGGGGACCAAGAGAAAATACTCAAAACAGTAGGCCGACTATACGGGCTTCAAAAACACCCTGGCGCAAATCGCATCATCTCTTAATTAGTATGCGCTTGAAGTGCAATCATAGAGAAACATTTTGCTGCAAACTGCGCCTCCATAAGTGCCCGTAGAGACGAACTATGACAAATTTGCCAAAGAGACCTAAATCGGCCATTTTCTGAGATTTTGCCAAGGGGGGACCAAGGGAAAATGCTCAAAGAAGTAGGCCGACTATACGGGCTTCAAAAACACCCTGGCGCAAATCACATCATCTCCTAATTAGTATACACTTGAAGTGCAATCATAGAGGAACATTTTGCTGCAAACTGCGCCTCCATAAGTGCCCTTAGAGCCGAGTGATGACAAATTTACCAAGGAGACCTAAATCGGCCTTTTTCGTTTTACTGTGGATGAAATTTCGCATATTTATGAGCTTCCTTTCAAACTAACTCTCGATGTCACTTTGTCAGTTTTTCAATTTAAGATTAATCACAACATTTTGTATACAAAAAGTAGACTCTTTAGGGACAAGATAACAGAGAATGACGAATGTTACCTTTGCAGTGGAAGCCAAACATTGGTGCATCTCTTTGTCGATTGTGACTTTAGTAAAGCTTTTTGGTCTGATTTTACTTCTTGGTGGAATTGTAAAAATAGCATGCAAATCAAGCTTCAACAGCGTGATATTATATATGCTTTTCACCCAGGAAAACAGTCCTTTTTAGGCATCAACTACTGTTTGGTCGTGGCCAGAAATTACATTTATATTTCGGCAAAAAATGAAGACCCCTTCTGTTTTAATTCCTACCTCACTTTTTTAAAAAACAAGCCCGGGGCGGACAAAAAGAAGATTCGAGACCTTGTTACTCTTTAGAGCACTTTTTTTTTTTTTTTTGTCGTTGTTGTTGTTGTTCGATGACCGTATTTTTTTTTTTTTTTGTCGTTGTTGTTGTTGTTCGATGACCGTAATTCGTGGCTTTTGTATAATGCAGTGTTGGCAACATAGTAACGAAGGCAAAAAAAAAGTAGGCCAACTGTAATTTCATTAGGTGATTGGATATTGTGTTATATGTGTTGCAATTAGTGCTGGTATAAATAGTGTATGTATGAGCAGTGCAATGTAATGTAAATGTAAGTATAATGTTAGTATTGTAAGTAGTGTAAATGCTCGTCCTGTTTGTTTGTATAAATAGTGTAAGTAAGTAAGTAAGTAAGGATTTTTGTAAATAAGGTTAGTATTTGTTGGTAGCTGTAGTGTTGTAGGTAGTTGTATATCTAGCTATTAGCTGTAACCTGTAAGTAATGTCCACATTGTAATGTAGAACTGTTACTAATTAAAAATATTAAAAAAAAAAAAAAATCGGCCTTTTTCTGAGATTTTGCCAAGGGGGGACCAAGGTAAAATACTCAAAAAAGTAGGCGACCTATACGGGCTTGAAAAACACCCTGGCGCAAATTGCATCATCTCCTAATTAGTATGCACTTAAAGTGCAATCATAGAGGAACATTTTGCTGCAAACTGCGCCTCCATAAGTGCCCGTAGGGCCGAGTTATGACAAATTTACCAAGGAGACCTAAATCGGCCATTTTCTGAGATTTTGCCAAGGGGGGACCAAGAGAAAATACTCAAAACAGTAGGCCGACTATACGGGCTTCAAACACACCCTGGCGCAAATCGCATCATCTCCTAATTAGTATGCACTTGAAGTGCAATCATAGAGGAAACTTTGGCTGCAAACTGCGCCTCCATAAGTGCCCGTAGAGCCGAACTATGACAAATTTGCCAAGGAGACCTAAATCGGCCATTTTCTGAGATTTTGCCAAGGGGGGACCAAGGGAAAATGCTCAAAAAAGTAGGCCACATATAAGGGCATCAAAAACACCCTGGCGCAAATCGCATCATCTCCTAATTAGTATGCACTTGAAGTGCAATCATAGAGGAACATTTTGCTGCAAACTGCGCCTCCATAAGTGCCCGTAGAGCCGAGTTATGACAAATTTGCCAAGCAGACCTAAATCGGCCATTTTCTGAGATTTTGCCAAGGGGGGACCAAGGGAAAATGCTCAAAAAAGTAGGCCACCTATACGGGCTTCAAAAACACCCTGCTACAAAATGCATCATCTCCTAATTAGTATGCACTTAAAGTGCAATCATAGAGGAACATTTTCCTACAAACTGCGCCTCCATAAGTGCCCGTAGAGCCGAGTTATGACAAATTTACCAAGGAGAGCTAAATATGCCATTTTCTGAGATTTTGCCAAGGGGGGACCAAGGGAAAATGCTCAAAGAAGTAGGCCGACTATACGGGTTTCAAAAACACCCTGGAGCAAATCGCATCATCTCCTAATTAGCATGCACTTAAAGTGCAATCATAGAGGAACATTTTGCTGCAAACTGCGCCTCCATAAGTGCCCGTAGAGCCGAGTTATGACAAATTTACCAAGGAGACCTAAATCGGCCATTTTCTGAGATTTTGCCAAGGGGGGACCAAGTGAAAATGCTTAAAAAAGTAGGCCACATATACGGCCTTCAAAAACACCCTGGCGCAAATCGCATCATCTCCTAATTAGTATCCACTTGAAGTGCAATCATAGAGGAACATTTTGCTGCAAACTGCGCCTCCATAAGTGGCCGTAGAGTCGAGTTATGAGAAATTTGCCAAGGACACCTAAATGGGCCATTTTCTGAGATTTTGCCAAGGGGGGTCCAAGGGAAAATGCTCAAAGAAGTAGGCCGACTATACGGGCTTCAAAAACACTCTGGCGCAAATCGCATCATCTCCTCATTAGTATGCACTTGAAGTGCAATCATAGAGGAACATTTTGCTGCAAACTGCGCCTCCATAAGTGCCCGTAGGGCCAAGATATGAGAAATTTACCAAGGAGACCTAAATCGGCCATTTTCTGAGATTTTGCCAAGGGGGGACCAAGGGAAAATGCTCAAAAAAGTAGGCAGACTATACGGGCTTCAAAAACACCCTGGCGCAAATCGCATCATCTCGTAATTAGTATGCACTTAGAGTGCAATCATAGAGGAACATTTTGCTGCAAACTGCGCCTCCATAAGTGCCCGTAGAGCCGAGTTATGACAAATTTACCAAGGAGACCTAAATCGGCCATTTTCTGAGATTTTGCCATGGGGGGACCAAGTGAAAATGCTTAAAAAAGTAGGCCACATATACGGCCTTCAAAAACACCCTGGCGCAAATCGCATCATCTCCTAATTAGTATGCACTTAAAGTGCAATCATAGAGGAACATTTTGCTGCAAACTGCGCCTCCATAAGTGCCCATAGAGCCGAGTTATGACAAATTTGCCAAGGAGACCCAAATCGGCCATTTTCTGAGATTTTGCCAAGGGGGGACCAAGGGAAAATGCTCAAAAAAGTAGGCCACCTATACGGGCTTCAAAAACACCCTGAAACAAAATGCATAATCTTCTAATTAGTATGCACTTAAAGTGCAATCATAGAGGAACATTTTCCTACAAACTGCGCCTCCATAAGTGCCCGTAGAGCCGAGTTATGACAAATTTACCAAGGAGACCTAAATATGCCATTTTCTGAGATTTTGCCAAGGGGAAACCAAGGGAAAATGCTCAAAGAAGTAGGCCGACTATACGGGTTTCAAAAACACCCTGGAGCAAATCGCATCATCTCCTAATTAGTATGCACTTGAAGTGCAATCATAGAGGAACATTTTGCTGCAAACTGCGCCTCCATAAGTGCCCGTAGAGCCGATCTATGTCAAATTTGCCAAGGAGACCTAAATCGGCCATTTTCTGAGATTTTGCCAAGGGGGGACAAAGGGAAAATGCTCAAAAAAGTAGGCAAAATATACAGGCTTCAAAAACACCTTGGCGCAAATCGCATCATCTCCTAATTAGTATGCACTTGAAGTGCAATCATAGAGAAACATTTTGCTGCAAACTGTGCCTCCATAAGTGGCCGTAGAGCCGAGTGATGACAAATTTGCCAAGGAGACTTAAATCGGCCATTTTCGGAGATTTTGCCAAGGGGGGACCAAGGGAAAATGCTCAAAAAAGTAGGCCACCTATACGGGCTTCAAAAACACCCTGGTACAAAATGCATAATCTTCTAATTAGTATGCACTTAAAGTGCAATCATAGAGGAACATTTTGCTGCAAACTGCGCCTCCATAAGTGCCCGTAGAGCCGAGTTATGACAAATTTACCAAGGAGACCTAAATATGCCATTTTCTGAGATTTTGCCAAGGGGAAACCAAGGGAAAATGCTCAAAGAAGTAGGCCGACTATACGGGTTTCAAAAACACCCTGGAGCATATCGCATCATCTCCTAATTAGCATGCGCTTGAAGTGCAATCATAGAGGAACATTTTGCTGCAAACTGCGCGTCCATAAGTGCCATTAGAGCCGAGTTATGACAAATTTACCAAGGAGACCTAAATCGGCAATTTTCTGAGATTTTGCCAAGGGGGGACCAAGTGAAAATGCTTAAAAAAGTAGGCCACATATACGGCCTTCAAAAACACCCTGGCGCAAATCGCATCATCTCCTAATTAGTATGCACTTGAAGTGCAATCATAGAGGAACATTTTGCTGCAAACTGCGCCTCCATAAGTGGCCGAAGAGTCGAGTTATGAGAAATTTGCCAAGGACACCTAACTGGGCCATTTTCTGAGATTTTGCCAAGGGGGGTCCAAGGGAAAATGCTCAAAGAAGTAGGCCGACTATACGGGCTTCAAAAACACTCTGGCGCAAATCGCATCATCTCCTCATTAGTATGCACTTGAAGTGCAATCATAGAGGGACATTTTGCTGCAAACTGCGCCTCCATAAGTGCCCGTAGGGCCGAGATATGACAAATTTACCAAGGAGACCTAAATCGGCCATTTTCTGAGATTTTGCCAAGGGGGGACCAAGGGAAAATGCTGAAAAAAGTAGGCCGACTATACGGGCTTCAAAAACACCCTGGCGCAAATCGCATCATCTCCTAATTAGTATGCACTTGAAGTGCAATCATAGAGGAACATTTTGCTGCAAACTGCGCCTCCATAAGTGCCCGTAGAGCCGAGTTATGACAAATTTGCCAAGGAGACCTAAATCGGCCATTTTCTGAGATTTTGCCAAGGGGGGACCAAGGGAAAATGCTCAAAAAAGTAGGCCGACTATACGGGCTTCAAAAACACCCTGGCGCAAATCGCATCATCTCCTAATTAGTATGCACTTGAAGTGCAATCATAGAGGAACATTTTGCTGCAAACTGCGCCTCCATAAGTGCCCGTAGAGCCGAGTTATGACAAATTTACCAAGGAGACCTAAATCGGCCTTTTTCTGAGATTTTGCCAAGGGGGGACCAAGGGAAAATGCTCAAAAAAGTAGGCCGACTATAGGGCTTCAAAAACACCTTGGCGCAAATCGCATCATCTCCTCATTAGTATGCACTTGAAGCGCAATCAAAGAGGAACATTTTGCTGCAAACTGCGCCTCCATAGATGCCCGTAGAGCTGAGTTATGACAAATTTACCAAGGAGACCTAAATCGGCCATTTTCTGAGATTTTGCCAAGTGGGGACCAAGGGAAAATGCTCAAAAAAGTAGCCCGATTATACGGGCTTCAAAAACACCCTAGCGCAAATCGCATCATCTCCTAATTAGTATGCACTTGAAGTGCAATCATAGAGGAACATTTTGCTGCAAACTGCGCCTCCATAAGTGCCCGTAGAGCCGAGTTATGACAAATTTGCCAAGGAGACCTAAATCGGCCATTTTCTGAGAATTTGCCAAAGGCGGACCAAGAGAAAATATCCAAAAAAGTAGGCCGACCATACGGGCTTCAAAAACACCCTGGCGCAAATCGCATCATCTCCTTATTAGTATGCACTTGAAGTGCAATCATAGAGGAAAATTTTGCTGCAAACTGCGCCTCCATAAGTGCCCGTAGACCCGAGTTATGACAAATTTACCAAGGAGACCTAAATCGGCCTTTTTCTGAGATTTTGCCAAGGGGGGACCAACGGAAAATGCTTAAAGAAATAGGGCGACTATACGGGCTTCAAAAACACCCTGGCGCAAATCACATCATCTCGTAATTAGTATGCACTTAAAGTGCAATCATAGAGGAACATTTTGCTGCAAACTGCGCCTCCATAAGTGCCCGTAGAGCCGAGTTATGACAAATTTGCCAAGGAGACCTAAATCGGCCATTTTCTGAGATTTTGCCAAGGGGGGACAAAGGGAAAATGCTCAAAAAAGTAGGCAAAATATACAGGCTTCAAAAACACCTTGGCGCAAATCGCATCATCTCCTAATTAGTATGCACTTGAAGTGCAATCATAGAGAAACATTTTGCTGCAAACTGTGCCTCCATAAGTGGCCGTAGAGCCGAGTGATGACAAATTTGCCAAGGAGACTTAAATCGGCCATTTTCGGAGATTTTGCCAAGGGGGGACCAAGGGAAAATGCTCAAAAAAGTAGGGCCTCTTATACGTCTTCAAAAACACCCTGGCGCAAATCGAATCATCTCCTAATTAGAATGCACTTCAAGTGCAATCAGAGAAGAACATTTTGCTGCAAACTGCGCCTCCATAAGTGCCCGTAGAGCCGAGTTATGACAAATTTACCAAGGAGACCTAAATATGCCATTTTCTGAGATTTTGCCAAGGGGGGACCAAGGGAAAATGCTCAAAGAAGTAGGCCGACTATACGGGTTTCAAAAACACCCTGGAGCAAATCGCATCATCTCCTAATTAGTATGCACTTGAAGTGCAATCATAAAGGAACATTTTGCTGCAAACTGCGCCTCCATAAGTGCCCGTAGAGCCGAGTTATGACAAATTTACCAAGGAGACCTAAATCGGCCATTTTCTAAGATTTTGCCAAGGGGGGACCAAGTGAAAATGCTTAAAAAAGTAGGCCACATATACGGCCTTCAAAAACACCCTGGCGCAAATCGCATCATCTCCTAATTAGTATGCACTTGAAGTGCAATCATAGAGGAACATTTTGCTTCAAACTGTGCCTCCATAAGTGGCCGTAGAGCCGAGTGATGACAAATTTGCCAAGGAGACTTAAATCGGCCATTTTCGGAGATTTTGCCAAGGGGGGACCAAGGGAAAATGCTCAAAAAAGTAGGGCCTCTTATACGTCTTCAAAAACACCCTGGCGCAAATCGAATCATCTCCTAATTAGCATGCACTTCAAGTGCAATCAGAGAAGAACATTTTGCTGCAAACTGCGCCTCCATAAGTGCCCGTAGAGCCGAGTTATGACAAATTTACCAAGGAGACCTAAATATGCCATTTTCTGAGATTTTGCCAAGGGGGGACCAAGGGAAAATGCTCAAAGAAGTAGGCCGACTATACGGGTTTCAAAAACACCCTGGAGCAAATCGCATCATCTCCTAATTAGTATGCACTTGAAGTGCAATCATAGAGGAACATTTTGCTGCAAACTGCGCCTCCATAAGTGCCCGTAGAGCCGAGTTATGACAAATTTACCAAGGAGACCTAAATCGGCCATTTTCTGAGATTTTGCCAAGGGGGGACCAAGTGAAAATGCTTAAAAAAGTAGGCCACATATACGGCCTTCAAAAACACCCTGGCGCAAATCGCATCATCTCCTAATTAGTATGCCCTTCAAGTGCAATCATAGAGGAACATTTTGCTGCAAACTGCGCCTCCATAAGTGGCCGTAGAGTCGAGTTATGAGAAATTTGCCAAGGACACCTAAATGGGCCATTTTCTGAGATTTTGCCAAGGGGGGTCCAAGGGAAAATGCTCAAAGAAGTAGGCCGACTATACGGGCTTCAAAAACACTCTGGCGCAAATCGCATCATCTCCTCATTAGTATGCACTTGAAATGCAATCATAGAGGAACATTTTGCTGCAAACTGCGCCTCCATAAGTGCCCGTAGGGCCGAGATATGACAAATTTACCAAGGAGACCTAAATCGGCCATTTTCTGAGATTTTGCCAAGGGGGGACCAAGGGAAAATGCTCAAAAAAGTAGGCCGACTATACGGGCTTCAAAAACACCCTGGCGCAAATCGCATCATCTCCTAATTAGTATGCACTTAAAGTGCAATCATAGAGGAACACTTTCTGCAAACTGCGCCTCCATAAGTGCCCGTAGAGCCGAGTTATGACAAATTTCCCAAGGAGACCTAAATCGGCCATTTTCTGAGATTTTGCCAAGGGGGGACCAAGGGAAAATGCTCAAAAAAGTAGGCCGACTATACGGGCTTCAAAAACACCCTGGCGCAAATCGCATCATCTCCTAATTAGTATGCACTTAAAGTGCAATCATAGAGGACCATTTTGCTGCAAACTGCGCCTCCATAAGTGCCCGTAGAGCCGAGTTATGACAAATTTACCAAGGAGACCTAAATATGCCATTTTCTGAGATTTTGCCAAGGGGGGACCAAGGGAAAATGCTCAAAGAAGTAGGCCGACTATACGGGTTTCAAAAACACCCTGGAGCAAATCGCATCATCTCCTAATTAGTATGCACTTGAAATGCAATCATAGAGGAACATTTTGCTGCAAACTTCGCGTCCATAAGTGCCCGTAGAGCCGAGTTATGACAAATTTACCAAGGAGACCTAAATCGGCCATTTTCTGAGATTTTGCCAAGGGGGGACCAAGTGAAAATGCTTAAAAAAGTAGGCCACATATACGGCCTTCAAAAACACCCTGGCGCAAATCGCATCATCTCCTAATTTGCATGCACTTAAAGTGCAATCATAGAGGAACATTTTGCTGCAAACTGCGCCTCCATAAGTGGCCGTAGAGTCGAGTTATGAGAAATTTGCCAAGGACACCTAAATGGGCCATTTTCTGAGATTTTGCCAAGGGGGGTCCAAGGGAAAATGCTCAAAGAAGTAGGCCGACTATACGGGCTTCAAAAACACTCTGGCGCAAATCGCATCATCTCCTCATTAGTATGCACTTGAAAGGCAATTATAGAGGAACATTTTGCTGCAAACTGCGCCTCCATAAGTGCCCGTAGGGCCGAGATATGACAAATTTACCAAGGAGACCCAAATCGGCCATTTTCTGAGATTTTGCCAAGGGGGGACCAAGGGAAAATGCTCAAAAAAGTAGGCCGACTATACGGGCTTCAAAAACACCCTGGGGCAAATCGCATCATCTCCTAATTAGTAAGCACTTAAAGTGCAATCATAGAGGAACATTTTGCTGCAAACTGCGCCTCCATAAGTGCCCGTAGAGCCGAGTTATGACAAATTTACCAAGGAGACCTAAATCGGCCATTTTCTGAGATTTTGAAAAGCGGGAACCAAGGGAAAGTGCTCAAAAAAGTAGGCCGACTTCAGGGCTTCAAAAACACCCTGGGCCCAAATCGCATCATCTCCTAATTAGTATGCACTTGAAGTGCAATCATAGAGGAACATTTTGCTGCAAACTGCGCCTCCATAAGTGCCCGTAGAGCCGAGTTATGACAAATTTGCCAAGGAGACCTAAATCGGCCATTTTCTGAGATTTTGCCAAAGGGGGACCAAGAGAAAATACCCAAAAAAGTAGGCCGACCATACGGGCTTCAAAAACACCCTGGCGCAAATCGCATCATCTCCTAATTAGTATGCTCTTGAAGTGCAATCATAGAGGAACATTTTGCTGCAAACTGCGCCTCCATAAGTGCCCGTAGAGCCGAGTGGTGACAAATTTGCCAAGGAGACCTAAATCGGCCATTTTCTGAGATTTTGCCAAGGGGGGACCAAGGGAAAATGCTAAAAAAAGTAGGCCGACTATACGGGCTTAAAAAACATCCTTGCGCAAATCGCATCATCTCCTGATTAGTATGCACTTGAAGTGCAATCATAGAGGAACATTTTGCTGCAAACTGCGCCTCCATAAGTGCCCGTAGAGCCGATCTATGACAAATTTGCCAAGGAGACCTAAATCGGCCATTTTCTGAGATTTTGCCAAGGGGGGACAAAGGGAAAATGCTCAAAAAAGTAGGCAAAATATACAGGCTTCAAAAACACCTTCGCGCAAATCGCATCATCTCCTAATTAGTATGCACTTGAAGTGCAATCATAGAGAAACATTTTGCTGCAAACTGTGCCTCCATAAGTGGCCGTAGAGCCGAGTGATGACAAATTTGCCAAGGAGACTTAAATCGGCCATTTTCGGAGATTTTGCCAAGGGGGGACCAAGGGAAAATGCTCAAAAAAGTAGGGCCTCTTCTACGTCTTCAAAAACACCCTGGCGCAAATCCAATCATCTCCTAATTAGCTTGCACTTCAAGTGCAATCAGAGAAGAACATTTTGCTGCAAACTGCGCCTCCATAAGTGCCCGTAGAGCCGAGTTATGACAAATTTGCCAAGGAGACCTAAATCGCCCATTTTCTGAGATTTTGCCAAGGGGGGACCAAGGGAAAATGCTCAAAAAGTAGGCCACCTATACGGGCTTAAAAAACACCCTGGCGCAAATCGCATAATCTCCTAATTAGCATGCACTTGAAGTGCAATCATAGAGGAACATTTTGCTGCAAACTGCGCCTCCATAAGTGCCCGTAGAGCCGAGTTATCACAAATTTGCCAAGGAGACCTAAATCGGCCATTTTCTAAGTTTTTGCCAAGGGGGGACCAAGGGAAAATGCTCAAAAAAGTAGGGCCTCTTATACGTCTTCCAAAACACCCTGGCGCAAATCGAGTCATCCTCTAATTAGCATGCACTTCAAGTGCAATCATAGAGGAACATTTTGCTGCAAACTGCGCCTCCATAAGTGCCCGTAGAGCCGAGTTATGACAAATTTGCCAAGGAGACCTAAATCGGCCATTTTCTAAGTTTTTGCCAAGGGGGGACCAAGGGAAAATGCTCAAAAAAGTAGGCCGACTATACGGGCTTTAAATACACCCTGGCGCAAATCACATCATCTCCTAATTACTATGCACGTAAAGTGCAATCATAGAGGAACATTTTGCTGCAAACTGCGCCTCCATAAGTGCCCGTAGAGCCGAGTTATGACAAATTTGCCAAGGAGACCTAAATCGGCCTTTTTCTGAGATTTTGCCAAAGGGGGACCAAGAGAAAATACTCAAAAAAGTAGGCCGACCATACGGGCTTCAAAAACACCCTGGCGCAAATTGCATCATCTCCTATTTAGTATCCACTTGAAGAGCAATCATAGAGGAACATTTTGCTGCAAACTCCGCCTCCATAAGTGCCCGTAGAACCGAGTTGTGAGAAATTTGCCAAGGAGACCTAAATCGGCCTTTTTCTGAGATTTTGGCAAGGGGGGACCAAGGGAAAATGCTCAAAGAAGTAGGCCGACTATACGGGCTTCAAAAACACCCTGGTGCAAATCGAATCATCTCCTTATTAGTATGAACTTAAAGTGCAATCATAGAGGAACATTTTGCTGCAAACTGCGCCTCCATAAGTGCCCGTAGAGCCGAGTTATGACAAATTTACCAAGGTGACCTTAAACGGCCTTTTTTCTGACATTTTTCCAAGGGGGGACCAAGGGAAAATGCTCAAAAAACTAGGCCGACTATAGGGTTTCAAAAACACCCTGGCGCAAGTCGCATCATCTCCTAATTAGTATGCACTTGAAGTGCAATCATAGAGGAACATTTTGCTGCAAACTGCGCCTCCATAAGTGCCCGTAGAGCCGAGTTATGACAAATTTACCAAGGAGACCTAAATCGGCCATTTTCTGAGATTTTGCCAAGGGGGTCCAAGGGAAAATGCTCAAAAAAGTAGGGCGACTATACGGGCTTCAAAAACACCCTGGCGCAAATCGCATCATCTCATAATTAGTATGCACTTGAAGTGCAATCATAGAGGCACATTTTGCTGCAAACTGCGCCTCCATAACTGCCCGTAGAGCCGAGTTATGACAAATTTACCAAGGAGACCTAAATCGGCCATTTTCTGAGATTTTGCCAAGGGGGGACCAAGGGAAAATGCTCAAAAAAGTTGGCCGATTATACGGGCTTCAAAAACACCCTGGCGCAAATCGCATTATCTCCTAATTAGTATGCACTTGAGGTGCAATTTTAGAGGAACATTTTGCTGCAAACTGCGCCTCCATAAGTGAACATAGAGCCGAGTTATGACAAATTTGCCAAGGAGACCTAAATCGGCCTTTTTCTGAGATTTTGCCAAGGGTGGACCAAGGGAAAATGCTCAAAAAAATAGGCTGATTATACGGGCTTCAAAAACACCCTGGCGCAAATCGCATCATCTCCTAATTAGTATGCACTTGAAGTGCAATCATAGAGGAACATTTGGCTGCAAACTGCGCCTCCATAAGTGCCCGTAGAGCCAAGTTATGACAAATTTGCCAAGGAGACCTAAATCGGCCATTTTCTGAGATTTTGCCAAGGGGGGACCAAGGGAAAATGCTCAAAGAAGAAGGCCGACTATACGGGCTTCAAAAACACCCTGGCGCAAATCGCATCATCTCCTAATTAGTATACACTTGAAGTGCAATCATAGAGGAACATTTTGCTGCAAACTACGCCTCCATAAGTGCCCTTAGAGCCGAGTTATGACAAATTTACCAAGGAGACATTAAACGGCCATTTTCTGAGATTTTGCCAAGGGGGGACCAAGGGAAAATGCTCAAAAAAGTAGGCCGACTATACGGGCTTCAAAAACACCCTGAAGCAAATCGCATCATCTCCTAATTAGTATGCACTTGAAGTGCAATCATAGAGGAACATTTTGCTGCAAACTGCACCTCCATAAGTGCCCGTAGAGCCGAGTTATGACAAATTTCCCAAGGAGACCTAAATCGGCCATTTTCTGAGATTTCGCCAAAGGGGGACCAAGAGAAAATACCCAAAAAAGTAGGCCGACCATACGGGCTTCAAAAACACCCTGGCGCAAATCGCATCATCTCCTAATTAGTATGCTCTTGAAGAGCAATCATAGAGGAACATTTTGCTGCAAACTGCGCCTCCATAAGTGCCCGTAGAGCCGAGTTGTGACAAATTTGCCAAGGAGACCTAAATCGGCCATTTTCTGAGATTTTGCCAAGGGGGGACCAATGGAAAATGCTCAAAAAAGTAGGCAAAATATACAGGCTTCAAAAACACCTTGGCGCAAATCGCATCATCTCCTAATTAGTATGCACTTGAAGTGCAATCATAGAGAAACATTTTGCTGCAAACTGTGCCTCCATAAGTGGCCGTAGAGCCGAGTGATGACAAATTTGCCAAGGAGACTTAAATCGGCCATTTTCGGAGATTTTGCCAAGGGGGGACCAAGGGAAAATGCTCAAAAAAGTAGGGCCTCTTCTACGTCTTCAAAAACACCCTGGCGCAAATCGAATCATCTCCTAATTAGCATGCACTTCAAGTGCAATCAGAGAAGAACATTTTGCTGCAAACTGCGCCTCCATAACTGCCCGTAGAGCCGAGTTATGACAAATTTGCCAAGGAGACCTAAATCGGCCATTTTCTGAGATTTTGCCAAGGGGGGACCAAGGGAAAATGCTCAAAAAGTAGGCCACCTATACGGGCTTCAAAAACACCCTGGCGCAAATCGCATAATCTCCTAATTAGCATGCACTTGAAGTGCAATCATAGAGGAACATTTTGCTGCAAACTGCGCCTCCATAAGTGCCCGTAGAGCCGAGTTATCACAAATTTGCCAAGGAGACCGAAATCGGCCATTTTCTGAGATTTTGTTAAGGGGGACCAAGGGAAAATGCTCAAAAAAGTAGGCCGACTATAGGGCTTCAAAAACACCCTGGCGCAAATCGCATCATCTCCTAATTAGTATGCACTTGAAGTGCAATCATAGAGAAACATTTTGCTGCAAACTGCGCCTCCATAAGTGCCCGTAGAGCCGAGTTATGACAAATTTGCCAACGAGACCTAAATCGGCCATTTTCTAAGTTTTTGCCAAGGGGGGACCAAGGGAAAATGCTCAAAAAA
The DNA here is from genome assembly GCA_964020085.1 of Micromussa lordhowensis. Taxonomy (NCBI): domain Eukaryota; kingdom Metazoa; phylum Cnidaria; class Anthozoa; order Scleractinia; family Lobophylliidae; genus Micromussa; species Micromussa lordhowensis. The sequence continues at coordinate 24,093,340 of OZ026600.1, read as the reverse complement.
GTAGGCCGACTATACGGGCTTTAAATACACCCTGGCGCAAATCACATCATCTCCTAATTAGTATGCACGTAAAGTGCAATCATAGAGGAACATTTTGCTGCAACCTGCGCCTCCATAAGTGCCCGTAGAGCCGAGTTATGACAAATTTGCCAAGGAGACCTAAATCGGCCATTTTCTGAGATTTTGCCAAAGGGGGACCAAGAGAAAATACTCAAAAAAGTAGGCCGACCATACGGGCTTCAAAAACACCCTGGCGCAAATCGCATCATCTCCTAATTAGTATGCACTTGAAGAGCAATCATAGAGGAACATTTTGCTGCAAACTGCGCCTCCATAAGTGCCCGTAGAACCGAGTTGTGACAAATTTGCCAAGGAGACCTAAATCGGCCTTTTTCTGAGATTTTGGCAAGGGAGGACCAAGGGAAAATGCTCAAAGAAGTAGGCCGACTATACGGGCGTCAAAAACACCCTGGTGCAAATCGCATCATCTCCTTATTAATATGAACTTGAAGTGCAATCATAGAGGAACATTTTGCTGCAAACTGCGCCTCCATAAGTGCCCGCAGAGCCGAGTTATGACAAATTTACCAAGGTGACCTTAAACGGCCTTTTTTCTGACATTTTTCCAAGGGGGGACCAAGGGAAAATGCTCAAAAAACTAGGCCGACTATAGGGTTTCAAAAACACCCTGGCGCAAGTCGCATCATCTCCTAATTAGTATGCACTTGAAGTGCAATCATAGAGGAACATTTTGCTGCAAACTGCGCCTCCATAAGTGCCCGTAGAGCCGAGTTATGACAAATTTACCAAGGAGACCTAAATCGGCCATTTTCTGAGATTTTGCCAAGGGGGTCCAAGGGAAAATGCTCAAAAAAGTAGGGCGACTATACGGGCTTCAAAAACACCCTGGCGCAAATCGCATCATCTCATAATTAGTATGCTCTTGAAGTGCAATCATAGAGGCACATTTTGCTGCAAACTGCGCCCCCATAAGTGACCGTAGAGCCGAGTTATGACAAATTTACCAAGGAGACCTAAATCGGCCATTTTCTGAGATTTTGCCAAGGGGGGACCAAGGGAAAATGCTCAAAAAAGTTGGCCGACTATACGGGCTTCAAAAACACCCTGGCGCAAATCGCATTATCTCCTAATTAGTATGCACTTGAGGTGCAATTTTAGAGGAACATTTTGCTGCAAACTGCGCCTCCATAAGTGAACATAGAGCCGAGTTATGACAAATTTGCCAAGGAGACCTAAATCGGCCTTTTTCTGAGATTTTGCCAAGGGGGGACCAAGGGAAAATGCTCAAAAAAATAGGCTGATTATACGGTCTTCAAAAACACCCTGGCGCAAATCGCATCATCTCCTAATTAGTATGCACTTGAAGTGCAATCATAGAGGAACATTTGGCTGCAAACTGCGCCTCCATAAGTGCCCGTAGAGCCAAGTTATGACAAATTTGCCAAGGAGACCTAAATCGGCCTTTTTCTGAGATTTTGCCAAGGGGGGACCAAGGGAAAATGCTCAAAAAAATAGGCTGATTATACGGTCTTCAAAAACACCCTGGCGCAAATCGCATCATCTCCTAATTAGTATGCACTTGAAGTGAAATCATAGAGGAACATTTGGCTGCAAACTGCGCCTCCATAAGTGCCCGTAGAGCCAAGTTATGACAAATTTGCCAAGGAGACCTAAATCGGCCATTTTCTGAGATTTTGCCAAGGGGGGACCAAGGGAAAATGCTCAAAGAAGAAGGCCGACTATACGGGCTTCAAAAACACCCTGGCGCAAATCGCATCATCTCCTAATTAGTATGCACTTGAAGTGCAATCATAGAGGAACATTTGGCTGCAAACTGCGCCTCCGTAAGTGCCCTTAGAGCCGAGTTATGACAAATTTACCAAGGAGACATTAAACGGCCTTTTTCTGAGATTTTGCCAAGGGGGGACCAAGGGAAAATGCTCAAAAAAGTAGGCCGACTATACGGGCTTCAAAAACACCCTGACGCAAATCGCATCATCTCTTAATTAGTATGCACTTGAAGTGCAATCATAGAGGAACATTTTGCTGCAAACTGCGCCTCCATAAGTGCCCGTAGAGCCGAGTTATGACAAATTTGCCAAGGAGACCTAAATCGGCCATTTTCTGAGATTTTGCCAAGAGGGGACCAAGGGAAAATGCTCAAAAAAGTTGGCCGACTATACGGGCTTCAAAAACACCCTGGCGCAAATCGCATCATCTCGTAATTAGTATGCACTTAAAGTGCAATCATAGAGGAACATTTTGCTGCAAACTACGCCTCCATAAGTGCCCGTAGAGCCGAGTTATGACAAATTTGCCAAGGAGACCTAAATCGGCCATTTTCTGAGATTTTGCCAAGGGGGGACCAAGAGAAAATACTCAAAAAAGTAGGCCGATTATACGGGCTTCAAAAACACCCTGGCGCAAATTGCATAATCTCGTAATTAGTATGCGCTTAAAGTGCCATCATAGAGGAACATTTTGCTGCAAACTGCGCCTCCATAAGTGCCCGTAGATCCGAACTATGACAAATTTGCCAAGGAGACCTAAATCGGCCATTTTCTGAGATTTTGCCAAGGGGGAACAAAGGGAAAATGCTCAAAAAAGTACGCAAAATATACAGGCATCAAAAACACCTTGGCGCAAATCGCATCATCTCCTAATTAGTATGCACTTGAAGTGCAATCATAGAGAAACATTTTGCTGCAAACTGTGCCTCCATAAGTGGCCGTAGAGCCGAGTTATGACAAATTTGCCAAGGAGACTTAAATCGGCCATTTTCGAAGATTTTGCCGAGGAGGGACCAAGGGAAAATGCTCAAAAAAGTAGGGCCTCTTATACGTCTTCAAAAACACTCTAGCGCAAATCGAATCATCTCCTAATTAGCATGCACTTCAAGTGCAATCATAGAGGAACATTTTGCTGCAAACTGCGCCTCCATAAGTGCCCGTAGAGCCGGGTTATGACAAATTTGCCAAGGAGACATAAATCGGCCATTTTCTGAGATTTTGCCAAGGGGGGACCAAGGGAAAATGCTCAAAAAAGTAGGCAACCTGTACGGGCTTCAAAAAAAACCTGGCGCAAATCGCATCATCTCCTAATTAGTATGCACTTGAAGTGCAATCATAGAGAAACATTTTGCTGCCAACTGCGCCTCCATAAGTGCCCGTAGAGCGGAGTTATGAAAAATTTGCCAAGGAGACCTAAATCGGCCATTTTCTGAGATTTTGCCAAGGGGGACCAAGGGAAAATGCTCAAAAAGGTAGGCAACCTATACGGGCTTCAAAAACACCCTGGCGCAAATCGCATAATCTCCTAATTAGTATGCACTTCAAGTGCAATCATAGAGGAACATTTTGCTGCAAACTGCGCCTCCATAAGTGCTCGTAGAGCCGAACTATGACAAATTTGCCAAGGAGACCTAAATCGGCCATTTTCTGAGATTTTGCCAAGGGGGGACAAAGGGAAAATGCTCAAAAAAGTAGGCAAAATATACAGGCTTCAAAAACAACTTGGCGCAAATCGCATCATCTCCTAATTAGTATGCACTTGAAGTGCAATCATAGAGAAACATTTTGCTGCAAACTGTGCCTCCATAACTGGCCGTAGAGCCGAGTGATGAAAAATTTACCAAGGAGACCTAAATCGGCCATTTTCTGAGATTTTGCCAAGGGGGGACCAAGGGAAAATGCTCAAAAAAGTAGGCAACTTATACGGGCTTCAAAAACACCCTGGCGCAAATCGCATAATCTCCTAAGTAGTGTTATATTAGGGCACACCAGGACAGTACGCATTTTACACAACTTAGCGTAGTTAACCGTAGTTAGCGTAAGATGCGTAGTTAGAGTATCGTGAAAACATGAGTTGAGGACATTTTACTCATTTTACACTAACTCAGCGTAGTTAGCGTAGTTAGCGTAAGATGCGTAGTTAGCGTTTAAGCGTAAAAATGCGTAAAAATGCTTAAAAATGCGTAAAAATGCGTATAAGCGTAAAAATGCGTTTAAGCATAAAATGCCATGAACAGTAAAAATGAGTAAATTCTTTATGGGTTTTGAAGGATATTTAGCCATATGATTATCTATGATATCCTCTATTACTTCTTTAGGATTATTTACAAATCTAGGTGTATCACGAATTGCATATGTATATTCAATATCATATGTATAAATTTTAATATATGCAATTGCATCTCTACTAAATATTAGCAATGATCTTTCTCTTCTATTTTTGGCTTTGTAATTTGTACCTAATCTTTCTAATATTTTGTGAATTTTTAATACGTTTCCTATTTCTATTGTTCTTCTTCTAAGCATTTATGTATTATATTTTACTTTTCATTTTTTGTATAATTAGTTTACTTTTTGTTTTTCATCAGGATCTTCATCTTTTGGTTTGTCATGATTATTATTGTTTATCTTTAATTTCATCATTTAACTATAGACTGTTCTCACGATGCGTAATTTTTAAGACTTGATAAATTTCCAACCAGAGCTCTCACCACCTAGATGTTCACATATTTTTTTCCAAATTTTATCATGTTCATAGAGTTTTAAACGATCTTTATACAATTTTAACTTTGGTAAAAATTCATTATATCCAAGTATTTGACAAAATTTATAGATGATATATGAATAGGAAAAGAAATTGCTTCTATTTTTACCTTTAAAAAATTCAAATGGCTCTTGAATTTGTAAAAACCTCATTTTCATTTTTTCTTCCATTATAGAGGTCATTTGTAATGGAGGTATTTTTGTTATTCTATACAATATTTGGGTGGTATGATTATAATAATTTAATTTACGATGTTTTTTAAGATATCTTTTAATATCTGATTCAGTTAACTTTTCCAAAGAATTTTCCATCCTTTCACGAATGATTTCTTTGAAAATATTATTAATAACATCTTCTGAGACTTTAAAACTTTCTTTGCCTTGGATATTGGCTAAACAGTCACAAAAATGATTATATCTTTTGTAATCATTTTCTGCGGGTTTTATAGATGCTTTTTCTGGATTTGTTGAGACATTAATGCTTATTCCACAACTTAGACAAGTACTTATCCCTTCATCGATGTTCAATACTCGAAATTTTTCACATGTATAACAATAGTTATCTTCATTTATATTATTTTCACTGTATTGTAGTTCATCAGGGAAGATATTATATTTATACTTTTTATAATAAGAATTATCAACACCATGGACAAATTTTTTTGCTTGATTTTCTGTATGTAAAAAAAGTAAAATAGCATTCTTTAATAAATAACTAGTACGAAGATTTTTGATATCATTTATTTCATTTTCTAGCCTTATTTGTTCAATTTGATCAATTCTTGAATAATCTTTTTTGATGGATAAATTTATAATTTTTTTTTTTAAATCTGGTATTTTTTTTTCTTTTATAACAATTTCTGAAAGTTTTTTACGATGTAGATTGCCAATGGTCTCTTTGTTAATCATAATAATTAATATACTTTATTCTTTAAAGTAGAGTAATCTTCACTCTCACTGCTCGTTGATTCCTCATCTGAATTAGGATCATAATCACTATCGCTACTATCAGAATCATGGAGAGGGTCTTCAGTCAAGAATTTTTTAAAATTCGGAATTGGCATATATACTATGAAATATTATTTTATATTCTACAATTCCCATATGCATAACTACTGATACCATCATCTAAAATATATCTTTTATCATCAAAAGGTGATAATGATATTTTATTAATTTGATAACTAGATATTTGATGATACTCTGACCTGATAGTTCTCATCTTATGTCTCATTGTATTACAATTATATAAGGTATCACGATAATCAGAGAGAGATAATTCACTCTTGATAACATTCTTTCGTACACCTTTAGCAGTTTTGTTTTCCTTGTTTTCAGTCTTGTAACTATACATTTTGCTTTTTAGACCAACAAATTCAGTGATTGGATCACCTGACGCTTCATCTTTGAATTTACCAATTACTTTTTTATTTTCTTTAAAAAAGAACTCTGAAGATTTGGGATAATCACTATTGTCAAATCGAGCCTTATCCTTAAAGAAGTCACTATATATGTCTTCTGCTTTTATATGGTAAAATAAAGAGTCAGTATCAGTAAAAAGTAACTTCGCTTCTGGGTATTTTTTTCTGATATAGTTGTAATGGAAGTCATACATTAATGTTTTACTTAGATCTAGAATAGAGAATCCAACATAAGAGGGTTTATCTAAGACTAGTCTAGCCTTTTTCATTTGTACCCCAACTAAATTTTCATCAAATATTTTACTAGAAACGTATATTGGTTGCCTTGTCAATTTCAATAAATGATCTGGATCAGTTTCTAATTTGATATTAGATCTTTTTCTTAGGTTTTCCATGGTTTTACCAAACACAGAATTATTCATAAGTTTAAAGAAGTCTTTCTCAAAACTATTCTTAGCCATTGTTCTCTTTTCAGTGTTTAAATGGATGTATCTTTTCATCCAAGGCCGCTGGGAAAATTCCAATACTCTATGAATCTTCTTTAACTTCATACCAAGAGATAAATAAAGCTGCAAATTTCTGTAATGTAATACATACTTTTCTTTATTCCTTAGATTAGGAACCAACTTGTGAACTCTACCACTGCTAATATTTTCTTTCGCTTTTAAATCTTTGCAATACTTTGACAACATATCATCAGTGATTAAAATCTTTTCTGGTGCCAATGGATAATCATTATGCAAATCGTGTAGCTCTTCCGGATATTCTAAATCTACCTCTAAAATGACACCTTTTCTAGTATCATTTGTGTAATTTTCTAAGATGAAATCTTCAGAGGGAATCCATTTGAAATCAGATACTGGTAGTGACTGTGACATAGCCCATCCATAAAGATTATTTGCATCCAAATACATTAAATAACTACTTTCCAACTCTGGATTGTAACCCTTCATATACTTGTTGTTTGGTACAGCATGTCTGTGTGTAATAGTACTAATACCACCTCTCATACCCTTTTCAATGAATAGTTGTTGATCTATATCTGAAATTAAATCCAGATTTACATTAGTAATTTTCAGTAATGCATCCCAAGATAACCCAGGCGCTGAATAATAATGACAAGGATCTAGCCCATAGTCCTTCAAACATATAGTTCTGAAATTTTCAAATACATCCGCTAAGAGTAGAACATCAGTCCGCAAATATAGGTCATGATACTCTCCCATATCTCTGATTTGGAAAGTACTCCAGACCTCCTTTGCGTGTGAGTAGTCACTCTCTGAAATACCTGTATCATTTAAAATGCTATAAAAATCTTCTATCCCTGGTAAAGACTTCTCACTAAATCGCTCGAATGAGTCCATGTAATCATAAGGGTAAACACCTTTTCGCTTGATTAATCTGAATTGTTCATCATTTGGAAAAGCCCCCCGTGTATATGAGAACGCATCATCAGTTAAATTACTGCTTAATCTGTCTAAACTCTGACTCATAAATGAAAAACTATCAATGAAAGTTAAATGTTTTCCAATATTAAAACCAATATATTTCTCAAAATTACTTGCTATAACTGATAGATCAAGATTACATCCTTGCCTGATCAAATGACCAATATTTTGCATGATAAAATGACAATCATAACCTTTAAGATTATGAAAGATCACAGGAATTTTTAACTTTTCTGCGCTGATAACCCATTTTAGATTGCAATCATTGTGTGCTGCTCCACGATATTGACCAGTTATATGGCAATGATCTCTGACTTTCAATTCCCCACCATCCACATCTTTCCCATCCACCACTTTAAAACGACGATTACAAACATGACATTTAGTTGCATTTTGGTAATCTATTTCATTTTCCTTTGTCATCACTAATGGTTTCTGGAACTCTTCTCTCACTATTCTTTGACAATTGGAGACTTCAGATAGCATATCCCTGATAAACTTCTGGATACAATCAGGTCCACGGTAAATTACTTCTGGCTTGGAATATTTCTGATCATATCTGCAGACCAATTTATATGTGTAACCACAAGCCTTGTGACTCTGATAAGCACTCGTGTAAGATTTGCCATCAGGAGGAAGACAATTGTCTATCTTTTCTGTGATTGCTTCAAAATCAGCGTAAATAGTAAAAGGCACTGGTAACATTTTCTGGTGATTTTTAAAATAAATTTTTGATCCTGCTTCAGGCATTTTTATCGCTTGGGTTCCATTAATAGATAAGCAATCTTCTCTGTGAATTTCCAGAACTCTAGCAGAACTGCAACAATGAAGACAATGGAGACAAAAATATTTCCTACCATGATGTTTATTGAATGATGTCATAAATCGATTGAAATCCTTTATAAGTACATAGTGGCTCTTGTCCCCTTCTTCAATCCATAGTAATTCCAAGTGGTCTGTAAAATTAGTTTCTGATATTCTGATAGGATAAGCTCCCTTATCATAACCAAATAAATTAATATTAATCTCGTTTTGCTTTTCAATCCTTTTAATATCTTTTACAGTGACCGGAAAAGTGACACCAGTGTAATCTAACCGTTTCACCGTTTCTCTATCTGCCTTAGTTATCCTTTCTGGATGAACTTTTAGTGGATTTAAATACCTGTTATGACACCATAGAAAACATCTATTGTCTTCATTTTTGGGATTGATTAAACCCTTCATAGAGTTACGCAGTTCCTCTGGTAGCTGAATATATGATGTTCCTCTTAATGGAAAGTAAGAGACAATATTAATTATATGTAATTTTACCGATTCAAATCCCCAACCAGAACCTTCAGAGAGCCAAACAGCTATTAACTCTAAAATTCTTTCAATACCCTTATCGATACTTTCTTCTATATCTATTCTATTGGTTACAGTAAAAGGGCCAGCATTAAAATAAGGTTCTCTGTATTCAATCGTACCCTCTTTACGCTTTGATAATCGTACCCTTAGTGTAGTATTATATTTAAAACCCCTTCTATCTGATAATGATTTCATTAAAAGATCAAATATTGCTCGTTTAGTCCTACTTAACTGTATTGATGGATCATTACTATTAACAATTGGTACTTCATAAGATTTTGCATATCCTTTTAATGCTTTACTACGTTCAGGAATACTAATCGCTTCAGGTTCAGTTTTAGCTTCAGGGAAAAAAAAATTACTAATTGCTTTAGGGATAATTTTAGTAGTAAAATTACTAATTGCTTCAGGGATAAATTTCAATCGTTTAATTGGTTCAGGTATATAATATGGAATTATTTCATTAAATAAATTTTTAACCTTTTCTTGGAGTCTTTTAGGTAATGAAGCCGGTTCGGTAGCTGGTTTGGCAGGTGTGGCTGGTTTGGCAGGTGTGGCTGGGGCTTGTTCGGCAGGTGTTTGCCTCCTAGGTAATGCTTTTATCCTCTTTATTTTTTTCGGCACGAGTGGTTTTGGTAATGGTTTGGCAGGTAGGTGGGTCTTGGGTTTTATTTTAACTTTATTAATCATCTATGATATATTTTATGTAACTAATTTTTTTTTTAAATTATTATTAGTTAACTTTGTTAACATTATTATTACCAGTAACTACATTATTGTGTAAGTTTCTATTATGTTTCTTTGTCTTTAGATGCATATATTTTCCTCTATAAGTGTAATTTTTTCCATTTCCGCAGACATCACAATACCAAGCATAACTTTTGAGTTTTTCATTGATATATTTGTTTCTCTTTTCTCGTTTCAATTGTTCTTCTGTTTTTTCCATGTATATAATTATTTATCATATCTAATTTTTTTAAATAATTTTTTCTAAATCTTTTAATGGCACCCAACTGTTAAATTCGTCTGGGTAACCTTTCCATTTGACTAATGCTTTTCCTTTTGACTTTCTGATAATTTTCTCTATTCTATAGACCTCTTGATCTGTCTTTTGTAACTCTTCTCTGTAGAAAGTACCCTTAATCACTTCACCATTTAAGTCTTTTATCTTATAAGTAATAGGATTAGTGAATCTAATTTCGTCTATGATGAAAACTTCTTCAGTCCAATTAGGAGTATAGCCTTTATCAAAGGTCACCCTTTTGTATTTGCTTATTCGGACTCTATCACCTACTCTAAATTCGGGTTTTCTATTTGTTTTTGTTTTTTTGATTTCTCTCGCTAAATCACCATATAAATTAAAATAAACTTTTCCATAGTTTTCAGGTTTTCTAGCTTGGATAGGCGTCATTCCTATTGATCTATGTCGGCTGTTGTTGTAAGAGGCGAGTATTTTCGGAAGGATGTCAACGTAGACTGTATTGTTTTGCATAGTGAATCTCTTATACATTTTATCTTTGATAGTTCTATTCCATCTCTCACAAACTGATGATTTCTCTTCATTTTCAGTGGAATAGACCTTTATCTTATCCTTAGCTAAGAGATCCAGCACATTTTTGTTATAATATTCTTTTCCTTTGTCTACCCATAACATTTTAGGCTTATTAGAGAAAAATAAGCTTTCAAACGCCTTAGAGACTTCTAAACCTGTTTTTGTCTTTAGAGGTACTATCCAACCATATTTACTGAAAAGGTCTAAGACCATTAGTAGATATTTATAACCTCGGTTCCATTTGCTAAGCTTTTGCATATCAACTAAGTCTGAACACCAGATGTCATCTACATTATGTGCAATGACTCTTCGCTTACGAAAATTTCGTTTTATAGGTTTGTGTAACTCATTAGCTAGACCTTCCCATGTGTCTAAATTTTTAGCGTTTTTTTTTTTACTCCTAAACCAAGTTTTTGCTTTGTATTAATAGTGTTTCTAGCCAGCCAATGACCCCACTGTCTCTCATTCCAGGGAATTGCATCTAGAGCTTGGACCATTTTCTTGTCAGCCACATTTTTACATGATTTTACATTACCTCCCTTATCAGCACATACTGAGTAATCAACATCGTGTTGCATGGCTATAGCATCTGTCTTACCTGTTGGTTGATCATAGATTTCATAGATTTGCCCTGTATCACGATCCCATTTTACTTGTCGTTCTAAATCATTGTAAGGACCAGTATATTTGTGTCCTGGTAGAGTCCAACCAGCTTTCGGTTTAGGTAACTTACCTATTGCTTTATGTATATCGAGACCCCTTCCCCTTCCCCTTCCAGAAATTTTTCGAGAGACATCATCAGCCAGAGAGTCAATTGCTCTATTCAAATACCTTTTACCAATGCCTTTAACTTTGTCTTTTACAAAATCTGATTTTATTGCTCTACTGGCTCCCCTTCTACCTAGGTTTAATAATCCTTTTGCACCAGCAGCCAACCCTTTGACAATAAGTTCATCAAAACCACTTCCTTGCATTTCAGCTTTTGATATAAAACGAAATTTTGTAATTCCACATTCAGCACAAATACATCGCATTGCATTTCTACCATTTTTTGTAATTACAAAAGTTTCAGAATTAGGTACGCATTCAGTCATTTTTCTTTGTCGAACGCAATAAGATAACATATATTAATTAATATTATAATAAATATATGTTAACTATTTTCAACTACAATATAGCTCCTATGAGGGGAATTCCCTTAAATGGACTGTTTTTACCCAGTAATAGCCCTTTTCCCCTTCTACCAGTACCTGAAGAGACAAATTTAGTTTTTGTTATCCCACATTCTGCGCATTTACATTTCATCATGGCACGACCATTTCTTGCCTGTACAACCCTTTCTGAACCAGGAACGCACTCTGTCTGTTTACGTTGTTTTACACAATAGCTTTTCATCTATATTATAATTATTTTTTTTTTATTATTTTAATATATTATTATATAATGGAAGAAATTGAAATTGACAATGAAATACGTAGAATAGAAGCGATGTATAAACATTACAAACTTCTTTATAGAAAAATTGCCTTTTTATGTTGTTCTGGAGAAACTAAAAGAGTGAGAAATATGAGAAATAGTTTGAAACGAGATTTAAATAAGCTCCGACAAATCCAAAAAACTACCTAAGCAATCGTTTAATGTATTTTTCTATGAATTTTTCATTCTCTTCTGTGTCAAAGCTAAAAACTTGCAATAAATCGAAATAATCTACTCCTTTATGCATTTCATTCAAGAAATACAAGCAAAAATAGCCACAGGTTGTAGTATAGAGATTCTGTATTTGATGGTTTTGGTGTAATAGATTTAAGTTTTTCTCTTTTGCATGGTTTACCAACTCTTGAAAAGGTGGCATACCAAAAGAGTCAAAGTAATTTATTGTACCATCACGAACATAGGTTGTAACCCAATGACTACCACTCATATAATGAGGTTCTAAATTATAGATAAAAAGCGCTAACTTATGCTGATGTGGTACAGTCTGATCTCTACTTAAAACATTCTTGATAGGTATCTTCAAGTATTTACACCAATCTAAAAGATCAAAATTACTCATTGGGATATCTTTATGGAATTTAGGCTTTTTTAGTTCTTTTTTTTTTTTTTTCCTCTAACCCTACCCCTGCCCCATGTTCCAATAAAAGGTGGTGGAGCCATAGGCATTCCTATACGAGGACCTCCTCCTCCATCCGATTTCCCCATTCGAACTCCTCCTCTTCCTTTCGTCAGAGGTCTTCCTTTTATACTTCCTCCTTTTAATGCATCAATAATCATTGGAATACCAATACTAGCTAGTAACGTGCCAATAACACTACCTACTTGTCGTTGTGTAAGTCGGAAAAGTAAGTCTTCTCCTAATTTATGAGCTCGTGCTAAATCTCCTATTTGTCCTTTAGTCAGTAGATCGCCCATTTTAGCTAACATATATAGATTTTTATTTGGTACTTGATACATTTGTCCGCCACTAATTTTCTTAACTATTTGACTAGCACCTTCAGAAGCTAACCCTGCTAGAGCAGACAATCCTAGTGTTTTACCGATAGTTGGTGCTACATTCTTTAATACTGGCAATATTGAGCTAAAGATACCAGACCCAGTTTGTCGCCTGATATTATACTTTGATATAGTAATTACCATTCCTCGATTAGCTGTTTTGACCTTAGCTAGCCTCTTAACAGTATTCATTGGTACCATAAGGACATCGGAACCACTTAGCGCATTTTTACTTAAGCGTAAACTTATTTCTTCTCTGTTTCTGTAAGCCTTAGATAGTTTTCGTTTTTGGCCTTCAGAAAGTTTTATAGAAATTTGATGTAGTTCAGTCATTATATATTATTTAGGGACTTTTTTAAATTCCTAAATAATATATGTTCTGTGCCTTAATCAGATCCAATCTTCTTCTTCATCATCATCTAAGATGAAGTCTTTAAAAAGATCTTCTTGCTCTCTATATGATACTTGCATTAATTTTGGTTTTAGAGTAGCTCCAAAAGTTCCAGTTGTAATTGAAAACCAAGCAGCAATAAATTTCACTTCGCTTCGTGGTCCTATTGATACTGATTCATATTCAATCTTTTCTCGATTCCATGTAAAAAATCTTGTAGCTAGTCGATCATTTCTAAAAAAGAGATTAAACTCCATCTTTGATGGGTAATCTTGATACACTCTCTCTTCATCAACCATTTTATACGGTTTTTTACAGATTCTTTTCCAAGAACCACCTTGACCGTATTCATCATAACCTGATACAGCTTCTCTTGGTATTTTTTTTTTATTATTAGAATGTATATAATCAATGAAGAATTGATCCAATTCTTTAGCTTTTTCTAGATATTCTCCATCACAACTAATTTGCATGCTAGTACCTTGATATTCTCCATCTTTATTATAGTTTTCTTTTAATCCAAAGGGAGTATATCCTTCATATTTAACAAATAATGTCCTTCCATTGTATAATATTCCAATCTGCGTTCCATTGTGCTTATTTGGCTTTGGTTTTGCAAAAGTTATCTTTGAAGTGTCAATATGGAGAAAATCGACTATTTCTTCTTTGTTCTGACTTTCGTTCACTCTTTCTTTAACTCTCATTTATATTATATTAAAATATTTTTTCTAAGTATTTTTTTTTAGACAATAACTAATTGATCTCCCACTTTATCAACAACAACATCTTCTTCATAGAGAACAATTGCATGCACTCTAAAATCAGCAGCTGCGGCTTGTGAGAGGCGAAATCTTATGTTAAGTTGCTTTGGATCTCTGCTTACCTGTTCTGTTTGATAAGTTAAATCAAAATATAACATTGGGTAAAGACTCGAAAAATTAGCGATATTCAATTGAGTACCTGTATTATAATCATTCTTTTTCCATGAATAATTCATTAAATCATAATAGATTCTTGTTTTACTTTCTGTATCATATTCAAGTTCTGGATAGTAGACACCATTACCATATTCAAGACGACATGTGCTAAGATGACTATTATTATTGGCTGCGTTCAGTTTAAAAGTATCAAAAATATAAGGATTTGCTGACATATCATTTGTCTTAAGTCTCTGGAAGTAGAGGAAAACATGCTTTACTTTATCAATACTAGCTGAGATTCTGAAATCACCACTGTTTCTGGTAGTATCTGAAGTTTGGTACATTTCTTTGAGGTATTTCCATTTACTGGGTTTTTGGTATTCACTAATGAATTTATTCATCAGAGCATCTTTTGGTTCTAGTCTGGGTACCCATAGATAAAAACGATCAATTACTAATCTCAATGTATCAACTGCCCCATATAAGACTTCAGCGTCCGGTGTAAGTTCTATTTCAAATTGGAGATCCATTGGAGGTAACAATCGTCCTTCTAATTCTTCGAAAAAAGAATACCTATTTAATGGTATACTTGTATTAACATGAGCTCTGTTAGCTGTTAATAAACGCCTACTTTCCAAACCAGTGTTTGTATCATCTGAAGTGGCATCTGTATCTAAATACCATAAGCTATTTTTGGCTGTACTACGCCCAAAATCATCTGAATATTCTAAAAGATTTTTTGCAAAAGTTACAAGATGAAGATTATCAGTGTCGTAGACGATTTTTCCTGCACTCTTTATTACCATATGCTTAATCAATGAATGCGATCCATTAATAATTGTTGTTCTGGCGTCTGCATTGTCTCCACCATTTGCTCGAAGGTCTAATCTGAATCGCACTTCAAAAAAGGCGTTAAACCAATCAAGCATAATACCACGATCAGTAACATGAAATTTGTATCCTTTCTTATTTTGCTCTTGAGCATTGGCAGGAGCTCTTATAGCATCTTGAAGACGAAATTGCACTAGTTCGTTTCTCTGAACGTTCTCTGGTGATCTAAATGCCATTATATATTTTTTATCAGATTTTTTTTTTTCTTTAAGATCGCGCTATAAGATTATTAATCAGTGTATTAACTTCATCCTGATTCCTTGGCTTTGCTCTGCCTGGCTTTGACTTTGTTGACTTTGTTGACTTTGTTGACTTTGTCGCTTTTTTAGATCCTGAGGATAGCCTTTTTCGGATAAGCTCACCTGATCGCTCTATAACTTTATCAGCAGCCTTTTTACCAACTCGTTCTCCCGCTTGAGATACACCAGCTTGTATTGCTTTTTTAGCAAATGGTTTTAAAACCTGTCCAGTTAAAGCACTAGCTACCTTTTTTAGTGGTTTCATAAGATTATCTACTATAATTCCATTGCCGCGGTGTTTGTAGACATATCGTCCCGTTCTTGGGTGATAAATCTTTTTGAACTCTCTTGACTTCATATATATATTAAAATGGAACTTTTTTTAAGATTAATGAAAATGCTGTGTCAGCATGATTTAAATAGACTGGTCTTCTTAAACCATCAGTTACATAGATTCGAACGCTTGAAACTCTTGTTTTATTGATAGGATTAAATATAACACGACGCGGTTCAAGGGTAAAATTGTAAGAAGGTCTCAGCGTTCCTGTACCAAAACTAAAAACAATATCTGATTCTACCCCATCTACTAATGAATCAGAGACTAAATCACAGTGAATATTTAAGACATCTGTATCTTCTGATAGGTTAGGTACTTTGGGGCTAACGTTTCTCTCATCTCTTAAGATCACCTTATCGAATCCTATTAGTTTACCAAAATTAGATTTACGCAGGTCAAGCTGATAGTTAGCGTCTAAAGTCACCAAGACTCTAAAAGTTGGTTCATCAAAAGTCACCGTAATTGGAAATTCTTCATCACCATCACCGCGGACTATTTTAGTCTTTTCCTTAATGTAATTATCAATATCAGTGTAATCCCAAACTCCTTTTGGAAAATCAATATCTGTAAATGTTTTCCCACCGTCTTTACTGTAAGCTATCTTTTGATTGCTATAACCAGAATTTATATTTGTCCATGTAAAAGCCATTGAAATAATTTTATTAAAACCAATATACCAAATCCCATCACTGTGTTCATAGTCCAGCGTTCTAGAAAACCTTGTAGTAAAATCACCAGGTCGATTACCAGGTTCATCTTTAACTGCAAAACTGCTTAATGAGATTTCTCTCTCCATATACTAATGTAAATAATATTTACTAAACCCCGAAATATTTTTTCACTAACTTTTGATATTGCGACTTATTGATTGATTTTGTTCTTAATAGAGTGTCTAAGATAGTTTGACCCATATTTCTCATCTTGACACTTGTATTGCCTGCTTCCATTTCGCCAATAATTAGTGTTAATTTCTTTAGTAATTCTTGAGCATCATTATAGAAATAGACACCACTTCCCCTCTTGACGCCACTTCCCTTTGTACTTTTCTTTTTCTGTACTTTTAGATAGTCTCTATATTCTTGAATAGGTTTTAGTCTACTATCTGCAAATTTATGAGCCATATCCTTTTCTCGCTCTAGCTTTTCTATTACATCTCTAGGAGCATTATTTTTTATAGCTTGATTTAGTCTTTTACTTGTATTTGTTTTAAATGTACTTGTAATACTGCTTATTTCAGAATTTGCTCGTTTTATGTTACTCTCGAGATATTTACTACGTTTAACTGGTGTCATTTCTGGTTGGGATAATCTCATTTCAACATCATCATAGTTAGGAAGACCTGTACTATCTAAAATCCTATTAATATCTCCTCTATCTAAATCATCATCATCATCAGGTGGTGCTTCAATTTCTAAAGGTCCTTCTTCCACAAAAGAATATTCTGGTGGTAAAGATTCATCTCCTCCTAGATTCCAAAAACTAGGATCCATTTCATATTTTGGTGGCGGACCTTTAGGTATTATTTGTTTTTCTGCCTGTGGCGCTACGTAATCTTGGAGATCTAATAATCCTTCTACATCCATATCTTCATATGGATCTACTTCTGGTGCATAATCAATTTCATCTGGTTTACCTGCTGGGCCGGGACGTATTCCTTGCGGTCTATTCTTAGGCTTTTGTGCCTTTAACCCATCTATGATTTCATCTAGTCTAAATGATTTTGTTATCCGCTGGTCAGAAGTCTTACTCTTTATCTTCTCTTCAGTGATCTCATCATAAAGCTGATTCTTCATCTTTCCAGTCTCAGTCCGCTTCTGAGCTAATCGTTTCCAATTTGAGAGACTCATATAATATTTATATTTTTTATATTATGTGAAATAATATGCGACATTTATTTAAAAAATATTAATTATATAGATGAAAATTCCTAATTATGATTCAGCTTCTAATAATGACCACAATTTCCGAAGACTGCTACCTTATATGCCTTCAGACACTTTTCGAATGTTAATTTGTGGACCAAGCGGTTGTGGTAAAACTAACGTTCTTATGCATATGCTTTATAATCTACTCTACTATGATAAGATTTACTTGTTTTCTAAAAATCTTGAGCAACCGAAGTACAGACAACTATTAGAAACATTTCGACCCATTTCAGAAGAGGCTGGTTATGATGTTATAGAAGAGAGTAATGGTGATGTCGTTCCTCTGGAAAGCCTAGACCACGATAACCAAAAAATAGTCATTTTTGATGACTTTGCTTGTGAACGAAACCAAAAACCTCTCATTGAATATTTTATTGGTGGCCGTCATAAAAATTGCAGTGTCATATATTTAAGTCAATCTTATTATCTCACTCCCAAAGACATCAGGTTGAATTGCTCTCATTTTTGTATTTTTGACTCTCCAAGTAATGCAGAGACAGCAAGAATGTGTAAAGAAGTCAATGTACCTAAGAAGCGATTCGAAAGTGCGACTAGTGAGCCTTATAGTTTTGCGTACATTGATAAGACAAAAAAGACAATCAGAAAAAATTTCAATGAAAATATATAGGATGGATAATGGAAATGGTAATGACAATGGTAATGACAATTGTAATGACAACGGAAATGGTAATGACAATGGCAATGAATGTGGCTGTAGAAGTGGTAATGAAACTGAAAGAGTAAATTATAAAGAAGAATGTAAGAGACTAACAAATTCAATAATAGTTAATTTGTCAGAAATGGATTTTTATTATGAAAATATTAGTGCCAAGCTACTAAAACTAAAATCAATTGAAGAAGAGTACAACGAAGTTATTGACGATAGAATATTGTCGTTAACTAAAAGTCTTTATAGCTTACATAGCGATTATTTGAGAGACACATCAGAATCTGAAGATTCTGAAGATTTTAATATTCATCGGAAAATGTAAAGTTTGGATTACTTAATAGACTGAGAATAAATTTAATTTAGAATATTATATTATATATGGGTTTTAGTAATGGGCAACTTGAATCATCATCAACAAGTGGTAGAGGTGAAAAAGGTGATCCTGGTTTACCTGGAATTGGATTTAGTCTAACTGATGATGGTAATTTTGATATTGATAGTAAGCGTTTAACTGAAGTAGCTGCTCCTATCGATAAAAATGATGCAGCAACAAAAGAGTATGTAGATAATAACCTACCAGCTATTGATTTGTCACCTTATCTGAAAAGAGATGGAACAACTTCAATGACTGGTCATTTAAATATGAATAATCATAAGATTAGTGATTTAGAAGATGCTACTAATGATAATGATGCTGTACCTCTAAAACAATTAAAGGAGATGACAACAGATCATAGGACAAATTATCATTTGCAAAGTAGTTTTACTTTTTATAAAGATTTTGGTGATAAAGCAGAATGTACTAAAGGCTCTATACCTATTCCTGGGCACACTGATCATTTTGAACTATTAGAAGCGCCTCGAGAAGGAGCGCAATCTGGTTATGCTTATTCTACTGTTCGACTAGTGAACAATTTAGAAATAGATCCTAATTATTCTATCGTTTTTGAAATATTTGGATATGATGGAACAAATATAGTTACAGATGGTGATTCAGATAGGCTATTAGTTACAAATGTCACTGGTAATGCAAACATAATTGATTTTAGTCATGATTGGTTTAGTAATTACGCAAAAGCTTACATAATATTTAATAGTTCTAAAAGATATGTGAACATCCGTTTACAATTTCGATATTATGGTTCCAGTAACTCTAATTTTAAATTTCTATTTTTTAGTAGATGTGTCATAGGAATACAAAGGACTAGTTTTGATCATAGATTATTTAATGTTAAAAGTACTGATTCCTCAGGAACAATTTTGAATTTTGAACCGATCAATATGAATAATGAAAAGATAATCAATCTTGGTAAACCTACTGACTCTAAAGACGCTGTCAATAAAGAATATGTTGACGATGAAGACGCTAAACAGGATATTGCTATTAATGATTTATCTTCTAGAAAAGCAGATAGGTCAGAAGTATTACTCCTAAACAGAAGCCAAAACATGACTGGTAATCTTTCTATGAATGGAAATATGATTTTTAGCTTACCTATTCCAACTGGGCCGCAGCAACCTGTGACAAAGACTTATTTAGAAAGTCAAATTGCTTCCATACCACAGTCTGATTTAAGTCTTTATCTTAAAGTAGACGGATCTGTATCTATGACGGGAGATCTCAACATGAATGACAAAAAAATAACAGATTTAGTGACTGGAGATGATGTCCCAATCAGTGATTACCCTAATTATGTAAAAGATTCTAAAATGGCTGTTAATAAACTTTATGTCAATGAAAACTTTTTAAAATTAAAAGGTGATGACTATGACTTAAAAGGTAAACGGATAAAAAATACTGAGCCATATGGTGTCAATACTTTTGATACTAATGATTTAGTCTCCAAGGCATTTGTCCAAGCAGAAATAAGTAAGCTACCTACAGATGTACTAAAATTGGATGGTTCACGCGCTATGACTGGTAGTCTCCAAATGGGTGATAATGCTATCACTGGAATAAGGAGTAGTTCTGTAGATGATGCAGCCCTAACTGTTGGAGGAGCAAATTCCACATATCTGCCCCTTACTGGGGATCGAGGGATGCAAGGAAATCTCGATATGGGAGGAAATGCTATTAGAAATATTAAACCTTTTGTTGAAGATGACTCAAGTCAAGCGGCACAAAATGCTCAATCAAATGATGTTATTAACTTTAGATATTTTCACGG
This sequence comes from Micromussa lordhowensis, assembly GCA_964020085.1. Classification (NCBI taxonomy): domain Eukaryota; kingdom Metazoa; phylum Cnidaria; class Anthozoa; order Scleractinia; family Lobophylliidae; genus Micromussa; species Micromussa lordhowensis. Next base: position 24,072,967 of record OZ026600.1, on the reverse strand, counting down.
ACAGAGAGGTCAACTAAAAAGAGAAATAAATGATGTCGCTGCAGCAGCACTTAATAGAAAAAATCCTGATCCGATGGAAGACTCCATTGACATGGGTAATCATAGCATTATCCGCTTGAAAGATCCGAAGTCATCAGATAGCTTTCACGCTTCCAATGTTAACTATGTTAATAAGACAATTAGTGATAATAACGCTGTAATTAACTCTTTGATAGAAGATAAAGTCAGTGAAGCAGAAGCACTTAATATTAAAGCAAACCGACAAGATAATGAATTCTCTTTTGTCATGGATGATGATTTATTTAAAGAAGATGATGATGATATTACCAAAGTAAGAAAAGTCGACAAAGATTACTATGATATCAACAAAGCTACTTATCAATTTAAAATTAAGTATGACTCTGCTATCAGTTATTATAGCACCCGATTAACTATTGATTTAAAATCGTTAGATTTAGGTGAGTATACATTAGCTTTTGAAATGTATTATGGTAATCTAGTAGATCGAAACGAAGTGGTTGTCGACGCAGTATCCGAAACATTAAATGTTTCACGTAATAATACAAATACTTTTTCCGATCACAGTAGAACAATTATCAATTTTCATAAATATGGAAACATTGGGATTATTGATTTAGATATTGATTTAACTTTAAAGTACAGGAGTGGTGCGACTTATGATGTAGAAACAGACATCTTTGTAGTTGTTTATGGTGTAAGTGGTCATCAGAATGACGTTGATTCACGAATTTGGGATAGATTCTATTACATCAGAGATAAAATCGTCTATTATGAAGCACCTATTAATATGGGTAATCGACAAATAAAAGGATTACTTGATGGTTTTGAAGACGGTGATGCAGTCAATGTAAAACAATTGAATGAATTAGAATCTACCCTTACAAAATTTATTCTTGATCAAATAAAAAAAATAAAATCTACATGATAGTAATATATGGGTTTCACAAACGGTACTCTCACTTCTAAAAGTGAAAAAGGAGGAAAGGTTAAAAAAAGAATAGGCTTAAAATTAACTCCAGACAATCATTTCCATTTACAAAACAAGAGATTAACTAACATTTCCGCTCCCATGGATGATCACGACGCAACCACTAAACGTTTCGTATCTGATTTATTAAAGACAAAAGCAGCAACCACATACGTTAACAATGAACTAGCTAAAAAGACTAACTCATCAGCTTTAAAGGATTACGCTTTGATTACTGATTTAGGAACTTTAGCAATCGAATTCAATGATGCATTAAAAAGCAAAGTCGATTACAATGATTTAGAGACTAAGACGCAAAGTACAAATACCTCTGTCCACCCGTTCATCACCGTCTATGCAGAAGAGAATGGACCACTGATTAAAAGTACACTCCAATGGAGTTTTGGCAATGGATGTGATAAAAATAAGCAATATGGTTGGCCTAGTCCTGTAGACGGTAAAATAGTTCGTGGAAGCATTTGTGCTTGCGCGGGTAATAGGCAAGCATCTGAAGTGATCGTCGGCTTAGTACACAATGGTGCTGATAAAGATTTAAAAATTATCAAACCTGCGGATGAATGGTCAAAGATGACTATTTTCAGCGATCCGATTACGATACGAGCCGGTGACACGATCAATTTTCGTAGCAAAACATCAAATTCAGCCGTAACACACGCGATGGTAAACTTATTGATCGAAATTGACATTCAACCGTGAAGCGTGAATGCATAAAATATTAGGAGTCCAAACAAAGAAATTGTCTTATGCCATAAGACACTGCGTGGGAGTCAAAACAAAGAAATTGTCTTATGGCATAAGACACTGCGTGGGAGTTTAGGGGGTTCCCGGAAACGCGTTTCATCTAGACAATACAACTCACGCATTTTAGAAAAATTTATCTTATCCAAAGAATAGATGGATATCAAAAGTTTATCTTCTTTGATAGATGAAAGTAGAAAGTTTATTAAAATTTCTCTCGAAAAGAGGGGAAAAAAATCAATCACATCTTTTGAAAAGTTTGAAGGTTTTAATTTAAAAGATTGGAAGAAAAAGTTAGCATGTAACGGTTTTATTAGAGACCAAACTGTAAACCTACAAGGTGATCAAACTGAAAAAATATATGATGAATTAATCCAAATGGGCTATGATAGTGATCAAATTGTTTTTAATTTATAAATATAATAAAATAATATAATGGTGGCTAAAAAGAATATTTTCGATTGGAATCATATTTCAGACAAATTATCGACTGATGAAGTAGACGAACTTAAGTCTTATTATCTAAGCTATCATAGGAAATGTTGGGCCTTCAAAAGGGCTTACAAACGATTCAAATTGCTCAAATTCATTGGTAATTCACTCTCTATTCTGACCGCTTCAGGTGGAATTGCTAGTGCTATTGCTACTGGTGGTATCAGTCTAATAGCGATTAGTACAGTGGCATTATTAGTTAAAGGATATATGGAACATAAAGGTTTAGACTTAAAAATTCAAAATTGTACCTATGCCTATCAAAGTTACCAGCATTTGTTAATAATGATTCGAGAAGCGATGCGCTCAGGTGATCTTAACCGAGAAAGTTTAATTAATCAAATGACAAACGTTGACAATTTCGTGATTGATAATAGCCCAATTATTGATAAATATTTAAAGATGTATGATGAGACACGCTAGTATGCGTGGGTGTTATGAAACGTGTTTTGAATATTAATGATACGGTTATGCTACATCGCGCATGCGTGAGCGGGACATTGCGTGAGTGGGACATTGGAGTTTGCACCACAAGTGTTAGGAAACTCAAAACGTGTGATATAAAAGAGTTGGAGACATGATACAGTAATTCGGTTGTGTATGGGTATAGTTTGGTCAGAAAAAGCAGGGGCTGTCCTCTCTATACCCATACACACCCCCTCGGAAAGGGAAAAACCCCTGCCTCTTTCCGAGGGCTGATAAATAATAAATAAATAGTAAAAATGAATTGCCTGAAGATGGCGGCAAGGTTGTTGAGTAGAGCTATAGTCGTATGAAAATACGTCAGAAGTGCTGGTTCAACCCCAAGCCGGAGGGCAAAAAAAAAAAACTTGGCTCACGTGGTGAGTCTGCTAGTGGTTCCAAGGAACCGGTGTGGAGGTGGGAAAATTAAAAAAACCTCTCAGGAGAGGCGGGTGGGTTGTGCACAAAAATGTTAAAGAGTCTCTCCTGAGAGGTCTGGTGGCCACCAGTTTTGTTGTTTTTTGACATATATTCTACACAACCTACGCATCTTACGCTAACTACGCTAACTACGCTGAGTTAGTGTAAAATGAGTAAAATGTCCTCAACTCATGTTTTCACGATACTCTAACTACGCATCTTACGCTAACTACGGTTAACTACGCTAAGTTGTGTAAAATGCGTACTGTCCTGGTGTGCCCTAATATAACACTACTCTCCTAATTAGTATGTACTTAAAGTGCAATTATAGAGGAACATTTTGCTGCAAACTGCATCTCCATAAGTGCCCGTAGAGCCGAGTTATAACAAATTTGCCAAGGAGACCTAAATCGGCCTTTTTCTGAGATTTTTCCAAGGGGGGACCAAGGGAAAATATTCAAAAAAGTAGGCCGACTATAGGGCTTCAAAAACACCCTGGCGCAAATCGCATCATCTCCTAATTAGTATGCACTTGAAGTGCAATCATAGAGGAACATTTGGCTGCAAACTGCGCCTCCATAAGTGCCCGTAAAGCCAAGTTATGACAAATTTGCCAAGGAGACCTAAATCGGCCATTTTCTGAGATTTTGCCAAGGGGGGACCAAGGGAAAATGCTCAAAGAAGAAGGCCGACTATACGGGCTTCAAAAACACCCTGGCGCAAATCGCATCATCTCCTAATTAGTATACACTTGAAGTGCAATCATAGAGGAACATTTTGCTGCAAACTACGGCTCCATAAGTGCCCTTAGAGCCGAGTTATGACAAATTTACCAAGGAGACATTAAACGGCCATTTTCTGAGATTTTGCCAAGGGGGGACCAAGGGAAAATGCTCAAAAAAAGTAGGCCGACTATACGGGCTTCAAAAACACCCTGACGCAAATCGCATCATCTCCTAATTAGTATGCACTTGAAGTGCAATCATAGAGGAACATTTTGCTGCAAACTGCGCCTCCATAAGTGCCCGTAGAGCCGAGTTATGACAAATTTGCCAAGGAGACCTAAATCGGCCATTTTCTGAGATTTTCCCAAGAGGGGACCAAGGGAAAATGCTCAAAAAAGCAGACCGACTATACGGGCTTCAAAAACACCCTGGCGCAAATCGCATCATCTCCTAATTAGTATGCACTTAAAGTGCAATCATAGAGGAACATTTTGCTGCAAACTGCGCCTCCATAAGTGTCCGTAGAGCCGAGTTATGACAAATTTGCCAAGGAGACCTAAATCGGCCATTTTCTGAGATTTTGCCAAGGGGGGACCAAGAGAAAATACTCAAAAAAGTAGGCCGACTATACGGGCTTCAAAAACACCCTGGCGCAAATCGCATAATCTCGTAATTAGTATGCGCTTAAAGTGCGATCATAGAGGAACATTTTGCTGCAAACTGCGCCTCCATAAGTGCCCGTAGAGCCGAACTATGACAAATTTGCCAAGGAGACCTAAATCGGCCATTTTCTGAGATTTTGCCAAGGGGGAACAAAGGGAAAATGCCCAAAAAAGTACGCAAAATATACAGGCATCAAAAACACCTTGGCGCAAATCGCATCATCTCCTAATTAGTATGCACTTCAAGTGCAATCATAGAGAAACATTTTGCTGCAAACTGTGCCTCCATAAGTGGCCGTAGAGCCGAGTTATGACAAATTTGCCAAGGAGACTTAAATCGGCCATTTTCGGAGATTTTCCCGAGGAGGGACCAAGGGAAAATGCTCAAAAAAGTAGGGCCTCTTATACGTCTTCAAAAACACTCTGGCGCAAATCGAATCATCTCCTAATTTGCATGCACTTCAAGTGCAATCATAGAGGAACATTTTGCTGCAAACTGCGCCTCCATAAGTGCCCGTAGAGCCGAGTTATGACAAATTTGCCAAGGAGACATAAATCGGCCATTTTCTGAGATTTTGCCAAGGGGTGACCAAGGGAAAATGCTCAAAAAAGTAGGAAACCTGTACGGGCTTCAAAAACACCCTGGCGCAAATCGCATAATCTCCTAATTAGTATGCACTTGAAGTGCAATCATAGAGAAACATTTTGCTGCCAACTGCGCCTCCATAAGTGCCCGTAGAGCGGAGTTATGAAAAATTTGCCAAGGAGACCTAAATCGGCCATTTTCTGAGATTTTGCCAAGGGGGGACCAAGGGAAAATGCTCAAAAAGGTAGGCAACCTATACGGGCTTCAAAAACACCCTGGCGCAAATCGCATAATCTCCTAATTAGTATGCACTTCAAGTGCAATCATAGAGGAACATTTTGCTGCAAACTGCGCCTCCATAAGTGCCCGTAGAGCCGAACTATGACAAATTTGCCAAGGAGACCTAAATCGGCCATTTTCTGAGATTTTGCCAAGGGGGGACAAAGGGAAAATGCTCAAAAAAGTAGGCAAAATATACAGGCTTCAAAAACAACTTGGCGCAAATCGCATCATCTCCTAATTAGAATGCACTTGAAGTGCAATCATAGAGAAACATTTTGCTGCAAACTGTGCCTTCATAAGTGGCCGTAGAGCCGAGTGATGACAAATTTGCCAAGGAGACTTAAATCGGCCATTTTCGGAGATTTTGCCAAGTGGGGACCAAGGGAAAATGCTCAAAAAAGTAGGGCCTCTTATACGTCTTCAAAAACACCCTGGCGCAAATCGAATCATCTTCTAATTAGCATGCACTTCAAGTGCAATCATAGAGGAACATTTTGCTGCAAACTGCGCCTCCATAAGTGCCCGTAGAGCCGAGTTATGACAAATTTGCCAAGGAGACCTAAATCGGCCATTTTCTGAGATTTTGCAAAGATGGGACCAAGGGAAAATGCTCAAAAAAGTAGGCCGACTATAGGGCTTCAAAAACACCCTGGCGCAAATCGCATCATCTCCTAATTAGTATGCACTTGAAGTGCAATCATAGAGCAACATTTTGCTGCAAACTGCGCCTCCATAAGTGCCCGTAGAGCCGAGTTATGAAAAATTTGCCAAGGAGATCTAAATCGGCCATTTTCTAAGTTTTTGCCAAGGGGGGACCAAGGGAAAATGCTCAAAAAAGTAGGCCGACTATACGGGCTTTAAATACACGCCGGCGCAAATCACATCATCTCCTAATTAGTATGCACTTAAAGTGCAATCATAGAGGAACATTTTGCTGCAAACTGCGCCTCCATAAGTGCCCGTAGAGCCGAGTTATGACAAATTTGCCAAGGAGACCTACATCGGCCATTTTCTGAGATTTTGCCAAAGGGGGACCAAGAGAAAATACTCAAATTGCATCACGTCCTAATTAGTATGCACTCTCAGTACAAACATAGGACAACATTTTGGCTCAAACTGCGGCTCCATAAGTGTCCGTAGAGCCGAGTTATGACAAATTTGGCAAGGACACCTAAATCTGGCAATTTCTGAGATTTTGCAAACGCGGGACAAAGGGAAACTCCTCAAAAAAGTAGGCCGACTATAGGGGCTTCGAAAACACCCTGGCGCAAATTGCATCATCTCCCAATTTGTATATACTTAAAGTGGAAACATAGGAAAACATTTTGCTTTAAACTGCGGCTCCATAAGTGTCCGTAGAGCCGAGTTATGACAAATTTGGCAAGGACACCTAAATCTGACATTATCTGACATTTTGCCAACGCGGGACCAAGGGAAACTCCTCAAAAAAGTAGGCCGACTATAGGGGCTTCGAAAACACCCTGGCGCAAATTGCATCATCTCCCAATTTGTATGTACTTAAAGTGCAAACATAGGACAATATTTTTCTTTAAACTGCGGCTCCATAAGTGTCCGTAGAGCCGAGTTATGACAAATTTGGCAAGGACACCTAAATCTGACATTATCTGACATTTTGCCAACGCGGGACCAAGGGAAACTCCTCAAAAAAGTAGGCCGACTATAGGGGCTTCGAAAACACCCTGGCGCAAATTGCATCATCTCCCAATTTGTATGTACTTAAAGTGCAAACATAGGACAATATTTTTCTTTAAACTGCGCCTCCATAAGTGTCCGTAGAGCCGAGTTATGACAAATTTGGCAAGGACACCTTGAAGTGCAATCATAGAGGAACATTTTGCTGCAAACTGCGCCTCCATAAGTGCCCGTAGAGCCGAGTTATGAAAAATTTACCAAGGAGACCTAAATCGGCCATTTTCTCAGATTTTGCCAAGGGGGGACCAAGGGAAAATGCTCAAAAAAGTAGGCAACTTATACGGGCTTCAAAAACACCCTGGCGCAAATCGCATCATCTCCTAATTAGTATGCACTTAAAGTGCAATCATAGGGAAACATTTTGCTGCAAACTGCGCCTCCATAAGTGCCCGTAGAGCCGAGTTATGACAAATTTGCCAAGGAGACCTAAATCGGCCATTTTCTGAGATTTTGCCAAGGGGGGACCAAGGGAAAATACTCAAAAAAGTAGGCCGACTATAGGGCTTCAAAAACACCCTGGCGCAAATCGCATCATCTCCTAATTAGTATACACTTGAAGTGCAATCATAGAGGAACATTTGGCTGCAAACTGCGCCTCCATAAGTGCCCGTAAAGCCAAGTTATGACAAATTTGCCAAGGAGACCTAAATCGGCCATTTTCTGAGATTTTGCCAAGGGGGGACCAAGGGAAAATGCTCAAAGAAGAAGGCCGACTATACGGGCTTCAGAAACACCCTGGCGCAAATCGCATCATCTCCTAATTAGTATACACTTGAAGTGCAATCATAGAGGAACATTTTGCTGCAAACTACGGCTCCATAAGTGCCCTTAGAGCCGAGTTATGACAAATTTACCAAGGAGACATTAAACGGCCATTTTCTGAGATTTTGCCAAGGGGGGACCAAGGGAAAATGCTCAAAAAGAGTAGGCCGACTATACGGGCTTCAAAAACACCCTGACGCAAATCGCATCATCTCCTAATTAGTAGGCACTTGAAGTGCAATCATAGAGGAACATTTTGCTGCAAACTGCGCCTCCATAAGTGCCCGTAGAGCCGAGTTATGACAAATTTGCCAAGGAGACCTAAATCGGCCATTTTCTGAGATTTTGCCAAGAGGGGACCAAGGGAAAATGCTCAAAAAAGTAGGCCGACTATACGGGCTTCAAAAACACCCTGGCGCAAATCGCATCATCTCCTAATTAGTATGCACTTAAAGTGCAATCATAGGGAAACATTTTGCTGCAAACTGCGCCTCCATAAGTGCCCGTAGAGCCGAGTTATGACAAATTTGCCAAGGAGACCTAAATCGGCCATTTTCTGAGATTTTGCCAAGGGGGGACCAAGAGAAAATGCTCAAAAAAGTAGGAAACCTGTACGGGCTTCAAAAACACCCTGGCGCAAATCGCATAATCTCCTAATTAGTATGCACTTGACGTGCAATCATAGAGAAATATTTTGCTGCCAACTGCGCCTCCATAAGTGCCCGTAGAGCGGAGTTATGAAAAATTTGCCAAGGAGACCTAAATCGGCCATTTTCTGAGATTTTGCCAAGGGGGGACCAAGGGAAAATGCTCAAAAAGGTAGGCAACCTATACGGGCTTCAAAAACACCCTGGCGCAAATCGCATAATCTCCTAATTAGTATGCACTTCAAGTGCAATCATAGAGGAACATTTTGCTGCAAACTGCGCCTCCATAAGTGCCCGTAGAGCCGAGTTATGACAAATTTGCCAAGGAGACTTAAATCGGCCATTTTCGGAGATTTTGCCAAGTGGGGACCAAGGGAAAATGCTCAAAAAAGTAGGGCCTCTTATACGTCTTCAAAAACACCCTGGCGCAAATCGAATCATCTTCTAATTAGCATGCACTTCAAGTGCAATCATAGAGAAACATTTTGCTGCAAACTGCGCCTCCATAAGTGCCCGTAGAGCCGAGTTATGACAAATTTGCCAAGGAGACCTAAATCGGCCATTTTCTGAGATTTTGCAAAGATGGGACCAAGGGAAAATGCTCAAAAAAGTAGGCCGACTATAGGGCTTCAAAAACACCCTGGCGCAAATCGCATCATCTCCTAATTAGTATGCACTTGAAGTGCAATCATAGAGCAACATTTTGCTGCAAACTGCGACTCCATAAGTGCCCGTAAAGGCAAGTTATGACAAATTTGCCAAGGAGACCTAAATCGGCCATTTTCTGAGATTTTGCCAAGGGGGGACCAAGGGAAAATGCTCAAAGAAGAAGGCCGACTATACGGGCTTCAAAAACACCCTGGCGCAAATCGCATCATCTCCTAATTAGCATAGACTTGAAGTGCAATCATAGAGGAACATTTTGCTGCAAACTACGGCTCCATAAGTGCCCTTAGAGCCGAGTTATGACAAATTTACCAAGGAGACATTAAACGGCCATTTTCTGAGATTTTGCCAAGGGGGGACCAAGGGAAAAGGCTCAAAAAAAGTAGGCCGACTATACGGGCTTAAAAAACACCCTGACGCAAATCGCATCATCTCCTCATTAGTATGCACTTGAAGTGCAATCATAGAGGAACATTTTGTGTCAAACTGCGCCTCCATAAGTGCCCGTAGAGCCGAGTTATGACAAATTTGCCAAGGAGACCTAAATCGGCCATTTTCTGAGATTTTGCCAAGAGGGGACCAAGGGAAAATGCTCAAAAAAGTAGGCCGAATATACGGGCTTAAAAAACACCCTGGCGCAAAAAGCATCATCTCCTAATTAGTATGCGCTTAAAGTGCAATCATAGAGGAACATTTTGCTGCAAACTGCGCCTCCATAAGTGCCCGTAGAGCCGAGTTATGACAAATTTGCCAAGGAGACCTAAATCGGCCATTTTCTGAGATTTTGCCAAGGGGGGACCAAGAGAAAATGCTCAAAAAAGTAGGAAACCTGTACGGGCTTCAAAAACACCCTGGCGCAAATCGCATAATCTCCTAATTAGTATGCACTTGAAGTGCAATCATAGAGAAACATTTTGCTGCCAACTGCGCCTCCATAAGTGCCCGTAGAGCGGAGTTATGAAAAATTTGCCAAGGAGACCTAAATCGGCCATTTTCTGAGATTTTGCCAAGGGGGGACCGAGGGAAAATGCTCAAAAAGGTAGGCCGGCTAATGGGCTTCAAAAACACCCTGGCGCAAATTGCATGATCTCTTAATTAGTATGCACTTGAAGTGCAAACATAGGACAACATTTTGCTGCAAACTGCGCCTCCATAAGCGTTTGTAGAGTCGACTTATTATAAAATTGCCAAGGACACCTAAATCGGGCATTTTCTGAGATTTTGCCAAGGGCTGATCAAGGGAAACTGCTCAAAAAGTTAGACCGACTATGGGAACTTCAAAAACACCCTGACGCAAATTGCATCATCTCCTAATTTGTATGCACTCTCAATACAAACATAGGACAACATTTTGCTGCAAACTGCGGCTCCATAAGTGTCCGTAGAGCCGAGTTATGACAAATTTGGCAAGGACACCTAAATAGGCCATTTTCTGAGATTTTGCCAACGCGGGACCAAGGGAAACTGCTCAAACAAATAGGCCGACTTTAGGGGCTTCAAAACCACCCTGGCGCAAATTGCATCACCTCCTAATTTGTATGCACTCTCAGTACAAACATAGGACAACATTTAACTACAAACTGCGGCTCCATAAGTGTCCGTAGAGCCGAGTTATGGCAAATTTGGCAAGGACACCTAAATCGGCCATTTTCTGAGATTTTGCCAAGGGGGGACCAATGGAAACCAGTTAAAAAAGGTAGACCGACTATAGGAACTTCAAAAACACCCTGGCGCAAATTGCATCATCTCCTAATTTGTATGCACTTAAAGTGCAAACATAGGACAACATTTTGCTGCAAACTGCGGCTCCCTAAGTTTCCGTAGAGCCGAGTTATGACAAATTTTGCAAGGACACCTAACTCAGCCATTTGCTTAGATTTTGCCAAGGGGGCACCAAGGGAATCTGCTCAAAAAAGCAGCCCGACTATAGGGGCTTAAAAAACACCCTGGCGCAAATTGCATCACGTCCTAATTAGTATGCACTCTCAGTACAAACATAGGACAACATTTTGGCTCAAACTGCGGCTCCATAAGTGTCCGTAGAGCCGAGTTATGACAAATTTGGCAAGGACACCTAAATCTGGCAATTTCTGAGATTTTGCAAACGCGGGACCAAGGGAAACTCCTCAAAAAAGTAGGCCGACTATAGGGGCTTCGAAAACACCCTGGCGCAAATTGCATCATCTCCCAATTTGTATGTACTTAAAGTGGAAACATAGGACAACATTTTGCTTTAAACTGCGGCTCCATAAGTGTCCGTAGAGCCGAGTTATGACAAATTTGGCAAGGACACCTAAATCTGACATTATCTGACATTTTGCCAACGCGGGAAAACTCCTCAAAAAAGTAGGCCGACTATAGGGGCTTCGAAAACACCCTGGCGCAAATTGCATCATCTCCCAATTTGTATGTACTCAAAGTGCAAACATAGGACAACATTTTGCTTTAAACTGCGGCTCCATAAGTGTCCGTAGAGCCGAGTTATGACAAATTTGGCAAGGACACCTAAATCTGACATTATCTGAGATTTTGCCAAGGGGGGACCAAGGGAAACTGCTCAAAGAGATAGACCGACTATAGCAACTTAGAAAACACCCTGGCGCAAATTGCATCATCTCCCAATTTGTATGTACTCAAAGTGCAAACATAGGACAACATTTTGCTTTAAACTGCGGCTCCATAAGTGTCCGTAGAGCCGAGTTATGACAAATTTGGCAAGGACACCTAAATCTGACATTATCTGAGATTTTGCCCAGGGGGGACCAAGGGAAACTGCTTAAAAAAGTAGGCCGGCTATGTGGGCTTCAAAAACACCCTGGCGCAAATTGCATGATCTCCTAATTAGCATGCACTTGAAGTGCAAACATAGGACAACATTTTGCTGCAAACTGTGCCTCCATAAGTGTCCGTAGAGCCGAGTTATTACAAATTTGGCAAGGACACCTAAATCGGCCATATTCTAAGATTTTGCCTAGGGGGGACCAAGGGAAACTGCTCAAAAAAGTAGGCCGACTTTAGGGGCTTCAAAGACACCCTGGCGCAAATTGAATCATCTCCTAATTAGCATGCACTCTAAGTCCAAACATAGGACAACATTTTGCTGCAAACTGCGGCTCCATAAGTGTCCGTAGAGCCGACTTATGACAAATTTGGCAAGGACACCTAAATCGGCCATTTTCTGAGATTTTGCAAAGCGGGGGCGAAGGGAAACTGCTCAAAAAAGTAGGCCGACTATAGGGGCTTCAAAAACCCCCTGGCGCAAATTGATTCGTCTCCTAATTAGTATGCGCTCTCAGCACAAACATAGGACAACATTTTGCTGCAAACTGCGGCTCCATAAGTGTCCGTAGAGCCGAGTTATGGCAAATTTGTCAAGGAAACCTAAATCGGCCATTTTCTGACATTTTGCCAAGGGGCGACCAAGGGAAACTGCTCAAGAAGGTAGACCGACTAAAGGAATTTCAAAAACACCCTGGCGCAAATTGCTTCATCTCCTTATTAGTATGCACTTAAAGTGCAAACATAGGACAACATTTTGCTGCAAACTGCGGCTCCATAAGTTTCGGTAGAGCCGAGTTATGACAAATTTGCCAAGGACACCTAAATCGGCCATTTGATTAGATTTTGCAAGGGGTACCAAAGGAAACTGCTCAAAAAAGTAAGCCGACTAAGGGGCTTCAAAAACACCCTGGCGAAAATTGCATGATCTCTTAATTAGTATGCACTTAAAGTGCAAACATAGGACAACATTTTGCTGCAAACTGCGCCTCCATAAGCGTTTGTAGAGCCGACTTATTACAAAATTGCCAAGGACACCTAAATCGTGCATTTTCTGAGATTTTGCCAAGGGGTGATCAAGGGAAACTGCTCAAAAAGATAGACCAACTATAGGAACTTCAAAAACACCCTGGCGCAAATTGCATCATCTCCTAATTTGTATGCACTTAAAGTGAAAACATAGGACAACATTTTGCTGCAAAGTGCGGCTCCATCAGTGTCCGTAGAGCCGAGTTATGACAAATTTGGCAAGGACACCTAAATCGGCCATTTTCTTAGATTTTGCCATAGGGGCACCAAGGGAAACTGTTAAAAAAAGAAGGCCGACTATAGGGGCTTAAAAAAACCCTGGCGCAAATTGCATCATCTCCAAATTAGTATGCACTCTCAGTACAAACATAGGACAACATTTTGCTACAAACTGCGGCTCCATAAGTGTCCGTAGAGCCGAGTTATGACAAATTTGGCAAGGACACCTAAATAGGCCATTTTCTGAGATTTTGCAAACTGCGGCTTCAGAAGTGTCTGTAGAGCCGAGTTATGACAAATTTGACAAGGACACCTAAATCGGCCATTTTCTGAGATTTTGCCAAGGGGGAACCAAGGAAAACTGCTTAAAAACGTAGGCCGGTTATAGGGGCTTCAAAAACACCCTGGCGCAAATTGCATCATCTCCTAATTAGTATGCACTTAAAGTGCAAATATAGGACAACATTTTGCTGCAAACGGCAGCTCCATAAGTGTCCGTAGAGCAGAGTTATGACAAATTTGGCAAGGACACCTAAATCGGCCATTTTCTGACATTTTGCCAACGCGGGACCAAGGGAAACTGCTCAAAAAAGTAGCCCGGCTATAGGGGCTTCAAAAACACCCTGGCGCAAATTGCATCATCTCATAATTAGTATGCGCTCTCAGTACAAACATAGGACAATATTTTGCTCCAAACTGCGGCTCCATAAGTGTCCGTAGAGCCAAGTTATGACAAATTTGGCAAGGACACGTAAATCGGCCATTTTCTGACATTTTGCCAACGCGGGACCAAGGGAAACTGCTCAAAACAGTGGGCCGGCTATAGGGGCTTCTAAATCACCCTGGCGCAAATTGCATCATCTCCTAATTAGTAAGCACTTAAAGTGCAAACATAGGACAACATTTTCCTGCAAACTGCGGTTCCATAAGTGTCCGTAGAGCCGAGTTATGACAAATTTGGCAAGGACACCTCAATCAGTTTTGCTCATTTATAAGCGCAGCCCGCGGGTCAGGCTTCTGAGCAGTTTTGGTCACTTATGATTTTTGGCCAAAAGTGCAGGCCGTGGGTCAGGCATCGGAGTAGTTTCAGTCACTGATGATTTTTGGCCAAAAGCGCAGGCCGCGGGTCAGGCTTAGGAGCAGTTTCGTTCACTTAGGAGTTTTGGCCAAAAGCGCAAGCCGTGGGTCCGGCTTTGGAGTAGTTTTGGTCACTTATGATTTTTGGCCAGAACCGCAAGCAGCGGGTCAGGCTTCGGAGCAGTTTCGGTTTCTTATGATTTTTGGCCAAAAGTGCAGGCCGCGGGTCAGGCTTCGGAGTCGTTTCGGTCACTTACGATTGTTGGCGAAAAGCGAAGGCCGTGGGTCAGGCTTCGGAGCAGTTTCCGTCACTTATGATTTTTGGCGAAAAGCCCAGGCCGCGGGTCAGGCTTCGGAGTAGTTTTGGTCACTTATGATTTTTGGCGAACTGGCAGGCCACGGGTTTTTCGCCAAAAATCATAACTGACAAGAACTACGCAACTGCGCAATTGACTGAAACTACTCCATATCCTGACTCCTGGCCTGCACTTTTCGCCAGAGATCATAAGTGATCAAAACTACTCCAAAGGTTGACCCGCGGCCTGTGCTTTTGTCCAAAAATCATAAGTAACGAAAGGTACTGCGAAGCCTGACCCACGACCTGCGCTTTTGGCCAAAAATCATATGTAACCGAAACTACTCCAAAGGTTGACCCCCGGCCTCCACTTTTGGCCAAAAATCCTAAGTGACCGAAACTACTCTGAAGCCTGACCCGCGGCCTGCGCTTTTCGCCAAAAATCATAAGTGACCGGAACTACTGCAAAACCTAACCCGCGGCCAGCGCTTCTCGCCAAAAGTCATAAGCAACCAAAACTACTCTGACGAGGGGCCTGCGCTTTTGGCCAAAAATCATAACTGACCAAAACTACTCCGAAGCCTGACCCGCGGTCTGCGCTTTTGGCCAAAAATAATAGGTGACCAAAAATACTCCTAACCCTGACCCACAGCCTGCGCTTTTGGCCAAAAATCACAAGTGACCAAAACTAGCCCAAAGCCTTACCCGTGGCCTGCGCTTTTGCCCAAAAATAATTAGTGACCAAAATTACCCCAAAGCCTGATCAACGGCCTGCACTTTTCGCCAAAAATCAAAAGTGACAGAAACTACCCCGAAGCCTCACCCGCGGCCTGTGCTTTGGGCCAAAATCATAAGTGACCGAAACTACTCCGAAGCCTGACCAGCAGCCTCCAGTTTTGGTCGAAAATCATAAGTGACCGAAACTACTCCGAGGCCTGACCAGCGGTCTCAAGTTTTGGCCAAAAATCATAAGTGACCGAAACTACTCTGAAGCCTGACCCGCACCCTGCGCTTTTGGCCAAAAATCATCAATGACCGAAACTACTCCGAGGCCTGACCGGCGGCCTCCAGTTTTGGCCGAAAATCATAAGTGACAAAAACTACTCCGAAGCCTGACCAGCGGCCTCCACTTTTGGCGATAAATCATAAGTGACCAAAACTACTCCGAAGCCTGACCCGCGGCCTGAGCTTTTTGCCAAAAATCATAAGTAACCAAAACTACCCCAAAGCCTGACACGCAGCCTGCACTTTTGGCCAAAAATAAAAAATAACAGAAACTACCTCGAAGCCTGACCCACGGCCTGCGCTTTTGGCCAGAAATTATAAGTAACCGAAACTACTCCAAAGGTTGACCCCCGGCCTCCACTTTTGGCCAAAAATCATAAGTGACCGAAACTACTCCGAAGCCTGACCCGTGGCCTGCGCTATGGGCCAAAAATCATAAGTGACCGAGGCTACCCCGAAGCCTGACCCGCGGCCTGGGCTTTTCGCCAAAAATCATAAGTGACCAAAACCACTCTGAGACCTGAGCAGTGGCCTGCGCTCTTCGCCAAAAATCGTAATTGACCAAAACTACACTGAGGCCTGACCCGCGGCCTGCGCTTTTGGCCAAAAATCATCAGTGACCGAAACTACTCTGATGCCTGACCCGCGGCCTGCAGTTTTGGCCCAAAATCATCAGTGACCGAAGCTACAACGAAGCCTGACCGGCGACCTGTGCTTTTGGCCAAAAATTGTAAGTGACCGAAACTACTCCAAAGCCTGACACGCAGCCTGCGCTTTTCGCCAGAAATCATAAGTGACGAAAGGTACTGCGAAGCCTGACCCACGGCCTGCGCTTCTTGCCAAAAATCATAAGTAACCGAAACTACTCCAAAGATTGACCCCCGGCCTCCACTTTTGGCCAAAAATCATAAGTGACCGAAACTACTCTGAAGCCTGACCCGCGGCCTGCGCTTTTGGCCAAAAATCATAAGTGACCGAGACTACTCCGAAGCATGACCCGCGGCCTGCACTTTTTGCCAAAAATCATAAGTGACTGAAACTACTCTGAAACCTGACTAACAAAGATTTGCATACAGAAGATCGGTCCTCTTGGGAGGTTGATGGCACAACTTTAACAACAAACAATCACTTCTCAGTTCTAAGCAAGTGTGAAAACGTTGGCGAGGAGAGTGTGACAACTAATGTGACAACCTCAACAACAAATAACCGCTTGTCAGTTCCAACCAACTGTGAAACCGTCAACAAGGAAAATGAGTCAACTAGAACTCAGCCTAAAAGAGGTGCTAAATCACGCGCCCAACCAGAGTCGGTTTTAATCATAGGAGATTCCTTAATCAAGAACATCGACTCCCAAAAGCTCAGCAATAGTCGACAAGCGCATGTATCCAGGTAAAACCAGCGACCAAATATGCCATGAGATAGAGAGCATTCACATTGGTGTTGAACCCGAGCATGTGATCATTCATTCGGGCACGAATAATTTGCCATCTGATAGTGCGGAGTCTTGTGTGTCAAAAACTGAAAATCTGGCTTTAAAGATTGAAAATAAATTTCAAACCTCGAAAATAGGTATCTCCAGCCTCACTCATAGAGAAGACATTAATGTGTCGACGAAGTTATCTGAAGTCAACGAACATCATAAGGAGCTGGGACAGTTAATAATGCAGATAACGTCCGGACCAATACGTGCCCCAGTACACAAGAAACCACGCCGGTAGACACGGCTTGTCATGATCCAATAATAGGTGAGTTTGGTCCCACAAGGCATAGTGTCGCTAACCTAAAAGGTCTTAAAATTGCCAGTTTGAATGTTAATAGTCTACTCAAACATAACGATGAAATTAGGTATGTCTTATGTAGCGCACCTTTTGATATTTTCGCTGTAAATGAGTCTAAAATTGATGAATTAGTACCCAATAATGAGGTAAGTATTACTGGCTACAATCTCATTAGAAAGGATCGGAATAGAGTTGGAGGCGGTATCGTACTGTATATTCGGGATAATATACCGTTTTCCGATAGGGAAAACTTGGTGCCTACCAGTCTCGAGATGGTTTGTGCTGAAATCAACCATCCACATAGCAAATCCTTTCTTGTATGCACTTGGTATATACCACAATAAGATAAAACATTTCTAAACACAATATTATGTTTTGCTCCACGGCTAGTTTGTGTATTTTGTTCGAAGATTCTTAAAAGTAAAATAGACTTTACCTACACTCTATTGGATGCATGAACATGCTTGACTATTTTTTTTTAAAATAACGCGAATTTTCATTCAAGGCTAAAAATAACATTATTATCAATTACTTATTTTCTTTCCTAGTACATTGTGGTTACAGATCTACAGGTAATTTTATTTATTACAGTAATTCGTAAGGAAATATTCTCCTGCTCTTCCTTTCTTCTGACTGCGTAAAGATCTTTAATTTATATGAAAGTTCTTAGTATGCTTACAAAGGGATATCTTTATTGCATAAGAGAACCAATCTACAAGTTTCCAACAAAATTTATATCTAAGAACTTCGTACGGCAACTCCGTCATACAGGCCTTGTCATATTTTTACTCCGAAGAAAGCCCCGTGCCTCAGTTAACAATTCGTTAACATCCTCATCAACATCAGCATCGTCATCATCATCTCCTTGAGGCTGCCAATCAGAGTCATCTGACGCTGAGTAACTGCTACCACTTTCTTCGCCATCATCAGCTAAAAAACTGTCATTATAATCGTACGTGTTTGGTTCGTCATCATCACTTGCATCATCAAGAACACTCCTGTGTTTCGAGGCTTTCTTCCGCTTAGGACGTCCTTCACGAAAGACAAAAAACAAATGAACAAAAGCGATATTATCTAAAACCTAGATTATACCGAACAACCAATCAACTTACACAGTCAAGTTCGCCTTTCGTTCAATGCATATTATATAGCTATACATATAAGGCCCCGCCCACACTAAGCCAGAGAAGTTGTCTACCAAAAACAAAGCTTTGGTCGGCGCTCTTCAAACTGGAGGGATTTAAAAACGCCGGCTTTACGTTTTAGAGTGGACGGCATGAAGCAACTAGGAGTATTTCTACTCCCCCCCCCCCCCCCCTGGATAGGATGCTACAACCTCGGACAGAACTGTTGAGACAGTTCTATATAATGTTGTTACTGCGCGTGATGCAACCATGTCATCAAAACAATAAAATCCCCCCCCCCCTTCCCACCCCCCTACCCAATGTTGTTTGAGTCTGAAAACCAACGCACACAATTCCTGTGTTTAACCCAAGTCAACATTGCAAGAGGGGAGGGGGAAGAAGTGCTGTACATTTGACAATATTTGGAATTTAACCAGAGTAACGGTAAAATCCAGGTTAGTTTTCAGATTGTCTCAAGTAGTTTCGTCCAGGGTTGTAGTAATTCATCGATACCCATTTACACACCTGGGTGGAGAGAGGCACTGTGAGAGTGTCTTGCCCAAAAACACAACATAATGTCCCCAGCCAGGACTCAAATCCAGACCGCTATGTCTAATTCATATAAGAAGCATTATCATTCGATGGATTTTTTCTTCCTTTCCATTGGCTGAGAGCCCACCATGTGACCTGTAAATAACTACCTACAAATGATGGTCTGCTCATAGTGTAGTACTGTCTAAACGTGTTTTGCTGTGAGTGATGTTCCGCTCGTGCGAAATTGAAACCACGTTCTCGAGTGAAAACTGGCAGATCGCTTCCCTGAGCTGTCAGGGAGTGATTTAAATAATTGAAAACAAGCTTAGTGATCGAATGAAAAAACAATTATTGAACTCGGTCATCGCAAAATATCGCGATCTTTCTATCCACGTTTACAGCAAACATCTAACTGCTGTTTGAAACTAGACGTTTGCTTTTAGCCGTTCAGACGTAAATCGATTTAGATTGGAGTAAACTGGAGCGAATAGAAATCATCCTGTCAACGCAATGGAAATTTCCAAATAACGCCAATTTTGAAAAAAATGTTTTCCCGTTTGTGTAACTTTCTAAAGAAATAAGCATCATAAAACACACGTTCAACTTAAGCCGCCGCCATATTGGATTTCCACTTACATGTAGAATCAGTGCCTTTCTACAAACAGCAACCAAAAATTAGGTAATCGCTTATTTGCCTGAAAGATGTATCCAATTGGAAGAAAAAGGGTTACTCTATTCGATTTCAGCACTTGTGCCGGTGGGTTTTGTACACAGTGATATACAGTGTACAATGCTTAAGTTGTGTTCATAACTGCGATGGTCAATCATGTCTTCATATCTTTCTTCGCAGTTCAAATATATGATCTTTCATATATTCACTTGATTTCTTCATCATCTACGGGTATATTACGAACTTACAATGCGACCAGCTCCCCGTTGGCTTGATAGCTCAGTTGGTAGAGCACTGCACCTGTATCGCAGGGGTCATGCGTTCGAATCCCGTTCACGCCTGAATTTTTTTCAGGCTTTTATTTCACAACTGCTTCAGTTGTGTGTATAACTGCGATGATCAATCATGTCTTCATATCTTTCTCCGCAGTTCAAATATATGATCTTTCATATATTCATTTGATGAGTGTCCAATCGGCTGCTCACCTGGACTCCCTGTATGCTTGAAATCCCGTTTATGCTGCGGGTTCCGCCTGTAACAACCCGTCCCGTAAGGACACTCGGGTCTGTCATCATCACTGTCTTCTGCAGCAGCTTTATCATCCTCATCCTCATCATCACCATCCTTGCTAGGGTGTGAATATTCTTTGAAATGTGCAGGATTTTTTCTGTAGTGATAAAAAATGTGAGAGTTACAGGAAAAGCTAAAAATGCGAAACATTAATGCCCGTTGAGGGATCTCGATCTGATTATTAGTGGCGTTGAGCCTGCGTATCAGGCTTCCACTTGTTCACAAGATGAGCTGCGAAAAGCTGAGCTCGGAAAACGAAATATATCTACGACACTTAAAACTGGAGTGGGAAGAGCGCGAGTTAACGAAAAGAGAAACACTTCTATTAACCTTATATCAGGTTTAGAATCATTCAGGTTTTAAGCTAATGGCGTCTCAGCCTTAGCGATAAAACAGATTAGCAGTGTCTCATCATCATCACCACCATCATCATCATGGTTCCGAGCTCTCCCCTGGGAGAATAGGGCCTGTGTCTACTGACTCTTTATCCCTCAGTGGTGCACCTTATAGTAACTATACATAGAAAGTCCACTAAGTACATGTACCTGTAGCATTTGCTTCCATAAGGACAGGGTGGAACCTTTGAAGTTTTACTCTTGTCTTTCTCTGGTGTTTTCGCCTCAACACGTTTCTGTTTTGAAAAGGAAAAAAATGTAATTTGAGTCGGAGCTGTAATGCGTGCTATTGGCCATTGGCCATTTTCCTGATAGGTCCGCGAGCATCTGTTTTGAGAAGTGGACATATCATGTTCATACACAGATGCAGGTCCTTGAGGCTTTGTGTAAATAGTTTAAGCTTTGCAGAATCTTTCACCAAGTTAGCTCTGTCGCCAAAAAAGTTTCAAGGATTCATAATTTTCGTGAGCGGCAAAAACAACAATGTACCAACGAGCGCAGCGAGTACGTAAAATATGTCTTTTTTACACGAGAAAATAAAATTCATATCTTCAAGCCATCGTGCAGTTTTAGTCTTATTATATAGCCAAAGCGATTGTTTGCAAAACCAACCACGACAAAGTAGGAAAGACGTCATCAATATCTTCACTAGTGAAGACATGGAAGATACGCCACTCGGGTTTCGGATGAAATGTTAAAATTTTTATTGGAGTGCTGTATTCTCCAGTAACACACTGGTGACAATACAAAAAGGTACGAATACACAATACAGGACTGCAAATTAATTAGCAATACTCACAGAGACAAGCTGGGACACTTCTTACCTACCTTTGATGGAGGCTCAACGTCTTCATCACTTCCACTGGAGACATCCCTAGAAACTTGTTTAACTGGTTTACTCTTTTCAGGTCGTACAGGTTCGTAGTCATCATCACTTTCACTCTGTAATTCACGACTTTTTCTCTTTGCTTTCTTGTTTGTTGTGGGTGTAATGTCTTCATCGCTGCTGTCGATGCTATTTGATGTTCTTTTCTTAAAAGCATTTTTTGTCTTTTTTGTTTCCTCTACGTGCTTTTCTTCTTCATCACCGCTGACAACAAAGTCCTCATCAGATTCTGCAGTCTTTTGTTTTCGCTTGGCTGGCAATGTTGACTTCTTGGTAGTTTTCCCGCCTTTGTTCGCTACATGTGGATCAAAAGACACTGAGATTAAGGCAAAAATTGAAAGGAACGTACTTTTGTTATATGCTGTACATTGAAAAATATTGTTGGGCAATAATCGCATCTGTCCTATCTAAGCCATTTTAAAACATAAACAAGTATAGTCTGTTTGAGAAGGAAAATGCTTTTTACTATTTTCAAATATTTCTTTTTGTTCCAGAGGTATTCAAGTTTTTTCAAATATGCAAATTAGCCAAGTGGTGATAACGTCATACACTCAACCAAATTTTGATTAAATATGATGAAGAAAGATATCTCAGCCAATTCGTATGTTTGATTTTCTACTAAACGTGTTCCACAATATGAGCTTCAAAGTTTTTGTTACTGGGTTCCAGACCTCCCCAATATTAAAGGCTTTTCTGGCCACCTTTGGCATCCCATTTTGATATTTGCTAATCGTGCCTCATATGCATGATCCAGGGACTGGAAAAGAGTGAGTTGTCATGGGAACAGAATTTTTAATGACTGTAGGTGTGTTGCCTGTAGAACTATAAGTCTACCACGTTTCAGTGGTCTGTGGGTGTGCTGCAAACTGGCAAAGATAGCCCCATTTATATAGATTACATGATACAGTATTAATAATATTGGTTGAGTGCACGATGTCATCAGTCATCTCATTTGCATATTTTACACATTTTTCACTCTGGAACTAATGCAGATATTTGCAAACGGTAAACGGCATTTTTATTCTTTCATGGAATTCTATGTGACACAACTAAAAAAATCAAGGGATAAAAATTTGATCATAGTACCACAGGTAAAAAACTCAGGGTTAAAACTATTGACCGGCCATTAATTGATGTAACAGACAAGAATGAATAAGAGAGTTAAGTAGTGTTGTCTATGAAGGTCTATCGTTTAAGAAAGAGAGACTATAGGAATTCTCCTACAGCGTTGATTTACGTTTATGGTGAGCTCAGTTATTACCAAATTTGTGGAGACACGGTGGCCTCAGGATTATGGCGCTTGCCTCTGAATCAAGTGGTCTGGATTCAAGTCCTGGCTGGGGACATTTTATTGTGTGCTTAGGCAATACACTTTACTCTCATCACAGTGCCTCTCTCCACCCAGGTGTAGAAATGGGTACCAGCGAATTCAATGATAGGGGGTAACCCTGCGATGGACTGGCATCCCATCTAGGGGGGGGGGAAGAAATATTCCTAGTCGCTTCATGCTTAAGAAACCGGGATAAGCTCCAGCATGATGGGCCACTTGGCTTGTATGCAGACTTTACCTCTTTACCTTACCATTACATTTTAGCATTGTTACATGTATTACATTTAGAGGTAATATGCAGATGTAAATTTAGTCTGCTTTATGTTTTTAAAGGCCAGGCAACAGTACCGAGATTTTGATCTTAACTTCAATACATACAGGCAGCTGTTTTCTTCTCTGTACCACTGGCCGGTGTTTTCCCTTTGTTGTTTCCTACTTTCTTTGCAGGAGATTTTGTTTCACTTTGTGACTGTGTCAACCATGACGGCAACTTGCGAGTCTTTTGTAATAAAGGTGCTGGCTCCACTAATGGCTTGGATGGTGAACTTGTCTCTTGCTTGGACTAATGCAGTAAGTAAACAATGACAATTGAGAAACACACAGTGAAAAAGGATTTTCATTCAAGCATATCATTCTGTACATAATCCCTAAATAATACCGTAGATGTTGTCTGTTGTAAACAGTATTATTATTCTGTTCAATATTATGCCAGATGATAAATACAAATGGATGTAACTACAATACAGTGGAACCCCACCTTAAGGCCACAAGTTAATTCGATCACCCCGTAATTGCAGACACTTTATTCTGACCCAAACAAAAGCTCAGTCAGTCATTTTCTTATTTAGAGAACCCCTTTAATATGGCCACCATGTTAGTACAGCCAGATTTTTGTGACCTGTTGGTGACCGGATTAACAGGGTTTCACTGTACCATCAAACAGATAGACTTTACAATTACATGTACATTGAGGTGGATTGATGTCTCCCTAGTCCCCTCTCTGTCACCTGAAGTTGGGGTTTCATGGGGGATGGCAAGAAGCAAATAAAACCATTTTTGCACTCGCCCTTTCAGCAAGCTGTAACTATAATGTACTACATGTAGCCCAAACGTTTTTCTCACTCCTCTCCAAATTTCATGTCTTACAGTTACTGAACTTCCGTAACTAGAATTTCCTAGCAAAATTGCCGAGAAATTTCACTTGCCCGTAGGTTAAGTGGAGGACAGAATCCAAAGGGGCTTGACTGCAAATCCACAAGCCCTCTAGAGGCTATTGGACAAATATTATTCTTTTGCATGCTGGGAATGGGAGTGGAATATGTATGTTTTGGGAAGCACAATTAGCTAATTGCATTGTGCAGTAACAAAAAATCTCATACCTCCCCCCAGAAAGTCACAACAAAATTCTGAGGGGTGGGGACTGAAGAAGTGGGGTATGGACATTTCTTGAAACGATACAGTGGATAAGTTCGGTTTGTCTTTTGCACTGTTATAACAGCTTACTGAATTTTGGCTATCAAATTATTACAAATATGTTTAAAAAGTTTAAAGAGAGGTAAAGGTAAATAAAATAAATAAAATTGGAACACAGATCATTACCACAAAGGATGCAGAGCTGTTTGGTGGATCTTTGGGAGATTCTTTATCATCAGTGATGTTCATATCTGTCCCAGCTTCTTGGTGAGTTAGCAAAGATGGTGGCCTGTCATCCAAAAATTCATCAAGGAATGATTCTGGAACAAAATATATTTCTTTGTTAACATGTACAAGTCATGTACTGTAGATTTAAAGATTACGGTTAATTAAATTTTTGCATATGTTGTCAGCACACAGTTGTACAATCATGTACTAAATAAGAGATGGTCAAGTTATTCCTGAGTCCTTGACATTAGAGAAGCCAGCTGCCTAAATATAAGTTACTTACTTACTTACACATGTAATCCTCTTCGTGCTCGGTAGCACAAAAGGCCGATAAATATAAGTTAGTGGTAAGATACTGATCTCTGATTTTACGGTTATGTAGCATATTGAAGTGCCCATAACATTGTTATAAAATTGTTATTTTCTCATCTGATTCTATATATATGTATCACCCAACAAACTTCTGCAAAAAAATATTCAGTTTGGATAAAACACATTTTTTTGTATAATTTTTGAACACTTTCAAATTTGTCACCATTTTGGTCTACCATTCGCACCAGTCTTGTCTTGGTTTGGAATGAGTTGTGACTTCAGGCTTGACTCATCTCACTAGCTATACCTCTGTAAATTTAGCTTAGTAGTTCATACAAAATGCCAGAAAGGAGCATGTTTTTGCCCTACAACATTAACTCTATATATGATCCCCACTTTCAACACAAATTTCTGGGTTTACCTCGGTGTAATAACCTGAGAAGTTTTTCTTTGTTTTGTAGCTATTGTTAGGGTTAGGGTCTATTATCTTGACTTCTTTGTTTTCTTTGTTTTACGTCACTGGTGAGCGCTACAGGTTCTTACACCTAGGATGAGCCAAATTTCTTGTGACAAAGGTCAAACATGTTTCACTTTCCATTGATAATTTTTTTAACAAAATGGATAAGAATTGTGTTGTAAGGAGATGCACAGTTTCCCATACAACTTCATTCATGCTTTGTCATAAAGTTGCGTGACATCGTTATGATTGGATGCTGCTCCACCACAGGCTCCCATTCAAGCACTTTGTTTGGTTTCCCTGACAACTTGGCAGTCACCCTCAATCCCAGGCTCTCTGCATTGTTAGGAAGAGACACCATGGTTCAGGCTGAACATAAATCAAAGGTTCTAATCTTTTGAGACTCAAAATCATAAACTGATAAGATTGACAAACAAATCCCAAAGAAAACATCATTTCTCTCTCTCTCTCTCCTACCTGTAGGCACTTTTGATGATGCCAAAGGCTTTTCCTGATCATATGCCACAATTTTATCTGTTGCCTTGCTTTTAGAGGTTTCTGCCTGTTCTTTTTCCACACCATTTTTGCCCAAGCTTCCCTCGCAGATGACCTCAAAACACAGGCTGTCAGGAAGCAGAGAGAAAACATTGCCACTGTTCAGGTCTTTGGTTTCATCTTTCTTCAAGCTAACAAACTTTTCCTTTCCAGTGGCTTTGTAAAAGGTTGGATTGATATGAAGCTGTCAGATAAAAGGGATAATTTGAACAGTTATTGATCAATAATGCTGTTAAGCAACCAGCAAATAGTAATTAATTATAGCACTGCCACTCTGCATGAAAACATACTATGGAAAACCTGTCCTTGACAGTTCAAAAATGTATATGTACTTCCAAGTCTGATAAATCTCAGTTGGTTATTTATTATATAAACTGAAAACTTTCAACTGACAGGAGACCAACAAGAAAACAATCATGAAAGACACAATACAGGCAAATTAATTTGAACAGTTCTTCTTTGGAAATACAACAATAAAAACATCAACTATGTACATGTACCTTAATGTAAGGGGCTGAGGAGGAAGGGGGGGGGGGTAAAAAAACAAGTCCAAGTGACATCGTCAACTGGGTACCAACTGGGGGAGGGCTGGGGCATTACCATAGAAAGAATATGTGTACAGTCACTGGGTTACTTATGCGATCTGTCGGAGACATGCCTAAAAATTATCATCAAAAAAAAATGTTACCGTTGCAACCGGTTTCACGATCTCCTGACAACCGGCAACGAAAGATGTTCGAGATCTACCTACAATTTGAGATGCAGTAACGTTTTTCATAAACCAATTTAAGCTTATACACTGTATGGTGACTTACGGGCAAAATAGTGAGTTTTCCATCTGTCAATTCCAAAACTGCATGAGACCTCGACACTCGTTTATCAGAAACCTATCGGTGAATGATTTCACGATCTAATGAGCATAAAGTGATCGAAAAAAAACAAATGTTTACATCAAACAGTTGTACGAGACTGGTTCTTTACCCCAAGGAAAGGTCCTCTTCCGATCGTAGTTTTACCCGGAGGAATCGCAATGTCCCTTCCCCCTTGTTGAGGCCTCAGTATAAAGGTAGCCATTTTGAATGTAATTTCATAGTAGTGCTGTTGAAGATCGAAGGTCCATTCGTTATCTGAGAGACTGTCTGAGGTTTGTTTTTCTCTCAAGAGAACACTCTGCAGCAAAAGTTGCGCCCGCGGACAGAGAACAGTTCGCTTGCGTTTAAAGCATGTATCACTCTATGTATGATGCATAGTCTATCTCGCGGTTGCCACAGCCTCGTTCTCAACGCTTTTTCTGTAAGTCACGACCAAAGGCGAGGAAATAGATCGTTTTCACTGTCACGCAATAAAAAATTAAATCGAAAACTATCCAGTGGAAAAAGCTTAGAAATTGTGATGTTATAGAAGATAAAAAAAATAAGACACTTCTCCAAGTTTTAGCCCTCTGCGTTTCCCCAAACTTCAGATATTCGTCGAAATGTTTCGCAGAAATTTACAGAGCCCAGTATGAAAACGCCATGTTGGTGTACCTTTGTACCTCCATGGTACACCAATATGGCGGCCGGAAAATAGTGTCAACATCTGGAACTTACTTTAGCTTTCTAGGCGACTGATTATCAGTACTGAAAAAACAAGTATTTACATAAGCACTTTTCCTAATGCTCTAGCTTCTACTTGGGCTCAAAAACATGAGATAAGTATATATTTTTCAACAAATTTGATCGTAGCCTTGTGTCACGCACCTCCATAACCCGGAAATTCAAAATGCTCTGGTTTCCAAACGAAGCACGCTATTGAGCTGTAAAGTGGATGAAAACTTTGGTGGATCTTTAGTTTTAGATTTTAGAAAGTGATGACGTCACGTGAAAACGATCTATAAAAATGAACTCCACTGACTTGTTTTTATTTGGTTATTTCTTTTTTCATCAATCCTAAAAATGTAGAAAAGTAGCTCACCATTTCTACTCCATATACTGAGAAAACAAATTGGGAGCATTTTTTCCTGATTATGTGTAGCCTCCTACGCAGACGCTCTTTGGGCTCGTCACGCAATCTTCTTGGGGGGTTTTAAATTCGAATTTAAATACATATACAGGAGCCGATTACCCGGAGCCTCCATCTCCCATACAAGCCCTTGGAGTCAACCCTTTTCGACGAAGAATTATTTTTAGAACAAGCTTTCCCGCGGAAAATTTGTCACGCCCTAATGCGTTGTCCGTAATAACCAATCAGAGCGCAGCTTAGTAATGCTCATTTACATATGCTTTTTCATGCTCTGAAGAACCCTTTGACAACAATGGCGAAAAGCGCGCAATATGCGGACGTTCTCGGAAACAATGTATTTTCGCGGGAAAGCCTGTTCTAAAAATAATTCTTCGTCGGAAAGGGTTGACTCAAGGGTACAGCACATATGGAGGCTATATATAATTAACTCCTCCGCTATTTTATGGTGTTATTGAACATTCATGCTGCATTTGCCCCCCCCCCCCAACTTTTTCTGAAAGGCGCCGAAAGCTTTTGTCTGCAAATTATTTCTGCGGGCAAAAAATATCGTTATTACGTGCTTCCTGGTTATCCCCTGAATTGTAAAAGAGTAATAACAAGGCGAAACATCTGCTAAGCTATAACCTTCTTGTATTGTCCCCTAAAGACAGACCCAGCAAGGTGATAGGCTAAAAAACTATATTCATGAGATGACAAATATTTTCTGAATCATCTTCAGAAAATTGCCGTCCCTTTAAACGGGCGCTGTCACAGAACACCCAACTGTATAGTATCTCTGTCAGAAAAAAAATGGCAGAAAAAGCTGAGTTTACTGCCGTAAAAGGAGATGAAGATGCTGCTCTGAGTCCACAAGAAGACGAAAAAGCTCGCCGAGGCCGTAGAAGGTGTATAGCGGTGACTGTAGTGGTTGTTATAGTATTGGTTTTGGTTGCTTTCATTGCGGGCTACTTGGTAAGACGAGCGGTCGAACCAGGCTGCGAGGAACAAGAAAAAGATCGCGACAAATATGCAAATGGAGATAAAGAAACAGAAATACAGCGCAAGAAAGCGATAACAGGAATATCCAAAGAACGGATTGAGGAAAGCTTGAAGTAAGTAAACAGATGCTGAACAGTTAACCGCCTTATTAACTTTATGTTAAAGTTAGGAAGTTTAAAACAGGAGTGAGTATCATATAGTCTTTAAGTTGGCCCAATCGCCTGATCCTTACACTTCCAAAGATTTGCGGGAGTTAAAATTGATAGAAAACAAGTCATTATGCAAAAAATTTCTCTTATGAATATGTAGTTTTGACAATTGTGTTAAAATTTTCTTAGTGTTTACTGATCGCGGATGTCAAATGGGTTTCTTTCTCATATGTTTTGCTTCTCGAACGCTGAGAGAACTCCTGGGGAACGAGCTCCGAGCTGCTATGAACAAGCTTTCGATCGTTGTACAATTTTGTTTTCATTTTCTTTTAAATGGAACCAACTAAAAACGGCTGAGTTAAGGTGTTTATTTCGCAAAAAAGTATATTGTACGGTTAATTTCAATATCTGAAGGAAAGATTGAACTTGACGCTTAAACAGCGAACAAAAGTCTATAGCTAAACTAGTCGTTTGAGTGTGGCCATTTGAAAGGCTACATCACACCAGGTATTGTATGTAGCATTCACTTCAAGCCCCAAGCTGTCTACTGCCGTATTGTTTGCATTAGCAGGGCGGAAAGAAAGAAATTCTTTCCTGACAGCTTGAACTGGCAAATGGCTGTTTAGCACACCTCAAAGGATAAAACTTTTAGTTATTTTGGTTCTTTTTAATTGATGGCAATTTTTTTTTCCATTCTTTAAATTTATTTCAGAGATAAAAAGTCTTGATAAGCTCGAGATATCAAGAGTTGTCGGACATGTGCTTTAGCTGATTATCGACATTAAATTTATGCGTACAAAAGCACAACGAAAGTTTGCTTCAGAAGACTAGAATTAAGTTTTGGCCGCATATTTTTATTCATTTTTCACAAAAGAGATTAGTA
Organism: Micromussa lordhowensis; assembly: GCA_964020085.1. Taxonomy (NCBI): domain Eukaryota; kingdom Metazoa; phylum Cnidaria; class Anthozoa; order Scleractinia; family Lobophylliidae; genus Micromussa; species Micromussa lordhowensis. The sequence continues at coordinate 24,043,137 of OZ026600.1, read as the reverse complement.
ATTCGATACAGCAAAAAGCAATCGTTTTTTCTGGGAAACTGGATTATAAGGATTGGTAAATCTATATCAAAACATAAAATAAAAGGTTACGAATACTGATTGAAGTATTCAGCTGGTTAGATCCCTGCTCTAGTGTATTTCGTTTCTTTTTGCATATAAATGATCACCTGCCTGTAAAACTGGCGTTTTATTATGGATAAGAAAATTAACGATTTCCAATTTCTCTGGAGCAGAGAATACCTCCATTAGCAAGGTTTTCCCGAGATAACCGAAACCTTGCATTAGTCGCTGATAAACAGTCAACCCTGATCTTTGAATATTCCACGGACTTACGGTAATTTCTCAAGCCCTCGCAGGATTTCCGAGGATTTTCCGACAACCCACGAAGCTGGTCCGAAGTTTAAAGAGATTTCCTCGGAAATGGTAAATCTCGCATTCAGACTGCTGTTTCACTTTGGTTCGACAGGACTAATAAACCAGGTCCAAATAATTTACAACAAATTTAAGTTAAATTAGTTCCCTTTAAAGGGCCTCGAAGACTGGACCAAACAAACTAGAGCATTCCCGTCCAGCAAGAATATTTCAAACAACATGACAATAAATGGTGGTGTTCCGACGAATTTCAATATCAGATTGTTTTATCAAATCTTCCAAGCAACTGGAACACACCGTCGTCTGGATGGTCTCATGTGTTGAAGCTTGAAGCTTGAAGTCTCACGAGTACCAACTAGAACTCACGCCTAGGCGGAAAGAAATCAAGATGTTTTGCGAGAATATGTATAAACAATAGCCTACATTTGGCGCGGAAATATGCTCGGAAATATGCCCACAATTTTCCTCGAGCTTCGCTCTCGAAAAACTGTTCGCTTCTCGGAATAGATAATGTCCACGCATTCATACTCATACTTAGGCAGTGTTTGTCTTTCGTAACTTGATAGCTTATCTCGTTTTCATGTGACTTTAAGCCCATGTTGGGTGTGACAGTAATCAGAATAGAAGAAACATAAGCTGGGACAAGGATCACCCTTTCCTTACGAAGACGACGTTAAGACTCTAGATATACCTGTGGAGACTAACGTAAGTCAATTTCGTTTCATTTCTCAGTATATATGAACATGACAAAGATAGACGTTACGTCAGTCGCTAATTTTCTTTAAAGTTAGTTTATGCTTGCACATTTGTTATCGCGTGTCAGATTTGCAATGTGTTAGAGTTCTAAGATGGTTTTGCTTATTTTGTGTTCTAGTTCGAACCGCATTTCCCGTCTCTTTCACATCAACTGCATCTTTCGCTTCGTTTGTATCTTTTTCGTCTCATTCATCGGATCTTAGAAACACTGGATTCATCCCGAAGAAAGATTTGAGAGAAACTGAACTTGAAAGGAATAAAGACCTTTGAAAGAGAATTACTGCGCGTTCGAATGACTCTCTTTTTGTTTCGTCTTGCATGACATCATTTGTGGGTTGGTTGGCTTAAGATTTAGAGTACGCTGCCTGCCGCCTACAGGCAGTTGAGCAGTTTTACTGAGGCTTTAATTTCACAACTGCTTCAGTTGTGTGTATAACTGAGATGATCAATCATGTCTTCATATCTTTCTCTGCAGTTCAAATATATGATCTTTCATATATTCATTTGTATTCTTCATCACGGGTATATTACCAACTCACAATGTGACCAGCTCCCAGATGGCTTGATAGCTCAGCTGGTAGAGCACTGTACCGGTATCGCAGAGGTCATGGGTTCAAATCCCGTTCAGCCCGGACTTTTTTTTAAGCTTTCATTTCACAATTGCTTAAGTTGTGTGAAAAACTGCGATGATCAATCATGTCTTTAGATTTTAAATACTGATATAGGCTCCTGTTCTGAGACAAATCATCGAATTAATTTACGAACATTTCTGTAGACTTCTATATAGAGGAGTAAAATGCAGCGATGGCGAAGAGCTATTTTCCCCTGTATTTTCAGTATGGCTTGCTTAATCTTAATCTACTTACCCTGTAACATTCATTGCCAGTGGCTGTTAAAAAAGGGATAAATTATGCTCGTTTTACGTGACGTCTGAAAAGAAAAGGAAAAACTCACGCGACTTATCACGCTATCAGTTAGCTTCAATTTTTCGGTTTTGTTGACCAATCAGTCAGTTTGAAAATTAAAATACGGATCATTGTTCGAAGTCAGGTTAGAATTATGTATCGTCAATTATCTGTAGTGGCTTATATACTTGCACTGCCGCCAGTCTCTAATTGAGTTGTTATAAGGCCTTGGCTGTAATACACTAGAACTGAGAATATGGATAGTTCAGAACAATTGGTTCATCAGTAACCCATCATTGCCGCACTAGAAGTAGCTACTAATTAAAGTTCAAAATCCCACATATATGCTAAGAAGATTGTTTTTAAGTATTCGTTTTTTCTAAAAATTATTACCGACTGGAACTGCCTCCCCGTTGAGAAAGTTACCTCTATCCAATCTGTCAACGTTTTTAAATAATTCTTTTAGATTCATTTAGTGTTTTAATATTTCTATTTATCTGTGGATTCAGTACATATTTGTTTAGTATTTATTTATTTATTTATTTAATTATTTATTTATTTAGTAGTTTTTACAGTGGGTGTGTCCTCTTGAGATTTTACCGACTCAACCACTGATCCAATCCGAAACGAGACAGCATTTTACTAGTACACTGGTACGCGCAACAGACTATTAAATAGCTCCCATGATTATTCGCGTCATTGTATCGACGCTTTCACAAAACAACCAGCTGGGGTTTTTCTGCAAAAATGTCTGAAAAAGTGGAATTCACACCTGTCAAAGTCGACGAGGATGCTACTCTACATCCGCAAGAGGAAAACAAATCTCAACGGCGACGCAAGATAATTCTAGCTGTGATTGTAGCGGTTGTGATAGCGTTGATCATAGTTGCTTTCGTAGTGGGTTACTTCGTAAGGCGAGCGGGCAAGCCGGGCTGCGAGGAAAAAGAAACACGTCGCGACAAACATGAAAATGGAGATCTGGAATCGCACCACAAGGAAGCAGTCAACGGAGTCTCCAAAGAACGGATAGAAGAAAGCTTAAAGTATGTATAAACAGACGTTAATTCACTACTGCAAGTGACGTTTAGAAATGTTTTGAGGATGTAACAAAAATCTACCGTCAGTGCAGAAGGGAACACCAGTATTACAAAGTTAGCCAAGTTCGTGAGTCGTATGCGGTAAAATTGCAAAGTTATAGTTCCGCAAGGTCGGGAAACTTCACAGACACTGATGCTGATACTTTGGGGCCACAATGATGACCTCATCATACAAACGTCAGTTTAATATGTAGATTTTGTAATGAGAACCATCCAATTACAATGTTACAAAGTTGCCCTTTCCAGTCTTGCCGATTGGGTTTCGGTATTGTACCTAAAAAGCAAGAGAAATAAGAGAAAGACAAAAATAATTAGCGGTGAAGGGTGTTGTTTGCAATGCCTAAATCAGAGGACATTAAACTTAATGTTTGGATAAGCACGAATAGGTTTTGCATGAGCAACTAGATCACATAGCCGTCTTCAGGATCGGGAAGAATTAATATGATTCCTTTGTTTCTCTGGGCTGACAGTTGGCAAGAAACATCGATAAGTTGTCTGTAGTTTTGGAGATGAGAGGGAGAGAGAGGTACATGTATTGAGACAAACCAGAATGAATTGTTTTCAAATCTAAAGTGTTTAAAGTGCGGAACGCATTCCGACCTTTGGCATATTTGCGGCAAAAATTCATAATTAGGCTTTTCAAAGAGTCAAGAGTTTTCATTAAGCCATTGTAAGTAGTCAAGATCGAGAAAATGAAACTCTGAGTTTTTCCATATTAGGAAAATTTAAATCAGGCTTGTCTCGGTTTAAACTCTATGTCGATTCAAATAGAAAGGAAGAAAAAACAAAACAATTCAAAACAAAGTTAACATTCTTTTAATACCTGCTTTGAAAAATAAAAATAGTAACCATCCAATAAAGTAAGTCATGAAGCTGGGATATGAAAGATGATTGATATATATAAAAAACCTCCCCAAGATTTAGGTTTTTCATTTGCGTTATTCGAAAAAGTGTTTCAACCAGATTTATAGAGCTTTGTATGGAGACGCCATGCTGGTGCCCTTCGGAGGGGCACCAACGTGCCGATAACAGAAACACCTGTGAATCATCGAAACGAAAAGGTATCACTCTAGAGCTCCGACACATTGAAATTAATACTTCTTCTAGAGCAAGAACCGTTTAGTTACCAAAAACTTGAGCAGTAACTTATCTTTTGACCTACTCCGCTGAGAGCCCATGTTATTTAATGTCACGCAACGCATAAACTTAGAAATTTAAACGTGCTTTATTACATAATGAGGAACCCTGTCGTTCTTGAACGTTGCAAAACGTTAAGTTACTAACTTCTTACATCAGATGAAACTAAAACTTCAGAAGGATTGATAATTTTTTTTTTATTTTAGAAAATGACGACGTCACATGAAAACCGTAAGAACAGTTGTCAATTCGTTCATTAGTTATGGTTGATCGGGCGTTCTTTAAAGTCCTGCACGACGCTTAGTTACTGTATTTCGCCGAGATTTTAAATAGCACTGGCCTTATTTTTGCTCTTAATCGATGGTTCCTAATTCTATGGAGAGCGCCGCTTGGACTAAACTAAACTTCAACATTATTGTTTGTTGATAACCTTGATCTAAACTTTGCCCTGAACGTAAATTGTTAATCATTGAACTTATCCCTTTGATTGTCTGTGTTTTTTTTTTTACTTATTCGTTACAAAACACATGCAATACAACAATCCTTTCAGAAACATGTACAAGACCATTCATAAACACGTTGTCTACACAGTATTTGAAGGCGTTTTTCACGTAACGTTTCTACTGTTTTTTTTTTCGAAAACGTTCACACAATTTTAACATGAAAGCTTTGGTCTTAAGGCGGGGGTCCACATGAAAGCCGTATTTTGCCTTGGTATTATGTTTTTAATGCAAATATCTCGTTTACGTTTCAAGCAATCAAGAATCTCTTCGCTCATTACACAAATCTAAGTTTGGCGCCGTTTTGTAAATTTTTTGGTGATTTTTAGGTTTATTTGGAGATAAATAGTTTTTCTCAAAGAATAAGAAAAATTTATGGAAATAGGAAATTTGGAAGATTTGGTGTTGTTTTAAAATTAGAGTTTGAAGTTAAAAATTGGTAGATACACACCAAACAGTTGCCTAACAACCTGGGTGCCATTGTGGGGTTCGGCTGTTCCATAACCTTTTTTCCCCCTTTCAATCTCTCTTTAAACCTCCTCAAATTTCACTTAAATTCAGGTGTACCCCCGCCTTAATATAAACACACGTGAACGTGCTAAAAGCAGATCATTCTTCAACACAACTAAAAAAATTATCAGTTGTTCCAGTCCAAAACTGAACGAGAGGGACTAGAACAGCTTAACACGCTTTTTTCTAAAAAAAAATAAAAACAAACATAAAACTGATATTTACCTGCAACGAAAAACAAGGAACAAAGTTACCGGTGGCACACGGCTATTGTCCAAGTTAAGCTCGCATCGACAACGAATCCCAAGTCTATTAAATAGTATGGAAATTCTTCAAGGATGAGATCGAGATCAGAAGAAATCTAGAAAGCTAGATTGATTTTTGGTGAGCAACTTTAAATTCAGAGCCGCAAAACTATCCAAGCATCCTGTTGCGGCGTCAATGGCTTCATCTGCTTCACCACGTGGTATGCAAAGTGAATTTAACTTCAGCGATGTAGGGCTCAGAGAAGATTTTTCGGTAGAAGACGAGTATATTTACGATGATTATGACTCCGAACCGCTTCTTAGTTCTCAGGCGGACATGGAGCTTTCTCGGCAAGAACTCACTCGACATTATTGCGGAAATAGATATTCACTTCTGAAGCGCGACGAAGCGGAAACGAACACAATAATACCAACAAAATGGAGATCCAGACGTTGTATAATGAGAATTTTTGTCGTGCTACTGTCATGTGGATTTGGAACTATGTGTGGATATTTTATATCTAGAGAATACATTCCTGCTTGCAAAGTAGCACTGTTATCTCATGGGAGTTTAGAAAATAACATGTCAGAGCCATCCGCTCTTGAACGCCTCCACATGCAAATAACTAATCGAATTTCAAGTAGAAGTATAGAGGGATTTTTAAGGTAAGTTAGTTTGTGTAAAGATGTGTATTATTAAAATTGAAGAGAACTCAAAATCACGGCATAACTTCTTTTTACGTGCATACGTACAAATAACTCGCGGTTAAAAACAATGCAACTAGTCAAGTCTAATACTTGTAATTACATTAGGCAATTCCTCTCGAATCTTTTATTATACATGTGCGTTGATATCGATGGCTATTGTATTTTACAGTCTTTTAGCCAGTAGTTAAATTTCTTAGTAGCGTAAAAAAATAACTTATGCCGGCCAGGTCAACTGTTGCAGTCGAAAAAATTTCAGAGAGAGATCTTGGAACAAATTTATTGGTGCTTCCGACCGCAGGATTGCTAATAGGTCCCGAAGAGCGACTGGTAATCAAGCCTGGATTGGTAAGCTACCTTCCGGTTAGAGCTTCAAGCAATATCAAAACAAAGGTTGTTTATCATTTGTCCCCAAATTCTCGACCGACCGGAAATTTTTCGAAATAAACGGAACGTCTTGCAAGGTACTCCAAGCATTTCCAAACGCATTCTTCGCCGCCATCTTGTAGGTCGAACTCGTCCTAGTCTCATTCGGTAAATGGGGGGTTTTTGAATAAAGGGTAAATGGTCAATTGGAAAGGAACTTACCATCAGGGATTTTTATTTACTATTTGCACAACTGTTTACGAACCGCTTTCTCCGTGTAAATGGTAAACAATCAAAGTCTCTCTGGAAATCTGCGGTACATCTTCCGTAAGACAGTTCCAAAAAATGTTTTCGCGTTGATGTGGTTTACCTTATATTCCATTTGATTGTATAACTATTTCTTGACTTATCTTCAATAGTGTCTACATTCTGACTTGAAAAGTTAAGTGGTGTGAGTCAATTATTTTTATACCTTCAATTGTTTATTTCAATAGTGTTTTGGTTATCTTTCAGATATCTCACAAAGGCACCTCACCCAGGTGGCTCGCCTTTTAGCTATGAACAAGCAATCCACATCAAAACGAAGTGGGAAGAATTTGGACTTGACAAAGTTGAACTGAAGAGATATGACGTGCTTCTGTCATACCCAGAGGTGCCAGGCATAGCATCCATTAAATCTGGAGATGGATCAACTTTGTTTACAGCTCAGAGAAAGGAGAAGGTTCTAGAACCAGCAGAGAATGATTCAAACGTACTGCCGCCATTTAATGCTTACTCGAGCAGTGGAAACGTTACCGTAAGTATGGAAGTAGTGCACTGTAGCGATCAGAAACCACACTGGTGCAGACCGGTAAAGTAAATATATGGCGTTCACACTGATTAGCCATAGACCTAAACCACAGGAAACCCAGACGGTCGTACTGTTTGTGGAATTAATTTTCGATAATTTACTGAACAACCGAGCCAAAGTATTTATGTAATAGTTCTTAATAATTATTTTTTTTTGCCTCAATATCACTGTCTATTTCTTTGTCCTGGTTAATATCTGGTCTATTTTGCTGCGTTACTCAGCTAGTTCGCTTGCCATAACGGCCGTGTGGGACCCATTGTCTTAGAGTTATATCAACCGTCCAAGTGGTGTTTAAAATTTAAATATTGTAAAACATAGCCTGTATACCTTTAGCTGAATGTCTCCGTGTTTGTCCTTGTTGGTTTAAACGGCATTTGTTCACTTTTCGCTATAAGAGGTAAACTTTGGCTTGATTATTTATAAATTAGCTCTACAGACCGTACGCCTGGGCTGCCTGAGTACACGAATCAAACAGGTTTCACTTTCGCACGAGGCGGTGCATTGCGCTTAAATCATGATCCAGATATTTTTGTATCGTGATTATAGTTTTAGACTGCTTTAGTTTATTTTCAGTAATATACTCCGTATCGCTGCAAAGTTGAAAAACAAAATATGTCACAATCACTCAACTTTGCAGAATGGAAGCTGTTCGTTATGTGTGATATCTGGCGTATTACTGTGTGTGTATTAATGGACGATAAACTGTTCAACTTACCGAGTGCGTATCTACTATTTCTTCCGTAGGCCCACCTGGTGTATGTAAATTACGCGATGGTGGAGGATTTTATGAAGCTCCGTGAAATGAACATCAGCGTGACTGGTCATATTGTCATAGCCAAATATGGTAAAATTTACAGAGGTGATAAAGTAAGTGCATTCCTCGCTCTCTCTATTCCTTTTCAATTTCGTGCCCAGATCCCGCGCGTTCTCGGGCAAGTTTCTGAACATGCGTAGAAAGAGAGAAAAAGAGGCCGTTGTTACTAATGCTGACTTGACTTCAGTTTCTCCCAACAACTTGAGATTGATTAGTTGAGTAAAATAGCTTCCCATATGGTAAATAGCTGTGTATTTTTTAGAGAGATTGCACGAGTTTAGCGCTTTTCCATCAAGATTCCACGATCGACGAAATTGACTTAAGAAATGGGCAATTTCGATTGAAAAAACATTGACAAATTTATTTTGAACAGTTTATGAAGTGCTCGCAGTAATTTAGCGATTAGTCGCCAAAAACGGTAGCCTCGGGTAAATTTTTAAGTGCTTTTGAAAGAGTAGTGTTGGAGATTAGACACTGTGAGTAACACTGTGAGTAATTCGACTGTTTAGGGCTCGTTTCGGAGTGTTTTGTGTTCTATTCATGGTCTTAGTGCCTGGTCCATTCATCCCTGACCCACCAAGTTCGAAGGAATCGCTATAGTTGTCGCCTAATTGAAACACATTGTAGGTAATCCTCTCAGAGTAGCCACCTGGTAAATTAAATCACCAAAAACGTCGAATTCAACGCAAAGCTACGTCTGACGTCAGATTAGCAGTGTTTGTCTTGATCCGACATTACTTTGACTCAAAACTTATGAGCTGCATGAAAGTAACCGATCCACTCTTCGCGACTTTGAATGAATGCAAATATAAATGTCTTTATTTCAGGCCAGGATTGCGGCAGACGAAGGTGCCATTGGACTGATCCTGTATACAGACCCTGTTGATTACAGCCCTGAAGGTGTCGACTTTACTTACCCGAAGAGCTGGTGGCTACCCCCTTCGGGGGTACAGAGAGGAACACTCCTAAATTTCGAACAAGGAGATCCACTCACCCCAGGGTACCCTGCTAGAGGTAAGGAGTCTTGCCTCACTGCGAATTCAGAATAGTTACAATACGTAAGCATGAATACAAAATATAAAATAATATGTAAAAATTACACAAAGACATGGTTAGCCTTCAGAAAACAACTTTTGTAATAAGACAACTATTTTTCAGATGATATCTACAGAATGCCGGAAGACAAACTTAACCTTCCCAGCATTCCTGTGTACCCGGTGTCGTATGAGGACGCCGCTCATTTCTTGCAGTAAGTAACAACAAGATCAAAGTTTATGCTTATTCTTCTCTACCATAAACTCTAAGGACCACCTAACACGTAGGTTCCCTTCAAATCCACAGATTACTGACAGTAAACGAAGCTCCTAAAGACTGGCAGGGAGGGTTGAAGATCAAGTATAACATCACCATGGCGACCGATGATACAAGGTACTTTCCTAGAATAATGCTTCTCGAAGCCAGCTTTTGAATCGAAGATTATTTTGTGATATCCAAAACAATTAAGAGTTAGGTAAGTAATATCAGCCTCAGTCTTCAGCTTCGGCTGATAACTGCACGCTGAGACCTTGATTACTATGGTAACTGTATTAGCACGACAAATAACAAATTATCCAGAATTACCTGAGAATCACAAAATAGAGATTGAAACTTCAATGTTAGCCTGTAAAAAAAAAGTGCAGGCGTTTTTCGTGTGTTTACGAGTTATCCACATTAGCTCGTGATCGAGTAGATTTGCCGCCATGTTGGCTTTCAGCCTCACTTCTACTCCCTCAGAGGCTTTTTGGTCTCTCCCCAGATTTGAATCCATGATGGTGCTCACCTCATCAAAATGCGTTTGCTCGCCAAATTACGCCTGCATTGTAGTCTACTTCAGTGTATAATAATTCAGCTTATATATCCTCTTTTATCCTCGATAATAATTTTTGTTCAGAACAGAAAAATTGAACTGCTTATCTGTTTTTAAAACTTGTCAAGCGAAATGCCAGTATAAGGTTGTCTAACGTTGTGTGTCCTTTGTTATCTGTTTCCTCTTTTGCAGAAATGTCAGCCTGGACATCAAAATGAAGGTGGAAAAAACACCTGCATATAATGTCATCGGTACAATTACTGGCCGAGAGGAACCTGGTACGACGATCGAGTATCATGTCTTCATTCTGTGCGGTTTACATGACAAATGCTGAATAATTATTAAACAGTTGATCAGAGCCTTCCACGCTACGCTGGGGGAATTTTAAAACGCAACAATGACCGGTCATTTTGGATTTGTGTTTGAGGAAACCTCTGGCTGTCATCATGATCAGTTTCTAAAAGCTTCGTTTTCAAAATGTTTTCCGTCTACACTGAAACGCAAAGCGGCGTTTTTAAACTGATTCCTCAGTTTGAAGAGCGTTTTCGAAAAACGTCGTTGTCGTGACGGATTGGTGTGGACGGTAGGCCTAACCGTAGAAATAAAGTTTCGTTTTCAAATTCTTCCGGCGTCGTTTGGAAGAGGCCGTGGCTTTCTCCGAGCGAATTGTTTACTAGTAACAGCCGAATTGTCTATTTCTCGTAGAAAACGAGAGCGATTTTATAACAACGGTTTTACCAATCAGGTTCCAAATGAACATGCTGACTGTTCGCTAAAAAAAATCAATAAATCAATATTGAAAGTGAGGAACCATTTCGTCAGTCTACCTTATTTTCCATCTTTCCTTTGTAAACAGATCGTCTAGTGTTGCTAGGAAACCACAGAGACGCGTGGAACTTTGGCGCCGCCGATGCATCCAGCGGTACCGCCGCCTTGATAGAGATTTCCAAGAAATTGGGAGAACTAAAGGCTGAAGGTGACGTTAATCACGAAAATATTGTGATAAATTGTAGTAAAATGGCATATGTGTGCTCTCAAGTACTATCATCGATCGTGGTCCTTATGTAAAGGAAGAAAATTATTTAGTGGAAAATTTTATAACTGATAAAGCGGCCATTTCAGCTTTACGTTGGGGTGTGTTCTTTTCCGAAGTTGACTGGTTTTTGTTCATTCCCGAAACCAACACCATCGTTAGAATCACAGCACAAGTTTAAATTTTAACGAAAATGAGCTTTTGCTAGTTACTTGAAGTTTCCTCTCTGATTTCTGATGTTGTACTTCATTCGCTTTGTCTTGGTCTCTTAGGATGGAAGCCTCGCAGGACCATGGTGCTTTGCAGCTGGGGAGTAGAGGAGTATGGTATGCTTGGCTCAACGGAATGGGCCGAGGTTAGTAAACACAGTGTATTTTGAACATCTTGTCCGCCTTCTTGAAATCTCTGAATGCTTACACGGTGACTCTAAGTTGACATCGCATAAGTTGACATACGCAGAGGCAGTAAGATGTTGATATTAGCGTCTTTTGTTGGGAAAATGTGAATTGATTTTTCTGAGAGCTGTCGTCTTTCCAGTGTTTTCCTCCTGTCAGATCGCATGGCTATTTTACTGTATAAAACATAAAACCATCATGGCGTCTATCGTGGACAAGGTCTATTGAACACCACCGTGTTAGCAGCAATTTTCAAGGAGCAATTTTCAAACACAGGACACAAAATTTGACTGGGGTAATGAGACTCTATATGCTTCTCCATCCAAAGCCAGGTTGTGTTATCGTTTGGCGTAAAAACAAAAACCTTCCCTGTATAAATTTCTTCATATCTACTTTTTCAGGACTTTGCGAATCTACTCTCTAATCGAGCTGTTGTATATCTCAATGTGGACGTTGCTGTGAAAGGTATCACGGGAAGTTTAGAACATTATCTTTATTAGGTCCCTGTAGTACTTGTGGTGAACTCTTCTTTATCTCGAATACTGGACAAATTGACTTTAAAAGTCAACTCGTCAGCCCTTGTTCCACTTGCTATCTAGTTCGCTGCTTAGCTCGTACATTATTTTCCTTGATGAAAAGGTCACTTGATACTAGGCACAACGATGCAAATTGTAAGGCTTTGCGTATAGTTCTTTGGCGAAACTCCACCCTGCCACATTGCCGCGTTTTCTTTCTCCCCAGTGGGAGGAGGGTCCCTTATTTATGCACAAATTCCCTGTTGTATGTGGCAGGTGCTGTTAAAACGCTGCTCTGCTCACGATAACCATTTGGAAGTCAACTTCCCAGGCTGATAAATGTTTTTATTCTCTTTACTAGTATGATTAGCAATGCATCGAGGCTGTAAGGAGACTTTTTTCTAATCTGTTTATCTTAGGAAATTATACTTTGAGGGTCCAATCAAGTCCTCTGTTGGAATTCGCTTTTATGGAGGCAACTAAAAAGGTAAGACGGCTGTCTAACACACAATATTCCTGTTTCCTGCAAAAAAACCTCTCTAAGTTGGTTTATTCAACTTCCGTTTTGAGCTGTGTACACTAGTGTATTTTAGAAAATAGCCCAGATAAATTACATGGGCTGATTCGTTTAAATATCGCGTGATAGTTGACAAGGGTGCAGCCCGATTCAACTGTCACACGATAGAAATCTCGAGCTCATGATCTAATTGTTTAATAGAAAACCTCGTGCAAGTTTGGAAGAACTAGAAAAAGCTGTGGAAACATTCGCCTGTCCGTTCGTGCTCCCACTGCACTTCTCATTATCCCAAACTTCTACTCGTGTTTCTGTAACTCGATACAAACACGATACATGTTTTCTATTTCTTGAATAACTTTCTTAATATCCGGAATGAAAGTTCAGTTGGCAGTTTTAAGGATGGGAATTTGTCCAGTCGCAACAGTTAGTTGCATTGATAGCATTCATTTTCCCCAGATTCAAGCTCCAGGGTTAAAAGACTCTGAAACGACGCTGTATGAGGACTGGAAGAACAAGCTCCCCGATGAAGAAGACCCTAGCTTACCCACGTGAGTAAAATGGTTGGGACAATTTGTAGGGAATATTTCTACGGCAAACACGCAGTTGTATAATATAAAATTCTGCGAACGTACACCACTGCTTTTGTTCGAACTATATTTGGTATGCGTTTTAAGCAATGCCATTAGATTTTGACCTCTTACTGAACAGGGCTTGACACGATTTTAGTGCCCCTCAACTAAGCTTTGTCAATTTTGTATAAATGTGGTGTCAGAAAAGAAGCCTCGAAATTTAAGATGATGGATTCAAGATTGTAGGATGTTGAGAAGTCGAATTGCTTTAGATAACACTCAGCGTTGGAATGACAATATTCAAAGATCATTCTCTGGACTCCTAGAGGACCAGATAGGCCCAGTAGGTAAATTTGTAAACCTTTCGCAAATTCAGTTCTTCACTTTCGCAGCGTTAATAATACAAGTTAATAATAAGAGCTGCTGCAATCTATGAAGCTCCTGGTAACAGTTAGCGAGTTTTTCATTTATCAGGCTACAACAAAAGGTTTCAAGTTGGCATCTGTGCAAGCGAGTCGCATGAAAAGCCACCTATACTAATTACATCTTCAAAGGATTTCTAATTTCGGAGTTTTGTAGTAACTGTTTCGATTTTGTTTACCAACAGTGTGATTAAAGTAGGATCCGGAAGTGACCACACCACTGTCTACTTCAGGCTGGGAATACCTTCAGTGTACTTCGAGTACACTTATAACAAGGTAAGACTATTCCATCAAATCCTGATCACAGTCTAGACCGCGCAGTTCTCTTATAATTGATTGCCTTTTCGATGATCTGTGGAAATCCGAGTCCACGAACGGAACTTTTGGTGAATTCCGACACTTTTGGAATCCCCTTCACATGGCTATAAAGGACGAAAATAACCTTACTGAAAAAGTTGTGAATAAACTTGTGTTTGGTCCTTAAATATGCAGTATTTATTCACAACTGTGGAATGATAAGCCTAAGACAACTGATTACAGAATGTTGTCTCTATTACAAGAGTTCATAATGTAATCACTTAGAAGAACCTGCCTGATCTTGTTTGGCTAAACATTTCTTATATTTTTGGGTTTTTAAAGTGGCAAATTTATGCCAGCAGGTTCTTACACGCTGGTTTTTACTGTATTCCATCCCGTTTACAGAAAAAGTGGAGTGTATCGAACTACCCAGTTTACCACAGTGTGCACGACACATTTCACTGGATGAAGACGTTTGTTGATCGTGATTTCGAGTATCATCGCGCATTGGCACAGCTGTGGCTTCAGATTAGTCTGACTCTAGCTGATCAGCCATTGATTCCCTTCAACTACACAAAGTATGCTCACAGGTTGACATACTATGCCCAGGACATCAAGAATAAATACGAAAAGACACTTGCGCAGCAGAAGATTACCCTTGGTAAGTCATTGGTTCTTTAGTAACGTTTCGTTTAGTTCAGTGAGAATTCCTTGACCAATAATCATACCACAACATATGTATGTTCCTATCAAATATCTGTCCATGAGAGGTGACTTGTCAATATTTCATCGACTTATAAATCTTCACCAGATATTTGGCTCAATCCACAACCTGCAATAATATTTGAAATACTGAAAAAACGGATTAAAATTAAATCTACTGGGTGTCTTCAGCCATTGTTGCACAACACAGCTTTTAGAATTCGTCACAACAAGACAGTGTGGAATAATGTCGATAATTTTTTGGGAAATTACTAATTAGGTTAGCGAGCTAAATAAACTTTACAAAATTCAACTTTGTCTTGAAGAGTAAGAAAATCGGGCTTGGCGAATATTGGAAAGATAAACAGATCTGAGATGCGATGGAAATTTCGTACAGGCTACAAATTGTCCAGCACTATTATACCAGATGCTGCAAGATTTCCCTGCATTTAGTGCATCTCCCACAACCCCTACTTCTACCATCGCCGATTAAATCTCTATTTGCTCAAATTTCGTAAGGAATAACGTCAGCAACAGAAAATAATTTCAAATATCATTCTGGTAAAGCCAAAAAAATGATTGGAAAATAACTGATTTTCTATTCTCTTTCGCTTCGCTCAGCCGAATAGAAAACACTTTTATTCAGTAAAGGAGACAAATGATACAACGAATAGTAGATGGAGCCTCCAGCAAAAATCAAGTTTATTAAACAAGAATCTGAGACCAGCTGAATACGGGTTACAAGCCAGAGAATAAAAGAAAATGTTATATGCTACGCTAACAACGATATTTACAATAAATAAAACAGCCTCGAGTAAACTGGTCGGTGTCAAGTGATGTGATCGATATTCACAAGGAGTGGTATATAAAGGTGTGATTATCCCAGTGGAAACTAATATAAAGGAACCTAATTTAACACCTAAAATAAATAAATTTACTCAGTCTTACCTGTGCCAACAGATAATTTCATGTCCGCTGTGAAGAACTTTAGCAAGGCTGCCTCCACATTCAATGGCTGGTTGAATTCTGTGGACCAAAATAAGTAAGTCAAAAAATGTTAATGAAAATGCCGAAAACACTTCAGTTTTGTGAATTGCTTAAATTTAATCTAATTATAATATTTTGCCTAGTCCTCTAGCCCTGCGAATAGCCAATGATCGCCTAATGCAGATAGAGAAATCTTTTATCAACCCCCAAGGACTGCCGGGAAGGCCTTATATGCGGTAAGTGATGTATGAACAATCACTTTCACCTTTTGCTAGATTAGACGTTCATTTTTGGAACATGTCATTTCAAAGGAATCTCTCAATTCATCGTGTGGCGATAACAGTATTGTAATTTGCTTTCATTCCATCAAAACAAGATGCGTCACGTTATTTAATTTGTTTCCCTAGATTTGTGAAGTAGTGGAACATCCAGTCTGACGTTGTATCAGTTGCAAGTTGGTTATTTCATGCCAACAAGATCCAGCAAATGTGCCTTCCTGTATAGTGTCTTAATCAGTTTACTGAGGCTACAGGAAGGGTCTGGATACGATTTGACTGTCAACTATGGATTCTAACTGTCAAAATTCTAATTGTCAGTTCAGAGATGAAGCGTTTTTTAACTTAAAGCTGAGATCTGAGATCCGCAAAACTGTTAGAAATCGCCGAAAAGTTAACTAACAATTGAGACTCCAGCACCCTCAAATATATTCTCTACAGCTTACCATATACACTGGTTCTGACACAGACTAATGTACGTTTGTTTTTTGCAGTCACGTGGTTTTTGCTCCCAGTGCCCACAACGCGTATGCCGGGAGTAGTTTCCCAGGACTTGTTGATGCTCTGTACTCTGTGCAGTACCTTAACAAGGAAGACTGGGAACTGGTCAAGAAGGAGTTGTCCGTTGCAACGTTTTATATCCAGTCTGCCACTAATGTTATGCTCTTTGAATCTCTGTAACTGATACAAGAAGCTCATTGGTTGAATTACATTCGGTATATTCAGGAACCCATTGGTACATTTAGAATAGAATAATTATTGCTTGGTAGACAAGTATGTTACACGTGAAAGACTGATGTAGAATTTTTACAATTTCTTTTTCTGAGAAAACCAGTTTCATCCAGCATTGAATGAAAATTTCTGTCATTTTATAAAACTTTGTTTCAATAGAAAGATTTTTAAATGATAATTAGCTAGCTAAACGTTTTCGTATTTCGTACCAACAATGACTTATCTTTTACACCATTAACTAGTGTGATTGCTCGTGAGAATTTTTTTTAAACCAACAAAAACAGTTTTGTTTAAACTTGTTAGAACTTTACTTATTTCGTGTCATACAATAACAAAGGGCATTTTGATGCCCTCAATTTAATATCACCGTTTTCCTGCTACCTAAATAGCATAGATTTCGCACATTTTCCACCCATCAATGTACCTTACACCTTTTAGTTTAGATAAAATACCAAAGGTTAAAAGTGAAGCGAAACTTGGTAACGTATTCTTCCTTCTGGCACGCCAAGCTATCACGAAAATAAAGATGCGTTACTTTTGACACCTTTTGACTCTTTTAATGGACTCAACATTCACATCCTGCAAACTGCAGCCTAGTGGTTGTCAATAGGCCATTTTTCATTTACGTGTTACATGAATCAACAGAAAAAAAACGTTTACAAACTTTAATAATTAAAACCCATGTTTTACCACAATTGCTACTAATTTCGCAATCTGATCGGCTAATTTGCCGTTGTCGATAAGAGTCCAGACCACGCTGCTCACGTCAATGTGTCACGCAACGCCTTTTTCAGCGCGCGCTCTGAAATAGCCTGAAATGTCAGTCGTCTCCGGCCCTTAGCCCTGCCCTGGGAAGGCTGAGGGCGGGAGGCGACTGACATTTCAGGCTAGCTTTGAAAAAAACATTTTCTTTCACGTTAACGTTGATATTGTGGTAAAAAGTTAATCGAAATGTGGGAGCGGTCTGTTCTCTTATCGACAACGATACGCGTCATCACAGTGGTCAAAATTTTGTTGTGGACACAAAATTGGTTTGTCCACAGCATTTTGGCCACTGTGATGACGTGTATCGTTGTCGATAAGAGTACAGACCACGCTAAACCACATTCGATTTGTTAAAAAGAAAATAGTTAACGTAAAATCTGCACAAAATATTATGTCTCAAAAAAGCCTCTCAGTAAAAACTGTTTAGCCCTGTATCAGAGTACCGGGAAATTATAAACGCGTGTTGTGAAAGTTACAGCAGTCTGCCAGTCCATTTATTATATTTTAGTGTTTTTTTTTCACATTACGTACGATAAACCGCAGAAAGCTTGTTTCATTACATTGGTGACATTAGATTCACAACAGCATTGTACATCTCTCTTCAACTCATACTTTCAAACCCATCAAACAAGGAGTGCCTTCTTTTCTTTGGGATTAGCAATCTCATGTTAAGAAAAGTATTATCAGTTTATCTAATGAGCTAAATTTCAAACTAAACAAAAAAATTCAAAAATAATGCTTGTGCTCTGTCACGAGAAATTTTCAGTTACGCAGGAAAGAGAGAAACCACACTGTAGACTGTCATCAATTATTAAAGGTAGTCAAAATTAGCGCCGAGGAAGTGTTCCTTGTGAAGTCACGAAACAGTAAATTCCTCTATTTTCTCTGCGTGATATTTACTTGATTCGACTGATTTCGATTCAGAAACTTTTTGCTGGCGACATTGGTTATCGGTTAAAGACGTGGCAGTGAAGTTTAGGAAGATTTGCGATGGTAAGGTAGAAGTTTAAAAAACTATTTTTCCAATGTTTATAACTAATACAAAAGTTTGTTTTCTTTAATCTTCCGCCCACATCGCAAATTCGCATAATTAACCAACAATTTATCAATGTGCCTTCTTTGGAATCTCCTCCCGCAAAACTAATTAAATGATGGAAAGGCTAAAACAAATATCGTAGTTCATCGAACACAGCGTTAGGAAAAGTTTAATTGTAACATTTGTTTCGGCATATTTCAATTTATTTAAACAAGATGTCGGGCGCCCCTTTCGATTTTAGAACTTGCATTATATGTAACATCTGCATTATATATAGCCCTTGTTTGACCTTGACGAAAAAGATGAAAAAGTTGTAAGGCCACTCTCAACAATTTTGTGTGCATAGATGCCGTTATCCTCCACAAGGATTGTAAGCATTCTGGTCAATGTTGTTAGTTTTTAGGACATGGAGGTTAATTATTAATACCTTTCAAAGACTTCCTGTCTGTCTGACTGACTTTGTAGTAAAATAAAAGTGAAAATAGTTTCTCTATATCATTAGAAATACAAATTATTTGCTCTTTGTGCTATTCTTGACCTTCTGGTTTGAGACTTAAGGAGGTACGCATGTAACAAATAAGCCAGCCTGCTCATGTATTCTTTATGAGATGTTATTCATGGTCCTTTTTCATAAAAACTGTGGCATTTTAAACACGAGATAGTGCCTTTCATACGCAGTGAGCCATGATAAACCATGAATTGTAATGGGACACGGTATTAAATCTTTTAACAAGAGACGCACGCAAGCAAAAGGTTGTTTTTGCCCCTGTCCCAGGGTTAGTTGGTCAAAACAAGAAATATCGAAACAAAAACAGTCGGGTACTCAGCTTTCTCCTTTGAATCATAAACTTTAGTATGTTTTGTTGCTCTAGGAGACCACGCTGAAGAGACGGTGCGAAACATATTTGAACTTGAAATTAAATTCACAACGCCTTTGTTTTCTCGATCAACGAATGACTTTGTAATTATTTTTGTACATTTGGTGATGGAATCGCTCATTACTAAACAGTGGAATAGACGAAATACGTAATTGCGGTCCATAATTACGAAGCCCGGCCCACCAAGATATCATATTTTAAGGAGATGACAGTTCGGCGCGATATGAGGAGCTATATAATCAATCAGTTTGAGATCCGCCAGTAGAATTCAACAGCTTCACGGCAGCTGAAGTATCGAGTGTCAACCAGTGTGTTTACAGATGCCAGATCTCTGTGTTGACACTGGACTCACTTTAAACAGAAAAAATTTCCATATCATAGAGAACAGAACATAATGAGAGATATGTAGTTGGTTCGCCGGAGCCGGTGGTTTTACCACCACGCCATTAATGGCAATGTCAGTGCAAAAGAAATTTCTGTTAGGTTTCGTTTCATTTATTTTGTTTGTTTTCATCATTGGGTTCATCAGCGGTTATTTTGGGTGCCCTCGTGTTGAAGACAAAAGCTGTTGTGGTGCGAAAAACGTGGACGATGACACATCCGGGAAATTGTTAGAGCAACAAGCTTTAGAGCTCCTTTTAGGACAAAAGATCCGCCATTATTTAAGGTGAGTATCCTTTTGTATAAACACGGTAAGTAGAAACATGGGATTGAGTGTCACTATATTCGCGTCACGTTTGAGCTAGTTTTAGCGCTCTTTACCTTTAATGAACGAGAAGCTCTGATATTAAACATTCAAGTCTCTATGTTGTGGATGTTAACATTCCATATCCTTCAGATTAGCAAGATTATATAGTTTACTTTCTCGTACCTTTGAAAATTACCTGAAGCGAGTTTATTTTAATTAGGCATTTTTCTTCGTTGACGAACTGGATATTAAGAATGACTTTCAGACGCGTTGCTAATGAGCTTTTTTTAACTATAGTCTCTCGGCTTGACGATTTTCGCACCCAAAAGAAAAAAAAAATTCATCGACGGCCGTTCTGATTCAGATATCTTTATCAATGAATAATTTCAGGATTAAGCACACTGGCAACACCAAGGAACATTTTCAAGACTTTCAAGACACACTATTGAATTGCAGATGTCATATTTCTTGACACAGTTAAAGATATTCGGTTTGAACAGTTATTGCTTAGTGGCCGTAAGAAAATTAAAGGAAAAATTCGAAGAACTATTAAGTTTAAGAAAAATCAGCAATTAAACTGAAGCCTTTGCGGTAAATTTGAATGACTTTTATGGCGTAAGATCAAGCTAAATGCAAACATTTGGTGCAGTTAATTTCGATTTTCATCTGCAGTGTTGGGCACATTTACTGACATTTTAACAATTATTTAAGCGTCTATGTCTATATCACAGCTGACTTCAATATATGCCCATCTAATAGCAGTTTTGAGGAGAATTTTATAACAGGAATTCTGAAATTTCAGCAACTAATTCTAACCATTAACGATTAAGGGCTTAAATTGTGTAAAATTTCAACTTCAAGGGAAATGTTTTCGGTTTTTCCTTGAAAAGAATCGAGCTAATTAACAGTGCTGTGACTCAAACATATTTTTTTTTTGTATCTGTATTTTTGCGCGAGTTAAAGACGTTATGGATCTTTAATAGATCGTCAAGTCTCAAAGGTATCCGTTGAGAAGCTTTCATCAGCGTTATATAACGTTGCCGGTTCGTAACACACTGGACCTTGACTGCGATATTTTCTGTTGTTGTTGGCGTCCGACTGTCTCCGGAGACAATGAAAACTCTACGCCATGATTCAGTTTGTGGTTGAGTTGCAGCGCCTGCCGTGGCTGTACAGGCCAATTCTGGATCGGCAGGCTCTGTTGCAGAAAATAAAGGACATTAATTAGCGGTACATTCTTTCATAAAAATTCTGGGCATAAAAACCCATTTATGGAGCTATGTTTGGTGGGTCTCAAAATTTCATTACAAACACAAACGCCAAGGACTGATTTATGACAACCAGGGAAGCTGAGGCTATAATTAGAATATGCGTAAAAAGTTGCAATAAGATCTTTGCAGCACGTACCTTCATTTATACGGGCTACGCAATCACAGGTGCCATTATTCAAAAAGTGATACAAGTATTTTTGTGACAAGGAAGTTTGGTACAGGAGTTATAAAGAAAGGTAATCATACAGAAATAAAACAAAGCTATAGTTTATTTGAAAATACGTTTCCAGGCATGGTTCCGTTCTATGTAACAAAGATCGCGAAAAAATAACAAGTATCAAATAAATTATGTATTTATAATGGATGCTATTCCACCGCAGAATTTGGACTATCCGGAGCAGCGAGGCTCCTCTAGAAACAGTCTCGAACTCTTAAAAAGAGAGCCAGGAATTCAGGACCTCCCGAGGCACAAGTATTGTTTTAATCTTACATTGGCTCGTACCAACCAAACTTGTTTAAAACATGCTTTTGTCAGTCCAAAATGACACAAAGCCAAGATTTTACATTGGGCAGTGGGAGGTTTTTGATTCGTTAAAGATAAATGCAATTTTGTCTAAAAGTAAATCGAAGAGGCCATATTCTGGCTGACGCAATTCTGCTTACTGCGTATGGCTTCTTTTAATTTCTCTCAAAATGGCTTCAGCTAAGCGTCGTGAAAGTTTATAATTTTACACATTCGTAACAATCTCTGCATGTACATATGTTGCTTACAAAAAACATCTTATTGTGTGTTTAAAGAGTTCAGTATTTGAGCTTATGTGTGACCATTGTTAGGTATTTTGCAAATCAGTCACGTGGGGCAAACGACACTTGTTCGCAAGCGGTGTACATCAAAGAGGAGTGGACCTCCCTTGGGCTTGAAACTGTACAGTTAAAGCGTTATGAGGTACTACTCCCCAATCCCAAGGGACCTAGCGTCCTAACACTGACAGATAACAATGGAGCGGAGGTTTATTCATCAATTTTAAAGACCTTAACAGGATCAGAGGATGATTTAGGTACCACTATTCCTTTTAGCGCCCATTCTGCGTCTGGCGCGACAACGGGTAAACTGGTATATGCCAATTATGGAAGAGACAGTGATTTCAAGTACTTGGACGCTAGAAACGTATCATGCGCAGGAAAGATTGTAATTGCAAGATACGGAAGGGTCTTTGAAGAAAATAAGGTACATGCTAAATTTGTCCGTTCTATCCTTCCCTATACTTAATTCAGTTTTGGCAGAAATACTAGAGAGTGTTCAAACTTCACCTTTCCTAGAAAAAAATGTTCAAAATTGAATTACTTTACAGGTTTTAATCAACGTACGTAACCTTTTTACAGAATCTGCAAATTTTCATCGTGTACAATCACAGTTTTAAGACGTGTATTCGTAACAGATCCGTAAGCTCGGTCCTAGATCGTCCAAAGAGATCTGAGAACAAGATTAACAGATCAGACCATCATTTCACAGTAACGAGAATGTCCAAGTTCCTTTTTTACATAAAAGCAAAACATTTCAGTTTATCATTTTCTCGTTATCAAACAGGTTGTGAATGCTCAAAAATGGAATGCTAAAGGACTCCTGTTGTACGTCGATCCTGCTGACTATGCTAGTCAAGACACAATTAGGAACTTATCCGAAATCATTGAATGGTACCCCAGTAATGAAGTACAGACTGGAGGCTTATGGGTAAACAGGGGAGACCCGTTAACGCCTGGATACCCAGCCACAAGTGAGTTAGTTTCAATGTGGACAGCTGTTGCTAACAAATCTAAGCTTAAAACAAGACTTATATGAAGTAGCGTTCAAAAATTAAGCCAATTAGCTTCCTCTATTTCCTAGTTTTCCTTCTTAATGTTTAAATGTTGTATCAATCTACCATCTTAAATATTTTTCTTTCGAGAAATGAAATTATACAGTTATTGGATATTGATTTTTTTGACCGAGAAATTTAGAACACTTCCGGTTTTAAAAATGTAAATTCCAGAAATATCTAATCCTGTGACGTGAAGTCGGCTCACCTACAAAGCCAAAGCGGCTTTACACAAAATTTTATCCTAAAAACAAAGAAACAAACAAAAAACAACAACAACGCGCAACGCCTGGCCAAAACGTTTGGAACACTATGTTATACTTCTATAAAAATGGGAATTCTATCTACCCCAGTTCCCCTCCCCCCCCCCCCCCCTCCGGAGAGTGTTGG
The DNA here is from genome assembly GCA_964020085.1 of Micromussa lordhowensis. Taxonomy (NCBI): domain Eukaryota; kingdom Metazoa; phylum Cnidaria; class Anthozoa; order Scleractinia; family Lobophylliidae; genus Micromussa; species Micromussa lordhowensis. The sequence goes on along the minus strand of OZ026600.1, from coordinate 24,019,706 downwards.
GCGTCAGGAGTCAAAGATGTGTCACCGTTTTTCTACAGTTAGAGGACATCAACATTGTTCAGGGGATGGTGGGAAAGATCTTTGTTAGACCATTTCTACGACTATAAAATTGTTGCTCACTCACAGTTTCCACATTAATATCGAGAAAAACCATTTGATCCAGTCTCTAAAAATAGCAGCTTGAGAATGAGTATCCTTGGAATATGGCCTATAAAGTGGGATTCACTCTCTTACCGTTATCTTAAATTCTGTTGATAGAAAGTTTGCAGAACACCTTATCTCTTGACTTGTCGGTGATGTGACCTCTTTAAACAAGATACGACTAAACAATATTAAATAAATATTTGTACATTTATAAGCTGGAATATATAGAGAGTCTTTAGAAGATATTCCACTACCCAAGATTCCTGTTCAGCCGATATCTCACAGAGACGCAGAGACATTACTAAGGTAGCGTATTATTTTGCTACAAATTAAACATGTTTAAAATAAATGAAAGTAAATCCTGATCTACACTGGCCGTTTCTTTTTAATAACGCGACGTTTCGGACATTTTTACCACTCTTTTTCAGGTACCGTAGTTCCAGCTCAATATGGCGGACTTTGTAGAACAAGATTTACTTTATTTATTTTACACGTAAATATGAGAGATTCTGAAAGTTTCAGAGAAACTATTACAAATTAAAAAGTTTATACTATGACTTCCAACGTTTCTGTAGGTTTTGCATGCCGGCAGTTGTTCTGTATTATTCGTTTTGCATTGTGTAAAAACTCACACAAAGTGCAGCATATGGTGTGAAATAGAAGATCCACTGAAATAACAGACCGTAAAAAAAGCTAGAAAGGAGAAAATGGAAGAGGATACAAAACATCAGGAAGCTAAGAGAATATCCACTTGAGGTTACAAAATCAGAATAATTTCGAGGAACGTGCTACCTTGCAAAACTGTTTTATTTCCATGGTGAATGAGCTACTTGTTATAAAGTTAACCAGGCATTTAACATACTCTGTTACAATCATGAATATGTTTAAAAACAGAATGTTGAACCGAACCCATGCGCCCCAAGACTGGCAGGGTGGTTTGGATTTCTCATATGGAATACAAATGGACCCAAGTGACACAAGGTATGATGACATAAGTGAGATAAACTATCCGTAACGTTTATTCTCTAACTAGTCTTTGTTTGAAACTCAGAAGTAGAGTGGAACTTAGCTTCTCAAACTCATTAATAATTCATCAACTTAAAACAAAGGAAATCGTGACCGTGACGGTGGTTTCGACACCCGGTCTTAATTAGCATAGATTTTGCCGATTTTACTTCTCCTTTAACTCGTTTCAACTCTCTTCTCGGCGTTTGAATATCCCGATGAAACACTGTCTGTCGTGTTTGACACATTACCTATGAAATCCTCACAGCAAAAAATGTTTAAGCTTTCCAAACTAACCCTTTTTTAAATTTTCACATAAAACGCCATTTTCAGCGATTTCTAGGGAGATAAATTGCAAGGGCTAAGTTTTCTTCTGATTCTAGAGGAGTAAGAAGACGAGACTTCAAGAATTTTGTTTGATGCCCTGAGTGATTTTTACTCTCCTGACAAATTAACAACTACAGTAGGCTGAAAGTAAAATAGTTAAGCGTACTAACGTAGTCTAGAGGGCGGTGTTACTTACAGTGTTACTTTTAAATCCAGGGTTTCAATTTCCCCAATATATTGTGTCAGATCTTTTCCGATTCACTTCTAGGGGTCCGAAATTCGGACCATTGTTTTGAAACGAAGCCGCCAAAAACACGTTTTCAAATTGCAAATCTCAGATTCCAGAGTCTAAAAATCGTTCCCTCGGTATTAAACAATCAATTTGAAATTGTTACTTTTAATTAAGCTCAGAGCTCCAAATTTGCAACCATAAAATAAACTGGGATTCATAATAACTCTGATTAAATCTGTCACGAAAAAAATCCTTCACCACAGTATTACCATGAGTGTTAACAAAAATAAGTTGTATTGAATACATTCGAAACAAAGTTAAAACAATTCTGATCAGTTAACGCTGCAAAATGTGACCGAGGAGTTTAACTCGGGACTTCTGGGAGCTAATCCAGCCAGCTTGAGCTGAATAAAAAGTCCAATTTTTGAATCAACTCGTTGGTAAAATGAAAAAACTTGGGGATGAAAATGAAAATGGGTGCTATAAAATAGCCGTGTAATAAAACAACGTATAAATTTGGATTTCCCACAGAAACATTGCTATAAATGTAAGTCTTTCGTTTGTTAAACGAGCCGTTTGTGATGTTGTGGGAACCATCCAAGGAAAAACAGAGTCAGGTGAGAAAAGAAAGTCTTTTCAATATTTTAGTTAACATCAGAGATTCATTTAAGACTATACAGAATTTCAAGTTCAGTAAAAGGAACATTCCATTCTTTGTATTTACCGTGTGGGTATTTTTTTCTGTAGCTTACTTTTTTCTTACTTTGAATCAATGAAATATTTCCCTTTTTAACAAGTCCATGAAAAATCTCACCAAATGGACTAGTAAAGTTGACACATAATCAATACATTGATAGGAAGTTAAGTAAAACAACAAAACATATTCCATCTTTAAAAGTAATGAACGCATTCTCAGAAGCAACACAAACCAAATGAGTGGTTAACATTAAGGAGATCTTGGAATACTGAAAATTTAAAGGAATAATGAAACAAAAATATCTTAACAGATCGGTACGTTTTACTTGGAAGCCGCAGTCAGTCTGGTGGAACTGCAGTTGTCATGGAGATCACGAGAATTTTACTTTCCATACGGAAGAAAGGTGCTGTTGTGTATCGCTTGTTAAATAGCATTACAAAAAATATTCAGTTCATAGTAAAAACACTTTTCAAGCGCAATACACATCAATCAAGGTTTTCCAAACAGTCAGAGTACGTTGACTGAACCTTATGATTGGTTTTGCCATTTTTCAGGCTATTTGTTTTCGCATAGAATAAACCGTATATCTTTTTTTCCGATCTATTTACAGCAGCTGATGTTAGGATATATTTAACGTTTACTGCGGCTGACTTTATTTTAAGAAGTTGACCTGTATCACAATACTTAAAGCCGTATACTGAATTACTTTTAAATCAAAAGAAACCTTTCAAAAGAAAAACAACCAAAACAAAAACAACATCGAACAACAACAAGAACAAAACAAAATCAGGTAAGGAAACAGTTAGAAGGTAAAAATAAACAAACAAGGATGTTTTATTTTTTTTTGTTTTTGGGGCAAAACAGTTAAAAAACATATTGAAAATAAAAGAAAAAATATGGCGCAGTTTGGACAACAGACGGAATGTAAACTAATTTTTCAAGATCGCCTTCTCTGATTTAAATCGTTTGAGGAGATGTCTCAATGATAAAGGAGTAGAAAATTCTGACAAGTGGTCGTTTATGTTTTTTCCTAGGATGGTTTCCTCGGAGAAGTATTAAAATCTGTAGCTGGGGAGCAGATGAATACGGAAACATAGGGACTGTAGAGTGGATTGAGGTGCATGTTAATTTTAATTCATGACTTTTACCATACAATGTAATTGCGCTTTTTATGTAGAGAACTGACTCAACTACTGTACATATCTACGTTCAGTTCCTTGTAATTTCATGAGTATTTTACGTGCATGAGCACCATCAAAAGTACAAACACAAGACGAAAGAACGAGTTTGTTATTTGTTTGTTTTTTCTCAGTGTGCTGGGGTTAACAGAAAATTTTAGTCTGCTTCCAAGAAGTTGAAGTACATTTTTGCACAAAACGTGTGTTGCTATACCTGATCAATATTTTAGGAAATAACGAGACAATGGTGATTAATTAACAAGGTACAATGTATTCAGTTGATGCAGCTATCGGGTTGGAATTTTGTACCATAGAAATTGTTGACTATTAATAACCTCTCTTAGAGTTTCATTTGTAATTCATTATATTTATACTTAATATCCTATTAGCTTTTTTCCGAGCTGGCTGTTGCCCATTCTGAGTGGAAGAATATAACTGCTTTCCCCTAATTGTAGCCTTGCCTCCTTACAAGTTTGAGAAAAATTACTCACGCGTCTCCATCACTCTCCCATCGACCCCCTCCCTCTCCCCCACCCCCCTCCGAGTGCAAACCGGAAGAAATAAGGATGTTGTATGAATGTGACTCGAGATTGTTTTATGTGTATTTTAGGAGTACGAGAGGATCCTTGAAGCCCGTGCTGTAGCCTATATCAACGCAGACAGTGGTGTACAAGGTACGAGTACAGCTAATATCCATAGGTTGCGCGAATCCTCTGGAAAACCCACCTGAAAAATCCCTTTTTAAGCACACGAATGGAAAAAAAGCCAAAAAACCCGAGAAATGAACTCGGATGGGATCGCTGTCACTCGAGTTGCACAGCAGGAAACGAAAGTGAATGCTTGCAGTCTAGAATATGCATGCAATCTTAGACTTCTCTCTCTAAGGTTTAGCAACCTCAACTACACTTTTCGAAGTAAGCGATGTACATTAAATGCATTTAAAACGGTTATCAATGAGCGTATTAAAAAAACAATGTGCATTCAACTTGTAAATGTAAGAAACCTCTCACAAACAACGTTTCGCTAAACAGGACAACTTCTCCCGACGTCTAACCCTCTCCTGGAAGAAACAGTTCTTAAAGCCATGAAAAAGGTGAGCCACCCGAGCAACTGACCGAGGTAAATGATGATTTAACACTACATATGTCAGGGCTTCAGTCTCAATTACAGGCTTTGCCCTGCAGAGGTGTCACGCCCTACATTTCAAGTCAGGACGTTCGACTGCAAACCTTCCAAAAGTAGTTACTTACCCCTGTGATTATGCACGTGTGCAAGACAGCACAAATGTTGAATTCTTTATTTACTCACTTAATAGACCAATTTCGATATATTAAAATTCAGCCTAACACAATAGACCTCAGCACGAGGCTCTGGGGAATAAACCCCACAAACTCTGTATTTATTCCCCAGAACCTCGTGCTGAGGTCTATTGCGTTAGGCTGAACTTTAATATATCGAAATTGGTCTATTTGCCAAACTCTCTCAGTACAATGAGTTTTCCCTTGGAACATAGGTGCAAGTAGGTCCGTAGCCCATGTTATGGGTTAAGGACAACGATCAAATGAAAATCGGCCAAAAGCAAATAGCCTGCGATCAGTCTCTTTCTTTTCTTACGATTTCAAGAACAATAACCGACTGGTCGTAGCCTATAAGCAGAAAAACGAAAAGAGCATATAAATAGCATATAAACACGTCCCAAAATACCATTCCAAATTTAAGGCATCAAATAAGCCGCTTTTGAAAGGTTTGATAATTTTTTTTACCACTGCTAAATGCAAAATAAAAAGATATTCCTGTAAAAAAAATCAAGACCAATTTATTTTACGCAGACTTTAAAAATATCCTTTATAAAATAAAAGAAATTATACATCAGTGGCTTCAAACCTTGTTCCGTGATACCGTAGTTCCACAACCTCCACGCCCAATATGTTTCTTTTGTTTGGCAGGTGACCTCACCACAGAACAAATCAAGGACATTGTACGATGATTGGAAAGAAGCAAATCCTAATAACACAGCAGAACAGCACGGGTATAATTAATTACAGTCACGCTTGCCTATGTAAGACGATATGTGCTGATATAGCAGCTTCCTTCTGTTCATTGTGCAATTTTCTCAGAATAGGTTAATCAACAATTTTTCCACGAACGCACTTTGGATATGAGATGATAGTTAGCCAACGCGGCACTTTGGGCGTTGGAATTTTGAAGTGTCATTTGAGATTTCAGAGCGTTTCTTCCTTCCTTTCAGCCTCTTATCCACTGATAGAGGGAGTGGCTGCTCACCTTTTGCATATAGAATTGGTGTTCCTTGTGCAGATATTGCATATCAACCTAATAACGTAAGTTGTATGTAAACCACGAGACGTTGGATAGAGCGGAAAGTAATTGGTTTTGCACTTACTCGGCTACGCGATTGGCTTAAAAACCTCGCACCAATCAGAAGTAACACCAAACCAATCGTAACTCGTTCGCACACGTTTTCCCTTGCTTCTCGTCATCTACATTAATTCGAGTTTTGATTGGCTGCATTGTGATTGGCAAGAGTGATTTACGTTGGGTTTGGTTTTACATCACTCAATTGAAAACCGTTGGGGATCAAGGGTATCAGAATACTATCTCTAGTAAGTCCATAAAAAGGGGTTAACATCTTTAGGTGTCTCAACTTTTTGAAACCTTGCAAGTTTTAGGTTCCACTGGCGTACCTTGCCGAGAGAGAGCCTTGGGTGGGCAATAAATTTCTCGGGTTATATCATCAATTATGTTTACATTGCCAACCCAAAAACTTCGGGTAATCGCATGAATGCGAAAGCAGGTAATGATTTACACCGCGCACTACAAGTGATATTTGAAAATTCTCTCGAAATTGCACAAGTCTTTATTCAAGTGTAATTTGAAAGAATTTCCAAGTATCACGAGCTCGAGCTTTCATGCGATTACACATGTATTGAATGACTGAGAAAATTGCGAACGCGTCCGCATTAAATTGTGCCGCAAAGCAAATTTAAGAATTCACGATAAATTGCTCTTCTCTCAGCCAATCAGAACGAAGTAATTTTCTCAGTCATATAATGAATAGCAATAGAAAACAATAATAATAATACAGATGCTGTAGTTATACGCAAACTTCTTTCGTTCAACAGGACTACGTAAATTATCCACTACAACACCCGCTCTACGATACGCCTGACACTTTTGAACACTATAGGATGCTTGCGCAAGTTTGGCTACAAATGACCTTTGACATCGCTGGCTCAGTTTTAGTACCGTTTGACGTGGTTCGCTACGCAGACGCCATAACCAAGTTTGGTATTGATTTATCGACAAGCTTCAATAGCATTTTAAAAGAAAACAATATTTCACTAGGTATGTCATTTGGAACAATTTCTTTTCAAATAACGTAAAATATGAGAGTTTTATCTATTTTGCTTGCTTTAAATTATTTCTTTGTCAACAGACTTTTTATTAAACGCCACTCAAGATTTCCTTGTCGCTGCAAAAATGTTTAAAAGTAAACAGGAAAAGAAAGAGTAAGTAGAAAATATGTCATATCTTTCGTCACTGGTAGAAAGACACAAAGCGACCAGACTAAAAACGATCCCGTTACATTTCAGGCAGCGCAAGTTCTTCAGTTACGCCTTTTATTTGATCCGAGCAAAAAAAGAAACAAAAAAAGAGAAAATATTTCGTGGCCTTATGAATTTAACATAGTAGGATCGGATGCGTTAATTGGGGTATTATCTTGGAGTTATAGCGACATTAGAAAGTGTCTATTTGTTTTTGTTTGATCAAGTGCATGATACACATGATGATAAAATGATAGTAAAATATATTTAACTAGCGAAGGATTGGTGGAGGCATTGAAAGCGATGACAAAATTATGCAAAAACCAGTCACGCTCTGCTATTAAAGTAGCCCCTAGACAGGTTTGTTTCGTAACCCGGCCTGTTTCGCCGGACCGAACTTAGGACCCTCAATCACAACCCTCAGTGGTTTAAATAAATAATTGTTCTAGAATTTTACATTTTTCTTTTCTATAATTGTCGATATACTATTTGAGTTTGCCTTGGCATTACATACACTGAGTTTTAGATCTGTTGCCACGCTGTGCATCGAACCACGCCCTCCCAGAACAATGATGTTGAATATACGACCGATCATATGCGCTCTATATCAAAATTACATGCCTTAAACGAAATTCTGATTTTGTTTTTTTTTTAGTGTATTACAAGTGAGAATGATAAATGACCGCTTACTACAAATAGATAGGGCTTTTATTAACAAGGAGGGGTTACCTGGCAGGCCTTTCATAAGGTAAGTGCGCGACACTTTCCGTTGTGAAAGAGCTTTTCCGTAAACGGATAGCAAGTGTTTCTTGCTTTACCAGCTGGATATTTATTGAGTGTTGTCAGGTGTGTAAATAATATCCCCAATTAGTTTTTTATTATGCTAAATACCATTGACACTTAAAAATGTATTTGCGATAAAATCACATGGTAACTGTTATCTGTCCCCTTCATTCCTTTTTGAATATGATTCCATGCTAACGTGTAAAAGCAAAGATCGACAACGGTGGGGGCCAGTAGTCTGAGACGAAATGAGAAATCATTCGTACTGAAGATGTTGTGCAATTGTGTTCGTCTTCTGTCCAACCCAAAATACGTTCTTTGGCTATACTTCGTGTCTTCTATATAAATAATCAGCTAATTTTATTGTGTCCTTTGTTGCTTCTTGTTATCAGACATGTGGTTCTTGCGCCAAGTTATTTTGACGCTAAACCAGGCAACAAGTTTTCAGGTATTACAGACTCAATTTACATCGCGACAAACAGTGGCAAGAAAAAAGACTGGGAGAGAGTTAAGAAACAGATATCCATGGCGATACAGGCAGCACGCTCGGCTACTTTATTACTTTCGTTTTAACTTCAGTGAGGATACTTTCAAAAAAGGTTTAATCAAAGTCAAGAACTATTTTGTTATCTACGCGCTCTTTTTGTATGCAGCAATTATTCCTTGCGAGACAATGTTGTGGAAACAAACGACAGCAGTCAGGTACTAAAGACCCTGCTTGCACTACGCCGGGGAAATTTGAAAACGTAGCTTTGCCTACCGTCCACACTTAACCGTAACTAAAACAGAGCTTTTCGAAAACGCTTTTCAAAGCGAAGAAATTTAAAAACGCTTCCTTTGCGTCTTAGCGAGTACAATTGGTGTGCGGTAAGCACTTTGAAAACGGAGATTTTCGAAAACCATGACGTCATGATAATCTTGTGATATGTTTGCCCGAGTTTTCTTTAAACACAAATCTCGTGACCAGCGGTTGTTGCGTTATCAAATTTCTCCGGCCTAGTATGGACGGATTTTTTTTGAAAAACGAAGCGTATGAACTGAGTCAACCGGAAACTGGGAAAAGTTAATGTACAACCACCTTCTTTACTTCTACACTTGCCTGTAGCAATATTTGTACTACACAATGTAAAGCAGTCATTTATAATAAGTGTTTGCCTGTATTCCAATATGAAGATATCAAATAAACAAATTTAAACTAAAAAGCATTTTTGTCTCATCTTTAAGAGGATCTTACTGAATCCGTTTGGTGGTAATGACAACACTTATGTTCATCAGGAGTAAAGTACCAATACAGAAACCAAAACGAAAAAAGTTGAGAAATATATATAAGAAATCGATAAGAAATAATCAGGTACGTAGAAAGACGAGAACAAATAGACATGTAGCATGTACCGGCTGTCGACACTTCCACGATAAGGCTTACCTTTTTCCTTATTAAATGACCCCCATGAAGTAATTTAGGGAGGCGCGGTGGCCTCATGGTTAGTGCGCTCGACTCCGGAGCGAACGCTCCCGGTTCGAGCCCTGGCCAGGGACTATGTTGTGTTCTTGGGCAAGAAACTTTACTCTCGCGGTCCCTCTCTCCACATTGGTGTATAGATGGGTACCGGCGAATTTAGTGCTGGGGGTAACCCTGCGATGGACTAACATCCCATCCAGGGGGGAGTAGAAATACTCCTAGTCGCTTCATGCTACAGAAACCGGGATAAGCTCCGGCCTAATGAGCCACTTGGCTTGTTTGTAGACTTTGCCTTCATGAAATATATTACCAAAGTTAAAAGACTGGAAATGACTTGAACGTCAGAATGAGTTTATGGTCTTACGTGAAGTGAAAAGAGAAAAGATCCAGCTAACATGTGTACCAATAAAGAATAACTCCATTAACACAAAATAGCCCAATAGCTAGGTTTAGGTAAGATACAGTTAACCTCTCGCAACAGAAGACTTCCACAACAGGAACACTACTATATTACGAACAGTTCCCTTGCAATCGGTCCAAAATAAATAATCACTATTACTTAATCAATAGACTTTACTCTCAAGAAAACGTTATGAAAAATGTATTCATTTTCGCCAAAATATAGCACCTTCTTATTCATTACACGTCTCTCGATCGAGTATCTTGGATTGGAAATCTAAATAGGAGCGGGGAAGGAAGTTAATTCCTCGTCGATGAAATTTTTCTTTTTTGTCTTTTTATTTTCTCCCAGCAGATTTTATTTTATTTTTTTGCTGATCTTTGGAATAAATTCTTCTGACTTAAATTTTGCACGAGAAAGGGTCCTGGTTAGTAACAGTATGACATCAATTTACTTTGCTGCAAGTATTTATACTCCTGTCGCTTCTCTTCATTTACTACTAGCGTTGCGTCAGAAAAATCCTCCCTCACAGCCGTTAGTAGGGTCGTGGCACAACGCTTCTCTTCACTAACACTGAAGGAGACTGGAGGAAGGGGTCTTTTAAGTGGTTGTGGGGAAAGCGGGGATGGAAAATAAGGCGTGCGAAAACAATTTTTACAATAACTGCAGAAATTCTCGCGTGCTCATTGGCTAATTTTCATTGTCAATAAGCGGACAGACACATGAATTTATAATTTATGCGATGGGTCAACGAGCGATAGCAGACAACTTGACCCGCAGCTACTTTGACAATGTTTTGATGAAATTCATGATCAATAACAGGACAGAAGCATGAAAAACTGACGTCAGTTTGTTAAATAGATTTGTAAAGTGTGGTGCTTTTTAGGTTGTTCACGTTTCGAAACATCCGGGATTCTTTAGTTATCTCATTTGATAGATTCTTTGATTCGTAATTATGTTTTGAAGTGGCAACGCGCACAGATTCAGCGCTTATCTGAGCTATGTCGACATTCACTCGAAAGGCATCGCGGTTGACTAATACGACGGGTAGACCATATAAAGACCTGTTGATACAGAAGTCATTTTAACGGAGTTTCAATTATAGAAACACATGCAACAGTTGCAACACGAATTTTAGTTTCACCCGTGACGATGTTTACGTGTCATTGAAGATTTTCTTATTCTCAGTTTTTTATTTCCATGTTTCGTTAATTGTTTCACATAACCTTACTTTAGACTACTAGTGAGACTTTATTTGAAAAATGATTATGTGATTCAAGCACTTTTGTAACCGCGATAAACTACAGGCAACAGAAAAAAAAACATCAATGACTTAAAGGTGGACCTCTTTCCTTCTTTACCATCTGTTTCTCTGTAATCGAGATGAAATTAAAGTTATAATCTGCAACATAATAACTCAAATTTTGATCTATAGCTGTGGACTTTAAAAAAACTATTTGGGGGAAGAACAAAATACGATTATGTAGCAGATGAAAAACAGTTATGGAGCAGACGTCTTAAATTAAAACAAAACAAGAAATTCGCTCCTTTTCTATCACATATTTAACAATGGACCGAAATTTCTGAAAGGGAGCACCGGCAAAGAAAATCAACCCCAGGACTTTTATCAAAATGTTGGGCTATCTGTTTAGTACATCATCAAGCCTCTCATAAAATGCATGTAGCCCTCGCAATGGGCAGGAAAACGCTTACGAGTGAGTCATGATTAGTTTTGGTGTTATGAGGTATTGGGTCTTCTTAGAAAGTGGAACGTGTTCCCTAGTTTAGGCCAATTGCGTACTAGCGTACTAATGCAAAACCAATTGCTTTTCGACACACAATTGAGAACCGCTCTATATATTGGTTTGACTGAATCGTGTTGTTTGTTTCCTCGTCCACTTTTTAGCAATCAAGGCATGGAATCCTTGTGACCCCTATACCACGTGTTGAACGGCTGTGTTGCCTAGGCCTGGTCAGCCAACGACCACATCCCAACAGCAATCGAATAATTGTCTCTAGCGCCAATAGCACTCTATTGAATGACTGGGATTCACGAGCATATCAGATCAGTAGGACAGAAGAATACTGGTCCTCTGGGGGTGTATTCCATTTAAATGCTGGAGACTGGATCTTCGTGAAAGTCATTGACCAAAACCAAATTACTCGGTTATCTTCGAGAAGTAGTATAATGCTAGGCGAAACTCAGAAAGCTCATCAACATGAACAAGAGATATATTGTCGAGTCTTAATTCACTTTGTTATTTAACTTAAGACAATTGACACTGAGTGAAAAGAAAACAATCCAGAATCAATCCATCCAAATTATACGACAGCTTTGCCCATATTTCAATGGATTCTCCAAACTTAAAATACATGTTCAATACAAAGTAATCTCAGCTATTACACGTTTGTTAACATTGTAATTGACACCTGGCACTGGCATATTCACACATGTCTTTGGATTTAACTAATCAGGTCCGTCTATATCGCATGTCTCAGAAAATTTGAAAAAAAAAACATACAAAAAAGATGAATGTGACGCACGAGTTGATTCGAGTTTAGAGCAAGCTTCGTATTGCAGTGTTTTTAACGTACTTCTAAACCTGCATTATTAACCTTTATTTCAATGGCCGTTTCTATTCTATGTTACTAAACTGATTCTCCAGAATTCGAGTTCGTTGTTACGGTTGGTTAATTGACTTGAAGACACTGCATTAATTTGGGAATGTCTAAGCTCCGTTGAAAAGAGTGCTTTGCCACCTGCCACAATTAACGAAACAAACTCTAAATTTATCTATACCTTATCGACTGTAAAGTCCTGGCCAAACGGACTCGCAAGTGGAGGCTAGTTGAACACTTTGGTCTACGTGCGACTCTCGTTCGGCCACTCCTTGGGTGCACTTGTCTTGACTTATAAGCTTGCGCTCACTTTGGTCGAGATCAAATTTGCACGCAAGTCCACGCAAGTATTTCACCGTTGGGCCACCTAACCCAAGTCAACGCAAGTTGAGCGACGTCCATTCGTTGTTGTCATGGTTACATCTTGACGGCGCGGGACTAAGGCTGTAGCCTTGAAATGGTTTTATTATCGACTTGCGTGTACTTGCGAGGAAACGTACGAGTCCGTTTGGCCACCCAGTACAACGCAGCGTCTCTACGCAAATTCAACTTGCGGCTGCTTGCAACTATTTGCGGGCCCGTTTGGCCAAGTTTAAAATGAAGAAGAATTGGAATTCTTTTTTATTCAATAATTAATTTGCTAAAAAAGTAAACGTTCATTAAATGAAGATTAAAACCTATCTTCTGAACAAAAAACATACCCTCCTCACGAACGTTTTAATATAATATGTAAACAATGAAAACAATATTTTAAAACTTGCCATTAGTATAGATCACAGGCCACTGAAAATTCATATTTTGATATTACATATTAAGTATTAGATGAGCAGAAAACCACGACATCTCAAAGAAATGCCACAAATGTCATCTGATTGGTGAATAAGAACATAGATCACCTGGAAGTTTTAATAAAGATATTTGATTTGGACAGAGAGAGTGCTGACAAGCAAAAAAAAAATTAATAACGAATTGTTGCCTGATCAAATAATTGGAGCCGCACTGAAAATTACGGATTTTGTAAATTTAATAACCGTTCGCCCAAGAGAAACATCGAAAAATATTAATAATAACATTACTAGATTTGACAAATAAAAATACAAAGAGCGTCTTTGATACGACTTTGTCACAACAGCTTTACTTTTGTTTGATTAGGACGCAGCATGGTGGTCAAATTACTAGATTGAAAGGAACCGTTTCATTTACTTTTTTTTCATTTCTTTTAAACTACTTTAACATCTAGTATTTCTCACACGTTCTCGACTGTTGCATGGTATCAAATCCATCAATAATTTAGAAGTCTGGAAGTTTAATTCTAAATCGTTTACTTTAATAAGATGATTGCGACTGTTGCTAATTAAACTATCCTAATATTGACAGCGAAAGCATTTTATCAAAGTGAGTCTCCTGCTTTGGGAACGTATTACGCTGAAGTCGGTCGAACGCGTAGCAGCTTGAACACAACTTGGAAGAAAGTTTCTAATTTAAAAGGTCAGTGAGCTTCATGGACGCCATAGGTTTGGTGCTAAAAAACGTACGTAGGGTACCGTACCCTTTCACTTCGCGAATCTTGTTCTCTGAAGTGTAAGTGATCGTCACCGTAAACTGGAACATTTAGGTCGTTAGTTCAATTTGACTTTGGTTGGTTCTTTCCACATAGAAAATGGCTCGAAAAGATCCCAGCTCACTGAATTAAACTAAAAAAAACAAATTCAACTTGATGACTAAGCAATTTATAATCTCCGGTCTTCAGACAAGTTTGAAATACGAAAAAAAATAGATTACTTAAAAGAGAAGCGAGGTAGCATAGACGTAACTCTGTACTATAGTCAACACGTTGATTATAACTGTGATGCATTGAAGCTAGGGACGAGGCAAAAATATCCTTCACTGTCCGTCATTAAGATGCTGTAAGACGTAAGGGCCTGTTTACAAGGAGAGAGGGTTACCCTAGCAAGCGTGTTACCCTAGCACTCGCACATTTCCTCTTTTTTTCTTCGTCGTGTTTACAAGACAGTCAGGGTTACCCGGGTAGAGGGGTTACCCTATCTGCGTGCTAGGGTTACCCTGGCAAGCGGATTAACTTTTTCCCTTGTATTGTAACACTCCAGGTAGGGTTAACCCGCCTACCCGGGTTAACGTTTGAATTGTTTCCAGACCTTTTGATTGTGACCGCACATTAAGTTGTCCCGTGTTGCAGGGTTACCCTACTTGTGAAATTTTGCTTGTAAACCCGGGCTATCTTCTGTCCTCCAGCTAGGATTAACCCGCTTGCTAGGCTAACCCTCCCTCCTTGCAAACAGGCCCTTAAGAGACATAAATAACCAGTACAGGTTTAATGGTTAACTGTTTTGGAGGCATTCTCATGCAGCTTGTTTCAAATTGCGATAGCTGAACCGTAATTTAAAAGAAATGAGCGGTCAATCGCTAAATAAAATATTAACAATGGAAAGATGAACAAAACTGGCTCGAGTGGCCGTTCAAACGGGAAAAAATTACAGGATGGGATTTCAGAATGTGACCGTTCGCCGTTGTAACGGGGTGACCGCATCAACGGGGTTTTCTTATAAGAAAATGTATAGGCGTTTCGCCGGGACAAAAAAAAAGTGGTCCTAGTAACGCGATAATCTTAAGGCCGGGCTCCACTGTATTTGTACGGCTAACTTGAACATAGAGGTAGAATCAATAAGAGTCTTGTTTGCGTTCTACGGCAGGCCATGCTGTTTTTTGCGACGTTGTTCGCATCCTTGGTTCTGGTCAGCTCTTTCCAACAGGTATGTATATACAGTGTTTTACGTAAAACGCCGGGCTCTCCTCTATCGTGATTCACTGACTATAATTGTGGTTGTTATACAGGCAAGCAAAGCCAACTGAGTATTGTAAAACCAGATAATGACAAGGTTTGTTTCGGAAATAAGAGGAAATTCAAAGAATGCGCAATACTTCTTTTTACAAGGGGTCGATTTTTATTGAATTGATAGGAAAATAGCAATTTCTTCGCAAGTATTTAGGGCTGTCACTTGAAATAGCTTCGAATTTGTTATTCTCTCTATTTCCGCTCTTCTCAGTTTTCCTCATTGTAATACTAAAAATATCTTTTTGGATCGGGATGGTGCTAAGAAAAATAGGTAAGTTAAAAAAAAGCCGACAGGATCTGCAATTTCTTGTTAACTTACAATTATTCTGTGATATACTAGAAAGAATACGAAAACCAAAAGGGTGTTTTCCAAGAGGAAAGATAATTAACTGCTTGCTATTGAAAAAAATAAATTATTTACTTAACATGTATGCTTCACAGGGAACTTATGTCCCTTCAGCACACCTGGAGGGAGGGGTCCCAGCGGCCACTGACTACGCCGTGAATCAAGGTATCAGCGACTTTCATATAACCCACAATGCATTTGGTTTTCCCCACAAAATTTTGCATAAACTATTGTCATCTATTCTCAAGTGTATTTGAAAACAATAGTTTATGCAAAATTTTGTGGGGAAAACAAAATGCATTGCGGGTTATATGAAAGTCGCTAATATATTACAAGTAAAACATATTATCACCGATTTCAGAACTTTAGGAGCTAAAGAAAATTGATAAGCAATCGTAAGGTTAGCCGCCCTTCAATGTCACGCAGATTAGTCCATTTCTGAGTTTCCTTTTTGTCTCTGTGTCAAATTCAGTCTACGTACGAAACCATTCATTCATAAATACAGGTTCATTTTGATGCAAATCAAGCTCATTTTCATGTGAATGGTTTTGCACGAAGACTCGTTTTCAAACAGAGGCACAAGGTAACTCGGGAATGGCTTATTAGTAACTCCCTAGATGCGTTGGAGTGTTTCTGAAAGCGTTTAGATTTACCAACGGGGAAATATCAAAGTATTACACGAATGAATAGATGATTGCTTGATATATATCGTTTCGGAATTAATTCATTTTAATCTTTTAATATTTAAAAATATTATTATATAATGGCTTTTATTATTGACAATATATCATTGTCATTTGTTTCCTTGTCTATTTTTAGTAATTACCGCATGGAACTATGCTTACCCCAAAAGCCATGTGTTGGAAGGCTTTGAGTATGCCAATGGAAGACTGCATGTGCCCGACGATGGCCGTTACTATGTTTATATGCAGATGTACTTCAATAGCCGGCCACACAACAATAACAACCGTGTGGCTCTTTATGCCAACGACCGCATTCTCTTGATGATTCACAAGGATATGTCGCCAGAGCAGGAGAACACCGGTTCTGCTGGAGGCGTATTCCAATTGAAAAGGGGAGAAAAAATCTATGTGAAAGTCATTGGCTTTGACACCAAAATGTGGGTGGGGCCTAATCACAGTTATTTTGGTGCTTACCTGATATAACCGCTTGTATTTTAGAGAATCACTATGATTCAAAGCAAAACCTAGAGAGGTCAATAAAAGTAAAAGGAACAAAAACTGAATTGTGTACTTGTGAGTCACTTGGCTGTTAATACCACAGCCGATTACTAAAATGGTGGAACGGTCGTTTGCAAAGGGATCATTAGGATGGTAATCAGGTGAATGAAATAGGCTCGAGTCTCCATTCCATTATCTCATGAATGACGTAAAAGAGATTGACCAGGGCGCGATTTTAACATGTTCTTAAAGCCTCATTTAAGCACATGGTTTAGCGACGTAGTTCTATCTGAAATAGAAAGGATTGCCACAAAAACAAATCACTTGGCGAAAAAATCTTTCCGGCTTGGGCGCAAGCGACTGCCCACGCTTTTTATGCTGGTCAGCGGAAGTACAGGAATTGATGGAAGGACGGACGGAGGGAAGGAAGGAGTGCCCTGTTCCACCCTTACCTATATCTCGAATAATTATCCGAGCTAAAAAGGGGGGGGGGGGTGTTAAGAACAATAAAAACATGCAAAGAGTCTCATCAATTAGAAACGTTTGCCAGAATGGAGTCAGATTGTACATTGAGACTTGGTCTCAGTTTGTCAATAAACAAAAAAAAACATTTCATACACGAGGCAGTCAACTTGTTTTTACATTTTTTGAATACCTTAAAATTCTTTCCAAGATCCTTCGAGGCCAATCAATGTTTCTCGCAAAAATGTTTGCCAACACTGTGCTCTTCAACACGTTGATGTAAGTGCCGGCGCGTGAAACCAGCATAACCTGCACCGCACAGGTCACATTTAAATTTGTAAACAAGGCTGGCGGCTTGACCTCACGCAATTTATTTAGTCTCAGTCCCAGTCCACACGTATGCAGATATTTTTGAATCCGCAACTTTTTCTTTCCGGATACGCTTCCGTCCACACGCATCCGGCTTCCGTTTGTGGTCATTCAAGTCTACCAGTCATAAATACAGTGATACGTTTAATCTGTGTAGTTACAGTTAGACGTTCCTGCTCGAAATTTCGACGCGAAATTCTTGGATCGTGAATTCGACGAATTCTTGAGCAGAACTAGGAAAAACAGGGGACGGAACGGGACTAACGCTGACGCTGCCACTCAGCCAAGTGGACTGAATATTAGACAGATCCTTTTACAGGTCATTCGCCGTTTCTGTTGTAGGTTTTCACTGGTAAGATATTCAGTCGTCTTCCAGAATTACCATATTTTACTATTGTAGGTAATTTATTAATGATTACTTTGTTTTTGTTTTGTTTACATTGTGGCTGAAAAGCCCCTACGGGGAAGCTTCAATAAATGTATGTATGTTTCACTAGAAGAAATGCATGTATGTAAGTTTGCTTAATTAAACTCTCTAAAACCGAATAAATAGCCAAATACTGAACAGCCAAACGAGCACAAAACAAACGAAAGCCCGGCCGAACAAAAAGACAGCTGAGAGTGCAGAAAACATCTTTGCTATGAAACGAAATCAAAGCAAATAAAATGGCGTTCCCGCCATATTATCTCAGGTAGTTTCGAGGAAGTCGCTTGCTTGTCAACGCATCGCGTGAATGGCATCCTCGGAAGAACTGGGTACTGGCTTTAATGGTTCCTTCGCACTGTTTCCTACAGTTTTCAAAACTGATGAAAAGCGTTACAGACGTTTTCGCTCAAAAGAAGTTTTCGCTCAAAAGAAGTTCTCAAAAGACATTTTCAATTCTGAAATTTGTAGACACGATTAATAAGTACAGTGGAACCCGTTTAGTACGGACACCAAGGGGACATGCTATATTAAGCGGGCTCTCAGAGAAAACCTCAGGGACAAGTGTTTTATCGAGTGTTTTAAAGACCAAAGCAGACAGTTTTACGAGAAAACGTTGTTTAATTTGTTAACTGTAACAGTAACAGGTTTATCCTAAAGAAACCTCACGATCATTTATCGCAGCCTCAGAGTAAAATATTGTTATTGAAACAGGCACGACAATGGATTCATTTGAAATTGAAGTCTGTGACTTAACTTTGTACTGACGCTTTTAGTTGGAGACTCAGCCAAGTGGACTGAATATTAGACAGATCCTTTTACAGGTCATTCGCCGTTTCTGTTGTAGGTTTTCACTGGTAAGATATTCAGTCGTCTTCCAGAATTACCATAGCTTCTTCCAGTGATTTGACTTAAGGCTCCTTCGACGCGCCATTGACCTCAATATGATATCCTCATCACTGTCGTCGTGTACAAGAGTCAAACACTGGAAGAAAGACTGACTGTTCAAAATCCAATATGTCACGCTAGTTTGCTACTGTTTTTTTTAGTAATAAAATTTTATTAACCCGCAAAAATCTGTCATTATTTGAACAGAGTGCAATGTCTACAATTATCACATAATTGTGACAATGAAAATAGACAGTGTGCAGATAATCAGTGTCCGTAAGTCGGGGTTGACAATTTATGAGAGTTTGTGACTTGGGACACAGAAAAGTGTCCGTTGTCCGTATTAACCGATGTCCGTATAAAGCGGGTCAATTTTGGAGAAAATATATGAGCTTTTTGTTTGGACAAACGAAACTGTCCGTTATAAGCGGGTGTCCGTATTAAGCGGGGGTTCCCTCGTGTCGTACAATTCAGATAGTCTAGTTAAAAAAGTTCTAAATGGTCTAGTAAAAAAAACACTAATATATAATTTTATTGTATTTCCTTTTTTTTTTTTCAGCACAATATATAACTATCTTTTCAAAATCTCAGCCCTGGGTTTATTCTTAAAATATTCTAAACATTCGCAAATTTCAGCCTCGATATTCTCATAAAATATATTCTTATAAGAAAAGAGTGTAGACCATGTGATCGCCTTGTGACCATGACGTAGGCAGTGAATATCTATGCGGGGGGCCTTAGCAAAAGTGAGGAGGAAGCCAGAGGTTAGTCGATATCTCGTTAAATTCCACAAAATTCCCTCTTAAGGGCACCATGAGATGGTTAACTGGTTTTCAATGTTCTCTTACAAGGTTCACAGTCACTTGAAGCTCACAGGAAGGTTCGAGTGCTAGTGTTTTCCGTGGACCATCGAACGACTGTGCCGTCATTTTGAATCCAGACGAAGGTACGCACTATAGTATTTTCATTTTCCTTTAAAACAAAGTGTGTTTGGAAGGTAATGTTTTTTGATGAAGAATAATTTTCGAAAGGGAATGGACAAATGTGGCAAGAAGTGTTGTAGTTGTCACCTCATGTATTTTGTCTCCGAATATGCCTTGTTTTCAAAATCCAAAGGACAGGACAGGACATCAATATTCTAGAATTTATTTGAGCGCGAATCCAGTCATTGCTTGTTGTCAGAATTTTATAGTCCCGTCGATTGATCATCCAGCAAACGATGGATTTTTCCTCAAAACTGCTGGAATGATTAAAAATTATTCTCTTCATTCTCGGTGAATAGTCTGCCACTCCGACAATGGCGCTCTGATGTAGGCGAGTGTTGCAAATGTTACATTTTCCGTCTTGCTTTCTTGTCGACAGGAAGAAATTTCGCAGACATTATTTTTAATCTGTCTTCTCCATTTCAATTATGTCTGCGTTGAATTCGTTTGTTGTGGAAAAGCGATCACAACGAAAAGAAAGTTTTTTGTGATAATCCCAAATTAGCATAAATTATTGTTTTGCCGGCACGGAGCAGATGGCTGGGTTCGGTGTGCGCAGTTTTCAGCGGGAGTAGAGTTTGAAATTATGCACGAACGTTATTCCTTTAGCGCTGTCATCTTATTACATCACTAATTTACTACATTTATGTACCGAGGATACCCTAAAACCCCAAGGCTGGCAGCACTGCTTCGGTCGTCGGGCACAAGTTTCCTTTTTTTTTCCACCTGCTTGTTTTTCGGGTTTCTCGTGTCCGACTTTGGTTCCCTTTGTCGACGTTGAATAAATGGCACGGTGGCTTAGCTGTCCAACGCGCCCATATTAAATCACGATGTGTGTCCGAATGAGTAGTGGAGGCAAAATTCGCGTTTTATAGAGATTACAAAACATTACAGAAATTACATTTTATCTAATTTCTGATTCTTAAAACAATGCCAAAATGCGTGTTCGCGCCATCCGTGTTGTTTCTGTTTTATTGCTTTTTGCATTATGCACCTATCAGTGTGAAGCCGGGCGGGGGGGGGGGGGGGGGTGTCGGGCATAGGGTGGGGATTTTGACGTTTTCTAAGAATATTTATCAAAATCCCCACCCCCGGGCAAAAAAGAATTGTCAAAATTAGCAGAACCAAATGGTCTACTTCTCTTTTACTATATAAAATTGAAAGATCAAATGCATGATGTCCGATCAAAATCCCTACCCTTGGGATATACGCCACAGTCAAACTCCCGTAGGTTGCCCGGTAAAGGCTGGATAATTAACAATTATTCCTATTTCCACGAGGGCGCGTTGAATATGAGAAGATACTCAACTGTAAACCCAGCATATTACGTATACCATTTTGAATTGTTATTGCGGGCATTTTTCCCGGCTGTGTCCTCGTCTACCGGTCAACAAGATAATAGCCATCTTATTTGTTTGTTTATTTCCTTGTTTGGTTTTACTTTAGACCGGAGTCGGGGTAGCTACTTGAAGACTTCTTCGATTTATTTTCTTTAGCTCCTTCAACTTATCCGATGCCCGATTAAATTTTATCAAACGTTGGTAGCATTTGTCCATACAGACGAACAGTTCGCTGTTTTCTGAGTAGCGACTTACGCCACCGATAGCGAGGATCGGATGACTTCAGCAATGTCCAGTGAACTCTTTCCGAAAATGAAGATTTTGTTATTCTTGAGGGAAGCCGACGAACAA
Organism: Micromussa lordhowensis; assembly: GCA_964020085.1. NCBI lineage: Eukaryota > Metazoa > Cnidaria > Anthozoa > Scleractinia > Lobophylliidae > Micromussa > Micromussa lordhowensis. The sequence continues at coordinate 23,998,101 of OZ026600.1, read as the reverse complement.
ATGAAACACCTAGAGCTACTACTTTTGACTATTTTTTTTGGACTTGGATCCATATGCATAGGAAATCTCTGGGATGTCTGGCAACACCTCGCGAAAGAGGCGATGAATTTACGCGGGAACTGACGTCATTGACAAACTACTGATACGTGATTGGTTTCAGAGCTAACAATAGGCAGCGCGTGAATGGTGCCTTCTGCAATTTTCACGTGAACTCAAAACAAAGGAAAACAAATGGGGTTCGGGTTTAAGCAGCCGTTAGTGGGGGAGAAGCGTTGCGTGACGACCCTAATAACGGCTGCGGAGGAGACTAGAGTCGGGGACTTCTAAGTTGTGATTTGTTTGGTTCAGTTCTTGTGTACCGGTATACTCGGAAAGTACCTGACATCAATTGGATGACATATATATTATCTCGGGATCTAGTTTAAAAGATTTTATTCTTTCGTTGTTGCTTTTAGGAAATCGATGATATGGGGGACCAACATTCACTGACCGCGACGATTAAAGGTGGCGCGGTGGTTGTAACATTGGTTACCACTAATCCCTGGTTGATAGTCGCCGGCTTAGTGTGTGTGACCACAGTTGCAGTTGTGGCTATAACGTCAACTGAGTCCGAGCAGTGAGAAATATTGATTATGACAACGCGTTCAGGGAAAACAACAATGTAGAGTGTTGAACTGTATTCTTAGTTTAAACGGAATTGTTATGCAGTAAGCTGTAGCACTGTAGAGGTACTTCGTTTTTGAATTTTTTCTTAAAAAGGGAGGTTTTTAAAAGGATTTAAAAGGATTCTAAACAATTTATTCACTTAAACTTGATAATGATAGTCGGCTCTTTATTGTGTTCTAAACGATAGCAAAATAAATGTAATGGAATGATTACATGTATACGGCCATTTGGTACTTGCGAATCACGGCACTATTACAGTCTGTATGCCATATTTTAAACAAAACGATTGCCGATCAGTCCTTTCTCCAACGCATTATCGATTTTCCACCCCCCAGACGTACTTGCTTCCGCAGGCGAAAAACAGCAGATTGCATAAAGCGAGGAAAAAACGCGATGGAGTGTGGGAATTTTTTGTTTTATATTTAATATTGTGGTGGAAATGGCAAAATTCATAGTTTTCCGAAATAGTCATCAGTTTAGATTTTTGAGTACAAAGTTTTTGTTAAACAAAAGCTGACTCCGGAAGTAATTGGCTGGATTGTGAAGAGAACACGACTACAATTTAGTTCAGTCCCTCTTAAAATTCAGCTCTGGGAGCGTGAGCGTAACTTCTGAAAGGCAGTTTGATTTTAGGGCCTGTTTACGTGGAGGTGGGGGACCCCAGGTAGGTGAGGTAACCCGCCTAGGTGGGGTAACCCGCCTCTCCATATAATCTCTCATTTTTATTTGATCATGTTTACATGATAGGTGAGGTAACCCGCCTAGGCGGGTTGCCCGGTCTGCCAGGTAGGGTAACCCGCCTAGCCGGGGTCGAGTTCATGTTACATTTGCAAGCGCGCCAAAGCGCGCAAAAATTTGAACCAGAACAATATGGCCGTTAACTGCCTCTGGCGGAGGCTTTGTATCATCAAAAGTGACAGTAAAACGCCACAGCATTGAAATGCTGCAGCGAGAGCAGAAAATAAAGATAAAATAACACTGACCGCCAAAATGCGTCGTTCGTCCGCCATTTTCAATGTTTACGTCAAGTAAAGTCACCCCGGGACCCCGGGGTTGTAAGTTTGCATGTAAACGCTTGCCATTTTTCGACCACGGCTAGGCGGGTTACCTCACCTACCTGGGGTCCCCCACCTCCATGTAAACAGGCCCTTAATGAAACGGACGATTACTCTGAGCAGTATCAGAAAACGAACGAGGGAAGCAAGGAACTAGTAAGGTTTCTGATAAATCTCAAGTAGAGAATAAAAATCGACCAAATCATTTTTCATGGTGTATTTTGTTCAGTTTTTTCAGGTAAAGAGATTTTTCTTGGGCCAAGACTTAAAACAAAATTCAGAGGACAATAAAGAAAACGACTTACAATTGTAAGTAATTCAAGGTTGAAATTAGAAATTCCTCCAGCTGCTTCTACATTCAACATGACACCCAACTGATCGTTTTGGTAAAATATCTGTTCTGAAGGCATCTAATCCCCTCCATTGAGTACGAAAATTATCACGTCGAACTTTCGTGATATGACAAATTCAATTTCGTTGTTTTCGGTTTGATAAAAATGCCTTTTTGGGAACCAATAAATGGCAAGCAAATGATGTTCGATAAGACCTACGGTTTTCGGGAAATGGACAAAAAAAGCCCTAATAATAATTTTAAATCTCAGCCTAAATTAACCTTCAGAGCTTTGAAAGCACTCCAGATTAGTCTCAGACATAAGTTGCTCCAAAATTCATGAAAATTGCCCCAAATTTCTTTAAAAGTCGCCTGAAGTTCAGTGCTAGACAAAACGTTACTTAAAAGTTGCTCGTTAAGTACCGCGTACAACGTTTTCTACCTGCTGTATTCCTCTGGATTTTCCTTTCTGGCTATTGTAGCGTTTTTAGGCTTACTGAGACTTGTTCCAGGAGCTGTTTGGCTTCTCTGATAAGGTCGTTTTTATTCGAGGAAGAGCTGGAAATTTTTTTCCGCTGAATTTATCTCAAGTTTCGATGTTTGTCGCCATTTGAAAACGTGGTCCGGCAAAGCCACCTACCACACAGTCGAAATCAACGTTATTTAGCTCTGAAAACACAAGTCTGGGCTCGAGCCCAAGCGAAAACCTTGCGGGCCTGTATTTGCGAAATCGTTCAGATATATTAACAACATTTTGACAGCTCCATCCAATAAGGGGGATTGGGATTGGATGAATAATAAACATGCAACAGAATTCAGCCAATGGGATGTTGCCAAATTGCAAACCATCGGTGCCCAAGCCGCCGACTCGCCGAAAGTAAACAGTGACGCCAGTAAACAGCATCAAACGTCAGCTCCGTGTGATTGCAGCTAAACCAAACACCGGTATATAAATATTTTGGGAAGATAAAATGAATAAGACATCGTTCCTCTGTTTTGTTCTCTTGCTGGGAAGCATGTCTCCAGTACAAGTCAAAGGTAAGTGCATCATAACATTTAATTAAGACTACGGCAGTGCAAACCTCAGAAGTAATGTGGCACTGAAAGCGCTACTCAACACACTGCTGTGCCTGCAAAGGAACGTTTGGATGTTTTAGTCTTTATTACGCCTTGATCCTAAAATTCTGTTGTTGATGTATTTGAGGTCTTAAGCGCTCTTCGACATCTGTTTTTCAGGATCTGTAGAAAATTAGCTCATGTGCGCAACGCTGAATTTGCAGTTACTGGACTTTTTTCTGAAATTTGGCGGTACGTAATGATCAAGAACATCTCCGACTACCGCAGACATTTAATAGTATCAATAAAACAACCAACTTTAGTCTAGTAATGTCTATCGGATAAGAAAAACATAAATTTCCGAGCACCAAATTTGCCAAATTTAA